>JALAZF010000897.1:0-600470 GCA_022829125.1 Lathyrus tuberosus
AATGGGGTGGAATGGAGTGTTATGGAATATAATAAAATAAAAACAAAATTATTATTTGGATGAGTAAAAATTGGAAAGAGAAAATGACTTTGTTTTGTGTTAAAAATATTCAAACAATGGTATGATGACACTCATAAATAACTTTGTTTCATTATGCTTCTTCTCATTTCACTCGGCTCATTTTAGAATATATAAATATACACTAAATATTGGTTTTTCTATATATATATATATATAAATTTTTAAAGAAGAATATTAACACTCGCACGAATAAAATATATAGATTAACATTTATACATTTTGCGATGCAAAATTTTGTTAGATGTAAATCCAATCAAATCATTTTGTGATCCCACTTTTTATGTTAGTTTTTAAAAATATATAAATGTAAATATTTATTGAGATGTTTTTTGAACTATCATAAAAATTGTTAGAACAACATAAAACATAAAACCAGAATTTTGAAGGTAGTAACAATGGTGAAAAAGAAACTTGGGGAAGAAGATGAATTGAGAGAGAGAGAGAATTATGGTAGAGAGTAATATTGATGAATCAAAAATGGCATTAATTGGAATTGGGAATATACAAAGAGTATTTATACATTGAGAGAATAACAAAATAAAATCTAAAAATACAACTAAAGTGGCACTGCTGTTAAATTCTGTTATTTTTGTAAAACAACAGCTGTAACCGATTAGCAACATATGCGTAATCGATTACGCTTGCTGAATTTTCAAAAATACAGATATTTTTAAACAGCTCACAACAAAAATGTGGTATCAGTAAGAAACCAAATTCAATGCATAGATATTAATCTTTGAAATATATTATGGTAAACGAAAAACCAAAGTTGTTGTCTTTAAGTGCTACTGTGTCTGCATAAAAGTTTACTTTGCGATGAATGTGATTAACTCAAAGAGTTCGGCTTAAAAAATGATAAGAGAGAAGACCTCAAAAAGGAGAGGTTTGTTGAAATTATAATTCAGTGTTGTGTCGAAATGTAGTTTTTGGGCCTGGGCCGTGATGGCTTATATAAAGGGTCTCCCAGTTGTAATTTTGGATATACAGCTTTATACAGTTTAACGAAAGTGAATATACTGTTAACAGAATTTTCTGCAACATAGTTATCTCTCTCTCTCTCTCTCTCTCTCTCTCTCTCTCTCGTTTTCTCCCTTCTTCTTCCTCAAAAACCTCACTTTCTTGAACCCTAATTCCAACAAATTGGTATTACAGAGCCCGGTTACGATTGCATTTTTGAGAGAAAGATGGCAAAGCACTGTTCTTGATTCACCAGTGTGTGGATCCAAACGTGTTTGAAAAGATTATTGAGGAGGAATCAGCAAAAGCAGCTTGGGAAAAGTTAAAGAGCTTGTATGGTGGAGATGAGAAGCTGAAAAAGGTGAAGTTGCAGACATTGAGGAAGCAATACGAGATGATTCAGATGAAAGAAGATGAATCAGTCTCGGCATACTTCTCAAGAATCGTGATGTTAACGAACCAGATGAAGGCATGCGGTGAATCACTCACTGATCTGCAAAAGATTGAGAAGGTATTAAGATCTTTGATAGCAGATTTTGATTACTTTGTAGTGACAATAGAAGAGTCCAAGAATCTTTCTGAGATGAAGTTAGAAGAACTTCAAGCTTCTTTAGAGGCTCATGAGATGAGATTGAAGCAGAGGAACTCAGAAAGAGAGAAGGTGACTGAAAAGGCGCTGCAATCAAGATTCACCAAGAAATCTGGAAAAGAGAAATCGAAGCAGTCAAAGAATGTTGCTAATGATGAGAAGTCAAGCAAGAAGATTGATTCGATTAAGAAAGAAATGAAGGACGTGCAATGTTACAACTGTCAAGGTTTTGGTCACTATGCTTGAGATTGTCGAAGAAGAAAGAAGGCAAAAGCAAAAGATAGTGATGAAGCCCAATATGCACGCACTAGAGATAGTGATTCTGATGATGTGTTGCTGATGGCCAACACTCAGTTGAATACTGAGCGAACTAACATGTGGTATCTAGACTCAGGATGTAGCAACCACATGACTGGCAATAAAAAACTGGTTTACCGACTTAGATGAATCAGTCGAAAAGGTTATAAAGTTCGCAGATGGCAGGCACATCAAATCAGGTGGTAAAGGAGATATTTCGATTGTCAGAAAGGATGGTCGAAGAGCAACTATCACTGATGTATTGTATGTTCCAGAAATGACAAGTAATTTGATAAGTGTAGGTCAATTACTTTCAAAAGGCTTCAATATGAAGTTAGAGAAGAATCACATGAAGGTACATAGGGCTGATGGGAAGTTGATAATGAAAGCACCTATGGCAGAAAACAAAACCTTCAAAGTTGAACTCATCACATCAGATCATAAGTGTCTCGCTTCAATGACTGAAGAAGACAAGAATTGGCTATGGCACCACAGGTATGGACATCTAAACTTCAAAAGTTTAGGCATGCTCAACCAGAAAAGAATGGTGTTTGGTTTACCCGCAAGTGAAGGAACCAAAGCAGGTGTGTGAAGAATGTTGCAAAGCAAAGCAGGCCAGAAAAGCATTCCAGCATGACTTGCCCATGAAATCAAAGAAAAGACTGGAGCTAGTTCATTCTGATGTGTGTGGACCTTTTGAAGTTAAGTCAAAGGTGGTAAGCGTTACTTCTTAACTTTCATTGATGAATTCACCAGATATATATGGATTTATATGATTGAAAGTAAGAATGAAGTATTCACAAAGTTCAAGAAGTTTAAATTGCTTGTCGAAAAGCAAAGTGGCTGCAAGCTAAAGAAACTGAGAACTGATGGTGGTGGTGAATACACCTCTCGAGAGTTTGCTAGATTCTGTGAAGAGGAAGGTATAGAGCATGAGGTTATTGCACCCTATACACCACAACATAATGGCATAGCTGAGAGGAAGAATAGAAGTATACTGAACATGACGAGAAGTATGTTGAAGGCGAAAGAGGTGCCAAAGAAATTTTGGGCTGAAGCAGCTTCGACAGCAGTATACATTCTGAATAGATGTCCAACGAAGAAGTTAGTCGAAAAGACTCCTCATGAAGCTTGGACAGGGTCGAAACCAAATGTTAGTCATCTTAAAGTTTTTGGATCAATATGCTTCAGGCATGTGCCTGAACAATTGAGAACAAAACTGGATGATCAAAGTTAAGCTATGGTGTTAATAGGTTATCATTCGACTGGTGCATACAAACTGTATTCACCAAACGATGATAAACTAGTGATCAGTCGAGATGTTCTTGTGGATGAAAGCAAAGGGTGGGACTGGAGTCAAACTTTAGTTCGACAGGAGTCAGATACAGTCACAACTGTGTTTGAAGAAGACCAACAGAATGAGGCTTCAACCAGTCGAAGTGAACAGGATAAAGCTTCAACTAGTCGAAATGAAGAACAACCTGAGCAGAGAGCAAGAAGATCGAATAGAACAAGAACTGAATCAACAAGACTATCTGGATATGAGAGATTTCCAGACGGAGCAGTTGATGCAGATGGTGACTTAATCGAAGAAGCCATGATGATGACTGAAGCAGAACCAATTGAGTTGGATCAAGCCATGAGTGATTCAAAGTGGTGTGAAGCTATGAAGGAAGAACTCAAAGCTATTGAGAAGAACAAGACCTGGGAGCTTGTCGAAAGATCCAACAAGAAGCCAATTGATGTAAAATGGGTTTATAAGTTGAAACGAAGGCCAAATGGTGAGATTGCCAAGTATAAGGCAAGATTGGTGGCTAGAGGTTTTCTGCAGAAACAGGGCGTAGATTTCGACGAGGTTTATGCACCTGTTGCAAGGTTAGAGACAATCAGAATTGTTGTGGCAACTGCTGCTTATCGAGGATGGAAGATACATCAGTTGGATGTAAAGTCAGTATTTCTGAATGGACCATTAGAAGAAGAGGTCTATGTTACTCAACCACCAGGATTCAACATCAAAGGGCAGGAGTCGAAGGTGTACAGATTAAGGAAGGCTCTCTATGGTTTAAAACAAGCTCCTAGAGCTTGGAATAAACGAATAGATAGTTTTCTGAATGAAGCAGGTTTCATAAAATGTGTCTCTGAACATGGAGTGTACGTGAATGATGTTGACAGTGTCAGTCGAATCATTCTATGTCTCTATGTCGATGATTTGTTAATCACAGGAGCAGATGAAGCTGAGATAAAGAAAGTCAAATCGAAGCTAATGCAGGAGTTTGAAATGTCCGACCTAGGGAAGTTATCATATTTCTTAGGGATGGAATTCAAGGACACAAGTGAAGGAATATTTTTACACCAGAAGAAGTACGCTCAAGATATCTTGAAACGATTCAAGATGAGCAACTGTAATCCAGCATCCACACCATTAGATACTGGCGCAAAGTTGAAGAAAGAAACTGATGATGAGTTTGTAAGTGCAACTCTGTACAAACAAATCATTGGTTCTTTGAGATACTTGTGCAACACTAGACCTGATATATGTCAAAGTGTTGGAGTGTTAAGTCGATTTGTGGAGAAACCCCAAGAATGTCATCTCATTGCTGTGAAGAGGGTGCTGAGATACATAAAGGGAACGATTGATCATGGTGTGTTGATGCCAAGGAAGTCGAAAGAAAATGCAAAGGCAGAAGTCTATGGTTTTACTGATTCTGATTTCAGCGGAGATCAAGACGAAAGGAAGAGTACTGCAGGCTACATCTTCATGATTGAAGGAGCCCCAATATCTTGGAGCTCAAGAATGCAGAGCATTGTAGCTTTGTCCTCATGTGAAGCTGAATATGTAGCTGCATCATATGCTGCGTGCCAGGCAGCATGGATCGAAATGTTGCTTGAAGAACTCAAGGTAATGGAATCGAAGAAAGTAAAGTTACTTGTAGACAACAAGTCAGCTATCAACCTGGCGAATCACCCAATGAGCCATGGTCGAAGTAAACACATTGAGAGGAGGTATCATTTCCTGAGAGATCAAGTCAACAAAGGGAAGCTGGAGCTGGAGTATTGCAAGACAGAAGTTCAACTAGCTGATATACTCACCAAACCTCTGGGAAGAGTCAGATTCGACGAGTTGAAGAGAAGCATCGGGATGAGAAGTCTCGACAACATGAATTAGGGGGTGTGTTGAAATTGTAATTCAGTGTTGTGTCGAAATGTAGTTTTTGGGCCTGGGCCGTGATGGCTTATATAAAGGGTCTCCCAGTTGTAATTTTGGATATACAGCTTTATACAGTTTAACGAAAGTGAATATACTGTTAACAAAATTTTCTGCAACATAGTTATCTCTCTCTCTCTCTCGTTTTCTCCTTCTTCTTCCTCAAAAACCTCACTTTCTTGAACCCTAATTCCAACAAGGTTGGAGGTGAAGAATAAAATTAAATTCGATTGTGAAGTATATTGACAACATGGGTTGAATTTGCATTTCGATAGTCATTTGACAACCATATAAAATACACTATATGACCATGGCGATCTTTAATGAGGTTACCACAAGACGGTTGTCATGGATGTAGGAGTGAGTAATGTTAATTTTGACAAGAAAGCTAGTGTTTTGTTTAAGCTCGATCTTTGGAGAATACTAGTTTATTACCATCCTTCAAGAAAGCTCAAACCGACACACTAAAGAAAATAGGTTAATCAGTGTTGCCTGCTTCAATATTTTTTTGCTGCGGTGTTTCATTCAATTCAAATATGTAAGTTTAAGTTAAAGAAATCAATTTAACTGAATTTAGTTATGAATTGGTTATAGTATTGTTGAGCATTTATGTAGTATTGAAGCATGTGCAAGATGGTTTTAGGTTGAGACTAACATCTAGCGAACATGCCATTGGCACTTGTTTGTTTATGAGTTGTTAACACGTTCATAAGCCAGGAGTCATAAGTCATCTTTCAAATAAGAGAGTTTCTTAATACACCACCCATGTTTCTTAGGCACTACGTGAATTTCTGTTTTTGCTTCCTGATTCCGGATGTGCACATCCGGACGCACCAATTTTTTAAAAAACGTTGATGTGTTCCGGATATGCACATCCGGAAAAATTTCAGATCTGCAGATCCGAAAAATAGCAGAACTTTAATTTTTTTTTAAAAATCGGTTTTGTTGGTTGGTCGCATATGTTAATATATTGTCGCAACTTAATATACATTCAACAACATCCATATATAAAATAAAATGATATATATACATAATAAACCTCTGTCAAAATACAGTACATACATGTAATAAAAGTATAATACATAAAAAAAAACTACTGCGTATGGCGAAGGATCTCTCTTGGCTCCCCTGCTCCTCTGCCCCGACCCGCCGTCCTTGCTCGATGTCTGCGGTACTGAAGTGCCCCCTGAGCAATCTCAATAATCCTATCCACGACAAGTTTGGCACCAGAGCCCTCAGGGAGGTGACTGTCCGCAATGGCCGTCCACGCTGCTCTATCTCACGACAGCGAGGTAGAACATCCTGAGTATGGTCCAGCTGAGACTGCCGCTCCTCTAATATCTCCTGATGAGCAGGTCTGGGTGGCGATCCCTCAGCAGTGGGCACCATACATGGGTGTGAGACGGTGTAGAACCACATGATGTACCCGACAATAACGTTCCAATCTCTCGGCGCTCTGGTCGCCCGAGCCTCTTCCGGTAACAAGTGGGACTGGAAGTCAACATATATCTCATCTATCTGTACGCGGGTCAAGCCTAGAGGAGCAGACTCATGAGGCATCCTGGGGATCGTCTGCGTGTAACCGAACTGGCGCAAGACGCGCTCCGGCAAATATCGAGCAGTAATGGTCGAACTGCATGCCAACCATCTTGAGAACAGCGAAACCTCATCGAATGGGCGCGTCACACGGTGATCGACATAGGGGTGATAAAAAACGTCCTCAGCAGCCATCCGATCAAGATACACTCTGTAGAGGTCGGGCGCCTGGTTCCCTCTGAGCATGAGAAATGCAGCAGCACGTGGCATATCCTCAGTGTACCCGTCGACACTCCCCCAACCAGTAATCTTGGGAAAGTGCTGTAATATCCACGTTTGAAATGGAAAACATAACATTAGTGTCAAACATTATAATGAATATAGAAAGAAAAGAAATGAAAAAATGACTTAGAATATTAGATTGTTACCACGTATAGCGTATAGCTGCCTGCCACAGTCTTGGCTGCCCAGAGGCAACCATCTGAGAGCCTAACATAGGTGTATGCCAGCGTAGCCGCCCCCCAGTTGTACCCATGGATCTCTGTGGGATCCAAAAGGTACCTGAGGTAAATGACATCAACATAATAGGCGCCGGTGTCCACAAACAGCTGCGTGCGGAGCAAAAACAGATAGTAGCATCTCAGGGCACGCTGCCTGTGGATCTCCACCTCAGCTGCATCCCCTGCTGCCCGTCGTGCCTCTTCAAGCTCCTCACCAAATCTGCGTGTCAGAAAGGAGAACCGGACGTGTGCGCCTCTCAATTGGGTCACCCCCGCAAGTGCCTCCTCTGGGGTAGCCCTAAGCTCCTCAATCAGCATCTCCATCGCGTCCCCCTTCGACATCCTACCGTGACGGAGAAGGGTACCCGTGATCGGTAGATGTAAAAGGCACGAGATGTCGTCGAGTGTGATCGTGATCTCGTCGTACGGTAGATGGAATAAGGATGTCTCAGGGTGTCATCTCTTAACAAAGGCCATCATCATACCATACATGATCTGGGGATACCCAATCCTAGACAGGCCTCCAAGACCAGAGTAGCAAGTGCAGACGTGAACCACTCATCCCCTGGCAGCGCCGCAAGCATGTCCATAACCTTGCCCCAATGGTTATATAATAATAGTATTATATATATATATATATATATATATATATATATATATATATTTGTTAAGAGAAAGAAAAAGGAAAGATAGTAAAGAAGAAGAAAAGAGAAAGAAGAGAAAGGAAGAGAAGAGAAGAGGGAAAGAGGAAGAAACTTGGGAAGGAGATTGGATCATTGTTCATCATCTTCTTCAACCTCCTCTTCGATTATCAGGTGGGTCCTCGTTAGAAACTCTAAGTTCTAGAAATCCATGATTTAAACTTAGGTTAGATTTGAGAGAAAATGATTAAACGGATAAATCAATGAAATTTAACGGATGAAATTCGATATAAATTGGTAGTGTAGTCATAATATGCATGTGATCAATTGATGATACTTGTTTTGATGTTTGTAAACGATCTGGTGCGGAAAGGGTGGGTTTTGAAGCCCTTGGAACCCTAAAACCGCAGTTGTAATGTTCTGGTTCTGATATGCACTGTCGGGCGACACTTTGAGCGCCGGGCGACGCAGGCTTGCGCCGCTGCTCCGCCGGGCGAAAGTCAAGAGGCGCAACATGTTTTGATTCTGGAACTTTGGTTTTTGGCATGGGTCTTACGCCGCTGCTTCGCTGGGCGAAGTAGCAGGCGCAGGGGGCACCGCCGGGCGAAGCATGGACCGCCGAGCGCTCCTGGGAGTTTTCAAATAATTCTCTTTTCTTTAAAAATCCATAACTTTCGATTCGTATACTCGATTTAAGTGTTCTTGGTATTGTTGGAAAGCTATGACGATCCTCTACCCAATAAAAAGTGAAAATTATGGGTATGATATGTGATTAATTAATTAGTGGAAAATGCATGAAATTAATGTTTATATGATATGTTGAAAATCCCTATCTTTTGGGTCGTAAATCCGATCGAGGCATGGTTATAGCCGATGCAAAGTTGTGAAAATATCCTACGGGATAAGAATGAGAAATATTGTTTTCATTGCCCGATTAAATAAATCAGAGGGAACCTAAGGGTGATATAACTTGTGATTGAATCATTATATGTGATTCTATTATACACTTGTAATATGCTTTGTATAACTTATGATTGAATTATTATATAAAATTCTAAAATGTCCAATTGTAACATGCTTTGCCTAAATTGTTGTTAAACATGATCGAGAGAGTATGCATGTTAAAATATGGAATAGGTAGAACACCACGATTCATAAACACTACTAGGTAGCTAACAGTCGGTGGAGAAACACATTTATCCATTGGGGTCCTTACTAACCAATGATACAAGAAGCTTACTGACGTCCTATGGTAGAATAATTTCTTTTCCAACACATAATACTATAACATCTGTCCAACACTCTCCAGACGATAGAGGTGCAGGAGTTACACTGCTATAACCGTAACATATACAACTCCAAATCCATTCCAAACTCGAAATAATACATCCAAAATAGTTTAACAACCTCCTGTTCTGGTTACCACATTCCAAATCGATTCTTCTTACGGTTTTCGACTTACTCAAGGTTCCTGTTGATTCGAGATCTCAACCAATAACAACGTAACACCATCCCGAAACTTCAATCATATGCGAGTCACCATTATTCGAAACTTAAACCATCCAAAGCACAATTGTGAGTTTCCATACTACTCACCAATTCACATACAACACTCCACATACACCCGCACTTTCGAAGACCATGCCACGTTTCTCAATTGAATCCACTTTTCTCATTCATTCTGTTTCATAACCGATTCTAAGTTACATGCTTAACTTTAGAACGTCCAATTCTTACTCGTACTTGGAAAGATAACTTTCAAATTCCAACTTCTGATTAAAGTATAACTGTACACACCTGGTACTACTCTCGCAGAGTCTAAATCTGATTCCATGAACTCGCAGAAAATAACAAATACTAAACTCTGATCAACTGCTCAAACCTTAATAACACCGTAATTACACACCAAAATATTCCTTACGAGACCAATATTTCGTGAGTAGTCTCTAACTTCGTCCTCACAGCTTCCAACTGTAATGTACCTAAGTCCTTCTCATACTCAACACGGTTCACAAGATTATTCCCCAAAGTCAACTCTCTTGTTGTCTGAACAAATGGTCGACTATGCAACACCTTTTAGAAGTTCCGATATCGAAATACAAATCCTTCTTTCATTTACTTGCAATCCCGTTTTCCATTCTCTGAACACTTATCAATCGGAAGAACATATGGTAACAAAACACAGATGATGGTTCCTAAGGGATTTCGCAATTTACACACATGTTAATCGATTACCCGTCTGAGGTTAATCGATTAACTCCTCAAAATTCAGCACAAAATACCATCCTTGCACGTGTTAATCGGTTAACCCCATTTGTTAGTCGGTTAACACTGCTGCAGAATCTAAAAACCAGTTTCTTCTTAATTTAAAGCCATCCCTACACAAACCATCAATCTGATTTGTTCTATCTTGGAATATCATTCTCAACTCGCGGCTTCTTAACTTATATTACATTTACTAACCATGATTCACTCAAGGTAAAACCGACAAAGTCAAAACATGCAGACGACACACTCCAACCAAGTGAAAGACAAAATTCCAAATTCTGACGCGGTCACACAACAAACCTTCAGCGGTATAGTTCATTCTCTGCTCATACAACTACACTAGCGGGAAGTCAATAATGACGACATTCTAGGGTTTTTGCCACAACTCAAACTTAATTCGTCCACAAGCAAAACCCAACACACAACCATTATACGGTACCACAAAATTGATGGACATCTCATATCAAGTATACCACCTTATCCTCTTACTTGAATTCCTTGGTGAGAACTAAAACAACTACGTCCTTGGTCCAACAAAAGGTAGATTCCGAATATTCCGATTATTCACAATTACAGAAGTTTCTCTATACTTGAAAATAAATCGGGGCAATGCATCCTCTTGAAGAACCCTTCCATCACTTCGTACACACTAACCGGAATTTCTTACCTCCACTATCCATTGCACACCATACTTACACCTAATTACTTAATGGAAGATTCGCAACCGACAATTCTCATCAACTATTTACAAAACCCTTCCGGTATAAATCCTTCCATGATTTACACTTAGTCCGTAATAAGTCCTGATTTGCTTCTCAGTGTTTTACCGCAATCTTACTTCTTAAAATACAATATTCACTGTTCCACAAGGTACGTTCCTTCACACTTGTCTCAAGAATAAGAATCCATCACGTACACTTGTGACTACGGTGCTACTACTACGCTTGTTTTTAATACCAAGGTGTAACTTTCTCATTTCACATTATACTACTAGGGTCCTCATGGGTGAACCATCTTTGGTTTCACTTCCTTAAGTCCAAGGTACTTACTCTGTTTCTTAATACAAACTTCTTCAGGTCCGTATCACTACACTTTCTGTCACTAAATAAAGTTCAAACTTTCTCCAACACAATACCTTATACAGTTCCTTGGGTAATTTAACATTTCCAAATTCCAAATTGGTCTCTCATCGAATACAGAAAATCCCGATGTAATATCTCGAACTTAATATCTCTACATAACTGAATATACGCAATTCATCACACACTCTTCGTCCGGCACATACTTGTTTCACTTGAAGCATGTAAACACATCCTTGTGTTCTTTCACACACTTCTCTACTACTGTAGGTTCCCATAAAATCCGAACGTCCTTAACTCTCCACTTTTAACCAATTGGAAGATATTGTTCCGAACACATTTCTTAAGGTACTCTCGTCCATTTAAGATACCATAACGACCTTAGAAACTGAAGCACCAATACTTATCTCACTTCCAGACCTTACGCCACGCGTTCCACAAAACAACTTTTCTTTTTCATGGAACGAGATTACTTGAAATTCTTATCCAAATCAGTGGTCGATCGAGCTCTACTAGCGACTTTACATATTCCTCAATACCTTAACCAATCGTCCGCTAGAGATTCTTAACTTTCAGACTCCATCCTTTCCAACGGATTGTTTGAACAACACATTACTCTTCAATTCCATACTACCCAAATCACAACTTCTACTAAGACCTCAACTGAGCTAACCAAAACCCTTCACTACTAACTCTTGGCTTGAGCCTACCCTCACAGCACAAGTTCCGACAACACTTCGGAGTCCTCGTGGTCGCTCAACCATGATTCTACCTATCACATACATAACATTAGGTTGATCAGGCCCAACACTACATAGTATGATATTAAGATTCATGCTGGCAAGACACACTTAAAAGGCAGGAATACATTTACTTATGATGTTTCAAGGCTAGGTCGAGGATACGACCTGCTCTGATACCAACTGTAACGCCCTGTATAATATATATCTAGAATAATACCATACAAGTGTTTTATTTGGTACTGACACCAACATAAGTGCCTATTGGCATAATTCACATACTTGACCATTTTAAAAACATAATACAATCTATGGTACAAGGCATGGAAATTAGCCAAAACAATAAAAACTAAGATCAATATACAATATCCTCAATTGTATACAACAAATACACAACGGAAAAACTAAAGTTAAGCTTCTCTTGAAACATCCAAGCATAGCTCCATTTGTAAACCATACCTGCAATTGCTTCCTGAAAATAATCAACAATAATGGAGTAAGATATTAAATCTCAATGAGTTCCCTATCTTATGGATTCTCTCGGCTTTACAGGGTTCTAGCCAAATCCTAACTCAAGTGAAGGGGAAGGGAGATGACCTTGAGTTCTCAATCTCACACTATATGGAAACATGTTCATGAGTTCACTAACTCAAAATATCACTAACCGATAACCTTACCAAGGCATCCCCTTTTCCCGTCTGCTTCTACGTCTAGAAGTCGACCCGAGTCATGGATCCTTGTAACTTACTTGACATATGAAATGGATTCGGGAACATCAGCCTGTTAGCCGTGAACCGTCACTTCTCATGACCTGTTAACCATCTCAATTCTCTACCCATAGGTTCCATTCGTACTACACGCGGGAATCAAACCTGCCAAGTAATCATGCATACATTTCAAAGGAGCTCGAGACTCATGAAACTGCAACTCAAGTGAAACGGTTATGATTAAGTGATCACACACACACGAACGTGATTGTATTCGACAATCACACGGCCACATTCTCCTTAAGGTCTCTTTTGCCTTTTCTCACAATCACAATGGTTCACACATGTTCCATACTAGTGTTTCACTCTCTTCTAGACCAATACTCGTCACGGATGCACCTTTCTACATCGAATGCACGAGCATAGCCATCTAGAGTTTCTATCAATTTCTAGTCACAACCTAGAATCATATCATTAGGTTTGGGGTAAGGTTTCTTACTCTTCCTAATTCATTTTAAGCACGCATATTCTCTCAATCATACTTAAAAACAATTAGATAGACATGGTATAACACAGTTTGCATATAACAATATCAACCATAAAACACACATGATAACATAACAAGTCACTACTATCCTCTACCAAGCATCCTTGGTTAAATCATGGTCTAACATTACCATTTAATAGCACACTGGATTCTCTTTCCAAGGCTTCAAGTCCCATATCAATCGGGCTCCCGATTCATGAATTATGGTAGGAATAAGGACCCATACCATTCACATTCATTACATTTCCATCTTTATCTTATCAATCCATGGCATAAACATATGTTTCTACTTCACTATCATAAGGAGCATTGAAATAGCTTTCCAACGCTTCCGACCGTGCCTCAATCCGAGTTACGGATCAAAAGTTATGAAGGAAACAAGAGGCGCAATATTTTTCTCTGCGCAGGACTTCGCTATGCGAACTAAGTCAGCAGCAGAATCCCCTGTTTTTCGCTACGACTCACGTAGCGAGCGACAGCGAGCTGTAGCAATGTCTGGACGCATTTTTTGTGCAGAAACCACCAAAATTTATCATTTTAAGGTTCCCAATGACCCAAAACATCAAGAAAACTAAGGTAGTACCAATAATGACAATAGAAACAACATCAAGAAAGATTTCATGGTTCAATACCTAAAACACTAACTTCCCAAAACATATTCCAACATAACGACAAGTATTCCCGATTGTTTCCACATACAACCCGACTATACTACTCAGTTTATTTCACGTTTTATCCGTTAGATTTCATTGATTTATTCGTTTAATCATTTTCTCTCAAATCTAACCTAAGTTTTAAACATATATTTCTAGAACTTAAAGTGTCTAACTAGAACCCACCTTAGCATTGAAGAGGAGTTTGAAGAAGATGATGAATAGTGAAAATGATCCATGAGCTTTTCTTCTTCATCTAAGTTCTTCCTCTCTTCTTCTCTTCTTTTCCCTTCTTTCTCTGTTTTTCCTTTTCTTCTTCTTACCTTCACTTTCTAATATATATATAAATATACTTATTATATAATATAATCCAATAGAGTAAAATATCTCCAATTGATATTTTATCGTCTTACACCAATTGATCAATTATTAAAGTTACCATAAAATTCTCTCTCGAACTAATAATTATTGATCTGTCTCTTTTATTAAATAATTGATCTCTTCAGAGCTCATCAGTTACTCTATTGATCCCAAATGTCAATACTTAAAGTACTTAGAGGATTCCATTAATCAAATTATTCAAAGATAGAGCACATAGATACTTATCTGATATCATCTGATATTCAATTGAGCATTTAAATAATATGGGGTATTACAAAATTTAACGTATAAACAAAAAGTATAATTACCTACACATAGAAAGAGACTCTTTAGACGTGGGGTACTGAAAGAGACTCTTAAAAGGGACTCTTTAGTTGTGGGGTACTTTTGTGTTTAAAAAAAGTAGAAGACGCATGAGTGCGTTCATTGATATTTATCTAACATATAGTACAAAAATGTGTTTTATAAATTCAAAATCTAACATATAGTAACATTGATATTTAAGTTTAACATATAGTACAAAATGTGTTTTATAAATTTAAAATCTAACATATAGTAACATTTAAAGAGCAATGATTATTTATATATTGAAACATAAAAGAATATTACACCAAAGAAGAAATTACATATTTAATGAATAATACAAAAAGATTGACCACTTGAAATTCAAGTTCAATTTCATTGTACACCACCAAACTACAATATTTTTTTAAGATATTCTTGGACTGTATAAGGTAACATCTTCCATTCTTCTTGAAAGTTAAAAAATAAAATGAAATCCAATAGCAGCAATTAATATCCAACGTACTGAAGAAGGTGTTGTTTTTATAATCAACTCTTACAAACTCCTTCACCTTGAAATTTTTGAGGTAGTTTCCCAGTTTCACCATTGCAATTCTCATATAAACCAACAACTATTTGAATATCCTTAAAATGAACCACCATCTTCACCAGTCTATCCTTAGTCCCCGGCCGACCATGACAGGCTAACCACATAGTGTGGACAGCTCTTTTCTTGCTAGGTTCCTCTTAAGAAGAAATCTCCAAGACACTCTTAATTTATCATCAATCAGAGCCTCATATACTATTTTCAATCTGAATTTTTGTCTTCTAAATATATCATCCCAAACTGGTTGGATTTTAGCAACTTCCTCTCTAAGCTTCATAATATTCTTCATTACCCAAAAGCCACTATTCATTATGTCAGCCTCCATGACAGACACCCCCTTTAAATAGTGAATATGTATCCACTTTACCCACAAGTTATCTGCCTTTTTACACAGGTTCCATAGACATTTCAGCAGGGTAGCTTTGTTCCATACTTCCATGTTGAAAACTCCAATCCCACCCTGCCTTCTAGGTTTACAAACAGTAGTCCATGCAAATTTATATAACTGCATTTTTATCGTATCATATATAATTAATTTTCACTTCAAGTTTTATTACAATGTCTTTTTTAATAATCTCATTTATGTTGTTTCATAATCGTATAAAATGTTTAATTTCATGGGTCATTATCAACAAAATACATTTTTTTTAATCAACGATTATTTTTATTTGAGAGGCAAAATCATTATTCTCAAATGTCAAATTTTTTCTTTTTTTTTTCATATCACAAATCTTTTTTTTTTCATTTTGTATTATTATTTAATACAATTTAGTTTATATAATTATTAATTATTCTAATTTATAATTAAATAACACATTTCAAATTTAACGTATAAACAAAAAGTATAATTACCTACACATAGAAAGGGACTCTTTAGACGTGAGGTACTGAAAGGGACTCTTAAAAGGGATTCTTTAGAAGTGGGGTACTTTTGTGTTTAAAAAAGTAGAAGACGCATGGGCAAGTTCATTGATATTTATCTAACATATAGTACAAAAATGTGTTATAAATTTAAAATCTAACATATAGTAACATTGATATTTAAGTCTAACATATAGTACAAAAATGTGTTTTATAAATTTAAAATCTAACATATAGTAACTTTTAAAGAGCAATGATTATTTATATATTGAAACATAAAAGAATATTACACCAAAGAAGAAATTACATATTTAATGAATAATACAAAAAGATTGACCACTTGAAATTCAAGTTCAACTTCATTGTACACCACCAAACTACAATATTTTTTTAAGATATTCTTGGACTGTATAAGGTAACATCTTCCATTCTTCTTGAAAGTTAAAAAATAAAATGAAATCCAATAGCAGCAATTAATATCCAACGTACTGAAGAAGGTGTTGTTCTTATAATCAACTCTTACAAACTCCTTCACCTTGAGATTTTTGAGGTAGTTTCACAGTTTCACCATTGCAATTCTCATATAAACCAACAACTATTTGAATATCCTTAAAATGAACCACCTTCTTGTGCTATATTCGAAACTCAAATATAGTTAAAAATCAGTTAAAAACTTCCATATAAATGCCTCAAAATAGGTTGTCTAATCTTAAGAAACATTACAACCACTAAATACTTCCAACTCACACTAAACAAAGAGAATCCAACCTTTACATAAATATATAGTATCAAAATGAACTCTAAAAAACTATATTCAAATGCAATTAAGAACATGTATGAAAGCTAGAAATGTAAATTAGAGATGAAAACATATTCTAATAACCAAGTGAATTTTTCCACTTCTTCATCCCTAAACTTGAATATTATATTTTTCTCCTAGAATCCCCATAAACACATAGCGATTAAAATAAAGAAGGAAATAAAGTTTAAAAACCCCTGTTTATTTAAAGCTCTGGTTTTTATGAACATGAATTAATGGGAAATAATTAGCAACTCGATTCTCTAGTGTCACACCAAAAAGAAAGACTCTATTGGAGAAATGGAAGCAAAATATATAATAAAGATACAAGAATCAAGGAAGTGGATTAAACCATATTTCATTACATGGGCCAAAATTAGCAAGCTTCTGATGTGGAAAAATAGAGAAATTATTGTACCCGATAGTTTAAACCGCTAAACCTACATTCTCAAGAATTTGTCTAATTTTTGACTCTATAATTAACCTATAAATTAAAAGACATTTTGGAAAAAAAAATAAAAGCAATTAAAATAGCAAGATTGTAAATTACCTATAAACTAAAAGACATTTTGGAAAAAGAAAAATAAAAGCAATTAAAATAGCAAGATTGTAAATTTTTAAAGTTTTATTTTATTTTATTATGCTAACGAACAATAACGAACAAACCTTACACCTTCAAGAAACAGTTACAATAAATATAGTCAAGTAACAAACCTTACAGTTAGTTACAACTCGTATAACCGAATATATATAACTATTAACTCCTATTAACAACCAAATAGTTATCACAATTTACAATCACAGTTTATACACTCAGTCATGGTACAAGTTTCTTCAAACGTGAAGTCATAACAAATGTTGCTATTGTGCTATTTTCATCAAATCTAATTTCGGTTTTTTCTATCTTCTGTCAATAGTTCCCTTGGATTTGCTTGCTACCGTTGAAATCACGCTTCTGTCAATAGTTCCCTTGGATTTGCGTGCTACTGTTGAAATCGTTCATCTCTTCAATTTTTCTAGTATGTTAAATAGTTTCAGTTTCAGATTCTTAGTTTTCTTGTTGAATCAATGTTAATCACACTTGAATTTTAGGTTTAAGCGTTTAGTCAATGTTAATTTCTCTTCAATTGCTCTTCAATTGATAATTACAGAAACATTTTGTGTTTGATACTCGTAGCTTTTACCATTTTACTCTTGCAACGACTTCAATTTTTCTAGTTATTGCTTTGATTTTAGGTTACTTCGGTTTTGCTACTTTCATATCATCTAATTTCGGTTTTTTCTGTAATTCGCTTGGATTTACTTGGTATGTGTAAATAGTTTCGGATTCTTAGTTTTCTTGTTGATCACGCTTTAATGTTTAGGTTTAATCAATGTTAATTACGCTTAAATTATAGGCTCTTGTATGTGTAAATAGTTTTTATGTTAGGTCCTTGTATGTGTAAATAGTTTCGGATGTTAGATTCTTAGTATGTATAAAATTAATATGTTTAATCAATGTTAATTTCTCTTCAATTGATAAATACTCATGCTTTTACCATTTTACTCTTGCAACGCGATTCAAGCATTCAATCGGTGTCACTACTGTGTCAGTGTTACTCTGTCTCAGTGTTACTTTGTGTCAGTGTTACTCTGTCTCAGTGTTACTCTGTGTCTGTGTTAATTTCTGACAATTTTTTTTAACCTTTTTGATTTAATAATTTGTGGTTTACTTTGTTACACAGAAAAAGAAAAAAATGTCAAAATGTGATTAGAATCTAGAGAAAGCTCCATATATTGATTGGTCCGACGACGAAGTAACTCAAATGTGGGCTGCTATGGACATATTGGGTGGTGGAGCATGTAGCGCGATTTTCGTGAACCGCCATTTGTTACCACATGTGAACTTTTATATTTATCCTATGAAGCTTTAAAGGAAGTGAAAAAAATCTAAATAAACCCTGCAAGAATGCAAATGTTAAAAAAACAAAATGCAAATAAAGAGAACTGGAATCGGGGGTTGGTTATACTAAGGGAAACTATTAACACCCTAAGTATCTAAAGTACTATATAGGAACCTCTTGTATATCTATGTTATTACTATTATTATTTGCTATTATTTGGAGAAGTTTTATTGCTTTTGAGAGATGAAGAGAGTGAGAAATGTTTTTGTTGTTTATGTAATATATATTGTAAAAAAATGGAAAAGAGGATGAAAAAGAAAAAAGAGTACTTGCCAAGGGTTGAAGCCTTGTGCCTGTTGAAATATTAAATTAGATTTGATTTTATATGATTAGATTTGATTAGATTTAATATTTAGATATAATCCAAGTTGTGTTAGCCCAAGTCCAATTAGGGTTGTATATAAATAGACCTAGCTTGTATCATTATTTACACAATTTAATAATACAAATCCTTATTTCCTTATTCTCTCTCTTTCTCTTCTCGCTAAAAGTGCCTCACGCACTAACAAATTGGTATCAGAGATTCCAGTTATTGTTCTTGATCAAGTTTTCAAGAATTTCACGTCAGAGATCGTGTTTTCAGGGTAAGTGAATCAACCACTGCGAAGATGAATGGTGATAAGAGCATTCTGAATTCCCTTCCAATGCTTGACGACAAGAATTGGATCCGATGGAAAAAATAGAAACAATCATTATTTGGCTTCCATGATACCTTAGAAGTGGTTACCGGCAGTGTTCTTGTGTTGGATGAAAATGCAACCGAAGAACAGAAAAAAGCCCACAACGAAGTCAAGATTGCAAGGCTGCTTATTGCATTCAGACGGTAGTCGATGCTGCTAACTTCGACATAATCTCTCATGCTGAAACGACGAATGAGGCATGGGATATTCTGGTAAAGTATTATGAAGGAGGTGAGAAAGTCAAGGTTGTCAAGTTGCAAACCTTGCATCGACAATATGAGTTATTGTCGATGAGAGAAGACGAAAAAGTTGCAAAATATGTGTCGATTTCAGCAACTCGTCCATCTCATGAAAGGTTGTGGAGAAACCATAACTGATAAGATGATAGTTGAGAAGGTAATGAGAACGTTGACCTCTCACTTTGATCACGTTATCGTAGCTATTCAAGAATCCAAGAATCTTGAAACCCTAAAAGTGGAAGATTTGGTTGGTTCGTTGGAGGCGCATGACATGAGGATTGTCGAAAGAAAGGGAGTTCAGAATTCGATACAAGCACTGCAGGCTCAGTCATGGAAAAAGAATGGTGGTTCCAACAAATTCAAAGGCAAAGTCGACAAGACTCAAGGAAAGAAGTTTTGGTCGAACCCTCACAAGAATCAGGTCAAAGATAGAGCTTTTGAATCCTCGAAAAGAGGAGGAGGAAACTATCGAAATGACAAAGAAGATAAGAAAGGTATACGGTGTTATAACTGTGAAAAGAGGGGTAATTTGGACAAACATTATTGGTACAGGAAAGACAATGGATCGGAAAAAGGAAAGGACAAAGGAGCGAACCTTGCACGCCAAGTGTAAGACCCTAATTTTTTACCCCTAAGATTCCACATATCATTCACATCTCATTTTGCATCTCATACCACAAACAAGATCACACATTGGTTCCTTTATCCCTCTCATCTTTGGGTTTATGCATTGTAGGATCACTGAGCATCTGTGTCTTTCTTACTTGCCTTTATTTGTTTATGTTTACTAACCCTTTAATCAAAATCCAAAAAATATGTTTGTTTCCCTTTTACTAACTTTTTTCAGGAAGAGAATCAAGGATATCAAACAGTCCCTCAGCTCAAATGAATTTCATCTGAACAAAGTCAAAGTTGATATGCAAACAATTCAAAATTCATCTGATCAAGAGTTTCCAAGATTTAATTGATTATTCACTACAAGAAAAATGGCAAATTACGACGGTTAAATTTGGCAGATTACGGCGGTTACAACCGACGTAGATTGCAAATCACGACGGTTCCTCTTCTGTCATAGAAACATGTGTCGCGAGGCTGTTTTACGATGGTTTGTAAGACTGTCGCTCAAACTGCCGTAACATGCCGTGACAGTATTATTACGACGGTTGTAACCGCCATAATTTTATAATATATATATTTCATTGAAAATAACGACGGTTGTAACCGCCATAATTTTATAATATATATTTCATTTAAAATAGTGACGGTTTAGAACCGCCGTAATTTTATTAATTTTAAAAAAGAAATTAAAAATGATAATTTTATTACAATATTCAATTCAAACAATAAAAAATACCATGAAAAATTATACTAATTCAATTCAAATGATAATTTTAAACTAACTGCAGCAACAAAACTTCATCACATAACCAAATGTCATATCAGGAAATCAATTCTACTAATTCAAATAATCCTAATCTAACTTAGCTAATTAAAACAAAAATTCAAAGCAGCTTCATTAACTCATCAATTGCACTTAACAGATACATGGTTCATCTTGCCATACTAATTAACATCATAACTGACTAAGCAATATAACAGAACTTCAAAATACTTCACACATCAAAAGTCACAACTAACCTAAGACTAACTTTGCTTTCATATTATTGAAGGTGATGTTTCTGCTACTACCTCTGCCTCCATGTGTTCATGAGCAGGTGCAAATAGTGGAACACCAAGTGCATCAAATACGGGCTTTCGGGAGAAGAGTTTGCATGCATATGCTCTGCACATGATGCACTTGTTTTTCAGGTTCAAAGGGAACTAATAACACTAGATTTTATAGCTTAGAGTCATCAAAGACAAAAGAAAAATAGCTGGTTTGTCTCACCATAGTTCTGCAGCTTTCATTGGAGGTTTCCATTTTCATATATCCATCTTTAATCTCCAGCTCAATGCAAGACTGTTTAGGGATGCTTTCATGTTTCTACATAATTCTACTTCTTCTCCTAACCAAATATCATTAACTGCATCACACCATAACAATTTAGAGGTGAATGCTAGAAAGTTTGTCCAAATTTCATTGGATTGAACACCTCTCATCCTGTTAACAAAATTCAAAATCAAGGACAACAACACACTGCATCAAATCACATAATGGATTGCAAATAACAGCAGAATCTCATAACTCACAAGTTACGGCAAATATTTCTTGATCAATTCCAAACATATTGTAGTTATTTTCCAAAGCAAAGTAAAGAATAACATGGTGCTTTGAAGCTTAACATTTTAGCTAAATAGTGTTTTTAAAAGTCATTGTATAGTTTATATTATAAATAACTTTAGTCTGGCTGAGCTAAATGTAGGTGAGCCATAGGCTAGGATAGATGGCCAGACCTGTTTTTAGGCCTACAACTAACAATCAATTAAGAAACAAGATCGACAACATAGCGTACTCTTTAAAAACAGTTATTATTTTCTGTGAGAACAAGAAATTGATTTATATCCAATTGACTGCCACATCAGTGAACCATTGGACCACGCCAGTAACTTGAAGACCATGTCGTAGTATTTTATGTATCCTTGAGCACTATAGGATTTTGAACCCAATTGAAAGATATTTATTTGTAATGAATCAATTTCTTTTTTAAGGGACCTATAATGTAATTTGCCATAAGAAATATATTAAGAAAAAGCCGATAAAATTTGAATGACAGACCTCTTCGCTGGTCCATATGTAAAGGGATCCTTCCTTTTTACGTGTAGCCCCTTCGGTCTCTGCACTGTCAGCATCCTCTGCTGAAAATATTTCACCTTCAGGACCAATCATGTCTCTCCTCAAATAGTCCAGGATATCCCGTGATATAGATGAATAGAAGGTATCTTTTGTGATAGAAAAAGCATCTAAATAAACATTAGCAAGCTGCCCTTGATCATAAAGCATCTTCTCAAAATGTGGAACTGCAAAGATATGAGAGATCAACGATTTAATTATCTTAACAACATTTCAGAATAAAGAACATTGAAGTAGTACAGTGCATCCTAATTAACATGGCAAAATCAAAAAGCTCAGGAATTTGCAAGTGTGTAATATCTACTATAGCTCATAGACATATCAGATACAACTGACATTAGCCCAAGAAAAAATTACCATGCCAACATTCATCCACACTATATCTGTGAAACCCCCTCCAACATGATCATGGACACCTCCTTTTGCCATGCATTGTAATGTAAAGAAAACCATTGTCTGACTTTCCTTAGCTCTATCCAACTTTTCGGTATCCTCCAACTTTTTCGAGTTGTATAACATCAAGTTGATCTCAACCGGTCTTGGAAATTTTGGAGCAGATCCAAAACCACCGAATTCTGAATCATAGTTCTCAAAGAGCTTAAAGAAAATATGAAAGCCTTATAAGTTACAAAGGCTAGTATTTATCATGTATAAATGAGAAAACAAGATTGTTGTGTCTGACAATTCCCTACTTTCCCCTGTTCCTTATGTAGAGAAAAGAGAAAACACAGAAGCAATTTTTTCCCCTTTTTCTTATATCCCCTTTTGTGTCTAAGAAATGGAGAGGGGCTTGTTAACAAATTTGAAATTGATATAGAAAACAAAAGCAGATGCACAAAGCCTTACCTGCTGTGAGCATAGACGTAATGCCTCGTCAGAAACACCATCAGGCAATTTACCAGAATCTGAACTAGTAGACAATGCCTCCGAAAGATGTTCAATTGCAAATGTTCCACTCTTAACTAGCATATCCCTCTTATTTTCCCAAGCCTCTTTTACCTTTCTAGAGAAAACAGGAACAATACAAATAGTATACAAGAGCTCCAAGAGTCAGAATAATGATTTAAAGCATTGATCCTAAGTTTCATAATTAGAAAATTGTGACAAGCCATCCACCAAAGTTATTGAGAACAAGAGTCTAAGTATGTTGACAATTTAAGCTGACATGTGTAATAACTCTAACCTGAGTATAGTCTTAAATCCAGGTCGACCATATTTATCTTCAGGGGGAAAGTAAGTTCCACTCATTAAAGGTTTCAAGTCAGGTGAAAGAAACACAGTCAGTGGCCAACCTCCTCCGCCATACAAAGCCTGCACATACGTCATGTATACTTGAAGAGAGAAAAAAAATCTTTAAGTGCATCTTGTTTTGTTACCAATGGAACCCCAAAAATTTCTACAAGCATCTCAATCCTTCAAATTTCAGAGACTTTTACAAAAGTTGAGGAAAATTTATTTAAAAAAAGTATTTTCTGTCCCTTAAAATAGAACAATTAATATCCTTGTGTGAGTGTGTCAATATGTATAGACAGACAACAAATAGATAGACCATGCTCTCACCAGGTAAAAATCCTATATAAGTATAAATTAATTGAAGAGTAAAGTTACCTATTCAACATCCAGTCGCTCCTCGCGATCCACCTATGGCATTGGTACAAAACAAAGTAGAGAAACTTGTTTAAGCAAAGGTGATTGATTGTTTATGTAAGAGCTCAAAGAAATAGAAGACATAAAGTCAGCAAATTACCTTAATGCTAACAAACCCATCATTCAACAATTTCGCAATCCCCTCATCCTTAAAAGACTCAACCTCCATAACATGACACCTTATTCAAAATTCCCAAATTGTAATTGTCAAAATAATCTCATCAAAATTTTGACATCAAAAGTATGAGTTCTAATAAGCCATACATACCAATGACAAGTGTTGTACCCAACTTCAAATCAAAATAGCCATTAAAACCACATCACCATATGTAAACCAGATGTTAATTAATTACACAATTAGGAAACTTTAATCTTCAAAAAAATAAATTATGAAACTTTAATTTTCAAAAAGAAAAGGTAGAGAATTACTTGATAAGAAGATATGTGCGTCTCGTCGGCGTGCTTCGACGAAAGCTTCTTCTCCCCATGGATACCAATCAACCTGAAACAGAATGAATGAATCAATTTTATTAATCAGTGAGAACTAAGTGAAATTGAAAAAAACTGAAAAATTGAAAAAACTGAAAATAACAGCAGAATCCCCGGAGAGAGCCTTTGAAGATTTTTCTTGAGAAGTTGGACATTATTTATGGCATAATGAGGAGCCTGAAACCACATAGTCCCATCATAGTCTTGAGAACTGTTATTCTCCTCTTCCTTCGCATAAAATCTAGCAGTAGCGTCACTTTTAGAGACAAGAATGTATGCGGCTGCATACTGATTCAAAGACGACTTTCGCGGCTTCATGGTGTTACGGTTTAAATCAGATTAGATAGATAACAATTCTTCTTGTTTTTCCTTTTCCTTTTATGAAGAAACCAAAACATACAAGAGTAAGAATTAGTCAACATACCGCTACAGTGAATCAAAAGGACACATTCACGAATTAGTCATTTCCTTACCTGATGATTGAATCTCCAGATGACATTGGATAGAAAAAATTATCATCTTGTAGTTATTGAACCTCACAGAGTGCCCTAAGATTGCTGAGCCAAGTTTGAATTTCTTTAAATCCCAGTAAATAATAAGTTCTGCAATAATCAATAGCATAATATTCTTTAATGGCCATAATCGATTCTACAATGGATAAACTAACAAGGAAATTTAACTTCTACCATACCGATAAATTAGTCTGACAATGGCTTCAGATTAACTAAATTTGAGAGATGAAGGTCTTAGGGATATTGAGGAATCGGAGTTGAAGAAGATGAAGAAGCTATTGAAGTTTGAGAAGAAACTTAGGGTTTGAGAAGACAACCCTGTTATGATTTGTGGTGGTGGTGGTTGCTTTGACGGCGGTGTGAACTGAGAGAGAGATTCCCTAACCTTATCAGCTACAGAGTGATTAATGAGTTTATTGTTGAGGAGAGAATCGAGAGAGGAACGAAGAGAAAGGATTTTGGAGTCGAGAGCAAGAGCTCGTTGCCGGAGAGGATGTTCTTCGCTCAACGATTTAGGGATGTGACCGGCGATGGAATCTTGAAGCTCTTTAGCTTCTTCCAAAACGGAGAGATTAAGGAAGCAATACGTGAAGAAATTCATCACTAACTGTATTTCTCTTTTTACCAAGGCGTGTTTTAGGGATATTTAGGGGAGGACTCTTGTTCAACCGTCGTAGCCCAAAATTTCTCAAGGCGCGAGCGGTAACCTAATATATTTGGGGCGAAAATATTAGAGGGTTTTCACCTTTTTTTTCTTCTATTTTTTTTTTATACAATGTTTTAGTATGAATATGGCTATTATATTGTAAATAAATAATTATAATAATTATTTATTAAAATTAATTAATAAAATTGAAATGGTTGGAAAATAAAAATGAAAGAAAAAAGTAGGAAATTAAAGAAATAAAAAAATAGTGATTATGATTGGCTAAAGTAATTGCGACAGTTTGCCTTAACTGTCGCGAGTGTGGAAAGAGGGCGGTTCTTTGGTAACTGTCGCAATTATTTTATACAACATGCCTAAAAAATCTGCGATGGTTGGCTCAAACCGTCGTAAGAACTGTCGTAGTCCAAGAATAAGGACGGTTTTTTGATAACTGTCGCAAAAAATCTACGACAATTGACCCTAACTGTCGTGACAACCGTCGCAATCCAGGAATAAGGATGGTTTTGTGATAACTGTCGCAACTCAAGTGTCGTAAATCTCCTTTTTTCTTGTAGTGATTATTCAAGAGACTTCAAGATTCATGTGTTTATTTCCATGCCTTATTTGACAAGCAAGAAAAATCGAGCCAGAGTCAAGACAGCACATCAAAAAGCCATTTTTCTCATTTTTTCACTGTGTTAATCGATTAACCTCATTGCACTGTGAAATGGTTAATCGATTAACACGTGCAATTTTTGAAAAAAAATGTGCCAAATTCAAATTCTGCAGCAATTAGCACCAATTCTCAGCCCTTGATCACATGTGGAATATTCTAGCCCATCTCATTTTAATTCCCTACATCACTTTGATCATTTCCTACCATACACCTTCACTAATCACCGCTCTTTTATGAATTTCCCTCCAAATTCAAATTCCAAGCCTAATTTTCATTTCCAACCCAAACTCCAATCCACCAAATTTTCCAAGCCTAAACTCTATAAATAGAGCCTTCATTTCATTCATTCTTCAAGCTTTTGATAGCCAACAAACCTCTTGCAATTTCTCTCCCCAACAACTAAATTCACCAAAGCTCACGTTTCTTCTTTTGAAAGTTAACAAGAATTCACATTGAATCTTGTTCAACTTTGAGCTAAACCTTCATCCACACTTGTTTTCTTCATTAATTCTCATAGATCAAGGCTTTGGAGTTTGGATCTTGGAGTAATTTGAAGCAATTTTTCAGATTTGGAGTGGTAATCTCATTTTCCACCATTGTTGTTCAATTTCATCTTTCACAATGTAGATCCTTTGTTGATCTTGTTTGCTTGATCTTTGGATCTTGCAATTTGTGTTGATTGCTGGTTTTTGCTGTTGTTTTACTCCAAAATTCGTGCACAATTGAATCCTTGATCCTAAGATGTTTGAAGAAATGAGTGATCAAGGATTTGGAAATTTTCAAACTGATTTTTTGCTGTTTTCACAGTGTTAATCGATTAACCAAAACATGTACAATTAGGTTAATCAATTAACAGCTTGTTTCTGCACAAAAAACCGCAAGTTTTCACTGGTTAATCGATTAACCTAATTACACCGTGAAGTGGTTAATCGATTAACCAACATCCAGAATGTGAAAAATGCTTGTTTTTGGGGCTGTTTTGGTTTTTTTTTTGCCATTTTCTTCCCTTTCTTTTGTTCTTAGCCTTAGATCACATAATTGTGTGGTTTAATTTGGCCTTCTCTTCATTTATTTCTCTTTTCTTTTGATCAATGAAAGTCTTATGGATTATTAGAATTTCTTGATCAAGACGAGATCGTTACTTTCTTTTCTTTTCGCGCGGTATTGCTTTCGGATGACAATCTACATATCGTTCATCTAGCATGCATTAGAACAAAGAGCTATTGACCAGCCTCATTGTAGGGTAATTACTCCATAAATTACTCAGCGATTGCTTAACATAGCGCAATATTTGTCCCGCATCGGAAAACTATCAAGAATAGTTGATTACTTGTCTTTTGGTTCAAAACTTTTGAAACTTGTTGTTAGGAGGCTTTGGTCTTATCAATCCTCTAATGAGTTCTCATTAATCTTGACCTAAGTGCAATTATTCAATTATAATTGATCACTAACTCTAACAACTAATCACTAACTTTCTAACATTACTATTGTACTAATCCTTTACAATTCCTTCTCGCTCCTTATCTCTTTTACTTTTATGCTTCATTTTATCATTTCATATCATGTTTGTGCTTCCGCAATTTTTCCTTTGTCCGTTGGACATATGTTTATGCTTCCGCAATTTGCCTTTTGTCCGTTGGACACATGTTTATGCTTATGCCTTTTTCTCTTTGTCCACTTGGACCAAAAACATTAATAAAGGCCAAAACCTCTAAAAAACTTGTGCTTCTAATCTTGAACTATGGTTACTATCCTATGCAATGGACATGGAGTTTTGCACCTAGACCTTGGACTTCAATGCTATTCTTGAATCCTTGAACTTAGAACTTGGACATCCAATGCAATTCTTGGAACCTTGGACTTAGAACTAGGACCTTTTCCCTTTGCTTTGGAATTATGGTTCGAAGACTTCGAAGACTTGTGCTTTTGCATGGTTTATGGTGAAGACAACTACATTTGTGGTTAGGCTATTCTTATCCTTAGCTTTTACTTTATGCTTTAGGATAGTCACTTCTTCTCCTCCCCATTCTTCAATTTTCAAAACTCTCTCCCTTTTTTAAAAACCTTCTTGATTTCAAACCATCACCTCTTTCATAATCAAACCTTGACTTTGTCAAGTGATTTTACTCTTTTCCTTTTATTTCTTAACAAATGCTAAACTACATAAGCATATTGTCACCTTTTTCAAAAGACTTTAAAAAACACCAAACTCATTCAAATCTCTTTTGTGCCCTCGTGCACTTTTCTCTTTTAAAACTTTTTCACAAGTTTAGACATGATTCATTTCTTTAAGCGGAATTATTCGCTTGGAAATGACGACTTATCTTTACATTTAAAAACAACCAAAACAAATAATTTCATTCTTTGTACCACGAACTACGGGGTTTTGATCCTACATTGCACATCGTGGGTACGTAGGCATGAGATGACAAGTCTCTTCAAACACAAAAATCTTTAAAAAAATGTCTCTTCTCATCTCCTCAATCACTTTTCAAGCAAACTTTTTTAGACCAAAAGCGGTAGATATTTCAAAGGGCTCCTATAGAGTACTATAGACGTTTTGGGTGCTAACACCTTCCCATTGCGTAACCAACCCCCCTTATCCGGACTCTCTTCACTTGTTCTTGTTGTAGAGCTTGTGTAGGTTTTGTTCGCTCTTTTTCCTTTCCATTTTGTTGGATAAAATAAAAGTGCGGTGGCGACTCTTGCTTTTTGAGTTAATTTAATCAATAGCTTATACTCACGATTTTTCTGCTACAGAAAAGTGGCAACTCTGCTGGGGAAAGATTGACCTCTTGCTGGTCCATCCCTTGAGGGGTTTAGCCTACTTTGATTTATTTACTGCTTTTCGTCAGTTTTGCTTGTTACTTGCTTGTTCTGTTTGGGAATTCTTATGTGTGGTGAGATAAGTCTTGTACCCAGACTTGAGTGTACACCTAAGACTAGGGTGGAAAGTAGTGTGACTTGTGTGGCATTTGGCCAGACTTAGTATACACAAAAACTCCACATCCAGACGAGGTTTTCTTTGGTAATGTTCTATCCTGCGCATTTGGTGCAGATGATGGAATGTAACTTGGAAAACTGTCGACTTTGGCGACCATTCCCGAAGACTCAGTAGAGGCACTCCTCCCAAGAGGCAATAATGGCAGACCAGAAATGGCAAACCCGTTATGCTTCTTGATCCGAGGACCCGAAGCTGAGAACTTTAGAATCCTTTAACCCATCTTGGACTTATTAGGACGTGGTGCGGTGGCTATTTAGGTGCAAACTTCAATCAGTTGTTACACGATACCACACTCAGACGAGACTCTCTTGAGAATTTTATTGACTACCAAGCAGTTGGGAAATCGATAATATCCGAAAGATGGGTTGTAGACTTTGGGAACTTCTTTAGAACCTTGTTCGGAAGGTGTTATACCCTTAGCACATACCTTTGTGGGTTGGTTCTCAACCTTTGACTCCATGCTCGTGACTCGAATCTTTGAACCCGTGTGCTTTGCGTGATCTTGTTTGTGGTTGTTGCATCCATGAACTCTTGCATCCATGAGCATACATATGCATTCTTCCCAGTTGTCTAGAAACTCATTTCAACTGTCTCCTTCTTCAGTTATCTGTTCACCATCAAGCTGTTTCCTCAAACAACTACGGAAATAGAGTTGCTGTCAGATTGAGAATGGAAAACCAAGAACAACACAATGCCGAAGTCAGAATGGAAATTGATGAGTTGAAGGTCGGTATGACCAAGCTCACAGAAATGCTGCAAGTTCTGATTGCTAGAGGTGAACCACCTCAGAGGACTGTGATTGTTGAAACTTCACCTGCTGCTGTTGACCCTCCACTGACTCAGCAACCAGCTTCTACTTGGCCTGAATTTGGGTTACCTCTGAATTACTCGCCACCCTTTGCAACTACTCCTGTGTTTGTCTCGCCAGTATCTTCAACTCCATTGTTCACTGAACCTTAGCCTGTTGTGCATTTTGTTGCTCAAGCTATTCTTGAGAATCCTTTCGTGTACCATGCTACTGGTCCACAATCTGAAAGTCAGGGAGAACCTGGATACATTGAAGAAGTCAGAGAGAAATGGCAAACTCTAGACAAAAGGATATGAGCCATGGAAGGAAGTGGTGCCTTTAGTGCTGCTGCAATGGACATGTGCTTGGTTTCCGACTTGGTTATTCCTCCAAAATTCAAAACTCCTGATTTTGAGAAATACAAGGGGCACACCTGTCCTAGAACCCACTTGGTGATGTACTGCCGCAGGATGGCTGCTCATGCCAAAAATGACAAATTGCTCATTCACTGTTTCCATGACAGCTTGAGTAGGGCTTCAATGAAATGGTATATGGGACTTGAGAAGAACCGTATCCAAAGCTGGATGGACTTGTCTGATGCTTTCTTAAAGCAATATAAGTATAATCTGGACATGGCACCTGACCGCCGTTAATTGCAGAATATGTCTCAAAAAGATCCTTTAAGGAGTACGCTCAACGCTGGAGAGAGCTAGCTGCTCAAGTGGAGCTACCTTTGGCTGAAAAAGAATTGATTGGGTTGTTCATGGACACTCTTCAGCCATTCTTTTGGGAAAAGATGATAGGCAGTGTATCATCTGGTTTTGCTGACCTAGTCACTATTGGAGAAAGACTAGAAGAAGGTATCAAGAAAGGAAGGATTACTCATGCTGAAGCCTTTAGTGGTGCTAAAAAGTATGCCGGGAATTTTCAAAAGAAAAAGGATGGTAATACCTATGATGTTTCAGTTGAAAGGAAACCTCGTCACAGACAACAATATGTAGCTGCAGTTGCTCCTGTTATCAATGATCAAGCAGTTCAAGCTCCTCGTCAGACTGTTAGATAAAATCAGAATCGCAATAGGGTTAACTTTGATCCTATCCCGATGTCCTACACTGAGCTGTATCCATGTCTTGTCAAGAAAGGTTTGATTACAACGAGGGATCTACCTACTCCTCCAAATCCTCTCCCAGCCGGCTATAGGGCTGATCTTCACTGTGAGTTCCATCAAGGTGGGGTAGGCCATAACTTGGAAGGTTGCTTTGCATTGAAAGCTAGAGTACAAGAATTGGTGAACTTAAAAATTCTGGACTTTGTTGATAATAATCCCAATGTTGTCAACAATCCTTTGCCAGAGCATGCCAAGTGAAGTTTGAGTCAGTTCAGACGGATCATCTCCTAAAGCCAGTGTCTCAGACAGGACAGCTCATCCTTGTTGTTGATTAGTCACTAGGCCTTGTTTCTTTCTGTTTGCACATTTCTTTGATTGTATTGTCTGTTTGCTTTCGAACTTTATTTGTACTTTCATGGTAATTTCAATGAAATGAGCATTGCAATTTTCGATTCAATTCATTTATATCCACTGTGTGCATCTTTATGCTTTCTTTTTCATAAAACAAAAAATTATCTCCTGTTCACTTTCTTTATCAAGCTTTTGTTTATGCAAAGATTGGAGGGAGGATGATGAAAACGAAATACCTAAAATTGTTGAACTGTATGCTTTCAATTGAAACTTGGCTGAGGATGTGCAGGTATTGTTTCAACTCCCAAACACTGGAGAAATAAGGAAGTTAATCCCTTGTCAACCCCTTCGAGCCTAGAAGTTGGAGTTTCTTTCTGTACGAAAAAACCCGCAATTTTAACCTGGGGATGGGTAGCTCTCAGTTATGCATTCAAATTCAAGTGAATCATTCAAGACACCTTCCAATAAAGGTTGTAATTACAAGCTTTCCTTCGCACACATCAGATAAGTGTCGAAGATGTCTTTTAAATCCAAAGCCAATGATGGTTCACCGTAATCATTAAGCCAGGCAGCCACTATATTTCAAAAAGAAGAAAATAAAAAAATCAAATGAAAAGCCCGCTAAGTCAACACCTATGAATGAGACTTAGGCAAAAATTGGGGCATCCCGCTGACTGTAAGCTCAAATGACACAGTTCAGGCAAAAGTTAGGGATAACAAAAAAAATTCAAATCAAGAGGTTGCCAAAATCCTCAAAGACAAAACAAGTTGACTGAGGTCCTCATCAACAACGAAATGTTGTAAGAAAGAGTGACTGCCATCTCAAAAATCCCTTGGCCCTTGAACCATCATCATAACAGTCATTGCAATTCCAAAATCTCTTGGAACCTGAATGCATAGTTTGAATTAACTGAGCATAAGACTGAAGATCATCATGAAGGATGGGTTGGGTACAAATAAACTTTGAGCCTATATCCTTTGTTTCAAAACCGTGAACCAGACCACGTTACAACCTTTAAAAGACCTAATTGAAGCCAGGTTTCTTTTGAAAGCATACTACAGCAAGGTTGCGTAAACTGACTCCTATGTTTGTTGCCAATCATTTGCTTTGTTGTCTTACCTTTGCTTTCTCTTTCATTTTCAAGTGTCTAAACCTCCGTGTTTTGACAATTGATTCATTTCGCTTTGCATCAATAATATCATTCCAAAAATGATTTTTTTTAATTTCAAAATTGCATTGAGCTTTGTATTAAAATTACCATGTTTGTTTGAATGATCCTATTTGCAGGCAAACTTTCCTCATCAAGAAATTTCAAACAGTTTGAGAAACTTGGTCAGTTATCCTATCAAGGGCGCATTACTCCCAGATCCTGTTGTGAATCAATTCAAGATTTATTGCTCAGTGCAAGTTATTCTCAAAATTGGTTAGCCAGAATATCTCATTCAAGACTCATACTGAGTTTAGCCTTCTCAACAATCTTTTCAAGAATTGAAGCCATGATCAGTTTATTTTCAGCAATCATGTCAAGAATTGAAGCCATGATCAGTTCATTTTCCCCTGCAGCAATCAAACTGAAGCTATGATCAGTTTATTTTCATCAGTGAATCAATCTAGGGCAATCTTCTTCAAGAATCCTAAAGATGTCTTTCCTCAAAAGACCATCAGCCTGATACAATTCATAAGTGTGACAGAGATGTGTTCAACATCTTCTTTCCAAGCAGAGTGGGCAGTGTTCCCTGTGTTGAGGAATCAGAGTTCCATTCTTCCCTCACAAAAGAGTCTATCTCAGTTGTCTCTATCATATGCATTGCATACATAAATCATTCACATATCATTGCATAGAAAAAATTTCATAGCTCGAAGTGTGCTTCGTGCTCATGTGCATTTCTGAGGTCCTGTTGTTGTCAACATCTTACCTTGTGATCAAAGTCCAACTTACTTGGCACCTACCAAAACATTACTTGTCTTTTCATTCAGTGCCATTCCTGGGTTTTTGTCCTCTTTCATTCCAGTGCTATTCCTGGATCTTTGCTTTCTCTCACTCCAGTGCCATTCCTGGATGTCTGTCTCTTTTGATCTCCAGTGTTATTCCTGGATACCTTGCTCCTCTTATTTCTCCCAGTGCTATTCCTGGAAGTTTTGCCTCTCTCCTGTAATCCCCATCATATGTGCTTGGATATCTTTCAGTGCCATTCCTGAAAGTATTATCTGTCCATTCAGTGCCATTCCTGAATGAGTTTTCTCCTTTGCATTCAGGGCCATTCCTGGATGTCTTTCTAACTATCATTTAATTCCATTCTTGAGTGAAGTGATTTACCTTACCTTTCAGTGACATTCCTGAAAGTCTTATCTGTTCATTCAGTGCCATTCCTGAATGAGTTTACCTTTACCTTTCAGTGCCATTCCTGAAAGTCCCTGCTCACTTTATTCAATGCCAGTCTTGGATATTGTGAACTCTTTTGCCATCCTTGGATACTTCTAATATATTTTCCAGAACTTTTCTCACTACATTCAATGCTATTCTTGGATGTTGAGATTACTTTTGTCCAATGCCATTCTTGGACACCTTTTCCCCAACCAAGTCCAATGCTATTCTTGGATATCTCTGATGATTACCTTGCCATCCAATGCCATTCTTGGATGTCCCCAGTGAAGTTTTTAAATGGAAGTTTGTTTCCATCCAATGCCATTCTTGGATGACTCTGATGTTTGCTGTTGCTCCATTCAATTCTTGGATATTTTACCCTCAATAGAGTGTTTTTCACCTCCATCCAATGCTATTCTTGGATGACGCTGTTGTTTTTACCAAAAACTTTCTTGTTGCCAAGTCCAATGCCATTCTTGGACATCTTTTGACATACCTTTTATCTCGTTCGTAGTTTCTATCCAATGCCATTCTTGGATGTCACTACTCGTCTTCCAGGGTCTTGTCCCTCTCTTTCCAACTATTGATGAATAATTCTTGTCACTTTGACAGATATCTAAAGGTATCTTGTGTTACCCGGTGTGTCTTGTCATGTCATCTCTCTCAATTTACCATATCCCTTGTTTCAAGTTTCCCTGCAGTCTGTTTCATCCTTTGCATTCATATCATCTTGTGGCATCTAAGGGCTTAAAAATGTGGCTTTTTATATTTAAGTATCTTCATATCTCCCGATAGAAGAGACTTAAATACGGGCAACTGTAAGACCCTAATTTTTGACCCCTAAGATTCCACATATCATTCACATCTCATTTTGCATCTCATACCACAAACAAGATCACACATTGGTTCCTTTATCCCTCTCATCTTTGGGTTTATGCCTTGTAGGATCACTGAGCATCTGTGTCTTTCTTACTTGCCTTTATTTGTTTATGTTTACTAACCCTTTAATCAAAATCCAAAAAATATGCTTGTTTCCCTTTTACTAACTTTTTTCAAGAAGAGAATCAAGGATATCAAACAGTCCCTCAGCTCAAATGAATTTCATCTGAACAAAGTCAAAGTTGATCTGCAAACAATTCAAAATTCATCTGATCAAGAATTTCCAAGATTTAATTGATTATTATTCAAGAGACTCCAAGGTTCATGTGTTTATTTCCATGCCTTCTTTGACAAGCAAGAAAAATCGAGCCAGAGTCAAGACAGCACATCAAAAAGCCATTTTTCTCATTTTTTCACTGTGTTAATCGATTAACCTAATTGCACTGTGAAATGGTTAATCGATTAACATGTGCAATTTTTGAAAAAAAATGTGCCAAATTCAAATTCTGCAGCAATTAGTGTAACGCCCCGGTTTTGTCTTATTTAATTAATCGAGTCGTTTTGATTATTTTATTATTATATTATTTTATTTTCGACTTTTATTTAGAAAAATGTTATTTTTTTATCGTGATTATATTTTGTCGCGTTTTGAGAGCGTTTGCGAGATATTTGGGTGTAGGGGTATTTTGGTCTTTTTGTGGGGATAGATATTTGTTTTATTAAAATAGAAAGTTAGAGGTGAGAAAGGGAGAAAAACAGAATTTTGAGAGAAAAAGAGAAGAAGAAGGAAAAGAGAGGAGAAAAGCGAAGAGCAAAGAGAAAAGTGTGGAAAATCACCAAGATCAATCTTTCGGAGTCGATTTAATCGGGTAAGGGTGTGAAATATTGTTATCCTAACTTTGTGTATGATTATGTATGTGTTTTGTGTGGATGTTTTGGTTGGTTTTCCATATGTTTCCGTTTATGCCGTATTTGACGAAATCGATAGAAACCGATGTTTTTACGGTCGAAAAGTCGTATAAGTACATGTGTTGGTTGGTTATATGTTTGTGAGCTGCTGTTTAAAGTTTCATGAAGTTTGGTTATGTTTCGGTTAGTTTTCGGTATGTTTACGTTGTTGTTTCCGTTTAGGTCGAATTGTAGGAAATCGATAGAAATCGATGTTTTCACGGATGAATTTCGAAATAAATTACGTAGTTGTATCGAGTAAGGTTAGGTCGTCGTAAAGCGTGCTTTTTATTCGATTTGGTGATGTTTGAAAATTCTGGTTTTTGAAAGGTTGAAATTTAATCGAAAAATCGAATGTCGTAGAAATTTCGTTTATGTGTTCTAAATTGTTCTTATGTATTTGGTGGTTGCGCGTATATGTTTGTTTCAATGAAAATGTTCGATTTAGTCGAGTTCCGGGCATTTCGGAAAAGTTACAGCAAAGGTGTATTTTGAGAAAATCTGATTTTTGGGAAAAACAGGGCTATGAATCGATACATAACAGCTATGTATCGATACGAAATGGGTTATGTATCGATACATAACCCTTATGCATCGATACATACTGTGAAAATTGGGAAAAACAGCATTTTCACTACAGCATGTGTCGACACATGCGTGCTATGTATCGATACATGTGGCTTTTTGTATCGATACATAGGCTTATGTATCGATACATACTGTGCTGAACCATAAATTCGGGTTTGTCGGGGAAACTTCGGAAATTCATATCTCTTGAACCGTAAGTCGGTTTTGATCCCCGTTCAAAGCGTTGGAAAGCTAACGAGATGTTCTTTCTAGGAAAAATAGTTTTGGGGTCTGAACTTGGTCCAATCGGTACAGTTTTTACGAACCGTTTCGTAGTGTCGGGCGTTCGGTTTATGTTTTTGCGTTATTTTGAAATATTCATATCTTGTTAACCGTTTATCGTATTTAAGAGTTCTTTATACCGAATCGAAGCTGTCGATGAGTAATTTTTGATGATGATAGAAAATATTATTTTTGGCCGACTTTTAGCCGACTTTTTCAGAAAACCGAATAATGGAATTTTGAGTTATTTTTCAATATTGTAAGACATATTATGATATGTTATGAGATGGCTTATGTGATGATTCTTTGATGGGAATTTGATGTTGTGGAATGGTATATTGGTGTTTGTGGCCATTTTGGGCAATTGTGTGCATTACTTTATATGTACTTGAAATACATGATTATTGTTAATGCATGAGCATTTGATGTTGGCATGAGTCATTAATGTGTCAAGTATCATGATATGCATTCTTGCATTGGAAGATTCATAGATGAATCAGTTTTATCGTCTTACGCCCTGAAATAATGGTAGAAGCGATTAATCACAATCAGTTTTATCGTCTTACGCCCTGAAATAATGGTAGAAGCGATTAATCACAAATGATTGTGCGCCCTGAAATAGTGGACTATGGCAATCTGATTGTGCGCCCTGAAATAGTGGACTAAAGCAATCCATAAACGTCGTACGCCCTGAAATAATGGTTTATAGCGACGGGGAACATCGTAGGCCCGACGGGGAGTTACTCTATGTAACGAGCGATGATTCCAGCAGAGTTCCTGAGTGAACTAGTGATGATTGAGTCGGTACCGCATTGCATTTGCATAGAGTCGTGAGTCGGTCTCTATGATTTGCATTGGTCATCTTTGTATATATGCATTGATGAATGAACATGAATATATGTATTTATGTTGAATGATAAGCATTGTGATGAATATGCTTGGTTTTGTATATACATATATGCCTTGCGATGTATATTGAGTAAGATGTGATGAATGGCGATAAGAGTTGTATCTTTGTAATGATACATTGGTGAATAAACATGTATGTGTGTTGTGTTGAATGAATGGTGATGAATTGAGATGTATTGGGGATACATGTATTTGAGCATGAATGAATATGCCTATGTGAAGGATGCGTTAATTACGGATTGTTATGCCGTGTATTTGATTTATGGTATATGCTTGGTGTTATATGTATATATATATATGCATAGTGACGAGTTGTGGTGAGAATGTGGTATATGTGTATTATATGTTGAGATATATAATTATATGCAACGTTATTATGATAATATTTCTCACCCTTCTACTGTTTTATGATGCTCTATGAGGCATTGCAGATTAGGTATCTGGTGGTCTTTTGTGAAGAGTGGCTTCATTTCCTTTTTGGTCGTCTGGCTCTGATATGTAGCACCGGGTAGCTAGGATGTGTTTATGAGTTTTTGCGATACTTTTGTACATGTATCTAGCTGATGAATGTTTATGTAAACATGAATGATATTGGTGACTACTATTGGAGTATGATATATATATATATGTATATATGTTTTTGAATCAATGTTTAGATGTTTCCGCTTTTATTCTAAATGTTGACATGTGGGTATAAGGACTGAGATCCTTGATTGTTGAAAGTTACCCCACTGTTGCATATCATTTTGAGCAGGTGTTGTATGTGTTTTAATTTCAAGCATAATGTGACATACCTTTTTATGCCGTGTTGCAATTATACTCTGATGAAATTTTCAATACGTGCCTAAATGATTTAATATGTTATTTGGGGGTATAGAAAGGGGTGTTACATTAAGTGGTATCAGAGCCAGTGTTGAGTCTGTTGGTGCGACAGTTGAATATTGTCGTTGTTGTTTGTCCCTTAGTACGTGATATGTGTGTGAAACACTATCAGTGCTTTTTGGTTTTCTAATCCTTTGTTTTCAGGAGTTAGAGTGAGATAAGTGGGGGAGAAGCTGGTATTTCTCCATGTTGCTTCAGGTGTGGAGCGCTGGCTCAGTGTGTTGTGAATTGCAAGATTGTAAGTGTTGTTTGGACAGTGTTGTTCCCGATTCCGTAAGAAATGCGGAGGTAAGGTTTATGTCAACTAAGGATTTGTGTCTTGGATAGTTTTGTGTATGGGATGCAAGAAAGGCTATTATAGTTTGGTAAAGACGGTTTATGCCCCATCATGATTGTCGACTGTCTATTGGCAAATTGAGGAACTGATCACCCTTAATCTCTTGTTGATAGCAGACGAAAATTATATTTGGATGGAATAGGCGGGTCTTTCCGGCTTTGATAGTGTGTGAAATAAATTATTTGGAATTTAAGTAGATGATTACAGATTGTTTTGATGAGTCGATGAAGATGCTAATATCGGAAGATGAAATGGATTAGAGGTTTTGGTATGTTAGTCCAGTTGGGAAGTCATTGAGAGAGAATGATTGGGTTTTATTTAAGGACTGCTTCACAGAGAGTAGAGATTGAACTTAATTGGACGAAGGTGAATAGTTGAGGTTTATATCTGCTAAGTAAGTAGGAAACTCTTAGTAGATGGGAATAAGATGTTTGTTTTGTCTGTGATGGTAGTGTTCTGGGAATTGGCAGGAAGTCGCAGTGATGGGCCGTCAGTTGGGCATAGTTTTCAGATGTGTTTTTGGATGGAACATTAAGGTGTTGTCTTAGAGAGCTCCAGTATTGTTGGTAACAAAAGGAAGGATGATGGAATGGAATAACAAGTATAATGGTATTGAGACTAAGGACAGCAAACTTAGAGTTCTGGTGGGTTTGGAGTCTTTGGAGTTTTAAGGCATTAATGGAAATTGCGAGGAAACCCTTGTGGGTAGATGTAACATTGTGTTTGAGAATTCTTTTTGGTTGGTTGTTGATACATGTTGGAATTGAGGAATTGGACGGTCAGGAGAAGAAATTGGGTATGGATTACTAACCGTTGAATAAGGTAATGATTGAGAATAAGTGTCCACTTTCATGAACAGATGACTAGAATGGTTTGGCTGAGTTTGAGTGAATTACATTTGTTTGGAATATTTGATAAGAATGGTGAATTGTGTGAGTTGAGGCTTTGATCGATTTAATGTGACTGGTTAGGTTTGTTATCCTCGGAATAGGTTGTTATTTACTCGGTTAAGCTTGTTTGTGAGTAACCAGTTACCCAGTGAAAAATTTTGCAAAAGCTTTAAGGATTTATATCTTTTGGATTTTGGTTGGGAATTGCAACGTACAGTGATGGTATTTGGTGTTAGTAACGCGTCTCTAATGTTTATGGAGTAGAGGAATTGTATCTCCCATATTTAATTGGATAAGTTCGTAGTGGTTTCGATTGAGGATATTTGGATTTGTTATAAACTAAGAGGAAGAATGAGTAAAGTGTTTGAGATTTGAATTACAAGTGTTGAAAAGAGACGAAGTTTTATGCTAAGTTATTCGAGTAAGAATTTTGGTTGAAAAGGGTTAGTTTCTTGGAAATGTTATTTCAGATGAGAGTATGGTTAATGGATCCATCGGAAGTAGATGTAGTTCTACATGAGAGGCTCCGAAGTTAGTTAAGGAGATTGGAAACTTTTGGACTCAGTTGGTTGTTATTACAGGTTATGGAAGACTTTGTTAAGTTCGTACTTCTGGTATCTCAGTTGACTTACAAAGGGTGAGTCGTTTGTTTGGATGTTCGTTGTGAGTAAGTTTTGGTGAGCTGGAGTAGAAGTTGTCTACGGTTTTAGCTTTGATTTTGTGTGATCCTAATAAACCGGTTTTGGGGTATTGTGATGTGTCTTTGATGAGTTTAGTCAACATGGTAATGTAAGAGGGTAAAGTCGTGGCTTATGCTTTACGACAATTGAGGATTTATAAAAGGATCTGTATTATTATGGATTTGGAAATTGGTTGCGGTGGTATTGTGTTGGAATATTTGGAGGTATTATCTTTATGGTTCTAGGTTCGAAGTGTTTGGTAATCGCAAGAATATTGAGTACTCGTTTGGTCTAAAGGAATAGAGTATGAGACAACAAGGATGGTTAGAGTTCGTGATGAGTTATGAATTTGGCTTGGATTATCCTTCGGGGAAAAGCTGTTGTTGTGCCTGAAAAGTTAATTTGGAAGTTTCTATGCATGTCTGTTTTGATGGTCAGGGAGTTAGAATTATTTGAGCAATTCCGAGACTTGTGTATGGTGTATGAGATAACACAGGAGAGTGTGAGGTTGGTAATATTAAAGTGAACAGTGATTTTTGGCGAATATGAGAAAGAGTTAGACTTTGGACGTGAAATTGATAGTTTTGATGGTTGCGAGTAATCAGAGTGCTCAGCGGAAGCGTGAGGTGGCACATTTTGTATTTACGTGTGGGACTTGTAAGAGTTCATAGGTTGAACATTGAGAACATGTAGGAATGATTAGACCATTGGACGTTTCAGAATGGAAGTGTTAGGTGAAAGGTTTAAATATTATTCATGGGCTACTATGTAGATGGATGTTTTGGTTATATGTTCGATTGGGAATCGTAGCATTGTTGTAATAAGGTTGTGTGATAAGGATGTTGGTATTCTGGTTTTGTAGAGGTTGTGGAATCGATGTTGTGTCGTGGAACTTGTGTTCTTGTTTGTGTTGTTGCCTCGTTTCCATCGTGATGGTTCGAGTGTGTGTGGCTAATTTCTTGTGGTGAATTAGGGGAGTGTTATCTACGGTGATGGTAACGATCTTGTTGTGTTTTGATTCTAGAGTGAACCTGTGTGTTGGTATCGTGGTTTTCCTTGAGTTGTGAGTTGGTCGTCAAGTGCATTGTATGGGCTTTGCATCTTGTCGTTGTTGTTGTCGTCGTTGTCGTGCCGTTGTGGTATCTGCTGTTAGCACGGTGGTTTGTCAGTTGTGTTATTTGTGGTGTGCCTTTTGTTGGCATGTTGGTTTGTTAGTCGGATGCGAGAGTCGCGTCCGGGGTTGTTCGTCTCAGTATATTTTCGAGGACGAAAATTTCTAAGTGGGGGAGAGTTGTAACGCCCCGGTTTTGTCTTATTTAATTAATCGAGTCGTTTTGATTATTTTATTATTATATTATTTTATTTTCGACTTTTATTTAGAAAAATGTTATTTTTTTATCGTGATTATATTTTGTCGCGTTTTGAGAGCGTTTGCGAGATATTTGGGTGTAGGGGTATTTTGGTCTTTTTGTGGGGATAGATATTTGTTTTATTAAAATAGAAAGTTAGAGGTGAGAAAGGGAGAAAAACAGAATTTTGAGAGAAAAAGAGAAGAAGAAGGAAAAGAGAGGAGAAAAGCGAAGAGCAAAGAGAAAAGTGTGGAAAATCACCAAGATCAATCTTTCGGAGTCGATTTAATCGGGTAAGGGTGTGAAATATTGTTATCCTAACTTTGTGTATGATTATGTATGTGTTTTGTGTGGATGTTTTGGTTGGTTTTCCATATGTTTCCGTTTATGCCGTATTTGACGAAATCGATAGAAACCGATGTTTTTACGGTCGAAAAGTCGTATAAGTACATGTGTTGGTTGGTTATATGTTTGTGAGCTGCTGTTTAAAGTTTCATGAAGTTTGGTTATGTTTCGGTTAGTTTTCGGTATGTTTACGTTGTTGTTTCCGTTTAGGTCGAATTGTAGGAAATCGATAGAAATCGATGTTTTCACGGATGAATTTCGAAATAAATTACGTAGTTGTATCGAGTAAGGTTAGGTCGTCGTAAAGCGTGCTTTTTATTCGATTTGGTGATGTTTGAAAATTCTGGTTTTTGAAAGGTTGAAATTTAATCGAAAAATCGAATGTCGTAGAAATTTCGTTTATGTGTTCTAAATTGTTCTTATGTATTTGGTGGTTGCGCGTATATGTTTGTTTCAATGAAAATGTTCGATTTAGTCGAGTTCCGGGCATTTCGGAAAAGTTACAGCAAAGGTGTATTTTGAGAAAATCTGATTTTTGGGAAAAACAGGGCTATGAATCGATACATAACAGCTATGTATCGATACGAAATGGTTTATGTATCGATACATAACCCTTATGCATCGATACATACTGTGAAAATTGGGAAAAACAGCATTTTCACTACAGCATGTGTCGACACATGCGTGCTATGTATCGATACATGTGGCTTTTTGTATCGATACATAGGCTTATGTATCGATACATACTGTGCTGAACCATAAATTCGGGTTTGTCGGGGAAACTTCGGAAATTCATATCTCTTGAACCGTAAGTCGGTTTTGATCCCCGTTCAAAGCGTTGGAAAGCTAACGAGATGTTCTTTCTAGGAAAAATAGTTTTGGGGTCTGAACTTGGTCCAATCGGTACAGTTTTTACGAACCGTTTCGTAGTGTCGGGCGTTCGGTTTATGTTTTTGCGTTATTTTGAAATATTCATATCTTGTTAACCGTTTATCGTATTTAAGAGTTCTTTATACCGAATCGAAGCTGTCGATGAGTAATTTTTGATGATGATAGAAAATATTATTTTTGGCCGACTTTTAGCCGACTTTTTCGGAAAACCGAATAATGGAATTTTGAGTTATTTTTCAATATTGTAAGACATATTATGATATGTTATGAGATGGCTTGTGTGATGATTCTTTGATGGGAATTTGATGTTGTGGAATGGTATATTGGTGTTTGTGGCCATTTTGGGCAATTGTGTGCATTACTTTATATGTACTTGAAATACATGATTATTGTTAATGCATGAGCATTTGATGTTGGCATGAGTCATTAATGTGTCAAGTATCATGATATGCATTCTTGCATTGGAAGATTCATAGATGAATCAGTTTTATCGTCTTACGCCCTGAAATAATGGTAGAAGCGATTAATCACAATCAGTTTTATCGTCTTACGCCCTGAAATAATGGTAGAAGCGATTAATCACAAATGATTGTGCGCCCTGAAATAGTGGACTATGGCAATCTGATTGTGCGCCCTAAAATAGTGGACTAAAGCAATCCATAAACGTCGTACGCCCTGAAATAATGGTTTATAGCGACGGGGAACATCGTAGGCCCGACGGGGAGTTACTCTATGTAACGAGCGATGATTCCAGCAGAGTTCCTGAGTGAACTAGTGATGATTGAGTCGGTACCGCATTGCATTTGCATAGAGTCGTGAGTCGGTCTCTATGATTTGCATTGGTCATCTTTGTATATGTGCATTGATGAATGAACATGAATATATGTATTTATGTTGAATGATAAGCATTGTGATGAATATGCTTGGTTTTGTATATACATATATGCCTTGCGATGTATATTGAGTAAGATGTGATGAATGGCGATAAGAGTTGTATCTTTGTAATGATACATTGGTGAATAAACATGTATGTGTGTTGTGTTGAATGAATGGTGATGAATTGAGATGTATTGGGGATACATGTATTTGAGCATGAATGAATATGCCTATGTGAAGGATGCGTTAATTACGGATTGTTATGCCGTGTATTTGATTTATGGTATATGCTTGGTGTTATATGTATATATATATATATGCATAGTGACGAGTTGTGGTGAGAATGTGGTATATGTGTATTATATGTTGAGATATATAATTATATGCAACGTTATTATGATAATATTTCTCACCCTTCTGCTGTTTTATGATGCTCTATGAGGCATTGCAGATTAGGTATCTGGTGGTCTTTTGTGAAGAGTGGCTTCATTTCCTTTTTGGTCGTCTGGCTCTGATATGTAGCACCGGGTAGCTAGGATGTGTTTATGAGTTTTTGCGATACTTTTGTACATGTATCTAGCTGATGAATGTTTATGTAAACATGAATGATATTGGTGACTACTATTGGAGTATGATATATATATATATATGTATATATGTTTTTGAATCAATGTTTAGATGTTTCCGCTTTTATTCTAAATGTTGACATGTGGGTATAAGGACTGAGATCCTTGATTGTTGAAAGTTACCCCACTGTTGCATATCATTTTGAGCAGGTGTTGTATGTGTTTTAATTTCAAGCATAATGTGACATACCTTTTTATGCCGTGTTGCAATTATACTCTGATGAAATTTTCAATACGTGCCTAAATGATTTAATATGTTATTTGGGGGTATAGAAAGGGGTGTTACAATTAGCACCAATTCTCAGCCCTTGATCACACGTGGAATATTCTAGACCATCTCATTTTATTTCCCTACATCACTTTGATCATTTTCTACCACACACCTTCACTAATCACCGCTCTTTTATGAATTTCTCTCCAAATTCAAATTCCAAGCTTAATTTTCATTTCCAAACCAAACTCCAATCCACCAAATTTTCCAAGCCTAAACTCTATAAATAGAGCCTTCATTTCATTCATTCTTCAAGCTTTTGATAGCCAACAAACCTCTTGCAATTTCTCTCCCCAACTACCAAATTCACCAAAGCTCACATTTCTTCTTTTGAAAGTTAACAAGAATTCACATTGAATCTTGTTCAACTTTGAGCTAAACCTTCATCCGCACTTGTTTTCTTCATTAATTCTCATAGATCAAGGCTTTGGAGTTTGGATCTTGGAGTAATTTGAAGCAATTCACTACAAGAAAATTGGCAAATTGCGACGGTTCATTTTGGCAGATTACGACGGTTAGAACCGTCGCAATTTGTAAGTTACGACAGTTTCAGTTCTGTCGCGGAAAGGTGCGTCGCGAGGTCGTATTGCGACGGTTGTGAAAACTATCGTACAAACCGTCGTTATATTCACGACAGGTAGCTAACGGTCGTAATCTCCATATTGTGATGGTTTCCAACCATGCTTAACTTGCTTAATGATTGCGAAGGTATGTTGTGGCGGTTTGAACCGCCGCAAGTTGCAAATATTTTTTTCAAAAAAAATCTGCATTAAGTTTAGGATTCAGAATACAGCTATTGTAGGTTACATTAATGGCAATCATCAATCTTCATGATATTCACACAATAAACACAAACATCATATCAGTACAGAGTAAAATAACCAAAGATCATGTGAACGACATACATTTATCATTCTCAACCAAAGAATCAACTGAATATAAACAAGAAATAAGCTTCCATGACTCGAACAAAATGTTGCGACTAACATATAATAGATAAAGACAAATCAATAATCGATATGACGAATAACTCAACATTAACTCGCAGCACAAACCAACTTTAATTGAAATGGGAACAACGAGTGCTCTAAATTTGCTACAACCAAAACAAGAAATAACAAAATCAAGATATGTCACAATAACAACATCATCAACCTTGTATCACAATAGTAGCAGTGTTCAAAATTTAGATCAAAACAAGTTGCACCTTACGTCGCAATTATTATGATATTATTGCTGCAAAATTCGCACCAGCTTCCGGATACGAGAGTACAAGCTTAACAACATCAATATGAAACGAAAACTTCAAATGTTTGTTATCTGCTGAACTATCAATGTTGTTTGAAGCTTTACATTTGTTGTTGTTGATTCAAAACAGGGGAACTCGTCGTGCTGTACTAGTATATATGCAATATAAGTAAAGTTGTCCAGAAAAAATACTAACCAAGCTACTAAAATTTAGAGAACACAAGTACAAAGGATAGGCGATGAACCAAAAATTAAATCAGATATTAATTTAATTCAAGCTGATATTCATCACTTCTAGCAGAATTTTATAGACTTTATATACTTCTTGGAAAACAAAGAAATAAGTACCATGTTTGTAAATTTTACCTTCATAACTTACTTGATAGCATCAAAATCCTAATATAACAGCTTTGTCACTTCATAACTTCTTGACAGCTGATAACTCTAACTGATTCACACATTAACAGAAATTAACTAATCCAATAACAGAATAACTAGCATATAACAGCTTTGTCACTTCATAACTTACTTGATAGCATCAAAATCCTAACTGAATCTTAGTTCACAATTGACAAGCAAATCCAACAACTCTTGAGTATGTACAGTTTCCTCCAAAAAGTGAGTCATGAGTCCTAAAAAGAAACAAAACCAGTGATAAGATTGACCAAAACTTTTGCAAAGAGCTCTTACTATTCAACTTCCATTTTCCCAAAAGACAGTACTAGTCCTATATACATGTTTGTAAAATAGATAATTCAAAAATCGAAAGTTACAGTTATGCATTAGGCATCAAAGTAAATCAGGCTGAAAGTATAAAACATTAAAATGATACGCAGTTTTTAATTATTATTATTACAAAAACTAATACTAGTATCAATTTCTCAGATAGTGTTTTGCTTATAAAACAAAACACTTGTTGAATTGATTAGTGAAACTACATACCCGAGCAAAGACTTGGCAATGGTTACTACAAGCAAGTCAAATTTTAATGGCTGTCTCCACTTTTTTGATAAGCTCATATTCGTATCTGCAAAAGCTCATATTAGTATATTGTTAACAACTAAGTGCTAGCTTAGTCAAAAAAATAGTTAAAAGTTTATTATGTACCCGTATTTGAGGTGCCAGCCTTTTAAGTTTGCGACTTCAAATAAAGCTGATCGCCACATTTTCACCTTCTCTAAGTCCTTTCCATATTTATCTTCATGTTCATTCATAGCTTCTTCCTTAGAACTGAGAAAAACATCGTAGTGGGTCGTGTTGTTGGAAGCCCATTCCACAGCCTCTTGAATTATTTCATATTCACACTTTTTTGGAAACCTGAAAAAATTAGTCCATGCGGTGTTTTTTTTAAGACAGAGAAACTTTCTAATAGCAATCACACCTAGTACAAGGAATGCAAGATAGTCCAAACAAATGAGAATGATATAAGACCAACACAATAAAAATACACCAGAACAAAATATCAACTCCACACCAATGAATCCAATCCATGCCATCTCTTGCAAAAATGCAAACTTGCATCAAACCCACCTTATAATCTAGAAATCTTTTGACCACTTAAAACACAAACACCAGCTAGCACATCTACAAGATTCCCAAATTAGCTTGACAGCAAAATATGAAATCAATGCCTTACCAGCTATAATAGCCAAAATGGCACAACTATACAAGATAAGAGATGAAACTCCAATGAACACTCTCAGCATAATAACAGTAAAAGTTATAATTGTGATACCCACTAAACCCAAATAGGAAATGGAGGTGCGAAATTGATTTAGAGAAATAGTGTACCGGTTTTTGAAATGCAATCCGTTTATGCAGGAGACTTCATACAAAGCTGACCTCCATGTTTCCAACTTGTCCTTTCCATGCCTATTTTCATGACGAGCAATTATTTTATGCTGTTATGCGTGTTTCCAACTTCATACAAGAGAATACAGTTCATTGTATAAACAGAAACCGAAAGCCTGCTGTTTGCAGCAATCTCATTCGCGCGAGGCGGAACCAGGTTATTTGCAATGGATTGTAGTTGCTTGGCTGCAGACCAGGACCGAGAGACACTCCATGAATGTGATCTTGAATGCCCTGCCGAATGTTGATCCTTGCTTGAGTTATGCCGCCCAAAAGATCTATGGCGTTGAGAAAAAACGGATCCTGATTTTTTCCCAATGCTAAATCCATCAGCGTCTTTCTAGCTCTCTTAAACTGCCCTTCACTCAACAGTCGCTTATTTGAACCCAAAGCACAGCTCGCAATTTCCAGATGCTTTTGCCACATACGGATATTCTCAATCCCATCTCGACTCGCATTACAAATATCAAGAGCCTTCACCGACCTCTCAATGAACTCAGACGTCATCCGATCCAGAGGAGGCTTCGATACCTGCTCTTTATTATTCAACATAATCGCTCTGAATTCCTTATGGCAGCATATAAATACATTGAGAAGCTTCTGCATCCAATCAATTGATAGCAATTCATCATCACTAACCACAGAAAGGTCTTGAAAACAATCCGTAACACGCTTTTGGAACGATCCAAGCTCTAAATTACATGAATCCGACTCATGACTTGCATCCACAGAATGAATCTGTTCCTGCCTGATACCGAATAATGATCTGCCAAAGGACAAAAATGACGAAGAAGAGCTCTGATTCTCCGTAGACGGCATTGCCACAGACTCACAACCTTCAGCAAAAGCAGCCTCAACACAAGATCCTCCTCACAACACTTGACCAAAAAACCACAAAAGATCACATGAAACCCATCAAAAACTGTTCTGCATTAATGTCCCCTCTTTCAGTTCTGTTTCCTATAAGTAACCGAACCCAATTAATTCAAAACATAATCAACAGTACACATAATCAAACATTTAATTTCAAAACCTTATACAATTATCAAAACATCGATCTTAACGAAACAGATCAAACAAATTCCATTATTAAAATTAAAACCCAAACAAAAAAAAATCCTAAATTTCAATCATAATACTCCCATAGTAAAAAATCAAAAGCTACCAAAACCCCTACAAAAAATCAAACCTTTATCTCCAATTTCCAACACCCAGATACCAATAGGTTCATAAAATCATCAATAAGCACTTAAGAAGCATGTCGATGAAAATAAAGAAAAATAGTGAATTTAAGAAAGGTATAAAAAAAGTACCTTTGAAGTGGAAAGTGTAGGGTGAAGAAAAGAAAGGAAGCGTAAAAGATGAAAATGGCGAATCCCCAAACCCTAGCCAAAGACCAAAGCAAAGGGGTTTGGCTTTGGTTCACGCTAGTTGAAGGGGAAGCGTAATCAGAACGTTACAACAGAGAATACTGACAAGACTGCATTTTTTAAAAACAATAATAAAATATTACAGAATGAAGAATATTTGCTTTTATGTATTTTTTTGGGGGTTAGAATTGTTTATTTGTTTGAAAGGATTTAAATAGAATATTATTAAATAATTAATTAATAGATGCATAAAATGGGGGAAGATGGGAGATTTTTCTACTTTAGATTTATAGATAGGAATGGAAATTCTTAAATAATAATTGCCGTAAATACCTTTTTGGTGCTTTACGGAAGGATCCTTTTAGAACCAAGGGCAATACCGGACCACCAATGTCGACACTCCAAGCACAACATAGAGGAAAACAAATCATGGAGAGGTTGTATAAGCGGAGGAGCACACGAGGAGAACGAGGGTTTCGAGCGAAGGGGCGCTTGAGGGAAAAACGAGGATTTCGGGTGTTTAGGATTCTGATGTGAAATTGTAATAGAAATTGAAATTAATTCTGAAATGAAATTGCGTTTGAAAATGAAAAGGACACTATGAGGGAATTAGAATTTTAGGAGGGAGATGAAAAATTTTAGGTTGGAATTGAGAAGGAAGACACGTGACTTTCTTCTTTTGTGAATATATATATATATTAACATTGTTACCAAAATTATTTTTAATAAAAGTTAACTATTTATATAATAAAACAGAAAATATTTTACTATTATTTTAGACAAAAATATTAAGCTATATTGTCATGAAAATTATAATAATTATAATAATTATTTATTAAATTAATTAATAAAATTGAAAAGGTTGGAAAATAAAAAATGAAAGAAAAAAGTGGGAAATTAAAGGAATAAAAAAATAGTGATTATGATTGGCTAAAGTAATTGCGACAGTTCGCCTTAACTGTCGCGAGTGTGGAAAGAGGGCGGTTCTTTGGTAACTGTCGCAATTAGTTTATACAACATGCCTAAAAAATCTGCGACGGTTGGCTCAAACCGTCGTGAGAACTGTCGTAGTCCAGGAATAAGGACGGTTTTTTGATAACTGTTGCAAAAAATCTACGACAGTTGACCCTAACTGTCGTGACAACTGTCGCAATCCAAGAATAAGGACGGTTTTGTGATAACTGTCGCAACTCAAGTGTCGTAAATCTCCTTTTTTCTTGTAGTGATTTTTCAGATTTGGAGTGGTAATCTCATTTTCCACCATTGTTGTTCAATTTCATCTTTCACAATGTAGATCCTTTGTTGATCTTGTTTGCTTGATCTTTGGATCTTGCAATTTGTGTTGATTGCTGGTTTTTGCTGCTGTTTTACTCCAAAATTCGTGCACAATTGAATCCTTGATCCTAAGATGTTTGAAGAAATGCGTGATCAAGGATTTGGCAATTTTCAAACTGATTTTCTGCTGTTTTCACAGTGTTAATCGATTAACCAAAACATGTACAATTAGGTTAATCGATTAACAGCTTGTTTCTGCGCAAAAAACTGCAAGTTTGCACTGGTTAATCGATTAACCTAATTACACTGTGAAGTTGTTAATCGATTAACCAGCATCCAGAATGTGAAAAATGCTTGTTTTTGGGGTTGTTTTGGTTTTTTTGCCATTTTCCTCCCTTTCTTTTGTTCTTAGCCTTAGATCACATAATTGTGTGGTTTAATTTGGCCTTCTCTTCATCTATTCCTCTTTTCTTTTGATCAATGAAAGTCTTATGGATTATTAGAATTTCTTGATCAAGACGAGATCGTTACTTTCTTTTCTTTTTGTGCGGTATTGCTTTCGGATGACGATCTACATATCGTTCATCTAGCATGCATTAGCACAAAGAGATATTGACCGACCTCATTGTAGGGTAATTACTCCGTAAATTACTCGGCGATTGCTTAACATAGCGCAATATTTGTCCCGCATCGGAAAACTATCAAGAATAGTTGATTACTTGTCTTTTGGTTCAAAACTTATGAAACTTGTTGTTAGGAGGCTTTGGTCTTATCAATCCTCTAATGAGTTCTCATTAATCTTGACCTAAGTGCAATTATTCAATTATAATTGATCACTAACTCTAACAACTAATCACTAACTTTCTAACATTACTATTGTACTAATCCTTTACAATTCCTTTTCGCTCCTTATCTCTTTTACTTTTATGCTTCATTTTATCATTTCATATCATGTTTGTGCTTCCGCAATTTTTCCTTTGTCCGTTGGACATATGTTTATGCTTCCGCAATTTGCCTTTTGTCCGTTGGACACATGTTTATGCTTATGCCTTTTTCTCTTTGTCCACTTGGACCAAAAACATTAATAAAGGCCAAAACCTCTAAAAAACTTGTGCTTCTAATCTTGAACTATGGTTACTATCCTATGCAATGGACATGGAGTTTTGCACCTAGACCTTGGACTTCAATGCTATTCTTGAATCCTTGAACTTAGAACTTGGACATCCAATGCAATTCTTGGAACCTTGGACTTAGAACTAGGACCTTTTCCCTTTGCTTTGGAATTATGGTTCGAAGACTTGTGCTTTTGCATGGTTTATGGTGAAGACAACTACATTTGTGGTTAGGCTATTCTTATCCTTAACTTTTACTTTATGCTTTAGGATAGTCACTTCTTCTCCTCCCCATTCTTCAATTTTCAAAACTCTCTACCTTTTTCAAAAACCTTCTTGATTTCAAACCATCACCTCTTTCATAATCAAACGTTGACTTTGTCAAGTGATTTTACTCTTTTCCTTTTATTTCTTAACAAATGCTAAACTACATAAGCATATTGTCACCTTTTTCAAAAGACTTTAAAAAACACCAAACTCATTCAAACCTCTTTTGTGCCCTCGTGCACTTTTATTTTTTAAAACTTTTTCACAAGTTTAGACATGATTCATTTCTTTAAGCGGAATTATTCGCTTGGAAATGACGACTTGTCTTTACATTTAAAAACAACCAAAACAAACAATTTTATTCTTTGTACCACGAACTACGGGGTTTTGATCCTACATTGCACATCGTGGGTACGTAGGCATGAGATGACAAGTCTCTTCAAACACAAAAATCTTAAAAACAATTTCTCTTCTCATCTCCTCAATCACTTTTCAAGCAAACTTTTTCAGACCAAAAGCGGTAGATATTTCAAAGGGCTCCTATAGAGTACTATAGACGTTTTGGGTGTTAACACCTTCCCATTGCGTAACCAACCCCCCTTATTCGGACTCTCTTCACTTGTTCTTGTTGTAAAGCTTGTGTAGGTTTTGTTCGCTCTTTTTCCTTTCCATTTTGTTGGATAAAATAAAAGTGCGGTGACGACTCTTGCTTTTCGAGTTAAGTTAATCAATAGCTTATACTCACGATTTTGCTGCTACACCAAGGTTCAGATGATTCTGAATGTGGTATGGTGGTTATGGCTGAAGTGGCAGATAACCATGTCGTATCCAAGATCTGGTTCCTCGACTCAGGCTGCTCAAATCACATGACTGGTCGAAAGGAGTGGTTGGCAGATTTGGATGAGTCGAAGAAGAGCAAGATAAAACTTGCTGATAACAGTTCGTTGCAAGCAGAAGGTACTGGCAACATAGTTTTTCAATTGAGTAATGGAGCGAAAGCTATGATCAGAGATGTGTTCTATATACCTGGAATGAAGTGCAACCTGTTAAGTGTTGGACAACTAGTCGAAAAAGGCTTCTCAGTAGTCATGAAAGATGAAGTTTTGAAATTGTTCGACACCCAGAACAATTTGGTCTTGAAATCTCCGCTGTCGAAGAACAGAACGTTTAAGACAATGATTAGTTCGACTGAAGTACAATGTCTAAAAACTATTGTCGACCACAAGGATAGTTGGTGGTGGCATTTGAGGTTTGGACATTTGAACTTTCGATCACTCAATCAACTGATTACTCAAGATATGGTATCTGGTATTCCAAGTCTTAAGATGCCTGACAAACTCTGTGAAGGTTGTTTAGTCGGAAAGCAATCCAGAAATTCTTTCGTTTCAACTATGCCAATAAGATCATCCTACATACTCGAAGTTGTACATTCAGATGTATGTGGCCCGTTCGAGGAACATACCATTGGTGGAAACATATATTTTGTTTTGTTTATCGATGAGTTTAGTCGAAAGATGTGGATCTATGTGATCAAGAGAAAGGATGAAGTATTTGAAATCTTTAAGAGATTCAAGATGTTTGTCGAAAACCAGAGTGAGAAGAGGATCAAAGTTCTGCGAACAGATGGAGGTGGCGAATACACTTCGAAGATGTTTGAAAAATTCTGTGCAGAACATGGTGTTGATCATGAGGTAACTGCTCCTTATACTCCTCAACATAATGGAATTGTTGAAAGAAGAAACAAAACCATATTGGATATGGGAAGATGTATGCTCAAGCAAAAGAATTTGCCAAAATCTTTATGGGGTGAAGCTGTTTCAACTGCAGTTTATACCCTGAACAAGTGCCCTACCAAGCAATTGAAGAACAAGGTTCCTGAAGAAGTGTGGAGTGGCAAACGACCATCAGTGAGTCATCTGAAGGTGTTTGGCTCTATGTGTTACAAGCATGTTCCTGATGCAAGAAGAAGGAAGCTTGATGACAAGAGGGAACCTATGATTCTGGTAGGATATCATAATACTGGTGCATATTAGCTATTCAATCTAATTAATGAGAAGATTCTGTTGAGTCGAGATATTGTGATTGATGAAAATTCTGTCTGGGATTGGAATTCTAGTAATTCAATTAACAAGCCATTAATGAGCTCGGATTTCGACGAAGAAACTGATGAAGTCGAAGTTGAAGAAATTGCTGAGACTTCAGTCAAAGTCGAAGTAGAAGCAGTTGCTGGGTATTCCAGATACAGAGGCTATGGCTGAAACAAGCCAAAGACCTCGGCGAAATAGAGTTCCTCCAACAAGACTTCATGATTATGAAGTGACTGGTGATGATGAAGTCACATCAGATGGAAAATTAGTTCATTTTGCTTTACTTGCAGGTGCTGAACCAATCAACCATAACGAAGCTTTAAAAATTCAACAATGGAAGTTAGCTATGGTCGAAGAGTTACTGGAAATCGAAAGAAACAACACATGGGAGTTAGTCGAATTGCTAGCACATATAAAAGCTATCGAAGTAAAGTGGGTATTCAAGTTGAAACACAATGCTGATGGGTCGATAGCAAGACATAAAGCAAGATTAGTAGCTCAAGGGTTTCTTCAAAGAGAAGGACTTGACTACTCTGAAGTATTTGCTCCAGTAGCAAGACTGGAGACTGTTCGACTAGTGGTAGCATTGGCATGTAACCAAGGTTGGTTGACATTTCACTTAGATGTGAAGTCATATTTTCTGAATGGTCCGTTAGACGAAGAGGTCTATGTCACACAACCTTCAGGGTTTTTGATTCAGAAGGAAGCGAGTAAAGTATATAAGTTGTACAAAGTGCTCTATGGCCTCAAGCAGGCACCTAGGGCATGGAACAAGAAGATCGACTCATACTTAGTCGAATTGGGATTTGTAAAATGCAAGTCTGAGTATGGTGTCTATGTTCAGATTGTAGCACAAGATATAACAATCATCTGCTTATATGTCGATGACTTGTTAGTAACTGGAAATAGCCTGAAGAACTTGTCGAAGTTCAAAGAGCTGATGAAGAAGGAATTTGAAATGTCGGATCTGGGAAAATTGTCTTATTTCCTAGGCATGGAATTTCATATGTCGAAGCAAGGTATGGTGCTAAAAGGAAGTATGTCAAAGAGGTACTCAAGAGATTCAGAATGGATGATTCGAATCCTGCATCCTCGCCCGTCGAACCAAACTTGAAGTTTGAGAAGCATGGAGAGGAAGACAAAGTTGATGTAACTTTGTTCAAACAAATAGTTGGATCTCTGAGATATGTGTGCAATAGTCGGCCTGATATATGTTTCGCAGTCGAATTAGTGAGCAGATTCATGGGTGAACCAAGAGTGTCACACATGAAAGCTGCAAGAAGAATTATGAGATACTTAAAAGGAACAACATATTTTGGAATTCTATTTCGACGAGATTCTGAAAACAAAGGAGGAATAGTTAATTGCTTTTCAAATGCTGATTGGTGTGGAGATAAGGAAGATCGAAGAAGTATAACTGGCTATTTCTTTCAAGTATTTGGTGCCCCAATCTCATGGTGTTCGAAGAAGCAACATGTGGTAGCATTGCCATCGTGTGAAGTTGAATATATAGCAGGATCCTATACAGCATGTCAAGCAATTTGGATCAAATCAGTACTTGAAGAAATGGAGGTCGAAGTGAATAAACCTCTTGTGTTGCAAATCGACGACAAGTCAGCTATAAATCAGGCGAAGAATCCAGTTCTGCATGGAAGGAGTAAGCATATCGAAGCCAAATTTCACTTCTTGAGGGAAAAGGTAAATCGAGGTGAACTTGAAGTTAGGCATTTCTCAAGTGAAGCACGGTTGGCCGACATTTTCACCAAAGGATTAAAGATTAACAGATTTCTGAATTTGAGAAAGAAATTAGGAATAGTTCAGATCGACTATGACTAGCGTAGGTTTGACAACTTGGATTATGAGGGTGTGTTGAAATATTAAATTAGATTTGATTTGATTTGATATGATTAGATTTGATTAGATTTATTATTTAGATATAATCCAAGTTGTGTTAGCCCAAGTCCAATTAGGGTTGTATATAAATAGACCTAGCTTGTATCATTATTTACACAATTCAATAATACAAATCCTTATTTCCTTATTCTCTCTCTTTCTCTCCTCACTAAAAGTGCCTCACGCACTAACAATGCCTACAAATTCTCAAAAGAGAAATCAGAGCATTCGTAGTTCAGAAATATGGGAAAAACTTGAAGGAAATTTGTAGCTCGGGGACTACGAGTTGTTGGGTTTTTAAGAACCAAGACAACGAAAGGGAAAAGCTTCAAAGCAAAGCTTGTGAGGATTGATTGAAAAAAATGAAGAGATTAAAGGTTGTAAAGGGAGGGTCCTATTGTTTGTGATGCTTTTAAGAAGCCTGAGGGTCCTTGTATGAAGCCCAAGAGGAGGCTAGGGTGCTTTTAAGTAAAAACATACACGGAAGAACATCGTGTCATAAATAAACATCCACAAAAAACATTGTGGTAATTAAAAACATACACGGAAGAACATCGTGTGACCAAAGAATCATACATGGGAAATACATCATGTGATGAAAACATACACGAAAGAACATCGTGTTAAAAACATTTAATCGAGGAAAAGCATCAAGATTCATCAATAAGCATGGCATCACAAAGATTAAAATTTAACAAAATAACAAGTTGAAATCCAAGAAATAAAAATGTTTAAGATAAATTTAATAAAGAAATTAACATGTATATGAAGTTAATCAATTATGAAATTAATAATCAACAAACTAATTTTAAAAGCAATTAACATCTTAAACATAATTAAAATATTTTAGTCATTTTAGTAATTAAAAAAATTTAACTAAATTAAATTAAACAAATCATAAGAAATTAAAATTGAAATATAAAAACATAAATTAAATGGGCCATGCTAGTATTATGAAAATAAAGAGTGAGATTAGCAAAAATATATGAGCATACTAAACTAAGCCCACCAAACAAAACCTAATTTCTCATAATAAAAATAATAATATATATAAAAATATAAAATTAAATGAAAATAAAAAATTAAATAAAAGGTAAGTTAAGAAGAGAGAGAACCTTAGTATTATGGTATGAAGTATGCTACATGTGTTGTAGAATTGAATGTGAGAAAACAAGTTTAGTGCAATTGTTTTGGTGTGTGTTGGAATAAGTTATGCTCTCCCTATTTATAGAAAATTAGAGTTTGGAGATCAAGTTTTAATGATGTAAGATCATGATGAATTTTGAACAAAGAAGTTTGAAGATTGAATAACAATTGTTGAATGTTGAATCACATGGTTTGAACTCTTGAAAAAAATCGTTGAATGTTAAATAACAAATTATAGAAAAGATGATATTTGAAAAATTGGTTTAAAATGATGAATAATGATGATGAAGTTAAAGAAAATTTGTGATAAAATTAATATAATAATTTTGAATATTGAATAAGGAAAATTGAGGTTAATTAATAATGATGATTTTTTTTTGAAAATGTAGAGAAAAATTGATATAATAATTTGAATGAGGAAAATGAATAATGAATATGAATGATGATATTGAGAAAATTGTGATGAAAATTAATATCATAGTTGGAATGTTGAAAGATTGAATGATGAAAATTTGTTAGAAAATGATGGAATTTAGAAAAATGTGAGTTAAGCATGCATCTTTGAATTTGAATGAAGAAAAATGAGGCCAAAAAATGATGATTGGATTGAATTTGTGAAGTAATGGAATGATGAAATTTGAAATTTTATCTTAAGAAATGATGAAGTTAGAAAATTTTGTGAAGAAAATTGTGGTAAAGGTGATGATGAATTTTGAATGTTGAACATGTGTTTTGAATACTTGAATTTGAATGTTGAAAGTGTGGTTCAGATGATGATGAATCTATAAAAATAATGATGATAATAGTTAGTTATATTTGGTTAAAATTGAAGTGAGGAGTATGAAGTGTATGTGATAGAATATATGAAGTGGTGATTTGTAGTGCGTGAAGTGGAACAAGGTACCAGAGAAAAATAAGAAAGGTGAGGCGTGGGTTTGGTGAGATGAAAATGAAAGTGATACAAAAATGTAAAATATGTGAAACAAGCTTACATAAATAATACCCAAATAATATAATAAATAAATCAATAATAATAAAAAAAAAGACTACTAAAAATTAAGTTCATTAAAATCTGATTAATAAAAAAAATAAAATTAATTAAAATTGAAACCGAAACCGGTAAAAAACTATAAAAACTGTCCGTATCGATGTATCTGGAAAAATAAAATGAACACACCAAAACGATCAACAAAAAATATATGTATTAAAAAAACAATGTTTTGTCAAATTTTGAAATTTATTTTACTGGGTAAAAAGACTCAGACGGGTCAGAAAAACAACCGAAAAATAGCTGAAAAAATAAAAATAAGCACACCAGGTTAAAGTAAGCAAAAAATTGATTAAGAAATTACATCTGTAAATTCGATTTAAAAAACTGTCCGTACACCGGATTTTTGCATAGTTGACTTTTAGTTTGACCAAAACGCCTGGAAATTTAACATGCTCATTCTGACTGATAATTAAAACAATATTCATAATAAAATATATGATATGATATGCAGATGATGCAAAGTGAAAATGCAGTCAGATGACCAAAAATAATTAAAATGAGGGGGTCAAAATTTAGGGTATGACAGATGCCCCTATTTAATCTTCTTAGACCTGAAGGTATGAATAGCAAAGACTTTCAGACATTCGAGGTATAAGAGTATTAAATATTAGAGTCCCTAGAATTTTGACCGTGAATGCAGATGAAATGATATGTAATGTTATGTTATGAAAGAATTTGAACACTGTAGGGAATGATAACAGAGACCAACAAGACAGAGTTTTATTGGGGATGCAAGATATTGTAGAATTTTGTCGAGGTGACAAAGAGTATTCAACAATACTTGGAAAAAGAGGGATAAACCCTGGAACAGAGATACAGACATCCGGAAAAGCGTCAGATGCGAAAGAAGTATCACACTCTGGAAAACATATCAGAAACATCTAGAAAAACGTTAGATGTGGAATGAGACCAGATCTGAGGATATGTCAGAGACATCCAAGAAAGTAGTTAACTTTACTGTGGAATAAACAGGAACATCCAGAAGGAAAAAGCAACTTTACTGGGAAAAAGGTTACAATCATCAGAGTTTTTCAGAAATGCGTTGAATAACCCTGGAAAAAATGAAGTAACAACCGTAAAAGACATTCAGGAGAACGCTGAATGAAACTTTGGAACATAAGCAGACATGATCATCAGAGACATTCAGAAGAGCATTGAATGAAATCTGGAAAAAAGCAAATATTTAGAGATATCAGAAAAACAATCAGAGACATTCAGGAGAGCATTGAATAAAATATGAAAAACAAATCGGGTACATCCAGAAAAGCATTGGATGAACTAGGAAGACATTGGAGACATTCAGGATAGCATTGAATGCAACACTCTGTAAATATATCATAATCACCCAGAAAAACAGTGGATGGGATGGATTAAAGAGAAATAAACTCGAAGGTATTGATGATATCCAGAAAAGTGTTGAATGTGCATTGAAATAACTTTGAAGGTGTATTCGAAACATTTTGGAAAGCGTTAAATGTACGGGAACAAATTTTGGAAAACTGGCAGAACGATGGACATATCCAGAAAAGCATCAGATAAGCACATCAGAACAAAAGTTACATATGGAAAAACATCAGATGAGAAAAGTCATATCCGGGAGAGCATCAGATAGACATGAACAGAGTTCTGGAAGACTGTCAGAATGATGGACATATCCGAAAAAGCATCAGATAAGCACATCAGAACAAAAGGTACATTTAGAAAAACACCAGATGAGAAAAGTGATATCCGAGAGAGCATCAGATAGACATGAAAGGAGTTTTGGGAGAACATCAAAACAAGGAGACATATCCGGAAGAACGTCGTATACACACACAGAGAAAATCAACAAGTTTATACTCTTTTGGGGAGTGAAAATCAACAAGTTTATACTCTTTTGGGGAGTGAAAATACTGGAAGACTGATTCCTCAACACGGAGATCACTGCCATTGCTTAAGGACTGAAGATGCAGTTGTGTTGAACACCTCTTTGCCATGCTGATAAACTGTATCAAGTTGATAATCCTTAGAGGAAGACTGGAGAGCTTCTTGGGGATTTCCTTGCCCCGGACTTGCTGACTGTTCGATGTTTTAGCTTGAATGACAATGATTGTCTTACTATATGCTTGGAAGGCTTGTCCCTAGTAATGAGTCTTAAAATTTTTCCTGAACAAACCAATTCTGAGAAGGACTTGAACTGAACAAATATTGAACTGATTCTTAACAGCCATTCGAAAGAACTTGCCCTTGATAGGATCACTAGCCAAGTTTCTAAACCGTTTTGAAAATTCCTTGAGAGGAAAGCTAGTTTGCAATAAATAAATGTTTATTTAAACATGAAAATTTTAATGTAAAGTTCATGCAAAAATTTTTGAAAACAAAATCATTGTTTAGAAAATGTACAACAATATGAATTACTGGTTAAAACATGATAGTTTAAAACATTTAGAATGAAAAGTAAAGCAAAGGTATGATACCAAAACAAATGATTAGCAAAAAATGATTTTGGAGTCAGTTTACGCAACCTTGATGTAGTATGCTTTCAAAATAACCTTACTTCAATTAGGTCTTTTGAGGGTTATAACATGGCCTGGTTCACGGTTTATGAAACAAAGATAAAGGTTCGAAATTATACTGATGATAGTGACGACGATGGTCCAGAAGTCTTGAGACGGTAGCTACTGCTTCTTTACAACATTTAGTTTTTTTTTTGTCCTTGAGAATTTTTAAAGATCGAGGATTTAAGGACCTCTTCTCTGTGTTATCCCTAACTTTTGCCTGAACTATTTCTTTTGAAACTTATAGTCAGCGGGATGCCCCAGTTTTTTCCTAAGTCTCATTCATAGGTTTTAACTTAGCGGGCTTTTTCTTTTTTTTAGGCTTAAATAATGTTTTCGTCCCTGTAAGTTGGCGAGTTTTTGGTTTTGGTCCCTGAGCAAAAATTCAAATTTTGGTCCCAAGAGGACTTGAACGCATGACATTTACTTCCACAACATAGTTCTTAGCCACTAGACCATTAAACTCACTTGTGTTTTTATTTGCAACAAATTTATATATTACATAAATCCAATATTTACTATTTAATACTTATATTTAAAATACTGCACTTATTTAATACAATTAGTATAAATTATTTTATACTTATAATATAAATTATTTTATAGAGTTTAATATTTAATACTTATTAATATAAATAAAAATTATTTAATATAAATATTTATATATAATGTTAGTATAAATTATTTAATATAATTAGTATAAATTATTTAATATAGTTAATATAAATTATTTAATACAGTTAGTATAGATTATTTTATATAATTTAATATTTAATACTTATTAATATAAATAAAAATTATTTTATAAATTAGTATAAATAATTAGTTTATTAAATATTTCATTAATTTAATATTCCAAATATTTAATATTTCAATTATTAATTATCATAATTATTTATTATTTAGTATCGTAATTATTTACTATTAACTAATAATACAATATTATTTACTAATAATTATTTATTATTTATTATCGTAATTATTTATTATTTATTATCGTAACTAATAATTATTTATTATTTAAATAACTAAATAATTTTAATATTAATAATCATAATTATTTAATATCTCATTTATTTAATTTATTGTAATTAATATTATAATTATTTAATAAATTAAACTATTATTAATAATTTACTGTAATTAATTAATACTCAAATTATTTAATAAATTAAACTAAATAAATTTACTGTAATTATTTAGTAAATTAAACTATTAAAAATACTAATTAAACTATTGAATATTTAAATTATTAGTTTAAACTAATAATACATATAATAATTATTTAATATTTAGTTTAAATTAATTAATAATCAAGTATTATTTACTAATAATACAGTATTAACTAATTAATTATTTCAACTAATAATTTTAAGTTACAGTATTATTTACTAAATATTTCATAATTATTAGTATAGTTACAAAATTATTTACAATATTAATGATTAGTATAAGTTGTAGTATTAATTATTTAGCAGTATTAATTATTTACAGTATTAATTATTTTAACTAATAATTTTAAGTTGCAGTAATATGTTAGTATATTAGTATGTTAGTATATTACTATTAGTATATTTAATAGATGCAGTAATATTAGTATATTAGTATATGCGTTACAAATATAAACAAAAGGAAGTAAATGGCTTGATGGAAACATGTTGTTGTGGTAATCTAAAGGTCCTAGGTTCGAATCTACATTGGGCCTTTTTTTGAAAGATTATGCATTCATCATTTAACACTCAACAAACAAAACAATGCTTATGTGGAATTATTGGAAATTAAAAATAATAGAAAATGATAAAAAAAAAGCGACGTGGAATTATTGGATATTAATATAAATGAAAAATGATAAAAACAAGCTTGCCGCGTCAGCAACGTTAGCCACATCATCATTTTTGTAACAGAAGTTTAACGTCAGGGACTAATCGCAAAAAGAAATCAAATGTTAAGGACTCAGACCGAAAAAAAAAAAATTCAGTGACGAAAACCAAAAACTCGCCAACTTACAGGGACGAAAATACTATTTAAGCATTTTATTTATTTCACCTTAGAAAGAAAGTGACTGCTTGTTTTAATGATTACGGCTGACCATCATTGACTTTTGATTTGATAGACATCTTCGACATCTGCTTGTTGTATGTATGAGCTTCCGATCTTTCTTAGCTTTTGCCTTGAAAGGGTCTCGGCTCATTCTTTGAATAAGAAACTCCTACGTCAAGGCTTAAAGAGGTTAACGAGGGATTATCTTCCTTATATCTCCAGTGTTTGGGAATTGAAAAAATGTCTTACATCGTCAGCAAAGTCTATTCGAAAGCATACCAACAACAATCATGGGTATTACGTTTTCATCATCCTCCCACATATATTTGCATAATAAAAAATTTGAATAAGAGGTGTATATTTTTTTTGTTTTTTTTTCAAATAGAAAGCATAAAGATATAAATAAACAGATGATTTGAATTAAAATACTGTACATTCTCATTTTATTAAAATTAACATTTAAAGATAAACAAGTTTGAAAGCAAATAAATATGATACAAACAAGGAAAAAGAAAAATAGAAAGAAACAAGGCCAGTGACTAATCAAACACAAAGATGAGATGTCCTGTCTTTGGGAAGTAACTGAGCTGAAGTTGATTGAAACTTCAATTCCTATGTTCTGGCAGAGGATTGCACTGGACATTAGGATTGGTATCGCGAAATCTGAGGAACTTGTCCTTGATCAAATCCTGCACTCTAGCCTTTAGTGCATAGCAGTTTTCCAGATTGTGGCCTACAGCTCCTTCATGGAATGCACAATAAAGGTCAGATCTGAATCCAGGTGGAAGTGGATTTGGAGGAGGAGGTAGAGCCTTAGTGGTAATCCATCCTTTTCAAACCATGGCCGGATACAATTCAGTGTATGTCACTAGAATAAGATCGAATTAAGTCTTATTGCGGTTCGGTTATTGTCATACAGTTGGGCGTTAAGGAGCTTGAGCCGGTTGAGTAGCAAACACCAGAGTAATAGCAGCAAAATGAACTCGATAGGAATGCTGATGTCTGTGATGAGGTCTTCTGTCCTCAGTCAAGACAGAATTAGTCTGATATTCCCTTTTCTTTTGGAAGTTCCCATAGGGTTTCTTTGCAGTGTTGGAAGATTCAGGAGCTTTAGATACCTTCCCATTCTTGATGCCTTCTTCGAGTCTTTGGCCAATGGTGACCAAGTCTGTGAAGCTTGATGAGACACTGCCAATCATTTTTTCCCAAAATAATGATGACAAAGTGTCCAAGAACATTCCAGTAAGTTCCTTCTCTGCTAGAGGAGGTTCGATTTGAGAAGCTAACTCTCTCCACCATGAGCATACTCTTTGAAAGATTCTTTCTCATTCTGAGTCATGTTCTAGAGTTGACGACGATCTGAACTCATGTCCATGTTATATTTGTACTGATTCATAAAAGCATTGGCAAGATCTTGAAAGCAATGGATGTTGTTTCGTTCAAGGTTCATGTACCATTTGAGTGAAGCTCCACTTAAGCAGTCTTGAAAACAGTGGATGAGCAACTTCTGGTTGTTGGTGTAGGCAACCATCTTCCTGAAGTACATAACCAAATGGGATTTTGGGCAGGAGTCACCTTTGTACTTTATAAACTCAGGAGTCTCAAATTTGGCAGGTATAACAAGGTTAGACCAGTGTTTTAAAAACTGGACCGGACCGGCCGGTCGGACCAGTCGAACTGGGAACCGGCCAGGTAACAGGTCTGATTCAGTTGTTAGATCGCTCATGTCATTGAACCGGTGTGAACCGGTAAAAATCGGTGTAAACCGGAAAAACTGGCGGTTTAATTGCATTTTTTTATAATTAAAACGACGTCTTTTTTATTATTTTAATTAAAAAAATTAAAATAAAAAATAAAACAAACTAATGATATCATTGACGGAGAAGTTGTTGCGGATGCGGTTGATTTTACTGCAAATGATTTTAATTAGGGGTGGGAATAGGCTAGGCCGAGCTAGGCTTTGCCAAGCCTGAGCCTGGCCTGCTAAAAAATTCAAAGCCTAAGCCTGGTCTGTAGCCTATCATAGGCTTATTTTTAGGCCTAAGCCTGGCCTTTTTGAAGGCCTGATTAGCCTACTAGCCTATTTAAAAGCCTACTTCATTTGAACATCTGTAAATAAGAAATTCAACTAATGTTAAATAGACTAACAAGTTAAACGATCAATGAGATTAAATGTTTGTTTTCATTGTCTCGTTCAAGTTTTCTTATTAGCATAAGTTTGGTGATACTATTTGTTGAAGATAACTAATGAGAAAAACTTATGACAACAACTTATGACATTGTTTATAATGTTTTTTCAACTTATTTTCATAAGTTCTTCAAGATAACTAAGTTTTATTTTCGTATTTTAGTTCAAAGTACAAAATAGAATATAATAATAATAATTAATTTTTTGATTTTTTTCTTAAATAGGCCAGCCTGATAGGCTTGAAAGGTTTTTCTTACGGCCTGTGGCCTAGCCTCTTTAGCTAAATAGGCTTATAAAAAAGCCTTTTTAATATTGAAGAAAGAGATCCCAACATTGAAACAATTTTTCGTCCTTTGAATTGGTGCACATTAGAGTTATTTTGTTATAAACTATTTAATTAGATTAAGTTGCAATTAGACTTTGTTCGCTGTAATACCCCGTAAATTATTTTACTCTAGATAATATTAGTTGTGATCAACTGAGTCCCAGTGTACTCGGAGAAATTATCTGCAAAGATAATTAGAGTAACGGTTGAGCTCAGAGCAAATCTAATTAATATTATCTGTCTTTGAGGTATTTTAATATTTGGAACTTTAGAGACTTTTTGAGCAATTAGTAGTATGACAATTGATGATATTTTTCCTATATCATTTCTTTCCTTTCATTTTCCAAAGAAGAAGACATTTGGAGTAAGAGAAATAAAAGAGAAGGAAAGGAGGAGAAAAAAAGGAAAAAGTTCAAGAATACAAGATCATCAACCATCACTCATTCTTCACCAAATCATCTTCCAATCTTCATCATCATCATCTATCCAAGGTGGGTTATAGATAGAAACTTTTATTTTAGATTTTCTTGGATTCTAGAACCTAGATTAGAATGGTAAGAAAATGGATAATCTTGCACAATCTTGAATTTAACGGTTGAAATGCGTCATAATCTGTGTAGTATACTCACTAGACATGTAGGATCATCTGTTATTACATATGTTTGCATGTTGGTGAAGTTTTGGGATGAAAATGGGTCACCAAGCTCTGTTTTTATGCTGCTAGAAAACCCAGAATTTGCAGGTTCACACTGCGAGTCCCCTAGCGAAGGGGAAAGCGAACATTCGATGGACATTCGCACGGCGAGTGTGAAGGCGAGCATTTGCCAGATGTTCGCACTGCGAACTTTACCTTGTTTTGGTTCTGCCTTGGTTCGCCAGACGTTCGCACTGCGAATGGGGTAGCGAACCAGTGTTGGCTAGGCATTCGCTGAAAGCTTCGCACTGCATATGAGGAAGCGAGCATTCGCTGGCTGCTTCGCAATGCGAGCATGACAGATCCTCTAACTTGTTTCTTTCATAACTTTTGACTCGTTTATCCGTTGTGAGTGTTCTTGGTATCGTTGTGAAGCTTTGAGCATCCTCTAGCTAATGGAAGTGAGAAATATCTGTTTAGTGCCCGATTAAATAAATCTAAGAGAACCGTGAATTTGTATGATTTGTGATATGTGGAATTATGTGTTTTCGTTGTGCGATTGATGATTATTTGCCTATGCTCTTATTGTGAAACATGTTTGAATATGTATGCATGTTAAAATACAAAATAGGTAGAGTGAGGAATATTACCGTAAACAATGTGGAAAAGTGTGGAATAACAATTACGACGACGCTCGTGCATAAGAGGCCGAGGCGTGCGTCTATTACCGAATGGTTGTGTGTGAAATCACGAAATCGTAACCACTATTCTATTATGTGTCATTTCATGAGTAACGAGCTCCTCTGTAATGAATGCACGATTTCTTGGTAGGTTTGATTCCCAATGTTATAGTACGAATGGAGCCTACGGGTAAAGAGACTTGTGATGGTGCACGAGCCGTGTGAAGTGACGGATCACGGGTACGGGCCGATGATTCGAATCCATTTCGTATGCCAAGAAATCTACGAGGGTCCATGACTCGTTCCTACTTTTAGACATAGAAGAGGGCGGGAGAAAGGGGATGCCTTGACAGGGTTAACGATAATGATACACTTTCGGGCTAACGAACTCGATAGCATAAAAACATATAGTGTGTGTGTACTCAAAGTCACTTCCCTTCCCTTTTGACTTGAGTTAGGCTTGTTAGAACCTTGTAAAGCCGAGAGGACATATAAGATAGATAACTCACTGAGATTTGATGTATCTCACCCCACGTTGTTGTTTACATCACAGGTACTACAGGTTCGGCGAAGGGTAAGGACAAAGTGGTTTGACTTTTCCTTACGGATCTTATCTTTTGTGTGGCAAGGCTTCCGTTGTGGAGATTTTGAGATCATTAGTGATCTAGTTCTTAGTTTTATCTTTTGAACATCTTATATATATAACATGCCATAGTTGTTGTATTAGGCTTTTTGGGCATTTATATGTATACTGTGTTACTAGGAACTTGTATATTTCAGTACCAAACATATTATTCATGTATGATATGTGCTTTGATGTATGTATATATATATGGGCGTTACAGTTGGTATCAGAGTAGGTCGTATCCTCGACCTAGCCATGAAATAGTATAAGTATTTTCTTTCCGTTTCATATGTGTTGTGTCGCCATTGGTCTTACGTGTTATATTTATGGTATTGAGCCTGATCAACTTAATCCTATCTGTATGACATTTAGGAATATAGCCGACAGACGCAGAAACAACCGAGGTAGACCGAGAACCACTCCAGCCGGGACAAATCTACCAGGTGGCGAGGAGAATGCCCCTTTGTATCAATTCATGCAACAGATGCAGCAGCAACAAAATCAGTTTGTGCAACAAATGGTACAGCAAATGGCTGGTGGCCTGCATCCTCCAGTGGTTGTTCCTGAAGCTGCAGGGGGAACCTTTAGGGATTTCATTCGTATGAACCCTCTGGAGTTTCAGGGAGGTTTAGATCCGGTGAAGGCGCATGAATGGATATCCGGTATGGAACGGATTTTCTTAATAGTTCAGTGCAGTGAGGAAAACAAAGTGGTCTTCGCTTTTCACTTGTTAAAGGGTCCTGCCATGAGATGGTGGGAAAGCGCTTCAGCCTTAATGACAATATAAGAGGTACCGAAGGTATGGGAATAGTTTAAGATAACTTTTATGGAGAAGTATTTTCCAAGTTCCTTAAGGTCTCAAAAGGAATTCGAGTTTCAGCAGCAGAGACAAGGTAACTTGACCGTGGCTTCCTATGCGGAAAAGTTCAAGGTTATGGCTGCTTATTCTAGGCAGGCCATGTATGCTCCTGATGAGAGGTGGAAGATTGATCAGTTTCTGTTTGGTTTAAGGGCTGAAATTTCACATAGCGTATCTCAAAGGGAATTCACTACCTATGCTGAATTGTTAAGGTAGTGTTATGTGGCGGAGCATAGTTTGAAGAGGGTGCAAGCAGAAGAAGAGTTAAGTAGGGTGAATCAAAGTGATCGTGGGAGATCGAATCAACCATTTAGGCCAAGGCAACAATCTTTCAAAGGGAAGCAAGTTCAGAGTTCTAAGACTAGTGCACCTCCGGTGTGCCATATTTGTGGAAAGAGGCATTACGGTAGATGTAGCCTCGAAGGAGTGGAGTGTCATCGGTGTCATAAAGTGGGCCATTGGGCGAGAGATTGTCCTCAAAATAGAAATCAAGTGCAAGAGAAGAATACCGGGCGAGTGTATACCTTGGATGCGAGGAAAGCAAAGGGTGATAACTCTTTGATTGCTGGTACGTGTTTTATGAATGGAAATCCTTGTTTTGTGTTATTTGATTATGGAGCAACACATTCTTTTGTATCGATGCAATGTATGAAGTGACTAGGGTTGCAAGCTATTCCATTGTCTCCACCCATGGTGGTTACTACTGCCATGGATGAGATTGTTGAAACGCCGTTAGTGTGTGAAAATTGTGTTCTATTGGTGAATGAAAGAGTTTTCCAGATTGATCTTATTTGTTTGCCGCTTAAGAAAGTGGATGCTGTTCTGGGAATGGATTGGCTTTCTGCTAATTCGGTTTTTATCGGTTGTGAGGAGAAGTTAATTATTATTCCGTCCAAGGAGGCTACTCCGAAGGATGTGTTGACTACTATTTTAGAAGGTACGGTAGGAATGATTAATTTCTTGTTTGAGAATGAAAAATCTGTCCTTTTGGTTCTCACTAAGGAGGAGAACGACAACCTTCAGGTTCTGAGTATTCTAGTAGTCTGCGAGTTTCCAGAAGTTTTTCCCGAGGATATCACTTCTCTTCCTCCGGAGAGGGAAGTGGAGTTCTCTATTGACCTGATACCGAGAACGGCTCCAATATCCGTTTCTCCGTATCGGATGGCACGCCTCGAATTAAGAGAATTAAAGGATCAATTGGAAGAATTGATGGCTAAGCATTTTGTTAGACCAAGTGTTTCGCCTTGGGGAGCTCCAGTGTTGTTGGTAAAGAAAAAGGATGGTGGAATGCGGTTGTGTATCGATTACCGTCAATTAAATAAGGTCACCATCAAGAACAGATACCCATTGCCAAGGATAGATGACCTATTAGATCAATTGAAAGGAGCCTGTGTGTTCTCGAAGATTGACTTACGGTCGGGTTATCATCAGATTCGGGTGAAGAGTTCGGATGTACCGAAAACTGCGTTTAGGACCCGTTATGGCCATTATGAATTCCTAGTAATGCCTTTCGGTGTAACGAATGCTCCGGCAGTTTTCATGGATTATATGAATCGGATATTTCAACCTTACTTGGACCAATTTGTGGTGATCTTTATTGATGACATTCTTATCTATTCTCGTGATTCTCAAGAGCACAGAGAACACCTAAGAATCGTTTTATCTATCTTGCAAGAGGGACAACTTTTTGCCAAGCTAAGTAAGTGCGAGTTTTGGATGTCGGAGGTAAACTTTCTTAGTCACGTCATATCTCAAGGAGGTGTGGCAGTGGATCCATCTAAGGTAGAGGCGGTGATTAATTGGGAGAGACCGAAGAATGTTGCAGAAGTTAGGAGTTTCTTGGGATTAACAGGTTATTATAGAAGGTTTATTAAAGGCTTTTCCCAATTGGCTTTACCGATGACGAGACTTACTCGGAAGGATTGTTCGTATGAATGGAATTTGGCTTGTGAAAGAAGTTTTATGAGTTTGAAGAAGAGCTTGACGACCGCTCCTGTTTTGGTTATCCCTGATCCTAGCAAGTCGTATGAGGTATATTGTGATGCATCGAAAAAGCGATTAGGCGGTGTGTTAATGCAAGATGGACATGTGGTAGCTTATGCTTCTAGACAGTTGAAAGCCCATGAATAGAATTATCCGACGCATGATTTAGAATTGGCGGCAGTTGTGTTTACTTTGAAAGTGTGGCGTCACTATTTGTATGGTGTACATTTTGAGATGTTCAGTGATCACAAGAGTCTAAAGTACCTTTTCGATCAGAAGGAGTTGAACATGCGTCAAAGGAGGTGGATGAAGTATTTGAAGGATTATGATTTGGAACTAAAATACCATCCGGGTAAAGCGAATAAAGTGGCAGATGCTTTAAGCAAGAAAGTGTTGCATAGTGCCGACTTGATGATGTTAGAGTATGCCTTAATGGAAAAGTTTAGAGATCTGAATCTTCAATTTAATTGGACTCCTAATTGTGTGATTATGGGAAATTTGAATGTCACCTCTACTCTTAGAGAGGAAATCCGACAAGGACAAGAGTTGGATGAGAAGTTACAAGAGAGGTTGACTCAACCGGGTTTTGTGCGAACTACCGATGAGATCATTTCGTTTGGCCAAAGAGTTTATGTTCCGGATGATGCGGTGTTGAAAAGAAGGATTTTGGAAGAAGCGCATAAGGGTGCTTTTACTATACATCCTGGTGCTTCGAAGATGTATCAAGATTTAAAGAGAGACTATTGGTGGTCCGGGATGAAAAGGGATGTTGCGGTATATGTATCGGACTGTGCGGTATGCCAACAAGTGAAAATTGAACACCAAAGACCGGGTGGCTTGTTGCAACCTTTAGAAATTCCGGTGTGAAAGTGGAAGAGTATTTCGATGGACTTCGCAGTGGGATTACCCCGCGCGCAAGGCGGTTATGATTCGATTTGGGTAATTATAGATCGGTTAACGAAGTCTGCCCATTTCTTGGCCGTAAAGACCACGTATAAGGCGAGTCATCTCGCAAAGTTGTTTATTTCGGAAATTATGAGATTGCATGGTATTCCTTCTAGTATTGTTTCGGATAGGGATCCAAAGTTTACTTCTAGATTTTGGAGAGCTTTTCAACAAGCTATGGGAACGAAGTTGTGTTTGAGCACGTCGAATCATCCGCAAACGGATGGTCAGACGGAACCGACAATACAAACCATGGAAGATATGTTAAGAGCTTGTGTATTGGAAAGTGGCGGAAATTGGATAGAACTACTACCATTGATTGAATTCTCTTATAACAACAGTTATCATGCAAGTATTGGTATGGCACCTTATGAGGCGTTATATGGTAGGAAGTGTAGAACGCCATTGTGTTGGGCGGAGGTTGGCGAAGATAGAATTTTGGGACCCGAGATTATTCATGAGACCACGGAAAAGATTAGAATGATTCGTGGAAAAGTTAAGCAGGCCCAAGATCGTCAGAAAAGCTATGCGGACAACCGTAGGAGACCTTTGGAATTTGATGAGGGTGATCATGTATTTTTGAAGGTTACTCCGAGATTGAGATTGAAAGGACCATTTAAATCCCATAAGTTAAGTCCAAGATACGTGGGACCGTATCAGATCTTAGAAAGAATTGGTGAAGTAGCTTACAGATTAGCCTTACCGCCTTCTCTGTCCGAGATGCACGATGTTTTTCATGTATCTCAGCTTCGGAAGTTTGTCCCAGACCCTCTTCGGCCAATTCTACCCGATACTATTGAGATAGAAGCAGATTTAACGTTTGAGCCTCAGCCGAGTCGTATCACGGGAAGAGAAACTAAGGTGTTAAGGAATAAGGAGATTCCTCTGGTTAAAGTTCAGTGGGATGAGACGCATCCGGGAGACGCGACGTGGGAGCTAGAATCACGAGACGCGTATCCCCATCTTTTCAGGTAATTGTTTTAAATTCGTGGGCGAATTTCTATTTAAGGGGGGAGGATGTAATACCCCGTAAATTATTTTACTCTGGATAATATTAGTTGTGATCAACTGAGTCCCAGTGTACTCTGAGAAATTATCTGCAAAGATAATTAGAGTAACGGTTGAGCTCAGAGCAAATCTAATTAATATTATCTGTCTCTGAGGTATTTTAATATTTGGAACTTTAGAGACTTTTTGAGCAATTAGTAGTATGGCAATTGATGATATTTTTCCTATATCATTTCTTTCCTTTCATTTTCCAAAGAAGAAGACATTTGGAGTAAGAGAAAGAAAAGAGAAGGAAAGGAGGAGAAAAAGAGGAAAAAGTTCAAGAATACAAGATCATCAACCATCACTCATTCTTCACCAAATCATCTTCCAATCTTCATCATCATCATCTATCCAAGGTGGGTTATAGATAGAAACTTTTGTTTTAGATTTTCTTGGATTCTAGAACCTAGGTTAGAATGGTAAGAAAATGGATAATCTTGCACAATCTTGAATTTAACGGTTGAAATACGGCATAATCTGTGTAGTATACTCACTAGACATGTAGGATCATCTGTTATTACATATGTTTGCATGTTGGTGAAGTTTTGGGATGAAAATGGGTCACCAAGCTCTGTTTTACGCTGCTGGAAAACCCAGAATTTGCAGGTTCGCACTGCGAGTCCCCTAGCGAAGGGGAAAGCGAACATTCACTGGACATTCGCACGGCGAGTGTGAAGGCGAGCATGCGCCAGATGTTCGTACTGCGAACTTTACCTTGTTTTGGTTCTGCCTTGGTTCGCCAGACGTTCGCACTGCGAATGGGGCAGCGAACCAGTGTTGGCTAGGCATTCGCTGAGAGCTTTACACTGCGAATGAGGAAGCGAGCATTCGCTGGCTGCTTCATAATGTGAGCATGACAGATCCTCCAACTTGTTTCTTTCATAACTTTTGACTCGTTTATCCGTTGTGAGCGTTCTTGGTATCGTTGTGAAGCTTTGAGCATCCTCTAGCTAATGGAAGTGAGAAATATCTATTTAGTGTTTTCGTTGTGCGATTAAATAAATAGGAGAGAACCGTGAATTTGTATGATTTGTGATATGTGGAATTATGTGTTTTCGTTGTGCGATTGATGATTATTTGCCTATGCTCTTATTGTGAAACATGTTTGAATATGTATGCATGTTAAAATACAAAATAGGTAGAGTGAGGAATATTACCGTAAACAATGTGGAAAAGTGTGGAATAACAATTACGACGACGCTTGTGCATAAGAGGCCGAGGCGTGCGTCTATTACCGAATGGTTGTGTGTGAAATCACGAAATCGTAACCACTCTTCTATTATGTGCCATTTCATGAGTAATGAGCTCCTCTGTAATGAATGCACAATTTTTTGGTAGGTTTGATTCCCAATGTTATAGTACGAATGGAGCCTACGGGTAAAGAGACTTGTGACGATGCACGAGCCGTGTGAAGTGACGGATCACGGGTACAGGCCGATGATCCCGAATCCATTTCGTATGCCAAGAAATCTACGAGGGTCCATGACTCGTCCCTACTTCTAGACGTAGAAGAGGGCGGGAGAAAGGGGATGCCTTGATAGGGTTAACGATAATGATACACTTTCGGGCTAACGAACTCGATAGCATAAAAACATATAGTGTGTGTGTACTCAAAGTCACTTCCCTTCCCTTTTGACTTGAGTTAGGCTTGTTAGAACCTTGTAAAGCTGAGAGGACATATAAGATAGATAACTCACTGAGATTTGATGTATCTCACCCCATGTTGTTGTTTACATTACAGGTTCGGCGAAGGGTAAGGACAAAGTGGTTTGACTTTTCCTTACGGATCTTATCTTTTGTGTGGCAAGGCTTCCGTTGTGGAGATTTTGAGATCAATAGTGATCTAGTTCTTAGTTTTATCTTTTGAACATCTTGTATATATAACATGCCATAGTTGTTGTATTAGGCTTTTTGGGCATTTATATGTATACTGTGTTACTAGGAACTTGTATATTTCAGTACCAAACGTATTATTCATGTATGATATATGCTTTGATGTATGTATATATATATGGGCGTTACATTCGCCATTAAACTTTATAATTTTGTACTATTTTGTTATGTGTGATACCTTTGTTTTAAATTTGAATTTAGATAATGAACTTGTGAACATATGATATGATATTTTAAATAAATTTAATTGTTAGTTATATTTTGTAGAGACTGAATCATCCGGTTCGACCAATTTTATATCTATATAGTTTTGTTATATAGACTGGTCTATTCAACCGAGTTATTCAGTTTAATCTGGTTTTGTCATGCGGTTCGACCAATGACCCAGTGGTTCGACCCATAAACCAGTGATCCAGTACCCTCACCGTTTTGATGACCGTTCCGGTTTTTAAAACACTGGGTTAGACACAAGACACATGTTGTCTGCATCAATACTGAAGAAGTCGTTTCCTTCCACGACTCTGAGTCTCTTCTCCAATGTCTGATATTGTTCATTGACATCTTCAGGTTCAACATCCACATTGTCCTCACTTTGAGCACTAACGTTGTAATCAAAGTTAGGATTCTCATAAGGAATTATGGCAGTATGTACCACAAGTCTGGATTCTGAGAAGATAGGAGCTTGGTGTCCTGATCTTGAAGCTTAACCAATTATAGTGGCAGTGACCTGTGGTGGAGAGAAGTTGTGAGGCAAACTAAATTCAAGCCATGTTGATGGTGGCATCCGGACAGGCTGAGGCTCAACAGCAGCACTTGCAATTTCTTGGATGACAGTCCTCTGAGGTGGCTCCCCTCTAGCAATTAGGACCTGGAGCATCTCTGTTAAATTAGTCATGCTTGACTTTAGATCGTCAATTTCCATTCTGATCTCTGTTTTGTACACTTCTTGTTCTGACATTTTGCGTCTGACGTTAGCTATAGTCCCGTATCGGTGATGAGGAATCAGTTTGACGACTTACAGATGACTGAAAGATAGACAGTTGGAATGAATTGTTGGACGACCCGAATATATGTATGAATTATGCAAGGAATGAAAATGATATGCAATGCTTATGCAACATAGGATACAGTTCACATGCATCAGGATCAAAGATTTGAAAGATTTGAAAAAGTTTAAAGAATGCATGGATGTATAAACACAAGCAAAATTTACAAACATATGGGATTCAAAGGTTTGACGTCACGAGGATGGAGCCATGGGTCTACCCATCCCAAAGGGTATGTACTAGGGGTTTATTTTGTACCTGTAGAACGGGTTCTAACAAGGTTTCCAAAATCACTGATCCCTCTTTAGGATATTACCAGCACACCGACTGACTCATGAGAGCTGTAATATCCTTAAGATGAATCTTAGTTGAGTGTAGTATCGCGTATCAACTATTCCCGATAGTCACCGCACTACTTCCTAAAAAGGCTAAATGGTTAAATGGTTTATTCTAATCCTCAGTTTCACGGGTTCCTAGTGGAAAAAGTAATGTATTCACGACACAAGCTCGATCAACATTAGTAATTCCAAAAGGGTACCTCCACTGATGGCGGGCTTTCAAGTTAGCTTGTTCGGGATTCACTCCCTATAAGCCTCCTTGATTATACCACCTCCTATCTTAATTATATGTTCTCAAGTCCACTGAGGACTTTTCCTCACCACATATGGATTAATCACATTCCCGAGAAAAATATAGCAAAATAAAACAGTAGGCAAATAAAATCAACAAAAAATAGAAAGCAAATAATAATCACAAATATATACAAGATAGGCCTAACCCTCTTAGGGGATGATCCCTAGCAGAGTCGCCATTTTTCTGTAGCGCGATTTTCGTGAACTGCCATTGGTTGCAACATATGAACTTTTATATTTATCCTATGAAGCTTTAAAGGAATGGGGAAAATCTAAATAAACCCTGAAAGAATGCAAATGTTAAAAAAACAAAATGAAAATAAAGAGAACTGGAATCAGGGGTTGGTTATACTAAGGGAAGTTATTAACACCCTAAGTATCTATAATACTCTATAGGAACCTCTTGTATATATATGTTATTACTATTATTATTTGCTATTATTTGGGGAAGTTTTATTGCTTTTGAGAGATGAAGAGAGTGAGAAATATTTTTATTGTTTTTGTAATATATATGAAAAAGGGAATTTGTAAAAAAAATGGAAAAGAGGATGAAAAAGAAAAAAGAGTACTCGCCAAGGGTTGAAGCCTTGTGCCTACGTATTCTCAAAAGAGAAATCAGAGCAGTCGTAGTTCAGAAATACGGGAAAAGCTTGAAGGAAATTTGTAGCCCGGGGACTACGAGTTGCTGGGTTTTTAAGAACCAAGACAACGAAAGGGAAAAGCTTGAAAGCAAAGCATGTGAGGATTGATTGAAAAAAAGTGAAGAGATTAAAGATTGTAAAGGGAGGGTCCTATTGTTTGTGATGCTTTTAAGAAGCCCGAGGGTCCTTGTATGAAGACCAAGAGGAGGCTATGGATATGATGCTTGTATGAAGCCCAAGAGGAGGCTGAAGATATGAATATCCGGGAAAACGTCGGATGGGAAGAGAAGGTGAAGAGATGAATATCCGGGATAACGTCGGGTGTAAGGAGAGATGAAAAAAGAAAATGTTGAAATATCCGGGAAAGCGTCGGAGGTAAAGAGAGATAGGAAAAAGGAAAAGGTTGCTCACTAAGAATTTACAGTCTTATGCCTACGTATTCTCAACGGGATATTGAGAAATCAGAGCGGTCGTAGTTCACCCTCTAAGGGGTACGAACTACAGAAAAGAAAGTTTTGATCACACGGTGGGGAGAGGGGAAATCTAACCTAATATTGTCGTGCAAGATGGACTCAAGGTTGATTTTTGAAAGGGAAAATCTACCCTAATGTTGTCATGCATGGATTAACATCCTAATGTGTACCTTACTTCAAACCTAATCGAAAATTAAGTTTGAATTAAGAGATCCAAAGGGAGCATGCATACGTGGCAAAACATCACAGAATAAATAAAATATACACGACAAAACATCGTGAAATCATAGATTATACATACATGGAAAAACATCATGTAAGTAAAAATATACACGGAAGAACATTATGTTATAAATAAACATCCACGAAAAAATATCGTGGTAATTAAAAACATATACTGAAGAACATCGTGTGACCAAAGAATCATACATGGGAAATACATCATGTGATGAAAACATACACGAAAGAACATTGTGTTAAAAGCATTTAATCGAGGAAAAGCATCAAGATTAATCAATAAGCATGGCATCACAAAGATTAAAAATTCAACAAAATAACAAGTTGAAATCAAAGAAATAAAAATGTTTAAGACAAATTTAATAAAGAAATTAACATGTATATGAAGTTAATCAATTATGAAATTAATAATCAACAAACTAATTTTAAAAGAAATTAACATCTTAAACATAATTAAAATATTTTAGTAATTTTAGTAATTAAACAAATTTAACTCAATTAAATTAAACAAATCATAAGAAATTAAAATTGAAATATAAAAACATAAATTAAATGGGTCATGCTAGTATTATGAAAATAAAGAGTGAGATTAGCAAAAATATATGAGCATACTAAACTAAGCCCACCAAACAAAACCTAATTTCTCATAATAAAAATAATAAAATATATAAAAATATAAAATTAAATGAAAATAAAAAATTAAATAAAAGGTAAATTAAGAAGAGAGAGAACTTTAGTATTATGGTATGAAGTATGCTACATGTGTTGTAGAAGAGAATGTGAGAAAACAAGTTTAGTGAAATTGTTTTGGTGTGTGTTGGAATAAGTTATGCTCTCCCTATTTATAGAAAATTAGAGCTTGGAGATCAAGTTTTAATGATGTAAGATCATGATGAATTTTGAACAAAGAAGTTTGAAGATTGAATAACAATTGTTGAATGTTGAATCACATGTTTTGAACTCTTGAAAAAAATTGTTGAATGTTAAATAACAAATGATAGAAAAGATGATATTTGAAAAATTGGTTTAAAATGATGAATAATGATGATGAAGTTAAAGAAAATTTGTCATAAAATTAATATAATAATTTTGAATATTGAATAAGGAAAATTGAGGTTAAGAAATAATGATGATTTTTTTTTTTTGAAAATGTAAAGAAAAATTGATATAATAATTTGAATGAGGAAAATGAATAATGAATATGAATGATGATATTGAGTAAATTGTGATGAAAATTAATATAATAGTTGGAATGTTGAAAGATTGAATGATGAAAATTTGTTAGAAAAAGATGGAATTTAGAAAAATGTGAGTTAAGAATCCATCTTTGAATTTGAATGAAGAAAAATGAGGCCAAAAAATGATGATTGGATTGAATTTATGATGAAATTAGAAATTTTATCTTAAGAAATGTTGAAGTTAGAAAATTTTGTGAAGAAAATTGTGGTAATGGTGATGAAGAATTTTGAATGTTGAACATGTGTTTTGAATACTTGAATTTGAATGTTGAAAGTGTGGTTTAGATGATGATGAATCTATAAAAATAATGATGGTAATAGTTAGTTATATTTGTGTGATATTTGGTTAAAATTGAAGTGAGAAGTATGAAGTGTATGTGATAGAATATATGAAGTGGTGATGTGTAGTGTGTGAAGTGGAACAAAGTAGCAGAGAAAAATAAGAAAGGTGGGGCATGGGTTTTGTGAGATGAAAATGAAAGTGGTACAAAAATGTAAAATATGTGAAACAAGTTTACATAAATAATACCCAAATAATATAATAAATAAATCAATTATAATTAAAAGAAGACTAATAAAAATTAAGTTCATTAAAATCTGATTAATAAAAAAATAAAATTAATTAAAATTGAAATCGAAACCGGTAAAAAAGATAAAAATTGTCCGTATCGAGGTGTCCAGAAAAATAAAATGAACACACCAAAACGATCAACAAAAAATATATGTATTAAAAAAATACAGCGTTTTGTCAAATTTTGAAATTTATTTTACCCAGTAAAAAGGCTCAGACGGGTTAGAAAAGCGATCGAAAAATAGTTTAAAAAATAAAGTAAGGGCACTTGGTTAAAGTACGTGAAAAATAGATTAAGAATTAACATCAGCAAATTTGATTTAAAAAACTGCCTGTACACCGAATTTTTGAACAGTTGACTTTTAGTTTGACCAAAATGCCTGAAAATTTAACACCTTCATTCTGATTGATAATTCAAACAATATTCATGATAAAATATATGATATGATATGTAGATGATGCAAAGTGAAAATTCAGTCAGATGACCGAAAATAATTAAAATGATGGAGTCAAAATTTAGGGTACGACAGAGCCTATGGTAATAATTCTATATTTTGGGAGAAGGTCGGAGTGTTAGCTGGTCTAGAAAATAGGATCGCAGACGTAATTAGAAAAAAAGCTCAAACACTGTCCAATAGACAGGGAGGAATCAATTTCAAACCATCTCCCAAGACTGATTTCCTATTTTTATCAGACCATCCTAAAAAAACTCGGACTCGCACCACAAGGAACCCAGGCCAGAGGTTTATAAATGCTCCTGATGTTCCTCCATCATGTAAAGGACTTGCGGTTGCACTGTTGGTCAAAACTCTTATGAGTGCTCCTAGTCCTATAGCTGGTGCTACTGCTCTTATAGGAGATTATAATGATAGAGACTAAAAATTTAACTCATTGGTTAACACTGTTGTTGAGGTTACTAGAGCGACCGATGATGCTAGAGCTGCTAAAGGTAAAGTCATTGATGAAAAATATCACTGGCTTAACTATGAGGTGGAGGAATCGAGTAATCCCCGATATCACACTCCACCTACCTCCACCCTCTTCCTCTTGCTACCACAACCACCCTTCCTCGTCCTCCTCGTCGTCCTCCTCCTACCACCACCACCCTTTCTCCTACCACCGCCATTCCTCTTCCTACTACTACCAGGATAACTCCTTCCACCACCACCCTTCCTCCTCCTACTACTACCACCACCACCCTTCACACCTTTCCTCTTTCCCCTACCACCACCACTAACACTACCCTTCCTCCCCCTCCTCCTCCTCCTACCACCCTTGCTCCCACCACCACCACCACCTCCCTTCCTCCTTCTACTATTACTCCTATAACTTCTTCCTCCTCCACCTACCATCACCACCACCATTACCCTTCCTCCTCTTCCTCATCCTACCATTACCCTTCCTCCTCTTCCTCCTCCTACCACAAAGATAAAAGTTTAACAAAATAAAAAGTTGAAATCAAAGAAATAAAAATGTTTAAGATACATTCAATAAAGAAATTAACATGTATATGAAGTTAATCAATTATGAAATTAATAATCAACAAACTAATTTTAAAAGAAATTAACATCTTAAACATAATTAAAATATTTTAGTCAATTTAGTAATTAAACAAATTTAACTAAACTAAATTAAACAAATTTTAAGAAATTAAAATTGAAATAAAAAACATAAATTAAATGGGCCATGCTAGTATTATGAAAATAAAGAGTGAGATTAGCAAAAATATCTGAGCAAACTAAACTAAGCCCACCAAACAAAACTTAATTTCTTATAATAAAAATAATAATATATATAATAATATAAAATTAAATGAAAATAAAAAATTAAGTAAAAGGTAAATTAAGAAGAGAGAGAACCTTAGTATTATGGTATGAAGTATGCTACATGTGTTGTAGAAGAGAATGTGAGAAAACAAGTCTAGTGAAATTGTTTTGGTGTGTGTTGGAATAAGTTATGCTCTCCCTATTTATAGAAATTAGAGCTTGGAGATCAAGTTTTAATGATGTAAGATCATGATGAATTTTGAACAAAGAAGTTTGAAGATTGAATAATAATTGTTGAATGTTGAATCACATGGTTTGAACTCTTGAAAAAAATTGATGAAGGTTGAATAACAAGTTATAGAAATGATGATATTTGAAAAATTGGTTTAATATGATGAATAATGATGATGAAGTTAAAGAAAATTTGTGATAAAATTAATATAATAATTTTGAATGTTGAATAAGGAAAATTGAGGTTAAGAAATAATGATGATTTTTTTTGAAAATGTAAAGAAAATTTGATATAATAATTTGAATGAGGAAAATGAATAATGAATATGAATGCTGATATTGAGAAAATTGTGATGAAAATTAATATGATAGTTGGAATGTTGAAAGATTGAATGATGAAAATTTGTTAGTAAATGATGGAATTTAGAAAAATGTGAGTTAAGCATGCATCTTTGAATTTGAAAGAAGAAAAATGAGGCCAAAAAATGATGATTGGATTGAATTTGTGAAGTAATGGAATGATGAAATTCGAAATTTTATCTTAAGAAATGATGAAGTTAGAAAATTTTGTGAAGAAAATTGTGGTAATAGTGATGATGAATTTTGAATGTTGAACATGTGTTTTGAATACTTGAATTTGAATGTTGAAATTGTGGTTTAGATTATGATGAATCTATAAAAATAATGATGATAATAGTTAGTTATATTTGTGTGATATTTGGTTAAAATTGAAGTGAGAAGTATGAAGTGTATGTGATAGAATATATGAAGTGGCGACGTGTAGGGGTATGATGTAGGACAAATTATTTAGAGGCAAATGAATGCAAGTAATGATATGTGATATTTTGTTTATGTGATTCTAGTATGCAATCGACTTATGTTTTACCTATTTCCTTTTTGTTGTTAAGCATGTTTGAGAATGTATGCATGTTAAAATGTGAAATGGGTAGAGTGAGGAATATCACCATTGAATTATGTTAGAACCTAGTAACGGCTAGGAAATGGTTGAATAACATGCTGACAACGCTCGTGCGTGCGGTGCCGAGGCGTGTGTCTGACAACGATCGTGCGTGCGGGGCCGAGGCGTGTGTCAGACACTAATGTCATAAGAATGAGTAAACACTAGTAGGAAACATGTGTGTAACCTTGTGGTTGTGATAAGGCATAATGGCCTTGTGATCGTCGAATACGATCCCTTTTGTGTGGGTGATCACGTAATCATAACCGGTTCTTTGAGTTGCAGTTTCATGAGTCTCGAGCTCCTCTGAAACAAGGCATGGTACTTGGCAGGTTTGATTCCCGTGTGTAGTACGAATGGAACCTAAGGGTAGAGACTTGTGATGGTTAACAGGCCATGTGAAGTGACAGTTCACGGCTAACAGGCCGATGTTCCCGAATCCATTTCGTATGCCAAGTAAATTGCAAGGATCCATGACCCGGGTCGACTTCTAGACGTAGAAGAGGACGGGAATAGGGGATGCCTTGGCATGGTTATCGATTAGTGATATTGTGAGTTGCTGAACTCATAACATGTTTCCATATAGTGTGTGTGTGTACTCAAAGTCATCCCCCTTCCTTTTTGACTTGAGTTAGGTTTGTTAGAACCTTATAGAGCCGAGAGGACCATAAGATAGGGATCTCACTGAGATTGATGTATCTCACCCCACGTTGTTGTTTACATCACAGGTACTACAGGTTCGGCGAAGGGTAAGGACAAAGTGGTTTGACTTTTCCTTACGGATCATAGCTTTTGGGATGGCATGGCTTCCGCTATGGCGTTTATTTTGAGATCATTGTATTGATCTAGTTCTTAGTGTCTTTTGGAACATCTTGTATATATAACATGCCATAGTTGTTGTATTAGGTTTTTGGGCATTTATATGTATACTGTGTTACTAGGAACTTGTATATTTCAGTACCAAGCGTATTATTCATGTATAATATATGCTTTGATGTATGTATATATATATATGGGCATTACAGAAAATGAATAATGAATATGAATGCTCATATTGAGAAAATTGTGATGAAAATTAATATGATAGTTGGAATGTTGAAAGATTGAATGATGAAAATTTGTTAGTAAATGATGGAATTTAGAAAAATGTGAGTTAAGCATGCATCTTTGAATTTGAAAGAAGAAAAATGAGGCCAAAAAATGATGATTGGATTGAATTTGTGAAGTAATGGAATGATGAAATTTGAAATTTTATCTTAAGAAATGATGAAGTTAGAAAATTTTGTGATGAAAATTGTGGTAATGGTGATGATGAACTTTGAATGTTGAACATGTGTTTTCAATACTTGAATTTGAATGTTGAAATTGTGGTTTAGATGACGATGAATCTATAAAAATAATGATGATAATAGTTAGTTATATTTGTGTGGTATTTGGTTAAAATTGAAGTGAGAAGTATGAAGTGTATGCGATAGAATATATGAAGTGGTGATGTGTAGTGTGTGAAGTGGAACAAAGTAGCAGAGAAAAATAAGAAAGGTGGGGCGTGGATTTTGTGAGATGAAAATGAAAGTGGTACATAAATGTAAAATATGTGAAACAAGTTTACATAAATAATACCCAACTAATATAATAAATAAATCAATTATAATTAAAAGAAGACTAATAAAAATTAAGTTCATTAAAATCTGATTAATAAAACATTGATGACAAATATCATTGGCTTAACTTTGAGGTGGGGGAATCGAGTAATTCCCGGTATCACACTCCACCTACCCCCACCCCTCTTCCTCCTGCTACCACCACCACCCTTCTTCGTCCTCCTCCTCCTACCATCACCACCACCACCCTTCCTCCCACCACCACCATTCTTCCTCCTCCTACTACCAGGATAACTCCTACCACCACCACCCTTCACACCCTTCCTCCTCCTCCTACCACCACCACCAACACTACCCTTCCTCCCCCTCCTCCTCCTCCTCCTACCACCCTTCCTCCCACCACCACCGCCACCACTCTTCCTCCTTCTACTATTGCCCCAATAACTTCTTCCACCACCACCCCTCATACTCCCCCTACCACCACCACCATCACCCTTCCTCCTCTTCCTCCTCCTACCATTACCCTTCCACCTCTTCCTCCTCCTACCACAAAGATTAAAATTCAACAAAATAACAAGTTGAAATCAAAGAAATAAAAATGTTTAAGAAAAATTCAATAAAGAAATTAACATGTATATGAAGTTAATCAATTATGAAATTAATAATCAACATACTAATTTTAAAAGATATTAACATCTTAAACATAATTAAAATATTTTAGTCATTTTAGTAATTAAACAAATTTAACTAAATTAAATTAAACAAATCATAAGAAATTAAAATTGAAATAAAAAAAACATAAATTAAATGGGCCATGCTAGTATTATGAAAATAAAGAGTGAGATTAGCAAAAATATATGAGCATACTAAACTAAGCCCACAAAAAAAAACCTAATTTCTCATAATAAAAATAATAATATATATAAAAATATAAAATTAAATGAAAATAAAAAATTAAATAAAAGGTAAATTAAGAAGAGAGAGAACCTTAGTATTATGATATGAAGTATGCTACATGTGTTGTAGAAGAGAATGTGAGAAAACAAGTTTAGTGAAATTGTTTTGGTGTGTGTTGGAATAAGTTATGCTCTCCCTATTTATAGAAAATTAGAGCTTAGAGATCAAGTTTTAATGATGCAAGATCATGATGAATTTTGAACAAAGTTTGAAGATTGAATAACAATTGTTTAATGTTGAATCACATGGTTTGAACTCTTGAAAAAAGTTATTGAATGGTAAATAACAAATTATAGAAATGATGATATTTGAAAAATTGGTTTAAAATGATAAATAATGATGATTAAGATATATAAAATTTGTGATAAAATTAATATAATAATTTTGAATATTGAATAAGGAAAATTGAGGTTAAGAAATAATGATGATTTTTTTTTAAAATGTTGAGAAAAATTGATATAATAATTTGAATGAGGAAAAGGAATAATGAATATGAATGATGATATTGAGAAAATTGTGATGAAAATTAATATAATAGTTGGAATGTTGAAAGATTGAATGATGAAAATTTGTTAGAAAAAGATGGAATTTTGAAAAATGTGAGTTAAGCATGCATCTTTGAATTTGAATGAAGAAAAATGAGGCCAAAAAATGATGATTGGATTGAATTTGTAAAGTAATGAAATGATAAAATTTGAAATTTTATCTTAAGAAATGATGAAGTTAGAAAATTTTGTGAAGAAAAGTGTGGTAATGGTGATGATGAATTTTGAATGTTGAACATGTGTTTTGAATACTTGAATTTGAATGTTGAAAGTGTGGTTTAGATGATGATGAATCTATAAAAATAATGATGATAATAGTTAGTTATATATGTGTGATATTTGGTTAAAATTGAAGTGAAAAGTATGAAGTGTATGTGATAGAATATATGAAGTGGCGACGTGTAGTGTGTGAAGTGGAACAAAGTAGCAGAGAAAAATAAGAAAGGTGGGGCATGGGTTTTGTGAGATGAAAATGAAAGTGGTTCAAAAATGTAAAATATGTGAAACAAGTTTACATAAATAATACCCAACTAATATAATAAATTAATAAATAATAATTAAAAGAAGATTGATAAAAATTAAGTTCTTTAAAATCTGATTAATAAAAAAAATAAAATTAATTAAAATTGAAATCGAAACTGGTAAAAAAGATAAAAACTGTCTGTATCGAGGTGTCCGGAAAAATAAAATGAACACACCAAAACGATCAGCGAAAAATATATGTATTAAAAAAATACAGCGTTTAGTCAAATTTTGAAATTTTTTTTACTCGGTAATTAGGCCCAGACGGGTCAGAAAAGTGATCGAAAAATAGCTTAAAAAATAAAGTAAGGACACTTGGTTAAAGTGCGCGAAAAATAGATTAAGAATTGACATCTGCAAATTCGATTTAAAAAATTGCCTGTACAACGGATATTTACACAGTTGACTTTTAGTTTGACCAAAACGCCTGAAAATTTAACACGTTCATTCTGACTGATAATTCAAACAATATTCATGATAAAATATATGATATGATATATAGATGATGCAAAGTGAAAATTCAGTCAGATGACCGAAAATAATTAAAATGAGGGAGTCAAAATTTAGGGTATGACTGAGCCTATGGTAATAATTCTATATTTTGGGAGAAGGTCGGAGTGTTAGCTGGTCTGGAAAACAGGACCGCAAACGCAATTAGAAAAAAAAATCTCAAACACTGTCAAATAGATAGGGAGGAATCAATTTCAAACCATCTCCCAAGACTGATTTCCTATTTTTATCAAACCATCCTAAAAAAACTCGAACTCGCACCACAAGGAACCCAGGCCAGAGGTTGATAAATACTCCTGATGTTCCTCCATCATGTAAAGGACTTGCGGTTGCACTGCTGGTCAAAACTCTTATGAGTGATCCTAGTCATATAGCTGGTGCTACTACTCCAATAGGAGATTATAATGATAGAGACCAAAGATTTAACTCATTGGTTAACACTGTAGTTGAGGTTGCTAGAGCGGATGATGATGCTAGAGCTGCTAAAGGTAAAGTCATTGATGAAAAATATCATTGGCTTAACTATGAGGTGGGGGAATCGAGTAATCCCGAGTATCACACTCCACCTACCCCCACCCCTCTTCCTCCTGCTACCACCACCACCCTTCCTCGTCCTCCTTGTCTTCCTCCTCCTACCACCACCACCCTTCCTCCTACCACCACCATTCCTCCTCCTACTACTACCAGGATAACTCCTTCCACCATTTGTATGTGGCTCTCATAACTTCTGCCCAAAGCTTGATGGGTTCTTCAACAATTTGTCAGGCTATTTTGTACATATCGGCTTAATGGGTACTTACATATGTGTTTTAACACACACACACACACAATTCACTTTTTATCTCTATTTTTCTTCTAACTCTTAATATTTTCTCTCGATTAAAAGTTATAAAATAACCAGTAAATAGAGTTAGGAATGAAAAGTGAAATGGATGATCCCACTTCGTAATCATCGTGAGGAGTTCATTTTTCCTAAAGTGTGTTTGTGTCTTATATCATAATCGTGATGCACCCTCTTTGAGATTTTGAGGAAGTTTGAAATATTTGAAATGATTTTACCCATCATGTTTGTTGAATTATTTGCTTTAGGTTGTGCTTAGATATTTCAAAATGAACAGAGTATGGCGAAATGGAATGTGGTGAAATAAAGTGGGACAAAGTGAAGGAAAATGGAATAAAGATTTTATTCTATTATTTGAATGTTTTATGGTGAAATAAAACAAAATTGTTACTTCGTCCAAATTAGAAGGTATAAAAATGAAGGTAAGTATAGAATGGAATGAAATGCATTCTATCATGTTCCACTCGACTCCATCATTTTTTTTAATTAATTCAAACAACATAATGTAAATGTATTGTTTTCCATTTCATCTCACTTAATCTTATTGTATCGATCTAAACCTAGTCTTAATATTGAGTTAGAGGATTAGTTGGATCGGAACCTCTCAAGTCTATCACTAGCAACAGTGGTTTGGATTGACACCCCTTTTTTTAATTATTGTGTGTGAACATTTGAAATTCTTGTACAATTTATTTTTTTCTTAAAATTCCATCATGGATATCTGCTTGAGATTATGTTTGTATATTTTAAAATTGACGAAGTATAGTGGAATATAATGGGGGTGGAAAAGACATAAATGAAATAGAATAGAGCAAAGACTCGACTCCATTGTTTGGATATATTATGATAGAAACGAGACAATTTTGTCACTCCGCCTAAATCGTAGGGTATGAAAAATGGTGGTAACCTGGTAGGTAATGGAATGGAATGAAATTGATATCACTCCATTATGTTCCTCTCCATCCAAATTTAACTTATCTAAACAAGAGAACTTTGTTATAATTCATTCAACACCATTCCACTGCACCATATGTCATCAATCCAAACAAAGTATGAAGTTTCATTTCTTTAATCAAACCAACAAAAAATTTGGTTGTTTCTTAAAAAGGTCTCACATAGAGGAGTTATCTACTCGAATTCCAAACTTTCCCCGCTATATTTTCTTAAAAGTAATATTGAATTGCTCTCGTTAAGAGTTTTATGATTGATTCAATAATGTTTAGCACTAAACTTGATATTTTTGACTAACGAGGCTTGCGATATTTCTTCTTTGATTGAATGTCACCATAATGGAACCATTGGAAAGAATCGTCATGATCAAAACCTCTTGATATATGCCATTAATACCCTTGACAGTTGTCGTCGACATAATTGACAAATATCATCAAGATACATGACAGTTGTCATCAACAAAACCAGTTTATAGTTATCACCATCAAAACCATGTGACTATATAGCATGCATAGACCTGCACGACACATAGAACCACATTATACTCACTGAGTGGAAAAATCTTCCAAGACCTATAAGGTAATGAATCTTATTACGTGATACCTTGACACAAAATAAGCTTATACAAAACTTCCATTTCCACAACATCGTTATCCTCGAAGAAGAAACACACTCCTTAATTAGAGTCATGCTTTTTTCAAGAAGACTAATATCTTCAAGAGTGTTTCTTACAAAATTATAATCAAGACGGTTAAACATCGTTTTAAGACCAATTTTAGTTGTTATCCGCCATTTTTTTTTTCTCAATTTAACCTCACAAAATGAATTGTCTATTGCATGACAATAATGTTGTACATACTTTGTTTTTAGGGACACAAATAATTTTTCTTAACTAGAGACTTAATGACCTTCTTCAATGTCTAAGTCAGGACCTTTATAATAGTTTTATATGAAACATTACAAAAAAAAATGAGTCTGAACTATTTTATATATACCACAAGTTCCACCTTGAGACTAAATTAATAAAGTTTCATTCTGGCTATCCACTCTAAAGGGATCTCTAAAAACATCCACAATAATATTTTTTAAAGACTCTCCCAATATATGCCATTGAGTTTGGTAAAAAATCTACTTGACAAAGAGAATGTGACAAATTAGAGAACCTGATAAAGACAATCTAACACTTGTTCATACTCCTTATAAATACTTTGTAGAACCTGATAGAGACAATTTCGAAGATGCAAATTAAGTGTGTCACTATCTGACAGAATATGTATTTATTTGTTTAAGAATATTTTTATATAAGCCTTACATCGACTATATTATGTAATTAATGGCACACACACACACACACACACACACACACACATATATATATATATATATATATATATATATATATATATATATATAACACTTGTTCATACTCCTTATAAATACTTTGTAGAACCTGATAGAGACAATTTCGAAGATGCAAATTAAGTGTGTCACTATCTGACAGAATATGTATTTATTTGTTTAAGAATATTTTTATATAAGCCTTACATCGACTATATTATGTAATTAATGGCACACACACACACACACACACACACACACACACACACATATATATATATATATATATATATATATATATATATATATATATATATATAACACTTGTTCATACTCCTTATAAATACTTTGTAGAACCTGATAGAGACAATTTCGAAGATGCAAATTAAGTGTGTCACTATCTGACAGAATATGTATTTATTTGTTTAAGAATATTTTTATATAAGCCCTACATCGACTATAATATGTAATTAATGGCGCACACACACACACACACACACACACACACACACACACACACACACATATATATATATATATATATATATATATATATATATATATATAATACAATCTTCGTAGTGTTATTTTCACACAGTTTATTCAAACATCTCTCACTCTCCAATTTCGAAGATGCAAATTAAGTGTGTCACTATCTGACAGAATATGTATTTATTTGTTTAAGAATATTTTTATATAAGCCCTACATCGACTATAATATGTAATTAATGGCACACACACACACACACACATATATATATATATATATATATATATATATATATATATATATATATATATAAAATACAATCTTCGTAGTGTTATTTTCACACAGTTTATTCAAACATCTCTCACTCTCTTACATGGTATCAAGAGTTCTAAAGATCATAACCTATTTTCCTTATAAGTTGTAATCATCGTCGTAATACATCCTCTCATATCACCATTGCTGTTGCCGGATGCCCTCTCTTCTATGATCGTCCTCTCCATTCCTCTAACCGTGTCACTACCATATCTCCTTCTCTCCCTCTGATCGCATGGCCCATACGCAACCCCACAACCAGCGTCGCTTCTCCATCAACATTAATTCCCTCTAATCCGACCCCGTCGGTCTTTCCTGCAGCCGTTTTTCTTTTTAGTTTTCTCCGCATACAACATGTATATCTCCTCCAACGACGATTGTTGGACTTGAGACTTCACACGCAAAAGCGGTGAATTGTGTGGTTTGGAAAAAAGTTATTTTGAAAAACTTTTTAAAATAAAATCAGAGTTTAAACACATTTTTGAAAACTTAGCAACGAAAATAAAAAATAGAAAATAAATTGCAGAAATTTAAAGAGTTAAGGAAAAAGAAAAACACTAAGAATTATAGATGTTCAATCAAAACAAAATAACTTGATCATCCCCCCAAGAATTGATCTTGAGAGTTTCCAATAAACGTTAAGAGATTTTAGTATGAAAGACTCACGAACCCCCTTATACAAGGAAATGGTGGTTGACCTCCAACCAAAATGTGGTGTGGTTTCAATATTGTCGTGATGGGCAGAACAACTTTCTTTTATGCTTGTAGCACCCATTAGTTTCTTAACTACCTACTATTGAATGTCCACCTGATTTGAACGTGTTTGGTTGAGTAAACCCAATGAACTCAATCTCTGCATCATAAAAACAATAGAAATATAATACAAAATTAAAACGCAAACATTAACAACAACAACACACAACACAAATTTTTTAACTTATACCTTAAGCACGGTCCAGGTACATTTTTGGGATATCCTCTCATACTTTTCACCATTCGTCTTCTTTTGTTCCACATCATCTAACCTCTCTCGCTTCTCTTGCTCCTTCTGGACCCGCTCCCGTACCTGCTACAAAAACCTCTCACTCTCCTCATGCAACACCCTCTCCCGCTCATCCATTTGCGCCCTCTGACGTTCCTCTTGAATCCACTTCTCCCTTTCCTCCACCAACTTAACAATAATTATCTCTTCAATCTCTTCCTTACTATGTACTTCTTTAGTTGATCGAGATTGTCCAAAAACAATCTTGAAGCCAATGCCCTTTCCAAGACCACGAACACACACAGGATGCTTCTTGGTTCCAATCACTTAAACCAATATGTCATGGCGATCTTGTGGAACGAATAGGTCGACTTTGGATTGCTCAACCAATACATCCTACATCACATATAAAATTTAATATCTTTAACAAGTTGATTTAGCCAAAATAAATAATATTGTTGAAAAAAGAATCTACTTACAATCTTTTCAGCCACTTCGCATGTAGCCTCTGATGTGAACTCACTGTCTTTTCTTTGACGCACCCTCTTCCATTTCTCATGGCGTGATAGTAGAGATGGAGTGCAATCAAGGCTTATAGAAACACCAAGCTCTTGTCCCCTTTATTTTCTTTTTTCTTCAATCATCTTCTTTTCAAGTCTGTCTTACCCTCCATGAGACAATCTATGTGGATAGACGTTTCTAGATCTATTAAGCTTTCCTTTTTTGCGCTTAGCCAAGAGTTTGGGAGTGGTGCAAGACTTTACAAATTCCTCCCTGTAATACCCTATATTATCTAAATGCTCAATTGGATATCAGATGAGACCAGATGAGTATCTATGTGCTCTATCTTTGGTAAATTGGATTAATGGAATCCTCTAAGTACTTTAAGTATTGATATTTGGGATCAATAGAGCAACTGGAAAACTCTAAAAGAGATCAATTATTTTATTAAAGAGACGGATTAATAATTATTAGTTCAAGAGACATTTTTAAGGTAACTCTAATAATTGATCAATTGGTTTGTGATGACAAAATATCAATTTGGAGATATTTTACCCCGTTGGACTATATTATATAATAAGTATTATATATATATGTATATGTTATAAAAGAAAAGAAAAGGAAAGATAGTAAGGAGAAAAAAAGAAGAAAAGAGAAAGAAAGAGAAAATGGAGAGAAAGAAGAGAAAAAGCTCATGGAAGAAGAAGAGCTTGGATCTTCATCATCTCTTCATCAATTCATCATCTTCTTCAACCTCCTCTTCGATTATCAGGTGGGTTCTAGATAGAGAATTTAGAGTAAAAATTTCTGGAGGTTTTAGAGTTAGGTTGGATTTTGGGAAAAATGGGTTTTTTTTACAAAATCAAAGAATCTAACGGTTGAAGTGTGTTATAAATTGCATAGCATGATCAAGATAGGTGTAGAATCATCTATTGATAATTGTTGTGAAGTTTGGTTTGATTTGGTTGAAAATCAAAGGGTTTATTTTTCTGCATATTGCAGTGCACGCTTAGCGCGGTCTGAAGAATTTTCACCCTTTCCAGGCAGCGAGGAGAGCGCTTAGCGCGGGTGGGGCCCGCTTAGCGCGACCTGGAACAAAAAAAAAAACTATTTTTTTTTAAAAATTCATATCTTTTGACTCGGGTGTCCGATTTAAGCGTTCTTTATATCGATGTGAAGCTATGACGACCCTCTACCCAATAAAAAGTGAAAATATTGAGTATGATATGGGATTAATTAATTGGTGGCATTTGAATGATAACAATGTTATGTAATATGTCAAAATCCATATCCTTTGGATCGTAAATCCGATCGAGGCATATTTATAGCCATTGGAAAGCTGTGAAAATATCCTACGGAATAAAAGTGAAAAGTATTGATTTTGGTACCTGATTAAATGAATCGGAGGGAACCCGAAAGGGATGTTTTATGTGATGAATCATTATGCGTGATTCTATTATACAATTGTAATATGCCTTTGTATAACTTGTGATGGAATTATTATATGTAATTCAAAATGTGCAATTGTAATATGTTTTGCCTAATTGATGTTAAACTTAATTAAACATAAATGCATGTTAAAATATGGAATAGGTAGAGTGAGGAAACTTTACCCCAAAACAAATGGCATAGTTAAGATTGTTATAATTCTAGGTTGTGAATAGAATTGTGATAAACTCTAGATGGCGACGCTCGTGCATTCATTGACGAATTCTGGCCTAGAGTAGATAACTTAATGACAACGCTCATGCATGAGAGGCCAAGGCTTGTGTCCATTACCGAATGGTATAGAAACGAGTGAAACACTAGTATGGAACATGTGTAATTGTTATGTTTTATTGTTAAAGGCAAAAGAGGCCTAAAGGCTAATGTGGCCTAGTGATTCTCGAATACAATCACATTTATGTATATGATCACGTAATCGTAACCATTTTCTTTTGAGTTGCCCTTGAGAGGCCTTCATGAGTCTCGAGCTCCTCTGAAGTGCAGGCACAATTACTTGGCAGGTTTGATTCCCAATGTTATAGTACGAATAGAACCTACGGGTAAAGACTTGTGATGGCATGAGAGGCCATGTGAAATGAAGAATTAAGGAGATAATGCGTCCCTTAATTCCGAATCCATTTCGTATGCCAAGTAACTACAAGGATCCAGGACTCGGGTCGACTTCTAGACGTAGAAGCGGACGAGCAAGAGGGATGCCTTGGTACGGTTATCGATTAGTGATATTATGAGTTGGTGAACTCATGACATGTTTCCATATAGTGTGAGATTGTGAGATTGTGAGATTGTGTACTCAACGTCCTTTCCCTTCCCCTTGACTTGAGTTAGGATTGGCTAGAACCCTGTAAAGCCGAGAGAATCTATAAGATAGGGAACTCACTGAGATTTGATGTATCTCACCCCACTATAGTTGCTATATTTCAGGTGTTGTTGCAGGTTGATTTGCAAGTGGAGCTATGCTTGGATGTTTCAAGAGAAGCTTAGTTAAGCTTATTTCCGCTGTGTATTTGTAGTATACAATTGAGGATATTGTATATTGATCTTAGTTTTTATGTTTTGGATAATTTCCATAGCTTGTACCATAGTTTGTATTTGTATTAGAAATGGTCAAGTGTGTGAATTATGCCATTAGGCACTTATGATGGTGTCAGTACCAAATAAAATGCTTGTATTGTATTATTCTAGATATATATTATATAGGACATTACACTCCCAACAATCTTGATCAATAAATGAATACATCATGTATGAAGGCTTTTCTTTACTTTTAACTGTTTGATGAGTAATATAATCATGGGAGAGTTGTGTCTTAAAGCCCCTACAACGTTCACCAGCATATGTAAGCACTTTCTTTTTCACCATACTATCATCTGGACTAACAATAAACACGTCCTACATTTACACAATATAGTTGTTATCAGTATTAAACAAAAATTTAAATGATAATACATACTTGTAAAACAAATCATAAAATTTAATATAAATACCGTAATATCAGTCAATAAGCTATTTTTTAAATCATCGTCAACGTCGTGCCAACTATCCAACAAAATACTCACTTTACTTCTACCTTGTAACGCAACGTAACCCGTAAAATCCTTAGCATGTTCACCATAAGCCTTTCCGGTTGCAACATTAACTCTAACCGGGAAGCGAATACCGTTTTAGGGGGCTTTTTTCACCTTGGTATACATCGTGGCACCTCTATATTTTCTTTTATGTTGTGTATTATTAGAGTTAGTTGTATGAGTCGTGGAAGTTGAATTCATCGAGGCACAAACATCTTTTGGGTGAGTCGTTGATGTTGTATGGGAGTTGTTTGTTGTATCGGCCATGACTATCTAATTAAAGAATAATAGCATATACACCATTTCACTGAAAAACATATGCAGTTCGGCCATGACTGATGAGATATAATCAATATGAAAAAATAATGTTCGTATTGATATTAACCATTTCAGTGAATACCATTCCAATTATGTTATTTCAGTGATGCTATTTCATTAATGTTATTTCAGTGAATACCATTTCAGTGATACTAAACCATTTAAGTGATGTTGTGTGGGAATATAGATGATGTTTGTGTTGATATAAAGTAAAACTATTTCAGGGATACGAACTTAAATCATTTTAGTAACATAAATAAAAACGTGATAAAGAAGTACCTCAAACGTGATGATGAAGATTCATTTAAGGTTGGAAATAGATATGATGTTCGTGTTTTGATGAGAGTGACGATGAAAATCGCCAACAGTTGGATGAGTTTTAATGAGAGAGTGACGATGAAAACTGCCTAGGTTTCTACGCAGAGAATGACGATGAAGTTAGAACGTTGATAGGTAAACGAAAAGTAAAGACTAGTTCTTTGAAGTATTTCATGCAAAACATTCACATGTTGGTTTTAATGGAAATCCTACGTGTATTTATTAATTAAAAATAATATAAATAAAAAAACGCTATAGCTCCATATTCTGGGAGTTCAATTGAAAGATATTATGTAACACCCCAATTCCCATCTCGAATAAATAATACATAAATAAATCAGAGTAAATAAAAATTTATTATTCTTAGACAGAAACAAGGATGCCACATTTAAAGAAAGAAAACACAATCCATGCTCATAAATTTGACACATAACACAAAATGGAATAAACCTAAAAGGGAAACTTTTTCCATATAAAAGGAAAGTTCAATTATGGAATAAAGCGGAAAGATCCATAACCTACTTGTTTTACAAAATAAATTATTTTATAACATCAAAATATTCATACAAAGGTAATACAAAATAGATCCAACAAATGTATACATATATAACAAAAGCGTTCCCCGACTCCCATGTTGCGTATCAGAGCAGACAGACTGACAAACAGATGGAGACATACTGACAAACAAAAGCGTTCCAACATAATCGACAAGTATTCTACGCAGTTTATATCGAAATTCATCCGTGAAAATATCGATTTCTATCAATTGTTCATCAATTTATCAATAAGAAAAAGTTGTGAAACAACCAAAACAATTACAACAAACAACACATATACATACACAAGCAAGACAAAATCGAAACTTCTCACCCTTACCCGATTAATCGCGATTGAAACGGTGGTTTCCTCGATTTTCCTCTTTCTCCTCTTCTCTCTTTCTTTCTTCTCCTTTTCTTTCTCTTCTTTTCCTTTCCCTTTCTTTTCTCTCTTTTTCTCTCCACTTTCTATTTATTAAAAATATCTAATTTTTTCTAAAATATCTAACCTCTCAAAATGACCATTTTACCCCTCAGCTCAAATATCTCGCAAACGCTCTCAAAATGCGATAAAACATAATAACGATGAAAAATAATATATTGTCAAATAAAAGTCAAAAATAAAATAATATAATAACAAAAATAATTAAATCGACTCGATTAAATAAATCGGACAAAATGGGGCGTTACATATTACGTAGGTTTTTAAGGAAAACCGAGGAATATGAGTTCATAAAAAAGAAGCTTTTGAAAAAAGTAATTAATAAATATTGACACAATATATTACCTATTAGTTGGTACATGTAACCGGAGTTAATACAAATAAATTTTACTTTATGTTGCTGCCAAAGTCACTAACTTTCCTTCACTATTTACTTTACAATTTAATAGTCTTTATCCATTTTTCTGATGCATCAATTTCATTTCATTCTCTTCCTGTCACGTATATTTTGAATTGCAGGCTGCTAGGAAAACAGTTACGGGTACGATAAACCTTAAGTCCGTCGATGATCAAGTTAACAATGCAGTGATCGTTGTTACAATTTGTGTTGTTACTGTTACAAGTTGAAACTTAAAATATTTTGTTGTTGCTGTTACAATTTGATCTACTTCTTCATTTTTTGTTTCTATAGTAAATATTAATGCCTTAATTGAATTGTTTTTGTTTTTTCCTTTGCAGAACCAATTACAATGAAGAAGATGTTATTATGGTTAAGTTGCAATTGAATTTTTGGTATTTAAGATTGTGAGAGAACAAAATAGATCAATAAGGGTATATTCTATGTCATGTAAAGTGATAAAGAACAAAATAGCTTAATGCGGGCATATTCTATGTCATGTTAGTCTTATATGCTATCTTAGTGTTATAGGAATGATTGATTGTATGAAATAAAAGTGACTTGTATGAAAGCTCAAACATTTTCAATGTAATACAAGTTGTTATTCACTTTATAAAAAATGATTATGTTAATTTATAAGATGGTTTTACAACATGTACTATTGGCATAGTTTTTCAAATGAAACATGCACAAAAAAGCTAACCATATCCGAGTAGGACAATGACAAGATTTATTTTTCTATTATTATTATTATTATTATTATTATTATTATTATTATTATTATTATTAATTTGTTTAAACAAGAGCACATGATGTAGGGTGTGTAAGATCTTTATCCTTTTTTACAAAATATAAAAAGTAAAAAGAGCATGGCTTTGACTTTTGTAGCATGCTGGATCTACAATCTCAACTTCACACATTCTAAAAAGGCAACAATTTAATAATTTTACTAGCAAGATAATCCCCTTCCATTTCCACATACAAGTTAATGCCTAACTTTTTCTTCTTCTTCCATGGTTTCTTCTTCTTCTCCCTTTTAATCGAAGAGGAGGTTGAAGAAGATGACGAATCTTGAAGATGATCCATAAACTTTTCTTCTTTTTCCATGGTTTCTTCTTCTTATCCCTTTTTCCTCTTCTCTTCTTTTCTCTTCATTCTCTTTACTAACGTTTTCTTCTTCTTTTTCTTTTTCTTTCTAACACACACACACACACACACACATAAATATAAATATATATATATATATATATATATATATATATATATATATATATATATATATATATATACACACACACACACATATATATATATATATATATATATATATATATAATATAATCCAATAGAGTAAAATATCTCCAATTGATATTTTATCGTCTTACACCAATTGATCAATTATTAGAGTTACCTTAATATACTCCCTTGAACTAATAATTATTGATTTGTCTCTTTCATAAAATAATTGATCTCTTTAGAGTTCACCCGTTGCTCTGTTTGTAATACCCCATATTAATTAAGAGCTCAATTGGATATCAGATGAGATCAGATGAGTACCTATGTGCTCTATCTTGGGATAATTGGATTTATGGAATCCTCTAAGTGTTTTAAGTATAGTCAATTGGGATCAATAGAGCAACTAATGATCTCTTAAGAGATCAATTATTTAATAAAGAGACAGACAAATTATTTTAACTCGAGAAAGGATTTTAAGGTAACTTTAATAATTGATCAAGTGGTTTGAGACGACAAAATATCAATTGGAAATATTTTACTCTGTTGGATTATAGTATATAATAATAGTATTATATATATATATATATATATATATATATATATATATATATATATATGTGTGTGTGTTATAAGAAAAAGAAAAGAAGAAGAAGAAAAAAAGATAGTAAGAGAAAAGAAGAGAAAAAGTGAAGGAAGAGAAGGAAGAAGGGAAAAGAGAAAGAGAAGTTGGATCATCACCATCTCCTTCAACCTCCTCTTCGATTATCAGGTGAGTTCTAGTTAGACACTTTAAGTTCTAGAACTATAAGTTTAGAACTTAGGTTAGATTTGAGAGAAAATGATTAAACAGATAAATCAATGAAATCTAACGGACGAAATTCGATATAAATTGCGTAGAGTAGTCGTAATATGCATGTGATTAGTTGTTAATACTCGTTTTGGTGTTTGGAAATGACTGGGTGTGGAAAGGATGGATTTTGGGTGGTTGGAGCCCTAAAAAGCGCAGCAGAGAAATTCTGCATCTGATACGCACCGCCGGGCGGCGCTTTGAGCGCCGGGCGACGCAGGCTTGCGCCGCTTCTCCGTCGGGCAAAAACCAAGAGGCGCAACATGTTTTGATTCTATAACTTTTGGGTTTTGGCATGTGATTTTACGCCGCCGCTCCGCCGGGCGAAGCACAGGCGAAGGGGGCACCGCCGGGTGAAAATGGTAGCGCCGGGCGCTCCTGGGAATTTTCAATAATTCAGTTTTCTTTAAAAATTCACAACTTTTGATCCGTAACTCGGATTGAGACGTTCTTGGTATCATTGGAAAGCTATGACAATGTTTTGTGATATTTTGAAATCCATATCTTTTGGATCGTAAATCCGATCGCGGCATAGTGAAGCCGATGTAAAGCTGTGAAAATATCCTACGGAATAAAAGTGAAAAGTATTGATTTCGATACCCGATTAAATGGATCGGAGGGAACCCGAAAGTGATGTTTTATGTGATGTGGTATTATATGCGTTTACTTGTAATAATTGTGTTACGCCATATCTATCTGTTTGTTGTTGAGTATGAATGAAAGAAATATGCATGCTTAAAAATGAGTTAGGAAGAGTGAGGAAACTTTACCCCAAAACAAATGGCATAGTTAAGATTGTTATAATTCTAGGTTGTGAATAGAATTGTGATAGAAACTCTGGATGGCGACGCTCGTGCATTCATTGGCGAGTTCTGGCTTGGAGTAGATAACCTAGATGGCGATGCTCGGGCACTTGATGTAGAAAGGTGCATTTGTGATGAGTAATGGTCTAGGAGAGAGTAAACACTAGTATGGAACATGTGTGAACCTTTGTGATTTTTGAGAAAAGGCGAATGTGGCCTTAAAGCATTGCGGCCTTGTGATTGTCGAATACAATCACGTTTGTGTGTGAGATCACGTAATCGTAACCGGTTTATCTTGAGTTGCAGTTTCATGAGTCTCGAGCTCCTCTGAAACATAGGCATGACTACTTGGCAGGTTTGATTCCCACGTGCAGTACGAATGACGCTCAGGGAGTGTATGCTTGTGACGGTTAATGACCCGTGTGAAGTGACGATTCATAATGGTTAATGGCCCGTAGAACCCGAATCCATTCGTATGTCAAGTAGGTTACAGGGATCCATGACTCGGGTCGACTTCTAGACGTAGAAGCAGACGGGAAAAGGGGATGCCTTGTGGGTTATCGATTAGTGATATTTTGAGTTGATGAACTCATGACATGTTTCCATATAGTGTGAGATTGTGAGTTTGTGTACTCAAGGTCATTTTTCCCTTCCCCTTGACTTGAGTTAGGATTGGTTAGAACCTTGTAAAGCTGAGAGAATCTATAGGATAGGGAACTCACTGAGATTTGATGTATTTCACCCCGCTATTGCTGATTATTTTCAGGAGGTATTTGCAGGTTGATTTACCAGTGGGACTATGCTTGGATGTTTCAAGAGAAGCTCAATTTCAGTTTTTCCGCTGTGTATTCGTTGTATACAATTGAGGATATTGTATATTGATCTTAGACTTTTATTTTGGCTAGTTTCCATATCTTGTACCATAGATTGTGTTATGTATTAGAAATGGTCAAGTATGTGAATTACGCCATTAGGCACTTATGATGGTGTCAGTACCAAATAAAATGCTTGTATTGTATTATTCTAGGTATATATTATACAGGGCATTACAGTGTTGGTCCCAATTGACTATACTTAAAACACTTAGAGGATTCCATTAATCCAATTTATCCTAAGATAGAGTACTTAGATACTCATCTGATCTCCAATTGAGCATTTAAATCATACGGGGTATTACAGTACGAGAGATTCTGCAGTCAAAGAACAAGTGATCCATTGTTTCATCAGTTTCTTTGCATAGGCTACAAATGGTATCATTGATAAAGCTCATCTTCACCAGTCTATCCTTAGTCCCCAGCCGACCATGACAGGCTAACCACATAGTGTGGACAGCTCTTGTTCTTGCTAGGTTCCTCTTAAGAAGAAATCTCCAAGACACTCTTAATTTATCATCAATCAGAGCTTCATATACTATTTTCAATCTGAATTTTTGTCTTCTAAGTATATCATCCCAAACTGGTTGGATTTTAGCAACTTCCTCTCCAAGCTTCATAATATTCTTCATTACCCAAGAGCCACTATTCATTATGTCAGCCTCCATGACAGACACCCCCTTTAAATAGTGAATATGTATCCACTTTACCCACAAGTTATCTGCCTTTTTACACAGGTTCCATAGACATTTCAGCAGGGTAGCTTTGTTCCATACTTCCATGTTGAAAACTCCAATCCCACCCTGCCTTCTAGGTTTACAAACAGTAGTTCATGCAACTTTATATAACTACATTTTTATCGTATCATATATAATTAATTTTCACTTCAAGTTTTATTACAATGTCTTTTTTAATAATCTTATTTATGTTGTTTCATAATCGTATAAAATGTTTAATTTCACGGGTCATTATCAACAAAATACATATTTTATTTTAATCAACGATTATTTTTATTTGAGAGGCAAAATCAATATTCTCAAATGTCAAATTTTTTCTTTTTTTTTTATATCACAAATCTTTTTTTTTTTCATTTTGTATTATTATTTAATACAATTTAGTTTATATAATTATTATTTATTCTAATTTATAATTAAATAACACATTTCAAATTTAACGTATAAACAAAAAGTATAATTACCTACACATAGATAGGGACTCTTTAGACGTGGGGTACTGAAAGGGACTCTTAAAAGAGACTCTTTAGATGTGGGGTACTGAAAGGGACTCTTAAAAGGGACTCTTTAGATGTGGGGTACTTTTGTGTTTAAAAAAGTAGAAGACGCATGGGCAAGTTCATTGATATTTATCTAACATATAGTACAAAAATGTGTTATAAATTTAAAATCTAACATATAGTAACATTGATATTTAAGTCTAACATATAGTACAAAAATGTGTTTTATAAATTTAAAATCTAACATATAGTAACATTTAAAGAGCAACGATTATTTATATATTGAAACATAAAAGAATATTACACCAAAGAAGAAATTACATATTTAATGAATAATACAAAAAGATTGACCACTTGAAATTCAAGTTCAACTTCATTGTACACCATCAAACTACAATATTTTTAAAGGATATTCTTGGACTGTATAAGGTAACATCTTCCATTCTTGAAAGTTTAAAAAAAATTAAATCCAATAGCAGCAATTAATATCCAACGTACTAAATCTTCTAAAGAGAATATATACTGACACGCCGAAGGCACCATGGTCCAAAAGCAGCTGTTATGATTTACTCACTTCCGAGTTAGAAATTAAATATTGAAAGTAGGGCTGGACACCGGTCGGTTTGGATTGGATTCAGGCCCAATATGTCAAACCGTTTGAAACCATGGATGAAATTGTTAGGCCCAATTCCGACTGAATTTTTAGTCGGTTTGATCGGTTTCGGTTTAATCGGTTTATCGGTTAAAATGGATCGGTTTGTTCGGTTAATTAATATTAATTTTTGTCAAAAAAAAATCAATTACATCTTAATTTTTTTAAATAAAGCAATATTAAATACATCCAATAATACAATTTTACAATTTAAATTTTTTAGCATATATATATTTGCTCATGCTGTAGCAACCTATTTTACACAACCATTCATAAATCTATCACCACAGGCAACATACAACATAAATTGTGAGCTCTATAATTCATTGATAATAATCTTTATCAACCTTCCCTAAGTGCTGCAAAGTTTATGTAAACATGAGAGAACTTATCAGTAACAACACTTGACATATGTGTGTAAACTGAAACATAATTATAAGATTGTAGTTTACCAGTACATCAATCTCCTTTCCATAATTTTTTGTAACATCTCTGAAGCCACGTAGTAGTATGCACTTCTAACAAGCTCTTCATATACTTTACCTGTACATTTTCGTATTACGTAATTAGTACCATAGTAATATATAGTTTGTTACATCAATAAAAATAATGCAGATATGTCAAGAATAGCTAGTTTACTTAAATTACATGTTAATAGAACTTTATATTCATATTATTATCACTAACATAACACTTTGGTTTCTGCCATGCAATATTGCAAAAAGCATAAGGAAACAGAAATGAATCGTATGATATCGAAATTTGGTTGCAATGTAGTTGAACATCCTAATTTAAAATATAATCCAAATTCTTTTATGTAAATAAGATGCTAACTTAAATATAACACAAAACACTTACTTCATCAACAATATGTTTCAAAGTAGATATTTGTCATTTGCCATTTGCCATAAAACTAATTAAGTCCAAATATTGTACTACAATCTAGGCCCAATACTCTAATCTTGTTGCTATATATAAAACTCAGTCATTTGCCAACTTTCTTCAACATGTACAATGAGCATACTCATACCTTGAAAAATACAAAAGATTCATTAGAAACCAAAAGTTAAAGATTCATCCAAAAAAAAGAATAACCATGTAAAACTGTAACATTTATCACATTAAAAAACAAACAAAATTACATGGATGTATGATTGTTATTATCATCTGAATCACACCAAATTTTGTTTTGACAAGTTCAAATACTTAACCAAAATCATACAGAGTATATTACCTGTGGCCAATCATGAATCTGATGACGATTCCTTTCTCTCGTTCCAATTGAAGAAGTTGTTCGCCTATATCAAACAGGGAACAAACATGACTTTTCAGAAATTAATCCATCGTAATTAAACTCAAGATACCGAAAAAAAATAGGATGCAAAATTCAAGAAAAACTAACTTCATAGAATTTTTTTTTAGCTAAAACAATTTTACCTTGCTACATCTGAGTTTCTCTAATAGAATCACGCCGCTTCCATGTTTCGATTTCATTCAACTGAGCAAACAACCACACATGCTAGGATTAAAACAAACAAAATAAGTGTTAACGGTAAAGAAACTAATATTAAAACACACACACAAAAATTGAAGAAGATTTTAGATTCGGAGTTAAAACAAAACAAAGTTTCGATTTCATTTAACAGAAAAAACAACCACGCATGCTAGGATAAAAAACAAACAAAATACTTGTTGAACATTAAACAAACAAATGTTAAAACAAAAATAAAAAGTTTGAAGAAGAAGAGGATAAAGAGATGACGAACAAGAATGAAAAGAGATGATGAACTTACACAATCGGTGATGGCGAGATAGATGGAGTATCGATGAAGAGAGGACGGCGCGACAGTCTTTGTGTCTGAGGAGTTGGAAGTGTGAATGAAATGAACGAAAGAAACCCTAGAGATAGAGAGGTAGAGGTTTATGTTTTGGGTCAAGCATAAAACAATCCAAACAGCCCATTACTACTAATTAGACCGGTCGGATTTGGATTTCGATGGGCTCAAACCACCCATCCGAAACCGACCGCCCAAATCCATGCTAAACCATTAAACTCAATCCGGTTAACCCGAAAAATCCGACCAACCCGAACCGTATCTTAATGGGCCGTTTGGATAGGTCGGATTGGACCGGTTTTTGAAATTTTGTCTAGCCCTAATTGAAAGTATAGGTAGTGTTGTCAATTGTACTCAGAAACACATAAACTGCATGCATTGTACATGTTTTACTCAAACAACACCCAAAAAGAAACTTGAGGGGAAAGGAAAAAAACATTAAACAACTGATGTAAACATAATTGAAGGGATAACATTTGAAGTAACAATAATAAGTATAAACTCACCTCATTTGTTGTCAACATATTCTAATAACCAAGTGAACTTTTCCACTTCTTCATCCCTAAACTTGAATATTATATTTTTCTCCTAGAATCCCCATAAACACATCGCGATTAAAATAAAGAAGGAAATAAAGCTTAAAAACACCTATTTATTTAAAGTCCTGGTTTTCAAGAAATTGTCTAATTCTTGACTCTATAATTAACCTATAAATTAAAAGACATTTTGGAAAAAGAAAAAGAAAAGCAATTAAAATAGCAAGATTGTAAATTACCTATAAATTAAAAGACATTTTAGAAAAAAATAAATAAAAGCAATTAAAATAGCAAGATTGTAAATTTTTAAAGTTTTATTTTATTTTATTTTATTATGCTAACAAACAATAACAAACAAACCTTACACCTTCAAGAAACAGTTACAATAAGTATAGTCTAGTAACAAACCTTACAGTTAGTTACAACTCGTATAACCGAATATATATAACTATTAACTCCCTTTAACAACCAAATAGCTATCACAGTTTACAATCACAGTTTGCACACTCAGTCATGGTTCATATAGGGTAAACGTTTCTTCAAACGTGAAGTCATAACAAATGTTGCTATTGTGCTATTTTCATCAAATCTAATTTTGGTTTTTTCTATCTTCTGTCAATAGTTCCCTTGGATTTGCTTGCTACCGTTGAAATCACGCTTCTGTCAATAGTTCCCTTGGATTTGCGTGCTACTGTTGAAATCGTTCATCTCTTCAATTTTTCTGGTATGTTAAATAGTTTCAGTTTCAGATTCTTAGTTTTCTTATTGAATCAATGTTAATCACACTTGAATTTTAGGTTTAAGCGTTTAATCAATGTTAATTTCTCTTCAATTGCTCTTCAATTGATAATTACAGAAACATTTTGTGTTTGATACTCGTAGCTTTTACCATTTTACTCTTGCAACGACTTCAACTTTTCTAGTTATTGCTTTGATTTTAGGTTACTTCGGTTTTGCTACTTTCATATCATTTAATTTCAGTTTTTTTTTGTAGTTCGCTTGGATTTACTTGGTATGTGTAAATAGTTTCAGATTCTTAGTTTTCTTATTGATCACTCTTTAATGTTTAGGTTTAATCAATGTTAATTACGCTTGAATTTTAGGCTCTTGTATGTGTAAATAGTTTTTATGTTAGGTCCTTGTATGTGTAAACAGTTTCGGTTGTTAGATTCTTAGTATGTATAAAATTTATGTTTAATCAATGTTAATTTCTCTTCAATTGATAAATACTCATGCTCTTACCATTTTACTCTTGCAACGATTCAAGCATTCAATCGGTGTCACTACTGTGTCAGTGTTACTCTGTCTCAGTGTTACTTTGTGTCAATGTTACTCTGTCTCAGTGTTACTCTGTGTCTGTGTTAATTTTTGACAATTTTTTTAACTTTTTAGATTTAATAATTTGTGGTTTACTTTGTTACACAGAAAAAGAAAAAAATGTCAAAATGTAATTAGAATATAGAGAAAGCTCCATATATTGATTGGTCCGACGACGAAGTAACTCGAATTTGGGCTGCTATGGACATATTGGGTGGTGGAGCATGTAGCGCGATTTTCGTGAACCACCATTTGTTACCACATGTGAACTTTTATATTTATCCTATGAAGCTTTAAAGGAAGTGGAAAAAATCTAAATAAACCCTGCAAGAATGCAAATGTTAAAAAACAAAATGCAAATAAAGAGAACTGGAATCGGGGGTTGGTTATACTAAGGGAAGCTATTAACACCCTAAGTATCTAAAGTACTATATAGGAACCTCTTGTATATCTATGTTATTACTATTATTATTTGCTATTATTTGGAGAAGTTTTATTGCTTTTGAGAGATGAAGAGAGTGAGAAATGTTTTTGTTGTTTTTGTAATATATATTGTAAAAAAATGGAAAAGATGATGAAAAAGAAAAAAAGAGTACTTGCCAAGGGTTGAAGCCTTGTGCCTGTTGAAATATTAAATTAGATTTGATTTTATATGATTAGATTTGATTAGATTTAATATTTAGATATAATCCAAGTTGTGTTAGCCCAAGTCCAATTAGGGTTGTATATAAATAGATCTAGCTTGTATCATTATTTACACAATTCAATAATACAAATCCTTATTTCCTTATTCTCTCTCTTTCTCTCCTCACTAAAAGTGTCTCACGCACTAACAAATTGGTATCAGAGCTTCCGGTTATTGTTCTTGATCAAGTTTTCAAGAATTTCACGTCAGAGATCGTGTTTTCAGGGCAAGTGAATCAACCACTGCGAAGATGAATGGTGATAAGAGCATTCCGAATTCCCTTCCAATGCTTGATGGCAAGAATTGGATCCAATGGAAAAAATAGAAGCAATCATTATTTGGCTTCCATGATACCTTAGAAGTGGTTACCGGCAGTGTTCCTGTGTTGGATGAAAATGCAACCGAAGAACAGAAAAAAGCCCACAACGAAGTCAAGATTGTAAGGCTGCTTATTGCATTCAAACGGCGGTTGATGCTGCTAACTTCGACAGAATCTCTCATGCTGAAACGGCGAAGGAGGCATTGGATATTCTGGTAAAGTATTATGAAGGAGGTGAGAAAGTCAAGGTTGTCAAGTTGCAAACCTTGCATCGACAATATGAGTTATTGTCGATGGGAGAAGACGAAAAAGTTGCAAAATATGTGTCGAAGGTTCAAAAACTCGTCCATCTCATAAACGGTTGTGGAGAAACCATAACTGATAAGATGATAGTTGATAAGGTAATGAGAACGTTGACCTCTCACTTTGATCACGTTATCGTAGCTATTCAAGAATCCAACAATCTTGAACCCTAAAAGTGGAAGATTTGGTTGGTTCGTTGGAGGCGCATGAGATGAGGATTGTCGAAATAAAGGGAGTTCAGGATTCGATACAAGCACTGCAGGCTCAGGCATGGAAAAAGAATGGTGGTTCCAACAAATTCAAAGGCAAAGTCGACAAGACTCAAGGAAAGAAGTTTTGGTCGAACCCTCACAAGAATCAGGTCGAAGATAGAGCTTTTGAATCCTCGAAAAGAGGAGGAGGAAACTATCGAAAGGACAAAGAAGATAAGAAAGGTATACGGTGTTATAACTGTGAAAAGAGGGGTCATTTGGCCAAACATTGTTGGTACAGGAAAGACAATGGATCGGAAATAGTTTCATATCATCTAATTTCGGTTTTTTCTGTAGTTCGCTTGGATTTACTTGTGTGTGTAAATAGTTTCAGATTCTTAGTTTTCTTGTTGATCACGCTTTAATGTTTAGGTTTAATCAATGTTAATCATGCTTGAATTTTAGGCTTTTGTATGTGTAAATAGTTTTTATGTTAGGTTCTTGTATGTGTAAATAGTTTCGGATGTTAGATTCTCAGTATGTGTAAAATTTAGGTTTAATCAATGTTAATTTCTCTTCAATTGATAAATACTCATGCTTTTACCATTTTACTCTTGCAACGATTCAAGCATTTAATCGGTGTCACTATTGTGTCAGTGTTACTCTGTCTCAGTGTTACTCAGTGTTAGTGTTAGTTTCTGACAATTTTTTAACTTTTTAGATTTAACGATTTGTGGTTTACTTGATTACACAGAAAAAATGTCAAAACGTGATCAGAATCCAGAGAAAGCTCCATATATTGATTGGTCCGACGACGAAGTAACTCGAATGTGGGATGCTATGGACATATTGGGTGGTGGAGCCTGTAATGTGGTTTTCGTGAACCTCCATTGGTTGCCACATGTGAACTTTTATATTTATCCTATAAAGCTTTAAAGGAAGGGGAAAAAATCTAAATTAACCCTGCAAGAATGGAAATGTTAAAAAAACAAAATGCAAATAAAGAGAACTGGAATCGGGGGTCCACTAAGGGGAGCTATTAACACCCTAAGTATCTATAGTACTCTATAGGAACCTCTTGTATATCTATGTTATTATTATTATTATTTGTTATTATTTGGGGAAGTTTTATTGCTTTTGAGAGATGAAGAGAGTGAGAAATGTTTTTGTTGTTTTAGTAATATATATTGTAAAAAAAATGGAAAAAAGGATGAAAAAGAAAAATAGTACTTACCAAGGGGTGAAGCCTTGTGCCTACGTAATCTCAAAAGAGAAATCAGAGCAGTCGTAGTTCAGAAATACGGAAAAATCTTGAAGGAAATTTGTGAATTCAGAGAAAGCTTCATATATTGATTGGTCCGACGATGAAGTAACTCGAATGTGGGTTGCTATGGACATATTGGGTGGTGGAGCCTGTAGCGCGATTTTCATGGACCTCCATTGGTTGTCACATGTGAACTTTTATATTTATCCTATAAAGCTTTAAAGGAAGGGGAAAAATCTAAATAAACCCTGCAAGAATGCAAATGTTAAAAAATACAAAATGCAAATAAAGAGAACTAGAATCAGGGGTTAGTTATACTAAGGGAAACTATTAACACCCTAAGTATCTATAGTACTCTATAGGAAACTCTTGTATATCTATGTTATTACTATTATTATTTGCTATTATTTGGGGAAGTTTTATTGCTTTTGAGAGATGAAGAGAGTGAGAAATGTTTTTTTTTGTTTTTGTAATATATATTGTAAAAAAAGGGAAAAGAGGATGAAAAAGAAAAAAGAGTATTTGCCAAGAGTTGAAGCCTTGTGCCTACGTATTCTCAAAAGAGAAATCAGAGTAGTAGTAGTTCAGAAATACGGGAAAAGCTTGAAGGAAATTTGTAGCTCGGGGACTATGAGTTGTTGGGTTTTTAAAAACCAAGACAACGAAAGGGAAAAACTTGAAAGCAAAGCTTGTGAGGATTGATTGAAAAAAAGTGAAGAGATTAAAGGTTGTAAAGGGAGGGTCCTATTGTTTGTGATGCTTTTAAGAAGCCTCGGGGTACTTGTATGAAGCCTAAGAGGAGGCTATGGTGCTTTTAAGAAGCCTGAGGGTCCTTGTATGAAGCCCAATAGGAGGTTATGGATATGATGCTTGTATGAAGCCCAAGAGGAGGCTGAAGATATGAATATCCGGGAAAACGTCGGATGGGAAGAGAAGGTGAAAAGATGAATATCCGAGAAAACGTCGGATGTAAGGAGAGATGAAAAAAAGAAAAGGTTGAAATATCCGGGAAAGCGTCAGAGGTAAGGAGAGATAGGAAAAAAGAAAAGGTTGAAATATCCGGGAAAACGTCGGAGGTAAAGAGAGATAGGAAAAAAGAAAAGGTTGCTCGCTAAGACTTTACAATCTTATGCCTACGTATTCTCAACGGGATCTTGAGAAGTCGTAGTTCACCCTCTAAGGGGTACGAACTACAGAAAAGAAAGTTTTGATTGCACGATGGTGAGACGGGAAATCTAACCTAATATTGTCGTGCAAGATGGACTTAAGGTTGAGTTTTGAAAGGGAAATTCTACCCTAATGTATTCATGCATGGATTAACATCCTAATGTCTAACTTACTTCAAACCTAATCGAAAATTAAGTTTGAACTAAGAGATCCAAAGGGAGCATGCATACATGGCAAAGCATCACAGAATAAATAAAATATACACGGCAAAATATGTGAAATCATAGATATACATACATGGAAAAACATCATGTAAGTAAAAATATACACGGAAGAACATCGTGTCATAAATAAGTACGGAAAAACATTGTGGTAATTAAAAACATACACGGAAGAACATCGTGTGACCAAAGAATCATACATGGAAAAAACATCATGTAATGAAAACATACACGGAATCACAAAGATTAATCAAGATTAATCAATAAGCATGGAATCACAAAGATTAAAATTCAACAAACAACAAGTTGAAATCAAATAAATAAAAATGTTTAAGATTAATTCAATAAAGAAATTAACATGTATATGAAGTTAATCAATTATGAAATTAATAATCAACAAACTAATTTTAAAAGAAATTAACATCTTAAACATAATTAAAATATTTTAGTCATTTTAGTAATTAAACAAATTTAACTAAATTAAATTAAACAAATCATAAGAAATTAAAATTGAAATAAAAAAACATAAATTAAATGGGCCATGCTAGAGTATTGTGAAAATAAAGAGTGAGATTAGTAAAAATATATGAGCATACTAAACTAAGCCCACAAAAAAAAACCTAATTTCTCATAATAAAAATAATAATATATATAAAAATATAAAATTAAATGAAAATAAAAAATTAAATAAAAGGTAAACTAAGAAGAGAGAACCTTAGTATTATGGTATGAAGTATGTTACATGTGTTGTAGAAGAGAATGTGAGAAAACAAGTTTATTGAAATTGTTTTGGTGTGTGTTGGAATAAGTTATGATCTCTCTATTTATAGAAAATTAGAGCTTGGAGATCAAGTTTTGATGATGTAAGATCATAATGAATTTTGAACAAAGAAGTTTGAAGATTGAATAACAATTGTTGAATGTTGAATCACATGATTTGAACTCTTGAAAAAAATTGTTCAATGTTGAATAATCAGTTATAGAAATGATGATATTTGAAAAATTGGTTTAAAATGATGAATAATGATGATGAAGTTAAAAAAAATTTGTGATAAAATTAATATAATAATTTTGAATATTGAATAAGAAAAATTGAGGTTAAGAAATAATGATAAGTTTTTTTTGAAAATGTTGAGAAAAATTGATAAAATAATTTGAATGAGGAAAATGAATAATGAATATGAATGTGTTAGCTCCTAATTTCGATGTCTGACATTGGATTAAGAGTATTATTCAAAGAAATGGAATTTTGGAAGTTGCGGAAGATTTCGACAGGAATGGTTTTTTCAAAGAGTCTAGTCGAAAGTGTCCTTGTGCAAAAGAGACATGTTCTATGTACTTAGAAATAATTCTAACAATTTGGAGGTATGTTTCGACAGAAGACTGATTGATGATGTTCGATTCAAAGATTCAAATTCAAATAATGGAGGAAACTTTGTCCTTGTCCATTAGAGAGAAGGAGACACGTGGAGAACATCTGAAAGGCGTAGGCATGCAGAATGCCATTTGTCTCGCTCTAATTAGTAGGCCGTTAGGGGTAGTTATTTTTTTATTATTATAAATAGCAAGTCTTAGTGTTAGGATTTGCGTGTTAAAAGTTGTACAAATTTCTCAAACCACTCAAAGTATCAGTGTGTAGAGAAAAGAGTTTCTGAAGAAATGTATGTTTTATATAACACCATTTTTCTTATTCAATGCAATCCAATTAATCTTTGCCCAAAAATTTATTTTTTTCCTTTACTTTGTTAAGTTATTTTCCAATGCACTTTTAATTACTTCCTCGTATTACCACTACCACAAAAAAGACCTTAGACAACGCTTTTTTTGCCCTTAGACAGCGCTTTTAAGCGCTGTATAAACCTGCGCTGCTATAGGTTTAGACAGCGCTTTGGGTAATACCAAAAGCGCTGTCTAAAGTGGGGTATATTTAATGAAAAGCGCTGTCTATGGTACCTTTAGACAGCGCTTTTTGACATTATAAGGTATACCTTAGACAACGCTTTCAATAAAAGCGCTGTCTAAGGTCAACCTTTTTGAATTTTTCTAGGTATACCTTAGACAGCGCTTTTGTCAAAAGCGCTTTCTAAGCCCTATCTTAGACAGTGCTTTTGTTAGAAGCGCTGTCTAAGCCCTACCTTAGACAGCGCTTTCTCCAGAAGCGCTGTCTAAGGTATACGAAAAATTTTATATAAATTTTTTTAAACCACAATTTTTAACAGGTTTTTTCAACCAGAATTTTACCTGTTTTTCAACCAGCAATTTTTTTCAGAAATTGGCAATTCAAACCATTGGCAATTTACACCAAAATTATATATGCAAAACAATTGGCAATTCAAACCAATATATATATTTAAAATTACAAACCAAAATTATATATACACCTATTTATAATTACAAATCATTACATTTTTTCTACAAATGCACATATTACTTATACTAATATTTTGCATCCAACCAAAGCATTGCTTCAAATCTACATTATAGGTCCTGAAAACACAAAGATTGTAATTCAATTAAAAGAAAATATGGATAAATCCTAAGTTTTATCAAGTAGCATCACTAATATAATAAAACATGTGATAATTAATATACCTTCACATAATTCCATGTAATAATGGGGTTGACTCTCCGCTGTGGTTAATTGCGACCAACAACCAATGTCCACTGTAAGATTAAACAAGTGTAAGATTAACAGCTATATCCTTTGTTTTGGATCTTGTTGGAGTCTAAATAACATTACCATGTAAAAAATGAAAATAAAATGCTCTTTCACTAATATATAACAAATATGACATAATATATAACAAATATAATAAAGAAATCAAGTATATAACAAATTTTACCTCTTTCACTAACATCTCTTTCTTTTCTTGGTTGGAATATGAATTACTTGTGTCTTAGCAATGCGGACGGATGAATGGGTCCAAATTCCCTCGTTATGGTCATTTCTGATATATGACTCATCCGCTATAAGATCCTCATCTTGATCATTTGTATTCAACTCATTCCGTCTAATGCATGACTCATTCTCAACATCAATATCACATTGATCTACACCGCTATCATCAACCACTTTGTTAGATAGAAGCACTATAGACCATTTTGTACTCGTCGGGTCAGTGACATAGAGCACTTGTCTAGCTTGAGATGCTAGAATAAAAGGCTCATCTTTGTACCCCACCCTATTAAGATCCACTTGCAAAAATCCAGACTTATCCATTCGTATGCCACTACTATTTACCCAGTTGCAACCAAAGATTGGAATCTGAAACTTCTCGTAATCAAACACCCAAATGTGCTCAATAACTCCAAAATATGACAGATTTGCATATTTGGGGTTTAAGTCCTTCATACTTGATATGTGCATTGCTTCAGCTAGGACGGTGACACCACTATTTTGCATAGTACTTTTATCGTCTTGGTCTTTGGTATAAAATGTGTATCCATTAATTGCGTATGCGCTATGAGAATACACATGCAAACTTGGACCATATGCCAAACATCTCAACCTTTCTGTTACTGAAGCAGGATCTGAAGAGCGCTTCAAATAAATATGATCCTTTAACCATTGTATGAAACATTGATTGTGCTCTCGTACTATCCAATTTTCATTTCTGTTCTGATTTAACCCTCGGAGTACATCCTTATGCATCTCAACATATGGCTCAACCTCATTATCATTGTGCAGAACATACAAATGCACTTGATCCCGTTCATCCCTTGATACTGTCACAATTTTATTTCCAATTAATTTTTTACCATCCTTTTTTTCAAAAATATGAGCTTTGGGGAGTCCAATCGACTGAACATTGGACAAATATTCAGTACAAAACTCAACCGCTTCTTCAACAATGTATCGTTCAACAATACACCCCTCTGGTCGACTTCGGCTTTTCACGTACCCTTTTAATATTTTCATATAACGTTCAGCAGGGTACATCCATCTCATATAAGCTGGTCCACACAACTGTGTCTCTTTCACAAGATGAACAACTAGATGTACCATTATGTCAAAAAAAGAGGGAGGAAAATACATTTCAAGCTCACACAAGGTAATAACTATCTCTTTTTGTAGTGTTGGTAAGATATCGGGATCGATTACCTTACTACAAATTGACCTAAAGAAAAAACACAAATTAGTTATGGCGCTTCTTACTTTCACTGGCAAAATAGAACGTATACCTATTGGTAGAAAGTGTTCCATTATAACATGGCAGTCGTGTGTCTTTAAACTCTTCAACGTGAGGTCTTTCATAGACACAAGTCTTCTGACATCTGAAGAGTATCCTTCTGGAACTTTAACTCCACTCAGAAACTTACACAATATTTTCTTCTCCTTTCTAGACAGAGTAAAAGCAGCAGGTGGTAGATATGTTCGTCTTCCTTTCTTCACGGGTGCTAATTCAGGTCTAATCCCCATCGCTTCCAAGTCTTTTCTTGCTTTAAGGCCATCCTTAGTCTTTCCTTTTATATTGAGTAACGTACCAATAACACTTTCAAATACATTTTTCTCAATATGCATAACATCGAGAAAATGTCTCACATACAAAGACTTCCAATATGGCAATTCAAAAAATATCGACCTCTTTTTCCACCCACCTTTGACAACCTTATGTGCAAAAGGTTTGCCAAACTCAGTACGCGTATCTTTCACCTTTTTAAAAACTTGGTCACCTGACAACATAGGTGGAGCTCTACCTTGTTCGATGTCTCCGTTGAATTTTTGTCTCCACCCACGGTAGTTATGTTTGGCATTTAAGAATCTACGATGACCGAGAAAGACATTCTTATGACCAAACTCCAATCGCTTCGAAACTGTTTTATCTTCACAAATAGGACACGCTTTTTCACCTTTTATGTTGTACCCTGATAGATTCCCGTAAGCTGGAAAATCATTAATTGTGCCAAACAACATCGCCCTCAAATTGAAACTTTCTTTCCTATATCCATCATAAACCTCCACACCGTTCTCCCACAATATCTTTAAATCTTCAATCAAAGGTGTCAAGTATACGTCTATGTCATTCCCTGGTTGTTTAGGCCCAGAGATTAACATAGATAACATCATGTACTTACGCTTCATGCATAGCGACGGAGGTAGGTTATAAATCATAAGAATCACAGGCCATGTGGTATGTGAGATACTTTGAAGACCATGCGGGTTCATTCCATCAGTAGATAATGCCAAGCGAAGGTTTCTTGCTTCTTCTCCAAAGTCAGGATAATCATTATCAATATTCGACCATTGTGGTGAATCAGCCGGATGTCGCAACTTTCCATCAATAATTCTTTCATCTGCATGCCAAGTCAGGTGTCTTGCATCGGTTTCACTACGAAACAAGCGCCTAAATCTCGGTATTATAGGAAAATACCATAAGACCTTGGCTGGAGACAATTTTTTCTTATATCGAGACAAACCGCATTTTGGGCACTCAGTTAACGATGCATATTCGTTTCGAAACAAAACGCAATCGTTTGGACAAGCATGTATCTTATCATAGCTCATGCCAATAGAACACAACATTTTTTTGGCCTCATAGGTTCGATTGGGAAGAACATTATCCTCCGGTAGCATTTCTCTCAAAAGGGCCAACAACTCTGTGAAACTTTTATCCGACCATCCATTGCCCGCCTTTAAGTTGTACAACTTCAATACCGCAGACAGTCTTGTGAATTTAGTGCAACCTTGATAGAGCGGTTTCTCTGCATCGCTTACCAACCTCTCAAACATTTCGGGACAATCATGAAGATCTTCTACAACTGCTTCTGCAATCTCTTCGACTCGATCACAATCGTATGTTTCCGTGTCTTTGTCATCTGAAGCATAGGTCGTATTACTTTTCCCCGTCGGTTCAACATTCTCGTTAATTTTCTCCCCATGATGTATCCAACACTTTAACTTCGATCAATTCCATTCATCAGTAAATGCAATTTCAATCCATCTGCGTCAACCCTACCCACATAACAACAGCCCAAGCAAGGACATTTTATTCGATTGAGCTCTTCAGCGTCAGCGTGTTGAACAGCAAACTTAACGAAATCCAATACCCCATTCTCGTACTCTTTGGACAATCGATCGGCATCCATCCATTTTTTATCCATGGTTTTCCTACTTATTAAGGTCAACAAAATAACATTAATTCAACCATATTAATCAAGAAATGAACAAGTTTGATAGTGTTTGATATGTAACTGGTTGAATTTCTTATGTTTTAGTGAAATGTTTATGTTCATTATATTTGTTTATTAACTCAACCATCTCAAATTCTAGAATTTTGAGGCTTCAAAAACAAGCTTTGAATTCTAAAATTCAGAGGACATTTCCATCAATTTTAAGAGTTTTTTAGAAGATTTAAGAGGTGGAAAAAATAAAACTAAACTAAACTATTTCCATCAATTTTAACAAAACTCCATCAATTTTAAGAGTTTTTTAGAGTTTTTTAGAAGATTTCATCAAACATACTCATTCACTACAAAACTTCATTAACAAAACTTCAAACATACTCATTCACTACAAAACTTCATTAATAAAACAGTCCAACATAACTTCATTAACAAAACTCATCAAACATAATCATTCACTACAACATTGTAAAGCAACAAAACCCTACAACAACAATGTAAAGCAACAAAACCCTATTCTTCACAACAACGACGTACCTTTAACGACGGTAACAACGGCAATGCAAGAACGAAATGTATCAAAGAGCAGAAAGAGAAACGAACGACGACGACAATGAGCAGAAACGAAAACGACGGCAGTGAGCAGAAACGGACGGACGGCAATGCAACGACGGCAACAACGAACGACGGCACGGTGGAGGACGGTTGACGGTGAAGGTTTTTCGTTCGCAAGGGTTTTGAGCTCTGTTCGCTAGCAGGGGAGAAGAAAGAGCGGAAATATGAAAATGACTACTGACTATTCATATATTTTAATTTAATTAGACCTTAGACAGTGCTTGTCATAAAAGCGCTTTCTAAGGTGGATCTTAGACAGCGCTTTTCAAAGCGCTTTCTAAAGTTGGCCTTAGACAGCGCTTTCGATTTTATTTTTTTTTTATTTTTAAGACCTTAGACAGCGCTTTTAATGAAAGCGCTGTCTAATATTTTCCTTTAATTTTTTTTTAAATTAATAAAACTTTAGAAAGCGCTTTTTACGAAAGCGCTGTCTAAGGTCTTATATTTTTTTAAATTTATAAGATCTTAGAAAGCGCTTTTGACCAAAGCGCTGTCTAAGGTCTTATATTTTTTGCGCTTTTATTTTTTTAAATGAATAGATTCCTTGTTTTTAACTTATAACAGCGCTTTTGTATTAAAGCGCTGTCTAAGGTGCGATGTTATAACTTACTTTTGTTGTAGTGTACTTTTCCTTTAGTATTGTTGAAATAACCCTTTTCCTAAATATGAACATTGTCGAAATGTTTATCATTTTCCAAATATCCTTTTAAATTACTTATCACATGTTCTAGGATTTAGTGTGGTCGATCATACAAGCTACCCATCTTATAAATTTGGTATACCAGAGGTTGTTTGCTATTTTTCACAGTAAACAAATTGGCACCCCCAGTGGGACAGTGCTAAAGTGATTTGTGAAAACAATTTTCTGTGTTTTCAAAGAAACTTATAATTCTGCATCTAATTATCTTTTCTTTGTCGAAAAATTCGTTGTATGCTATTATGAAGTGGTAAAGTAGCCACCACCAACGAAGATAGACCAAGGAGAAAATATACGAGGAAAATGGCAAGTACAAACCAACCAAATAATTTGAACCCTTAACCAAATAGTTTGAATCCTCAAACTATGCCCAGTATTAACGTAGAACCACCCCCATGATCTTCGACTTGAGGACCAACGGTTTCAGCGCCTGTTTCTAAAGCCATACCGTCTATGGAAAGTTCGATCCCTACATATTCAATTACCCATATGTAGCGAGCGATTTTGGACGTGGTTCTTAAGCACTGCCGCTCTGGGGTACTACAGGTCGATTCATTTTTTATCCTATTGAAGCTGATGAAGAAAGGGAAATAGATGCCTCCAATTAACCCTGCTTGCATACTGAGGTTAAACAGTCGAGACTGTTGGTCTACAGATGCGGTTTAGATTGTGGGCCTCTCTCTGCTTATTTTTTTAAGAACGTAGTTTGACGGGATCAGGCTATTTGGTAGGATGTTAGGACTGATGCTTTTCGATTGATGTGTGGAGGTATGGGATTTTGGGTTTTTAATTAGTGTGCTCGCTAAGATTTTTCAATCTTATGCCTACGTATTCCCGTTTGACGAAACAGAAAAATCAGAGCGATCGTAGTTCCTCCTATTCTATGGGAGGAAAAATGGTTGCTTTGGTGTCTTGTTCAAAGCCCAAGACGTGAAGCTAAAAGTGATTTGTATCTTGTTCAAAGCCCAAGATGTGAAGCGGAAGGGTCTATTTGTATCTTGTTCAAAGCCCAAGATGTGAAGCTAAAGAGTTTTGGACTTTAGAGAGAATTTGTCATTTCTAAAGAGGAGTTGTTGATGTTTGTATACTGTGGCGAGACACAGCTTTGGTGCTAAAAGGTTTATTGACTCAACCGGGGTTTTCTTTATACAAAGCCTAAAAGGAGGCTATTGACCCAACAAGAGGGTGTCTCGTACGAAGCCCGAGATAGAGGCTAAAAAGGGTTGACTCAACAAGAGAGTTTTTGTATCTCGTATGAAGCCCGAGATGGAGGCTGAAAAGTTGATGGACTCAACAAGAGAGTCTTTTATACTCCACAAGAGATTGATTTTGTATCTCGTACAAAGCCCGAGATGGAGGCTGAAAAGGGTTTGACTCAACAAGAGAGTCTTTGCATCTCGTATGAAGCCCGAGATGGAGGCTGAAGAGGTTTGTGATTGACTCAACAAGAGAGTCTTGGTCAGGTGATTGACTCAACAAAAGAGTCTTTTATACTCAACAAGAGAGTGTTTTTATCTGTCTTATACGAAGCCTAAGATGGAGGCTAAAAAAGGGTTTTGACTCAACAAGAGAGTCTTTTATACTCAACAAGAGAGTGTTTTTGTATCTCGTACGAAGCCCGAGATAGAGGCTAAAAGGGGATTTGACTCAACAAGAGAGTCTGAAAAGGTTAGCTCCGCTAGGGAGAATTATTTGTACAAAGCCCAAGAGGAGGCTGACTGTGCTGGTGACTATTTCCGTTTAGTGACAGGTCCAGTATGTTGGATAAAGGAGAAAATCAGTTCTTATAAAGAGACTGATTAAAGGTATTGTTTGTGCTTTGGTACTGATCAGAAGATCAGGGTTATTTCTTGTTCTTTAAGGAAATGAGAAATCCAAAGGGTATTGAGACCATTCAAGTCTACTGGTGTTTGAGAAGTAGATTCTCAGATAGCGAAGGCATGTTGTATGATGCCTGAGTGAAGGCTGGAATGTTAAGGGATGAAGGTCTAGACTCTTTTGAAAGACTGTTCTATCAAGATGACTAGTTTTTGTTCCTATACCTTTAAGAGGCCGTCGGGACAATTTGTACAAAGCCCAAGAGGAGGCAGAAAACTTTTAAGAAGCCGAAGGGAAAATTTGTACGAAGCCCAAGAGGAGGCTATCTTCGCTGAGGAAGAATCATTATACAAAGCCTAAGAGGAGACTGTGAAAACTTCTAAGAAGCCGATGGGTCCTTGTACCACGCCCAAGAGGAGGCGGGGATGCTTTTAGGAAGCCTGTGGGTCCCCAAACCCCGAGAAGTTCAAGACATGCTATTCACAGAGAATAGATCAAGCCAGGAAAGTTCGAGAATTTGGAAGAAACTCAAGAGATGCCATTCACGGAGAAAAGATCATCTATGGGGAGTAGAGTTTCTTTGACAATGTCTAAGGAGGACAGCCGAAGAGAAGACTGTATCTGGTGCTCCTATAGGGGATCTAGTCTTGTCTATTTCTAAGAGTGATCAGCGGGGATTTACCTAGTGCTAGACGTAGTTGCCGGGAAAAACTCTAAATATCTATACTAGTATTAAACGGTATATAAAGTATGTGAAAGAAGACTTACAGTGAGCAGCCCCACAATACAGTTATATATCTATGAAACGGATAAAGAAAGCGGGTAAACACTTACTCGGTTGTAGAGCTTCCATGCTGTTTGGTTAGTTTGTTCAACAAAGAAAGCTTTGATAACAATATTATATTCAAAATCAAAGGAGAAAGTGTTTTGAAAAGATTGTTGGGGCTTATAGCTCAAGGAGAGGCCCAAGGTTTTATCAGTGATTGCACTGTTGTTTTGAAATTGTACATGGACTTATACAAGTGACTGAGGCCCAAAAAGGTTTTCTATACAAAGGGATGGGTCTTACACTCTCTCAAGAGGCCCAAAGAGTTCTAAGGAAAAGAAATGGGGCTTATAACACAAGGGTAGGCCCAGGCAATTTGATTTTTGAACTGGCGATCGAGCCGAGATTTTCTTTTAACGCAGAGGGACTTATACAATATCTGAGGCCCAAAAAGGTTTTGGTTGAAAGGGGATTGGGTCTTACACTCTATTAGAGGCCCAAAGAGTTTTGAATGGGTCTTATAGATCGAGGAGAGGCCCAAATGATTTTGTTGTAAAAGGCGACGACCGCGCCGAGATTTTTGAAATCGGATCGGGACTTATACAATGACTGAGGCCCAAAAAGGTTTATTTACAACAAGGATTGGGTCTTACACTCTATTAGAGGCCCAAAGAGTTTGAAAAAGTTTGATGAGGGTTGAATTAATCAAAAACCCTAATTTGTTTTCAAAAATGTATTTTAATTGAATAAAAAATTCAATCAAAATGATCAAAATTGTTTAAAATGTGGAAAACAAATTGTGATCTTGGATTAATGTTTCAAATATCATGTTTTGATCCACAAAATGATTAAAAATCATTAAAATTTGCAAAATCAAGAAGGAAACAATATTTTAAATGTAAAAAATAATCAAAATATTAATTCTTTGCAAAAATATCAATTATATGAAATAAATAATATTTTTGGGATTTTTTTGTAAAATAAAATATTTTAACATTTTTGTGAATTATTAAAAAAAGAATCAACTCAAAATCATTAAAACTCAGAGAGAAATTAATTTTTGAATCAATTAAATAAAATCACAAATTTTAAATATTCAAATTTTTGAAAAAGGGCGCCAAGAACATGGTAAGAACACGCGTCCTTCCTCTGTTTCTGCAGATTTGCGTCTTCTATCCAATTTCACTGAATACTTGATTATATCATGCAATCTACATATCAATCTACTCGTTTCAACCTCACGATCATGTCTATGGTCTTTAATTTCATTTATTTTAAACATGGAATAAGAAATCAAAGAGAAACCTCAAGAACCCTAAATTCTGCATGAAGGTTCAGAAATTCCACACACGATTCAAACAAAGCAATTGATTGAGGGAAAACACTCCATGCATGATTATGAACATATGGCCAAATTATTGTGCACAAAAAAATGCATAGATCATAGAGTTAGAAGAACTCATGCTTACCACTTGAAGCTGGTGATCCTGTTTTGGGTTAGAGGTGTTACAACTAGGTTCCAATGATGTGGATAGCTTCCCTAGGTGCCATGGAGTGTGTCTGGATGCTTGGAATGGATTGAAATGATCTGGAACTTGATTTGGCACCTTAACTGCTAATCTGTCAAAGGCTTGAGTAATTGGCTAGTGATTTTGTGGTTTTGGTGTTCCAGATGTTATGTGAGTGTTTGGATCACTTCTATGTGATGTATGTGAGGTGTGTGTGTGATTGGTTTGATTGGAATTGCTCTCAAACTCAAAACCCGATAGTGACTTGCTTTGGAAGGTAAATTTGGAGTGAAAGAAGAGATTTTGAGGAAAGCATCTGTTTGATGGCTTTGGTGTACTCAAACTGATCACAAATGAGCTCTATTTATAGTAGAACAAGTTTGTTTTGCAAGGAATAGTGAATGACAACTGCTGCATAGGTTTGGCCAATGTTGAGCAATGAGAATCCAAGTCTCCTCTAGCCATTGACTAGAGGTTAGGGCACAGGCTGCTGGTTCCCTTGGTCTTGGATAAGTCTTGACTGAATTCAGTTGGAAGAGGCTCAGTCCATGCCACCTTGGTGCATCCATTAAATGCTCCAATCCAAAATTGGAGTCTTGTCCCTCTTTTAGGGATTTCTAGGTTTGGCATGCTATTTTTGGTTCCAAAGACTTGGGAGGCTTGGAATCAGAGTTGGTTCCTCCTTGGTCCCCCCTTGAGGTGTTCACATGGATAGAGTTGCTTGCCCTTTGCAAAACTTGGGCAAATCGAGCAAAATGCACAAATCTGCCTTGCCTTGACAGTTTTCAGCAAGGCATATTGCCATTGTCATATCTCATGGCTCAAGTGGAATTTGATGGAGTTCTTGGCCATTTTGGAAAGCCCTTATATGATACAACAACTGTTTGATCATAGTTGGTTTTGATACTTTTTGGATCCAAGTGAAAAATTCCCTTACATTTGGAAAAAAGTGAAGGCAGATTCTGACTTAGTGAAAATTTCACTAAGTGTTGGAAAAAAGTGACATTTTCACTTTTTGTGATTTTGATCATTCCTTAACTTAAAATCCATGAGGAATTGGAATGAGTTGTAGTTGAAGCTTTTGTAAAGGGTAATGAGAGCTACAAATCCAGCTTTGGATGGGGAAAAATGGCCTTGTGGTTTAGGAGTTATGATCCTCCAAAGTTGGTACCCTAGCCACTTTGTTCCATAACTTAGAAAAATTTCTAAGTTTTTTATGGTTACCCCTTTTACAAGTTATCTCACTTTTCTTGATTTTTCTTAATGAATGATGATTCCAATCACACATTAACATCATTTTAGGGTTAAGGAACCATAATTGTGAAAAATCTCAAAAAGTCAAAGTTGACTTTTGTGCACAGTTGACTTTTTGTCAGATGAATTTTAAAATGTGCGATCCTCTATGAAATCAAGTCCTTGACCTAAAGTAAACTTGATGGATTGATTTCATAGGTGTTATAGGGTGTATTGGATCATGTCTTAGGGTTTGGGAGCATGTCCTGGTCAAAAGTCAAAGCTACAGTTGACTTTTCCCGCCAAACCTTAACTGTGGTTCAGATGAAATTGAAACTTGTTGATCAAGCTTTTTGGATCAATCCATTGTTGCAAATGGACCAATGTAGTGTGTTAGGGACCCTCAACTCGTCTCTTGAGGTCTTGGCTCATGTTTTGTCCCAAAAGTCAACTTAGGGGTGAATTAGGTCAAGAAACCCTAATTCCTGATTTTTGATGAATGCATCCCCTGAGGCAAAATTGACTTGATGATTGGGTCCATGAGGTTCCATGGAGTATTTTAGATTATGCTTTGAAGCATTGGCTCATGCCCAGAGGAAAATTTCCATCTGGAGGCCCTGGTCAACCAAAACCCTAATTTGGTGACACTGGTGATCTTGAGGCCTCTTGATCCTTTGTGGATGTTGGAGAGGTTTAGACAAGTTGAAGATCAGGTCATTCCTTGATTAATCCTTTGTCTAAAGCTCAGAGAGGGCTTGAAACCCTAATTTTGATTGTAGTGGATGCTCACCCATCTTTGGGGAGACTAATGAGGCATAATGGTACACCCATATTGTGATGATAATTTGCACAATGGTGGGAAATCTTAGTTGTCAAAATTTGGGGTATGACAGATGCCCCTATTTAATCTTCTTGGACCCGAAAGTGTGAATGGCGAAGGTATTCGGGCATTCGGGGTGCAAGAGGATTAAATATCGAAATACCCGAAATTTTGATGGTGGTTAAGAATGGTAGTTCACACATCCTTCTTCTTTTGCTAAGCAATGATGCCCAGAAAAGGTAAAACTTCCCCTCGATCCTGGACTTCTGCCAAGGAACTAGTCTCAGTTTCTGAAATAAACTTCCCCTCGATCCTGGTTTCCTACCAAGGAACTGGTCTAAGTTTCTGAAGCAAACTTCCCCTCGATCCTGGTTTCCTACCAAGGAACTGGACTCAGTTTCTGAAATAAACTTCCCCTTGATCCTGGTTTCCTACCAAGGAACTGGTCTTAGTTTCTGATGTCAATAAACTTCTTGACAAGGGACGCTGTTCGTAGCGGTTTTCCTCGAACTTCTCGCCGAATTTTTCCGGGGAGATGCCATTTGATAGAAAAATTTGATGTCAAAGTTGCTGGGGAACCCAGTCGTCTGAGTTGTAGAGGTGTACAAACTTCTCTGTTGGAGACGCCATTTGTCGATTCTACTGGGAAAACGAGTCTCTTGAGATACTGTTTCCAGCTTGGGGATATTATATCATACTTTTCTCGGAGATCTTCTCGAAGAAATGCCATATGATGTGATCCAATTTTGAGGTGCCGATGACCTTTTTGTCAGCGGATTTTTCCGGAGAAAAATGGTTGCATTGCCGACTTTCTGATTAAGAGGCTTTCTCTGGGGATTTTCCTTAATCCGGGAAAGCGAAGATATCATCTCCAATGGCGAAGAGTGACATTTGTCGAAGGTTCTCTGGCCTTTCAGAGGTTCAAGTTATCAAAGTGGTCAAAGGTCAATTCTAACCCAGAAATAAACTGGAGGAGAGATTGTTCAGCCCCAATGTTTCCTGACGAGGAAAGAACTGACAACTCGATTGAGAGGACGGTTATCACTAGGGGATAAGACCGACTAGAGTGATAGTGATGCAATATGAATGCGAATGTAAATCAATAATGCATGATGTATGTATGTTTAAGCTGACAAAACTGACGCGACATACAAACTAGTAGATGAACACGATTGGATACTCGGCCACAATGGGAGATGAGAAGTACCACTGGTTCACGATAGCAATTCTGCCTTGCTTAGGAGAAATAGTCCCTGCGGGGAACACCGTTGGTCGGGCTTAGGAGGTAAGAACTCTGCCGGGGGTGTCAGATGAAATATGGTCTCTGACACAATTGACCCTTCGTTCAGACGTACTGGTTTAGAAAGATTACTTTGATTCTGTACTTCGAGGTTCGATTACTTCTGGAGAAGCGATCGATGTTCTTTCGATGTTCAACAGTCAAAAGAAATTGCCATCTTTATTTTAAAAGAAGAAAAGTTTTAACAAGTAAATTCATTTTTGTTTTATTTCAAGAATCGTTAATCATGTTAAAATGTCATTCTGTAAAGCTAAAACAAACAAGAATTGCAAACAAAAGCACGAGGGCTCAAATTTTATTGATAAGATGGAGATCAGCCAAATGCGTGACTCCATAGAGTATTTACAAAGTTAGAAAATGGTAATATACAGGGAAAAGGGCAACGTTGAAACATAACGACCGTTATCCTTCTACCAACTTTGAATTCGGGACATCCTGAGCTTCTGTCGAAGATGACCTTGACTGGAGTTTTTCTGATGGATGACGTAACTGTTGCTGAGGGACTTGCCTCTGTTGAACGTAGTTACTTGCCATTATCCCTAATTTTTGCCTGGATTGTACTTTGAGATTTCCAATCCATCGGGATGATTTTTTTGATCTTGTCTCTAACTTTTGCCTGGACCGCCCTTTCGGGTTTTCAATCCACCGAGACGTTTTTTTTTAGTTTAGGCGAAGTATTTCTTGACTACATCAACATTCGTGGGGTAGGAAAATTCCTCTCCGTCCATGGTTTCCAGTCTTAAGGCGCCGCCTGAGAAAGCTTTCTTGACCACATAGGGGCCGTCATAATTCGGGTTCCATTTGCCCCGGGAATCAGTGAGAAATGATTGTATCTTTTTTATCACAAGGTCTCCTTTCCTGAAGACGCGAGGTCGGACCTTTTTGTCAAACGCCCTCTTCATTCTTTGTTGATACACTTGACCGTGGCATAGTGCCGTCATTCATTTTTCTTCGATCAGATTCAGTTCGTCGTGTCGACTTTGACACCATTTAGCTTCTGTAAGCTTAGCTTCCATCAATACCAGATTGATGGGATCTCTACTTCGATGGGGAGCACTGCTTCCATGCCATATACTAGAGAGAAAGGGGTTGCCCCTGTTGAAGTGCGGACAGATGTTCGATAACCGTGAAGAGAAAAGGGTAGCATCTCGTGCCAATCCTTGTAGGTTACAACCATCTTCTGAACAATCCTCTTGATGTTCTTGTTAGCCGCTTCTACTGCTCCGTTCATCTTGGTCGGTAGGGAGATGAGTTATGGTGTTCGATTTTGAACTCAACACACAACTCTTTCATCATCTTATTGTTCAAGTTAGACCCATTATCTCTAATGATCTGGCTCGGAACACCATAACGGCAAATGAGATTGTTTTTGATAAATCGGACCACCACCTGTCGGGTTACATTAGTGTACGACGCTGCTTCGACCCACTTGGTGAAGTAATCAATGGCTACCAGGATAAACCGATGTCCATTTGAAGCCTTGGGTTCGATCATACCAATCATGTCGATTCCCCATATGGAAAAAGCCCATGGGGAAGAAAGAGATTTGAGATGTGTAGGCGGTACATGGATCCTGTCTAAGTATATCTGACACTTGCGACACCTCCTCATGTACTTGTACCAATCGGATTCCATGGTCATCCAGTAGTACCCTGCTCTTAGAATTTTTCTCGCCATTGTGTGTCCGTTGGCATGAGTGCCAAAGGATCCTTCATGAATTTCTTTTATCAGCATGTCTGCTTCTGGTCTGTCTACACATCAGAGCAAGACCATGTCAAAATTTCTCTTATAGAGAGTATCACCGCTTAGGAAGAAACTGCCTGCCAGCCTTCTGAGGGTCTTTCTATCTTTCCTGGATGCCCCAGGTGAGTACTCTTGTTCCTGAAGGAAGCATTTGATATCGTGATACCAAGGTTTGTCGTCTATGACTGCTTCAATCGTGAAGATGTAAGCGGGCCGTTCGAGGCGCATTAGGTCGATCTTAGGTAGGTCAGTCCATTGACCTACACTAATCATGGAAGAGAGAGTGGCTGATGCATCAGCCATGTGATTTTCGTCACGAGGCATGTGATGAAACTCGATTCTGTTGAAGAAAGGTAACAACCTTCTTGCATAATCTTTGTAAGGAATCAATCCTGATTGGTATGTGTTCCAATCTCCTTGGATCTGATTGATAACCAGGGCTGAATCGCCATATACATCCAAGTTTTTGATCCTTAAGTCGATCGCTTCTTCGAGACCCATGATACAAGCTTCGTATTCGGCCTCGTTGTTTGTGCACTTGAACGTAAGTCTGGCGGTGAAAGGAATGTGGGTACCCTGAGGTGTTATAATGATTGCCCCAATTCCGTTTCCGTAATGATTGATAGCTCCGTCAAAGATTAGTCCCATTGGGAACCTGGTTCTGGCCATTCACAGGGTAGCGGTTCATCGTAGTATTTCATTTTTAGATACATGACATCTTCGTCTGGGAAGTCAAACCCGATTGATTCTTGATCGTCAATCGGTTGATGAGCCAAATGATCGGCTACAATACTTCCTTTAACGACTTTTTGAGCATGGTACTCTATGTCATATTCTGATAACAACATCTGCCAACAGGCGATTCTTCCCGTGAGAGCAGGTTTTTCAAAGACATACTTGATTGGATCCATTTCGGAGACCAACCAAGTAGTGTGACAAATCATGTACTGGCGAAGACGTTTGGCTGTCCAAGCCAAAGCACAATAAGTTTTCTCAAGCATCGTGTACCGAGTCTCGCAGTCGGTGAATTTCTTGCTCAGATAGTAAATGACAGACTCTTTCCTTTTGGTTTCATCTTGTTGGCCAAGTACACATCCCATTGAGTCCTCTAGGACTGTGAGGTAGATGATCAGTGGTCTTTCTTCCACTGGAGGTGATAGAATCGGCGGGTTCAACAGATACTCCTTGATACTGTCAAAGGCGGTTTGGCAGTCATCTGTCCAAACGCAGTCCTGGTTTTTTTTCAGTAATTTGAAAATCGGCGCGCATGTCGCGGTCATGAGGAATATGAATCTGGAAATGTAATTCAAACGTCCCAGGAATCCCCTGACTTGTTTTTCAGTCTTTGGAGAAGGCATTTCTTGAATGGCCTTGACCTTGTCAGGATCAACCTCAATTCCTTTCTGGCTGACGATGAACCCTAGGAGTTTCCCTGAACGGACACCGAAGGTGCACTTGTTGGGATTCAAGTGGAGTTTGTACTTCCTCAACCGCTCAAATAGCTTTGACAGGTGGGTCACATGCTCCTCTTCTGTTCTAGATTTGGCAATCATATCATCGTCATATACCTCGATTTCTTTGTGTATCATGTCATGAAACAGAGTAGTCATGGCCCTTTGATAGGTTGCCCCAGCGTTTTTCAAACCGAACGGCATTACCTTGTAACAAAAGGTACCCCATGGGGTAATGAACGAAGTTTTCTCCATGTCTTTCGGCGCCATTTTTATCTGATTATAGCCCGAGAATCCATCCATGAAGGAGAAGACTTTGAACTTTACTGTACTATCTACCAGCATGTCAATGTGTGGTAAGGGAAAGTCGTCCTTTGGACTAACCTTGTTTAGATCTCTGTAGTCTACACATATTCTGACTTTTCCGTCCTTTTTTGGAACGGGTACGATGTTGGCTAACCATTGAGGATATTCTGATGTGGCGAGGAAACCTGCGTCAATCTGTTTTTGTACCTCATCTTTGATTTTGATGGCCATGTCCGGGTGAGTCCGTCTCAACCTTTGCTTTACTGGCGAACATTCTGACCTTAACGGTAAATGATGCTCCACGATGCTGGTATCCAACTCGGGCATGTCTTGATAGGACCAAGCAAACACGTCGGGAAATTCTCTGAGAAGCTTCGTCGGACTCTCTTTGGCAGTTGGACTGAGTAGTGCCCCAATCCTGATTTCTTTTCTCTCTTTTTCTGAACCCAAGTTGACCGTTTCCAACGACTCTTTGTGAGGTTCAATGGACCTTTCCTCTTGTCGGAGTAATCGGGAGATCTCTTCTGGAATTTCGTCGTCAACTTCTTCTTCAGCCCCAAATACCGGGAACTCAAAGTCGGGAGAAGACATCGGATCATATGTTTCAACGGGGTTTAAAACAAGCAATCGACATGACGTGATGATTTGTGTTTAGAAGAGATAGAGAGAATGCAAGAGTGTGTGCAGTGTTTTTCTGAAAACTGCTTGTTTTTATTATTGAATTGTTTTTTAGGATTACCATTTTCTGGAAAAGCGAAAAGAGAAAACAACAATTAATGCGAAAATTACAGAACGACGTTATTTTATTTATGAACAAGTCGATTCTTGAAACTACAGCCCTATAAAACAAAACTTTGTCGCTTTGGGCAAAGCGAAGAGGGATATTTACAGAAAGTGAGCCCTATCAAAACATCCGTTTCACCTGGGCAGGGTGAAAGGTTAAAGACGACAATTACTTTGACTCATGAACGATCTTCGGAACATCGACAACAACCCATTGGCGGCGAACTCCTCGGTGAATCACAAAGTCTGGTACCTTCTTGATTTGTCTTCAGAAATAACGCTGATTTCTGGTGGAGCTGGATCATTGGAATCTGTCTCCCAGGCAGAGTTGTCGTAGGAGGATTCTTCTGTTGTATTTTGCATAGTATTTTTGTTCTCAGGCAAATCTCCCCATCCAGTTGGCTAGATGTCTTCGAGCCTAATACAAGAGCTCTCAGGAGTAGTGTACTTGACCATAAAGTCGTATTTTCCACTTGGTTGTCCTAAAGTGTCCCATACTTCTTTGGAACTGGAGGAGTCATCTCTCTTGATGACGTTGACCTCTGGAAAAGCATAATTGATGAATTCTAGTCCAGCAAGCTTTGTCAATTCATCGTCGTATTGGATATTTTCTGAATGACCTGAGTAATGATCCCATGACATAGTGGGGACGCAGGTATTCTGTTCAATGATGCTTAGCTAATTTTCATTGTTCGGCTGATTTTCTTGCCCCAAGTCTCCTGTGTACGGCTGCCAAATAGGCAGGTCATCCATCGGGCCATAATAGTCGTGGTCAAAGTTGTCCTTCATCAGAGTGTCTTCCTCTAATGAGTTTGGCGGAGCACGACATCCTTTCGGATCACAACCTCCATATATCATTTCGACGTCTGACCTGGGTATAAATCTCAGACTTTGTGCGGGATAGCAGAATGGCGTAGGCACCTCTTCTTGAGACATATAACCGTCCGCGTAAAGATAGGACTTCCACTCTTCCTCTGGATCGGAGGGATCTTCCTCGTTGATAGTATGGATTGCTTGAGACACTGGGTGAAGGAACCCTCCACTGTGGAAGAAGTCCTGAATGGGATGAAAACTTTCATCATTAGCAGCTGTCTTGGTGCAGGTTGCAGAAAAACCAAGACCCTTCTTTGCTTTGTTATCAGTAGGAATGACAAGTTGTCCCCATCCTTTCGTATTGTTACTTTCAATTGCCTCGAGGGAATCTTTGTATGAGAAAATAGAGGTTCCTTTCTCCGATTGATTCTCATTGCTCACCAAAAGTGCTCGGAACTGAGTTCCAACAACCTCCTCAGGTTCTATACAAGTAGATGATGACAGGTTATTCACGATCAAGGCTTGTTCTCCATAAACCGTGATGAGTTGATTGTTCTTGACGAACTTCAGTTTCTGGTGCAGCGTCGAAGTGACTGCCCCAGCCTGCTGTATCCAAGGTCTTCCTAATAAACAGTTGTACGCTGCCCGGACGTCCATGACCTGGAAAGTGATTTGGAACGTGTGAGGACCAATAGTGATGGGAAGGTCGACTTCGCCAATAACTGCTTTCCGAGATCCGTCAAAGGCTTTGACGATGACCTCACTGCCCCTCATCGGGGATCCTTTTAATGATAGTCGCATTAAAGTGGACTTTGGCATAACGTTGATGGCCGATCCTGTGTCTACCAGTACGCTGGCCAAAGCATCGTCCTGGTAGTTGACTGTGATATTGAGCGCCCCCCAAAGGTTTATACTAGTATTTTTGTACCTGTCTCTCAAAATCATTAATTCTTGTCGAGATCACATCAGCGGGCCGGGAACCGTGCTAGGTGATGTAATTCGAAGAATCTCAGAAGAGGGTAGTATCGCGTAACAACTATTTTCGATAGCTTCCGCACTACTAAAAGAGGTTTTTCCTAGGTGTATACTCAATCTTTCCACATGCGGCATCACACACATTCCCATTAGCAAAAAAATAAACACAGATATCAATTAGGAAAAGCAGTATATATATATTTTTCCTAATGTCCTAGACTTTTTAAGAACTATGAATACTATGATCCTAACAGAAAATGGCTCCCCGGTGGAGGCGTCATTTTGTGGTACCTTCCCCACTTAAAGGTTTTGACCTAAGATACTAGTGAAGGCCGATCCTAGTAATAATATTGGTCCCCAGTGACATCACCATGCTTGTGAGACCTTGAATTCAGGATTTTCACCCCTTGGGGAAACAAGAAAGAATGTCTCCCACTGTGGTCACCATTCTTCTGTAGCGCGATTTTTGTGGTTTCAAAGCAATATCCCTTGGGTACTACAGTTCGATTCATTTTTTATCCTATTAAAGTTGATGAAGGAAGGGAAATAGATGTCTCCAATTAACCCTGCTTGCAAACTGAGGTTAAACAGTCAAAATTGTTGATTTTCGGATGCTATCAAAATAGGGGGTTCTCCCTTTGGTTTATTTCTGCTGAAAATAGTGTCTGGGTTATGGGTAGGACGTTGGGACTGATGCTTTTCGGTTGATATACGGGATTTTGGGTTTTTGATTAGTGTGCTCGCTAAGGTTTTTCAATCTTATGCCTACGTATTCCCGGGATAAGGAGATCAGAGCGATCGTAGTTCCTCCTATTCTATGGGAGGAAATGGTGTTTTGGTGTCTTGTTCAAAGCCCAAGACGTGAAGCTAAAAGTGATTTGTATCTTGCTCGAAGCCCAAGATGTGAAGCTGAAGGGTCTATTTGTATCTTGTTCGAAGCCCAAGATGTGAAGCTAAAAGGTTTTGACCTTAGAGAGAATTTGTCATCTCTAAAAGGGTCTGTTTGTCACAACAGTTGGGTGACTGATTATAAAGGAGAATTACTTTAACTGGGATATGTGAATCCAACAATGCCATAATTTCCTTTATAGGGGTTTTTGAACCTGAAGGAGAAGACTTTAACTCGGTTTAGAGTAATGCCATCTTTCCTTAGGAATTTCTCATGCTAAAAGAGGGACAGTGGCGTGGATGTAAATAATCCAGAGGCTTGCCGTTTACAGCAATTAGATGGGGGGAAAGGAGTTGTTGATGTTTGTGTACTGTGAGCAAGGCACAGATTTTGATACTAAAAGGTTGATTGTCTCAACCGGGGTTTTCCTTATATAAAGCCTAAGAGGAGGCTAAAAGGTTGGCTTTTCCGTGGAAAATGTTCTTTCTGTCTTGTATAAAGCCCAAGATTGAGGCTAAAAGGGTCTGACTCAACAAGAGAGCTTTTTTGTGTGTCTTGTACGAAGTCCAAGACGGAAGCCAAAGGGGTTTGACTCAACAAGAGAGTCTTTAATACTCAACAAGAGAGTGATTTGGTGTCTTGTATGAAGCCCGAGACGGAGGCTAAATGTTGCTTGACTCAACAAGAGAGTCTTTTATACTCAACAAGAGAGTGTTTTTGGTGTCTCGTATGAAGCCCGAGATGGAGGCTAAGGGGTGATTCAACAAGAGAATCTTTTATACTCAACAAGAGAGTGTTTTGTGTCTTGTACGATGCCCAAGACGGAGGCTAAAGGATGGGTGACTCAACAAGAGAGTCTTTTATACTCAACAAGAGAGTGTTTTTGCATCTCGTACGAAGCCCGAGATGGAGGCTGAAAGGGTTAGCTCTGCTGGGGAGAATCATTATACAAAGCCCAAGAGGAGGCTATAGTAACTGTTTCAGTTGAGTGACAGGTCCAGTGTTAGATAAAAGAGAAAATCAGTTCTTATATTAGTAATGTTGTACTCATGGATTTGATCTGAGGGTTGGGATTATTTCCTGTTCTCTAGGGAAACGGGAAATCCAAAGGATTTTGGAGACAGCCCAAGTCTACGGGTGCTCTTCCCATTCTTGAAAGGGGCTTGAGAATGTTTTTGAGACTCAAGGGTCTTAGACTGTCTAAGTCTAGAGTTTTATCTTTTGTACTATGCTTAAGAGAAATTAAGAGACAATACATTTGCGGTAGAAAGATCTAGACTCTTTGAAAGATTGTTCTATTAAGATGACTAATTTCTATTCCTATACCTTTAAGAGGTTGTCGGGACAATTTGTACGAAGCCCAAGAGGAGGCTGGAAACTTTTAAGAAGCCGAGGGACAATTTGTACGAAGCCCAAGAGGAGGCTATCTTCCCGGAGGAAGAATCATTATACGAAGCCTAAGAGGAGGTTGTGAAAACTTCTAAGAAGCCGATGGGTCCTTGTACAACGCCCAAGAGGAGGCGGGGATGCTTTTAGGAAGCCTGTGGGTCATTGCACTAAGATCAAGAGGAGGCTGATGAACAGTTCCAGAAGGGGTTTCACTTGGAACATTGGCCTTCTGTATATGAACTGTTCAAGGGGGAATTTCTTAGATCTAGTTATCTAGAAAGTTCTTTACTGTTTGGGTTATGTTGAAATATCCGGGAGAACGTCGGGAGACGAGGTTTTGTCTAGTTCTAGACGTAGTTGCCGGGGAAACTCTAAATATCTATACTAGTTGAAATTCTGGTATCAGATGTGTGATGTTAAGTGTGATGTCACAACAACATAATCTGTTATATGAACAAGGTAAAAGCAACAGTAAATAACACCAAGAATTATTCACCCAGTTCGGTCTAACTACCTACGTCTGGGGGCTACCAAGCCAGGGAGGAAACTCACTATTAGTAGTATCAAATTACAGACTCAACAATCCCAATTGACATTTACCTAATTTAATCACTACCCAATGACAATTCTACCTAAGAAACCACTTAGGTATGAGAAACCACTCACTCCCTAATTCACCACAGTGATACAATCCAATTATTACAAATTAAAACCCACCTTGATTCTGCTTCACAGCTTTGATCAAGGACCAAACACTATTGCTTAAAAGCTCTAGAGTGAAACACTTACAACTCAAAATAGTAACACCAATTCACACACGAATGGTTTACAAAACACACACGAAGACACAAATGACACTCAGTCTTTAGCTCTCTTTCTTCGTTCAACTTCAATAAGGGTTGAGGCTGCTTTTATAGCTTTCTGACTTGGGCTTGGATATCCTCCACAAATACCTGATTTGATTTGTTATTAATCATAAATTAAAGCAGAATCTTTTCAAATCAGCCCTAATGTTATTTCCAAAATCTGCTCCATATCTGATTGAAAATATAAATATTTTCTCCAAGAAATTCACATCCAATCTCTCTAAGAAATCTCTCCAAAATAAACTGATACGCGCAGCCCTAAAACATCACAATCTGATGTTCTGATGTTCTGATATAGTGATGTCAAGACATCACTCATAACATCAGCATATAACACTTCAACCCTGCAACAGCTAATGATAAGAACCAATGTTATGACATCAGACAAATGACATCAACATTGTTCAACTTTGTTTTACCAAAATTCCAGCCAACACAAGAACTAACAATCTCCCCCTTTGGCTAATTTTGGCTAAAACAAACTCTGCTAACATCAGAGAACCCAACAGCGGATAAAAATTGATAAATTTTCAAACACCTAGCAGCACCTCTACAACAAGCTGCACAAACTCACTAACCAGCAGCAATAAAAACCAATAAGCTGCAGAAATCACCTCATCAGCATAGGGCAAACTCCCCGTCAAAACAAGAACCAGCTCAGAGCTGTTCAAACACTCTCCCCCTCAACATCAGCACCATATCAGAAAAAGGCTTCACAACCACACCTTGGCAACTCTCCCCCCTTTTTAGCCATAATTGGACAAACATCAACCTGTTAGTCCTACTAACTACCAGATAGTCCTAAGCTAGCTCTCATTGTCAGTCAAAAGTCAGCATTATGTGACATGACAAATCACAGAACAAAACCAAGATAAGCAAAAAAAATACAATTATCCAAGTTACACACCATGCACACACTGTGCAGAAAAAACTATAAACTACAAAAGCAATAAACAGCAAAAGCAGCACTTTAATCTTCATTAGCATCAGAACCATCTGCATCATTCTCCTCACCTTCCTCTGACTCTGAATCTTCAGTATTCGCATCATCTTCACCCTGTTCCAAGGATTTGATCATCTGCTCAATTTTTAACTTCCTAGCAGTGCTAGTACTGATAACCATATCAAGATCCTTGCAGGCTGCCTTCAATTCTTCAATCAACTCAGTTTTAGTACTGGCCTTCTTAACTCCAGAACTTGATGTTACAACAATGTCTGGAACATGACTCCCAACAAACAGCTTGGGATGCAAGGATAAAGCTGACTCCCTCTTACATGCTACATCTGAACTGGTTAGAATTCCAGGATGTTGATCTAAGATCATTCCACAGACAAGGGAAGGGAATGCTATAGGCATCTTGATAGCATTAGTGGCACCATGCTTCACAACTTGATCAAATATGTAATTTCCATAATTGAACTTGACCTTTTTCCCAACAGCATAAATAAACCTTCCTAATCCCACAGCTATGGTGGTTTTGTGATTAGTGGGTACCCAGTTTGCAGTTCCAATTCTGTGCAAAATAGCATACTTGATACTGAGTTTGCTAGCTGTCAATTTATCCTTCAGTGGCCACACCTTCACTTGAGTGGCTGTAATCTCTTTACACATATCATTATCAGTCACTTCCAGTTCACAAGCCTCTTGATCATCTCTTCCCAGATACTTGTTGATGGTACTAGGAGAGAAATTAATACACTTACCCCTCACAAACACCTTCATGAAGTCCACACTTCTTTGATCAGAAATGTCTATAGGAATGTTGACAACAAATTCTTTAACAAGTCCACCATAGCACTTAGAGAATTTAGTCACAGTTTTCAACAGGCCAGCAACATGAATGAGCTCCATAATTTCTTTCATCTCCAATCCATCTTTTCCAAGCTCTCTTTCCAAAGCTAATCTCCTTTGGCACACAAATTTCCACAATGGAGCACTGCTAGCATAATGAAAGGATATGTTGTCCACTGGCACTTCAGGCACCTTATCAGAAATTCTCTTCAGAATGGACTTTCTGACAGGGGTGATGTCTTGAACATCTACCTCAACATCATCCTCAGATTCAGATTCTTCTCTAATCTTCCTCTTTTTGGAAGTTACAGCCACCTTGCTCCAAGATTTAGTTGGACCAACTACAGATGTCTTTTTCTTCTTCCCTTCAGCAGTCATCTTAGGAGAAGATTCCACAGTCTTTCCTTTTCTGGTCTTCAATCTATTGGCAATCCCAGGAACAACATCATGTTCAACATCCACCTCATCTTCAACATGACTATCCCTTTCTCTTTCAGCTCCAGCTTCAACTTCATCTTCAATCTCAGCATCCTCAATGACTGAAACAGCTAATCTATGCAGATTTGTTTCAGAATTTTCAATGTCTCCCTCTCCTCTAACTGATTGATCAGCAGGCCTTTGACTTAGAGGTCTAGATATTCCCTTTACAGGAATCCCTTTCTCAAATATTTTTGTGACAATCTGATCAATGCTCTTGTCAACATCTACCCTTTTTTCAACAGTTTGAGAAAGAGGGGTGGTAGTCCTAGGATTAGGTTTGTCTCCAAACAACACACTAGTGACAAAGGCTCTACTTGCACTATCATCAAATTTACTACTCGCAGATTGATTAGAAGTATTACCATTTGAAGATCTTATGGGTTGATACTTCTCAGGTCGTGTCTTTTCTGAGGCTGAAATCATAGAGATAGGAGCAACGTCTATAACTTCATTCACAGACACCTCTTCTGACGAAACCCTAGAATTTGCATGAGTGGAACTTTTGGACGCAGCCTTCTTGGATGGAGATGACACTTGTTTAGACATCGTTCCTGTGTTACAGCTGATGGCCAAAAGTGTTTTGTAATTTCTGTTCTTAGGGGGGAGGATGAACGGACTGGGAGTTTTGAGATTGAAGAAGCATGTGAGAGTGATAATAGGGAATGATGGCCTAAGGTAAGGGGACTGCTTTTGTTGGTCTCTTAAAATCCAATCAATGTGTTTTCCCCACCAAAACAAATTTCCTTTTAAAGTTTTGAAATTTAATAAATGCACACCATGATACACTAACCTTTGAATCCTTTTCCACATGCCCAAATCCCTACTCAACACTTCACAAATTTCAGTACACGTATCTTTAGGGAAATCGTCATCACCCTTTATACCTGAATGATCACCCTCTACAACCTTGGTTTCTTTAATATTTCCCCTGAATAATTGCCTAACACTAGGTTGTTTGGTGCTTCTTCTAATGTCACATTCAGATGTCATAACATCGTCCTTGACATTACATGATAAGCTGAACTCTTGAGGAGCCCATAAATAGCAGTTATCTATGGATCTAACTCCCCTCATAACGACTTCACTCTTCTCATTAGTCACTAAACATTCATCTTTAGTGTAGCTAACCTTGAATCCTTCATCACATAACTGACTAATGCTAATCAAATTAGCAGTCAATCCTTTGACTAGAAGAACACTTTCAAGTTTAGGTCCAGCCTCACAATTCAATTTTCCAATTCCTTTTACTTCCCCTTTTTCTCCATTACCAAAAGTTACATCCTTTGAGGAGTACATCCTGATATCCACCACCTGATTCTTGAAACCAGTCATATGCATTGAGCAACCACTATCAAAATACCAACCATCCATGGCTGGGGTTTTAACATATGAGTGATCCAATAGGCATGTGACATCAGCTTTAGGAATCCATGTTTAACAGTTTGAGGCCTGTCCTGCTTCTGTCTAGGTTGAGGAGCAGGCTTGGGATAACCATGCAGTTTAATGTAAGAAGATTGTATATGGCCAAATCTACCACAATAGTAACATCTTACTCTGTGAGTCTCTTCTCTGAAGTGATTGAAATGTCTTCCCCCTTGATGATGAATTCTGTTATAATGCTTAGGCTGCCATCTGTCAAAGTATTGGTGTTGTCTTCTCCCATAAGTAAGCTGTCTTCTGTAGTGCTTAGGTTGTCCTTTAGCATGATGATGTGGCCTTCTTCTGCCATAATTATGAGGCACAACATTATTAGGTTCAACCCCATACATTTTCCCTTGATGTTGAGACATCGGATAGAACATGTTATGTTTGAGATTATAAGTCTGCATACTCCTATGGTATTGGGGAGGCATATACTGTCTAGCTCCAAGAACCTGAGGCATTCCTTGAGGTTGAGGCATAACCTTCTTAGGAACAAGACCATAGCCCTTTCCACTATTTTGAGGCCCAAGGTGAGGGACACCCTTCTTGATTCCAGAACCATGTCCTTTTTCATGCTGATGAGGAATATCTTGTTTAACCCCAGAAGAACTAGCCTCTGCAGATATCTTCCTCTCACCCTCATATCCTAAACCAGTCTTATCACTTGCCCCTTTTCTAACTTCAAGTATTTTATCCAGAGTGTCAGTTCCACTATTTAACATTCTGATGGATTTTGACATCTGATCAAGCTGGGATTTTAACAACAAAACTTCATTCTTAAGTTCAGCTTTCTCAGTCTCAAGCTGTACAATAATCTTCTTCTGCTTCTCCACTTCTTGAAGGACCTTTTCACTTTTCAGACACAGCTCTTGATAAGAAGATGTCAGCTCTTCAAAGGTCAGTTCATCATCACTAGACTCTCCATCAGAGGCACATAGACCAGTCAATGCCTTAACATGCTTGGCATTCTCCTCTTCACTTTCACTGTCAGTATCAGACCAGGAAACAGCCATGACCTTTTTCTGCTTCTTAAAGAATGTAGGACATTCTTTCTTGACATGATCATAGCCTTCACACTCAAGGCATTGAACTCCTTTGTCTTGAACATTCTTCTCTTCATCCTTCTCTTTTAACTTGTTGATGTCAGAGGAGATGTTCTTAACATTAGGTTTGTAGTTTCTATTCATCCTCTTAAACACCTTGTTAAACTGTCTTCCCATCAGAACAATAGCCTGAGACAGCTCCTCCTGAGACTCAACACCATTCCCTTTCTTCTCTTCTTGAGTATTAGATACCAAAGCTATACTCTTGGTCTTCTTTTCAGGTTCCTCTTCACTCAATCCTAACTCAAAAGTTTGAAGAGATCCAATCAGCTCATCAACCCTCATTTTGCTGATGTCTTGAGCTTCTTCAATTGCAGTCACCTTCATCTTATATCTCTTGGGAAGGGATCTAAGAATTTTCCTCACCAGCTTTTCTTCAGTCATCTTCTCTCCAAGAGCACTAGATGCATTGGACAGCTCAAGAATATTCATGTGAAAATCATGAATAGTTTCATCTTCCTTCATCTTTAGACTTTCAAACTTTGTGGTTAGCAGTTGAAGTCTTGACATCTTGACCCTGGAGGTTCCTTCATGAGTAGTTTTCAAGACATCCCAGGCTTCCTTAGCTACTTCACAAGTGTTTACCCGCCTAAAGATGTTCTTGTCAATACCATTAAAGATGGCATTCAAGGCTTTTAAATTTCCAAGTGCAAGCTCATCTTCTTCCTTTGTCCAATCTTCTTCAGGTTTTAGCTTTGTTGTCCCATCCTTTTCAACAATAACAGGTGCTTTCCACTCTTTTAAGACAGCCTTCCATGCCCTGCTGTCTAATGACTTCAAGAAGGTAACCATCAGTGGTTTCCAATAGTCATAATTAGAGCCATCTAGAATAGGGGGTCTATTCACAAATCCACCAGTCTCCTTGTCCATTGCACCAAAAAGTATCAGCCCTAGATCTCACCCAGATGTAGAGCAGGATGCTTGCTCTGATACCAATTGAAATTCTGGTATCAGATGTGTGATGTTAAGTGTGATGTCACAACAAAATAATCTGTTATATGAACAAGGTAAAAGCAACAGTAAATAACACCAAGAATTGTTCACCCGGTTCGGTCTAACTACCTACGTCTGGGGGCTACCAAGCCAGGGAGGAAACTCACTATTAGTAGTATCAAATTACAGACTCAACAATCCCAGTTGACATCTACCTAATTTAATTACTACCCAATGACAATTCTACCTAAGAAACCACTTAGGTATGAGAAACCACTCACTCCCTAATTCACCACAGTGATACAATCCAATTATTACAAATTAAAACCCACCTTGATTCTGCTTCACAGCTTTGATCAAGGACCAAACACTCTTTCTTAAATATTCTAGAGTGAAACACTTACAACTCAAAATAGTAACACCAATTCACACACGAATGGTTTACAAAACACACACGAAGACACAAATGACACTCAGTCTTTAGCTCTCTTTCTTCGTTCAACTTCAATAAGGGTTGAGACTGCTTTTATAGCTTTCTGACTTGGGCTTGGATCTCCTCCACAAATACCTGATTTGATTTGTTATTAATCATAAATTAAAACAGAATCTTTTCAAATCAGCCCTAATGTTAGTTCCAAAATCTGCTCCATATCTGATTGAAAATAAAAATATTTTCTCCAAGAAATTCGCATCCAATCTCTCTAAGAAATCTCTCCAAAATAAACTGATACGCGCAACCCTAAAACATCACAATCTGATGTTCTGATATAGTGATGTCAAGACATCACTCATAACATCAGCATATAACACTTCAACCCTGCAACAGCTAATGGTAAGAACCAATGTTATGACATCATACAAATGACATCAACATTGTTCAACTTTGTTTTACCAAAATTCCAGCCAACACAAGAACTAACACTAGTACTACATAGTTGATATGAGTTTATGAAAGAAGACTTACAGTGAAACAGCCCCACAATACAATTATATACATATGAAAGCGGTAAATGAAAGCGGGTAAACACTTACTCGGTTGTAGAGCTTCCATGTTGTTTGGTTAGTTGTTCAACAAAGAAATTTAAAATAACAGTATGTTACAAAATCAAAGGAGAAAGTGCTTTTGAAAGGAAAATTAGGGCTTACAGCTCAAGGAGAGGTCCAAGTTTTAACGATGATCGCACCGTTGTATTGAATTTGTACAGAGGGACTTATACAAGTGACTGAGGGCCAAGAAAGGTTTTCTGTATAAGGGAATGAGTCTTACACTCTCTCAAGAGGCCCAAAGGTGATTTTGAATGGGTCTTATAGCTCGAGGAGAGGCCCAGATGGTTTGTTTTAAACGGGCGATGATCGCGCCGAACTTTTGAAATACACGGGACTTATACAATAAGTGAGGCCCAAAATAGGTTTGTATTTACAAAGGATTGGGTCTTACACTCTATTAGAGGCCCAAAAGTGTTTAGAAAAGTTTGTTAGGGTGAAAGTCAACAAAACCCTAATTTCATCATTTTTAAAGTAATTATTCAAAGAAAATTAATTAAAATGATACAAATTCCAAATAAGTTTGAATAAACAACTTGTGATTTTGGTTTTAGGTTTGAAAAATGAGGCTTTAATCACAAGATGAATTAAAACCTATTTGGTGTTGATTTTCCAACATGAATATTTATTTTTAAAAGGTTTAAAAACAAATAAAAGGTATTTATTCACAAAAATACTAATTATATTAAATAAATAATATAAATCTAATTTTTTTTGTGGAATAAAATATTTCAACATTTTTGTGATTTTTTTCAAAAAGAACCAATAAAAAATAATTAAAATTGAGTGAGTTATTAATTTTTCAAATCATTTAAAATAAATATGAAAAATAACAAAAAAATAAGAAAAAGTGGTAAAAAAGAGATCTGGGGTGAGGGGCATTCGAACCCCAGACCTCTCACTTGCCAATACACACAAACCAGCTGATCAACCACTGGGGCGCAATGCCAATTCATTAATAACATGGCAAGGGAAAAATATATAGAGAACTTGGTTGGAAAACCTGAAGAATGGCGCCATGGCCATCTTCTTCCCCGAGCTCGTGCATGAAGCCCCCTATCTCACTCATCTCTCAACCATTTGACATGATTCAAACACCAAACTCGTGTGTTTTTCAACAAGGAACAAGATGGCAATACTTGATTTTATTTATTTTCAGTGTATAGAAAATTATATCATCATGACCGTATGAACCCTAATTTTGCAAAAGCAGTCATGCAGGCATGGTTATGAGGGCTATGATCAAATTTCTTGAGGGGAAACACTCAACATATGATGGCAAGCAATTGGCAAAAATATCATGCGAGGAAATATGTATGGATCATGAAGATGGAGTTTTGAGGCTTACCTTGATGCAAGCTGAAATGGAACTCTGCACAGATGGTGTTCCAGATGCAATTTGATGATCCCTACAGCTTCAATGGATGTTGTGAAGTGTGTTGCAAGCTTTGGAACACTCTGAAAACTTCTGGATCAAGTTGGAGAACTCCAACTGCATAATTGAGGCATAATGGCTTGGTGGAAGAGTGATTTTGAGCTAGGGGTGTTATAGTTGGTGTTTAAGTGTTTGGACACCTCAAACACATCATATGTGATGTGTCTGAGCAATTGGAATGGATTACTTAGGGCTGCAACTCAAAACCCGATGGTAGTTGCTCAAAAATAAAGAAAATTGGCACTTAAGAGAGAATGAGTGAAAGCAGTGCTATAAAGTGCTTTGGTGTGCCTTGAATGATCCATTGAAACCTCTATTTATAGGTGATCAACTCTTGTCTTGGAGGAATAATGAATGGCTGCTGGATCAGATCATCTTCAAAGGGATTGGTTGGACATAAATGCCTCTTGTATTAGGTGTAACAGCTGCTCCAAATAGATCAGCTATGCCTTGACTGAAATCACATTCCTCAGTCACTTTAATTGTTATTTAATCAGAGAACTTGACTGAGGAGAGTAAGAATCTTGAAAATGTACTATTCCACATTAATGCCCTTTGAATTCAAGGTAAAATGTGACAAAATGCATGAAATTCAAGTTGGAAGATTCCTTGGCTTTGTGACTCGGCTTTGTAGGTTGGATCAGATGCATTGTGATTGGTTTGAGTACATGTGGCATAATGATCCTTGGTCTTGATTCAGAAATCGTGTGTGGCAAGCAAACATGCAAACTGATTTTTCCAAAACAGCTTGCAGCAGCATGACTTTGGGCATGGATTCCTCTTGGCTCAAGTTGAATCAATTCATGCTGAGAGGCTCTTTGGATTCTTAGAAATATATGCAAAAAAATTGATGTTTACCTTTGGACTTGATTCAGCTTGCAACTATGTGAAAAGATCTCACAAGTTTTGGTGTTTTCAACAAAATCTGCCTTGGCCATAATTTTTCTAAGTGTTGGAAAATGATGCATTTTCATGTTTTTGTCATTTTGGCCCAATCATAACTCAGAATCCTCAATGAATTGGAGTGAGGTGTAGTTGAAGCTTTTGTAGAGGGTAATGAGAGCTACAAATCTAGCTTTGGATGGGGAAAAATGGCCTTGTGGTTTAGGAGTTATGGTCCTCCAAAGTTGGTACCCTAGCCACTTTGTTCCATAACTTAGAAAAATTTCTAAGTTTTTATGGTTACCCCTTTTACAAGTTATCCCACTTTTCTTGATTTTTCTTGATGAATGATGATTCCAATCACACATTAACGTCGTTTTAGGGTTAAAAATCCATAATTATGAAAAATCTCAAAAAGTCAAAGTTTGACTTTTGTGCACAGTAGACTTTTTATCAGATGAATTCCAAACTGTGCGATCCTCTATGAAATCAAGTTCTTGACCTAAATCAAACTTGATGGATTGATTTCATAGGTGTCATAGAGTGTATTGAATCATGTCCTAGGGTTTGGGAGCATGTCCTGGTCAAAAGTCAAAGATACAGTTGACTTTTCTCGCGAAACCCTAACTGTGGTTCAGATGAAATTGAAACTTGTGAATCAAGCTTCTTAGATCAATCCATTGTTGCAAATGGATCAATGTAGTGTGTTAGGGACCCTCAAACCATCTCTTGAGGTCTTGGCTCATGTTTTGTCCCAAAAGTTAACTTAGGGGTGAATTAGGTCAAGAAACCCTAATTCCTAATTTTTTATGTATGCATCCCCTGAGGCTAAATTAACTTGATGATTAGGATTATGATGTCCCCTGGAGTATTTTAGGATATGCTTTGAAGCATTGACTCATTCCCTTAGGAAAATTTCCATCTGGAGGCCCTGGTCGACCAAAACCCTAATTTGGTGACACTGGCGATCTTGAGGCTTGATCCACTTGGAATTTTGCAACTTTGTGCTTGATTCTTGATGTGGGAGTCCTCTTGATCTCTTATGGATATTTGAGAGACTTGACAAGTTGAAGATCATGTCATTCGTTGATTGATCCTTTGTCTAAATGCTCTGAGAGGGCTTGAAACCCTAGTCCTTAATTGTAGTGAATGCTCAAACATCTCTGAGGAGATTGATGAGTGTATAATGATTCATCCATATTGTGATGATGATTTGCACAATGATGGGAATCTTAGTGGTCAAAATTTGGGGTATGACAGATGCCTCTATTTAATCTTCTTGGACCTGAAGGTGTGTGTTGCGGTGAAAATCGGATAACAAGCTATTAATTAACTTGCATCATTTTTCTTTTACAACCGACTTTGATTTATCCAAAGGAAAGGTTCAAGATCGTTAAAAAAACCTAAAGGGGGAGATCTAAGGTTCGGGGGTTGGTTACGCCTAGGGAAGGTATTGGCACCCTAAACGTCCGTAGTACTCTATGGGAACCTCTTGTTTTAATTTGTGTTATATTAAAGTTGCTTGCTAAGGAGATGTGCTAAGGTAAAGAAAGACCTAGGGGTATATTACACTAAGTATGGTCTAAGGGTGTAAAAAGAAAATGTGGAATCCGAGAAGACATCGGATGTAAAGGAAAAAGATGGAAAAAGAAAAAGGTAGCTCGCTAGGATCTCGCAATCCTATGCCTACGTATTCTCAAGATGAACTTGAGAAATCAGAGCGTCCGTAGTTCCCCTCAATGGGGGTGAGGAACTCTTGACTGTGGTCAAGGTTCCAAGGGAAAGTAGGGTGAAAAGCTTGAAAGGAAAGTTTGTGAGGATTGTTGTTTAGGAGAAGAGATTAATGGCTATCTCTTATGAAAGGATTGTGAAGGAGTTAAGAGTTGTGAGAGATTAATGGCTATCTCTTTGGGAATACTAGGTTAGAAGGGAGAATAGATTAATGACTATCTCTTGTGAAATGGTTTGAGGTTAACAGGGTATTTGAGCTATCTATGACATGAAGTCAATAGAGAGACTTTCCTTTGGAATGAGGTATGAGACATCTTGAATATAATAGTATGAACAATATAATAGTGTATGTGCAAAGCAGGGATCAAGACGTGTAATCGGCTCACAAGGCAAGACATCAAGAATATACACCATCAATAATCAAAACAACGTGTCAAGAATTAATCGAGGAGAAGCACGCCCAAAACATAGAAGCAAATAAATCGCAAAATAAAATCGGACGACGCGTGAATTATTAATCAATTTAAATATTAATATTTAATAAGATTAATAAATAATTTAATTAATCAATATTAAATAAAAATATTGAAATAGATTAATAATCCTAACACTATTACTTTTTTACATTTTATAATACAAATTTAAAAATAAAATAAAAGAAATAATAAATAAAAATAATTAATTAAAAGAAAAAGAAATAATAATAAAAGAATAATAATAAAAAAAGAGATGTTGGCAGCGCCAACTTTATGCTAATAATTTATAAAATGAAAAGCTAGCAATCTTACGGTATAACCGACATTGTATGAAACACATAGGAAAAAAGAAACTGAGACATATGAAAACTCAAACTCACCCATGTCATTTAATCATCATACTTCAATTAATGAGAATTTCTATACAATATATAGTAAACAAAATGACCATGCAATAAATAGCAAAAATGCAATTAATAAAATATTTTCTACATTTTTAATATATTATTCAAAAAAGCTAGAAATAGGAAAATATTAAAAATAAAAATGTTTTTCTGGTTTTTTTTTAGAATATACAAAATAAACAGAAAACAAGAAATTAAATATATTTTTTTTAAAAAAAGTTGGAATTTAGTCACAAATTTACACAAAAACAGTAGCACACATGCACATTTAATATTGAAAACTCGTACCATAATAAACACTAATAATAAGACAAAGTAGCAGTAAACCGAAACATGATTCCAAGCATGATAGCAGTAAACTCACATATGAAACTTACATGGTAGTAAACTTGGATATGAAACTAATTACATGGCAATAAACTTTCACTTAACAATATACATGATTACAAGCATGAACCAAACCCAAAATCTACCAATCACTAACAAACATATAAAACAAATACACACTTAAAGAGAACTGCATGCCATCAAGAAAATAAAATAAAAAAGGTTAAAATGTTTTTATTTTAGTTTATTTTTAACATATAAAAAGAAAACTCAAATAATAAATAAACAAGCTTCAGCAGTATTTATTTAATGCCTAAAACCATTTATAAAAAAAAACTTGTAAAAGGATATACTCACAATATGAACAAAACAACCATAGCAGTGACACAACTCAAACAACATTAACATTAGCTATCACCACATATTTACATCTCATGAAAAGCAAAACACATGGTATCAAAACTTGATAAAAATAAGGAACAAAAATATAATACATTTAAAAGAGAAAAATACAAGAAAACCTGGAATTTTTTTCTTTGCGGCTTGTGCGTATTTTCTTGGCGGTTGGTAACTTCCTCCGTTCTCTGCTTCTTCTTGTTGAATCGTGACAGTTAAGTAGACGGTGGCGGCTAGGCGCCGACAACAACTCCCTTATACGACTCCGGTGGTGGTTGTGGTTGAAGAGTGATTGCGGGTGTTGATGGTTTTTTGTTGAATGTTGCACAAAACGGCTTTGCGTGTGTTTGGTTGTTGTCTGTGGTACATGTGGAAAAGGATGTTGAAGGATGGAAGTGTTTTGAATAGTGAGCTTGAGATGAAAGAGGGTGAGTTACTCTATGGGATGTGAAGCTGTTGTTTTATTTATTTTTGCAGAAGAAAGTTTATAGGTTGAAGGTGTAATGAAAACAGAAGAAAATGAGGTAATGGAGATGGTAGAATGGTGGATTGCTGTTTTACCGGTTGGTATTCTGGTGATGATGTTGGTGTCTAGTTCGCAAGAGAGAATGGAGTCCTTTTATAGCACAAGGCAGCTGGTTAACTCGTTTTGAAATCACCAAGGATATTGGTTTTGTCCAACAGAGAAGTGGAGGTAGATTATGCGCATAGCTGTTCTTGCTTTTCTTGAGCCAAGTGAGAGTGTATCACTTGCTTGAGCTTAGGGTTTTGTCAGAAGAATGCAAAGGCATGGACTTGTGAATAAAGGTGCATGAAGAAGTACACGATGGTCATCTTTTATACACTATGGTACATTTCTCTCTGCTACTTGTGAAGGTACAAAAAGTTGTACTTAGTGAAATCTTCTTGGCACGATTTAGTGGCTTGTGTTGGAAGTTGATAAGAAAGCTCAGCTGCTTTGTATTTGCCACAAACTTGCTCAGACTTGGTTTAGTTACAAGATATAGTTTTGGAAAGAAACGAACTATGCCATGCACTTCACCTGGGCACACTTCACATAATGGACCAAACACCAAACCTTTGGATTCTTTAGAAAGAAAAAAAAAAAAAAGGTGCAACGGGACACATGTTCCCCTTTTTTTTCTTAAAGGTTAGCTAAATTAAATTAGACAAAATGAAAAGTAAAAAACTCATAATTAAAATAAAAAGTGGAAATAGAATTAAACTAAACCAAATTAAGACTAAAATGAAGAAAATCTAAATTAAAAATATATACTAAAATAAACTATATAAAATAACTAAAAGAAGAGGATAAACTAAATTAATTTTAAATAATTTAAAATAAAAATTCAAATAAATATGATCAAGAATGACATGGAAGAGGAAAATGCATAATTAATAAAATGTCTTACTGAAAAATGCAAAAATTTCTGACCTAGAATGATATGAAAAAGATCAAAGAATCTAAGGGTAAAATTTGGGGTATGACAGTTGCCCCTATTTAAATATCTTCACCATATGAGATGAGTGATGATAGCCTTCGTGAAATCACGGTGAAAGGTATTTAAATATAGATAACCAAAAATTTTGCCCTTAGATGCAATGACATGCTATGCTATGGACAACAGAAGACTAAATCTATGATGCTGACATGCTAAGACTCTAATATGATGAAGATGATGGAATGGTAAAAGTCCACACAATGAGCAATCACTCACTGGGGATGACAACAACACTGGGGAAGCTGAAGGTACACTCTTTACTGGGCATGGAACCAGAAAGAAGACATGATCTCCACTGGGGATCAATTTGAAATGAAAGGATAGACACCAACAAAAGATTTTATGAGATTTTCTTATACTGAAGAGTTCAAACGGGATCTTCAAGAAAAGCCAGAAAAGATAGAGAAAGGCACATCCGGAAAAACATCAGATGGCAAAAGAAACCAGACATCCAATAATGGCTTTGAATGAAAGGTAAACTCATAATATTTAATAATGGCTTTAAATAAAAGTGAACAAAGACTACATTCAAGAATGGCTTTGAATGCAAAGAAACCAGTTATCCAATAATGGCTTTGAACAAAAGGTATAAATCACAATATCTAATAACGGCTTTAGATAAAGTGAACAAAGACTACATTCAAGAATGACTTTGAATGCAAAGAAACCAGTTATCCAATAATGGCTTTGAACAAAAGGTATAAATCACAATATCTAATAACGGCTTTAGATAAAGGTGAGCAAACAAGACTATATGGCATTGAATAAAAGGTACGCCAGACATCCAATAATGGCTTTGAATGAAAGGTATAAATCACAATATCTAATAACGGCTTTAGATAAAGTGAACAAAGACTCGATCTGGAAGAAAACATCAGAAGGAGAGACACATCCGGAAAAACATCAGATGATGAAAGCAATGTCATTCCGAAAAAACATCAGAATAAACAAAGTGATTATCTGGAAAAACATCAGATAAGTTCTGGAAGAACATCAGAACAAAAGACTCAATCTGAAAAAAACATCAGAAAGAGAGACACATCCAGAAAAACATCAGATGATGAAAGCAATGTCATTCCGGAAAAACATCAGAATAAACAAAGGGCTATCTGGAAAAACATCAGATAAGTTCTGGAAAAACATCAGAAAGAGAGAAATAAATGACATCTAAGAACGGCATTGGACACAAAAAGAAGAACAAACATATCAGGAAAAATAATCGGATAAGAAAGGTCATATCTGGAAGAACGTCAGATAGACAATACAATATTTGTTTGGTAGGTGCCAAGTGAGTTGGACTTTGACCACAAGGTGAGACGCGGTTAACGACACGACCTCGGGAGGAATGCAAATGAGGATGAAACACTCATGCTATGCATATGTATATGAATCGTGCAGATGATATAAGATCAAATGCAAATGCAGGTGCAGATGCTGATGACACAGCTCGACTCTCTGGTGGAGAAGACAAGACTGGAAGGCTGATTCCTCTACACGGAGATCACTGTCATTCTGCTTGGGGACTAGAGATGCTACTGCTAAACACATCTCAGCCACTCTGGTAAACTGTATCAAGTGATGATCCTTGTAGGAAGGATGAAGAGCTGCTTGGGGATTCTTCAAATTAACTGCCCCAGATTAGCTGACTGTTGTAGATGAGCCGAACATTGCTTCAACTTGATTGATTCTGGAGATGACTATTTCATGGTGCTCTTTGGAAAGCTTGCCCCAGTCTGAGTCTTGAAAATGATTTTTTTACTGTACACTGGGATTGCTTGCCCCAGTCTAAGTCTTGAAGTATCTTCTGAATAAACCAATTCTGAGAAGTCGCCATTAAACCACAAATTTTGAACTGATTCTCAATAGGATATGGAAGGAACTTGCCCCTGATTGAATCACCGACCAAGTTTCTCAAATGTTTGAAAATTCCTTAAGAAGAAAGCTAGTTTGCAAACAAAAGTATTTGTACAAACATGGTAAATGAAAAGTTCATGCAACTTTAGAAATCAATCATTTTTGAAAAAGGCAAAGTATATGAGTCATTGGTCTGAACACGGTGGTTCAAGACATTTAGGCGTGAAAAGTTTAAGCAAAAGGTGTGATACCAAAACAAGTGATTTGCAAAAATCTTTAGGAGTCAGGTTACGCGACCTTGCTGTAGTATGCTTTCAAAATGACCTTGCTTCAATTAGGTCTTTTGAGGGTCGTAACGTGGTCTGGTTCACGGTTTACGAAACAAAGGATAAAGGCTCAAGGTTTATTTATGACCCACCCAATCTACGCGATGAACTCCAGTCCTATGCTCGGTTAACTCAAACTATGCACTCAAATTCCCATGAGTCAGGAATTGCATTGATGATAGTAATGATGATGGTTCAAAACCCAATGGACTCGAGGTGGCAGTCACTGCTTCTCACAATATTTTGTTGTTTTTTTTGGTGAGGACCTCAGTCAACTCGTTTTATCTTTGAAGATTTTGGTAACCTCTTGAATGATTTTTATTATCCCTAAATTTTGCCTGAACTGTGTCATTTAAGCTTACAGCCAGCGGGATGCCCCAATTTTTGCCTAAGTCTCCTTCATAGGTCTTGACTTAGCGGGCTTTTATTTTGATTCCTTTTTTACTCTCTCTTTTTTAGTGACTGCCTTGCTTAATGATTACAGTGAACCATCATTGGCGTTAGACCTGAAAGACGTCTTCGACACTTGCTTGCTGTGTGCGAAGGAAAACTGTGAGTGCAACATTTTGTTGAAAGTCGTCTTGCATGAATCTCTTGTATTTGAATGCACAATCAAGTTAACCAAGAACTACCCTGCCCCAGGTTAAGATTGCGGGTTTTTATTTGCAAAGAAAAGAAACTCCTACTTCAAGGCTCGAACGGGTTAAAGAGGGGTTATCTTCCTTATGTCTCCGGTGTTTGCGAGTTGAAACAATGCCTTACATCGTCAGCAAAGTTTTGAACTGAAAGCATACCAACAGCAATTATGGGTATAACGTTTTCATCATCCTCCCTCCAATCTTTGCATAATCAAAAGGAAAGTGGAAAAGAGATAAAGTATTTTGCGAAAGATAAAGATGAATTGAAAGCAAAATACAAGCATAATTGAAAGCAAACAACTATTACGAAATAAAGAAAGTGCAATAAAGAAAGCAAAATACAAGCATAATTGAAAGCAAACAACTAGACACAAATGAATTGAATCAAAAAAATTGCAATGCTCATTTCATTAATTTTGAAAGTACAAACATAATTGAAAGCAAACAACTATTACGAAATAAAGAAAGTGCAAACAACAAGAAACAAAGGCCTAGTGACTAATCAACACAAGGATGAGCTGTCCTGTCTGAAACACTGGCTTTGAGGAGGATAATCAGCTGAAGTCAACTGAAGCTTCATTTAGCGTGCCCTGGCAGAGGGTTGTTTTGAACATTGGGATTGTCACGAAAGCTAAGAATTCCAGTCTTAATCAAATCACGCAGATATAAGTTTCCCTCGAGATCCAGGTCTAGGTCCTTCATAGGAGTCCAAAGTTTCACAATACATTGGATTCTCAAGTATTGTTAAGTGCATTATAAGTGGTCTCCTTGGGACTGGTAACACCAATATAAGTGGCTTTTCATTTTGTCCTTTATTCCCTTTTTGACTGACCATGGATCCTGATATTTTCCAGATCTGATTCCATAGGTACACCTTGTAGGATTTAGTCGTAACTTGAATTTCCTTAACTGATCCCACAACTTTTGTAAGTTGGTTATGTGATCTTCTTCCTTTTGAGACTTGGTAATCGTATTAACCATATGAACCTCTATCTCCTTGTGCCCCATATTTCCATGGTCCTTTGATAAGTTACTCCTACATCCTTTAACCCAACAGGCGTTACCTCATGACAAAAAGTCGAATTGCTTCTTGACTACTTCCCTGATCTGGAGGATCATATCTGATCTAGTCTTCCTCAGCTTTTGCTTGATTGGCGTGCATTCTAGTTTGAATAGTGGTTCATGCTTGCCGATGCTTGTATCAAGTCTTGGTGTATCTTGGTATGTCCATGCAAACACGTCAAAGTATCCTCGCAATAGCTCGATCAATCTTTCCTTTATATCCTTATCTGGAGAAGCACGACTTTGACCTCTTTCCTATATTCCTCAGTTCCCAGATTGAGCACATTCACTGGTTCCTGATGAGGTTGTATCTCCCTGTCCTCTTGCCTCCACAGTCTGGCTAACTCTTCGGGAAGCTCCCACTCGTCCTCATCACCCTCTTCCGCTTGGTTAATCGATAATCCGAAGTCATTCAAGATTATAGCGGTGTCATTTTTAATAGGTTCATTTTTAAATTTGCATGGAGACGAAGATTATTTTTCTATTTTTTTTATCCCTTTTGGAACGAAGTGCTAGAAATAACAATATTGAAAGAAGGTATATTGCCATTTTGAATAAACAGAAAATGAAAGAAAAAGATCTTGATTGAAAACAAAATGCAAATTGATTGATAGAAATAATCCAATGAAATAAAAGGTGGCCCTACAAAGCTTTGTCCATTTTCCTTGGGCATAGCAAGGGACTTATTATTATTTTAAGAAAAAGTAAATTACTTCGGAACAAAAATCATCTCAGAAATCCCAATGGTTCTTCAATTGTTGAAATTAGGCATTCCTTTCTTCCCCTTCCATTGCAGCCATATGGTCCCCAATTCCAAATCCCACGCCATGGAAATTGTCTTCTAATCCTTCATTAGCCGGTTTGTAACCCAGCCCAAACAAATCCTTCTCCTCAGGTGACTCCCATTGTTTTCCCCAGTTTGTCATGTCTTTCTTACTAATAAGGAATTCATCCCCCATCTCTTCCATGGCGTTGACTGTTGCCCCAATGTGCCCCAGTAACGCATTATCTCCCAGATTTGGATCTTCAAGGTCTATAACACTGACATCATTTTCCTTTGAGTTGTTTTCGGGGTACCCCTTATTGTTATGCTGGTCGGAGGATGACTGCCCAATCTTTCCTGTCTTTAAACCGTTCTCAATCCTCTCTCCAATGATAACCAAGTCAGTGAATCCCGTTGAGACTGCCCCAATCATCCTTTCATAGTATAGTCCTTGCAGAGTTCCCATGAATGTATCTACTAGCTCGCTTTCTCACAATGGAGGTTGAACACGAGAGGCTAGCTCCCTCCATCTCTGGGCGTACTCCTTGAAAGATTCGTTCCCTTTTTGAGACATGTTTTGTAATTGTATGCGATCAGGGGCCATGTCTACATTATATTGGTATTGCCTTATAAAGGCACTTGCCAGATCCTCCCAGTTCTTGGTGTGAGTCATCTCCAGTTGTACGTACCAATCCAAGGATGCCCCACTAAGGCTATCTTGGAAAACATGCATCATCAGCTTTTCATTTTTAGCATGAGCCCCCATCTTTCGGGAAAACATCCGGATGTGATTTTTAGGACAACTAACTCCTTTATACATCTCGAAGTTAGGTGCCTTAAACTTAGGAGGTATGACCACATCGGGCACCAGACACATTTCCAAACCATCCACTCCAAAAACATTAAGTCCCTCCACGACCTTTAACCTTTCCTCAAGTGCTTTGTACTTATCATCAATCCCCCTCTTTTCCCTAACAGTGGTTCCTTTATTTTCGAGGGCCACTTGTCTTGGATTTTCACGCTTGTATGCGTAGTTCTCCCGTGGAGTAGGTCTGTAAGTAGTACGAGGTGCCCCATTGGAAATATGTGGAGAGACGGTTCCCTCGAGAGGTTGGTTAACAGTTTTGTGCTTAGTAGTTTCAGTCTCCTCATGCTCTAGATCATGGACAAACCCTAGTAGGGTGTTATTGCCTTCAACATTGGAGGTAGGAGTAGGAACCTTCCTTCACTGGCTTGACTTGGTTATTCTGGCTATCAAATTCTGGACGGAAAGTGTCAGTTGATCAATCTGGCTTTTCATTTCTTCCACGTTCTCCTTGACAGTATCCATTTCTCCTCTTAGAGTAACCATATCCTTCTCCATCTGATCCATAGCTTTCCTTTGGTACGCTCGAGTGCGAGGTCGGGAAGTCAGATTGTTATGCCTGAGACGAAGTTTGAAAAAAAATGATTTTTTTTTATTTTTGCTTATATTGAATGCATGTTGGTGATGTATGCTAAATAAATTTTTAAAATTTTTATTTGGGGGGAATTTCAAAATCCATTGTAGTCATAGATGAATATATCCAAAGGATGAAACCCATACACCTAGAATATCAAATCCAAATCCATTAGCCAATCCCAAATCCAAAATGCCTTATAACAATAATTCCTCGGGAACAACCCAAAACAATAATCCCAAGATGGAAGCTCCTGAACTTAAGAAGGCGTAAACTAAGTGGATGCCCCCAATGCCTTCTTCAAATGAGCTTTAAACTCCTCCAAGTATCCTTTCTTAAGCCCTTGCACTTCCCTATCCTCCTTGTAGTGAGATGATGGATCTTCAAGGGGTACAACTGAGTTTTTTTTTAAAGCTTGACCATTTTTCTTTTTATGTTTTTTTTGTTGCTTTTTCTTTCCCTTTTTTTTCATGCCCCTTGTAAGTTTGTTTTTCCTTTGTAAATCTAAGTATAGCGTAAGAGCTAGTTGAAAATCCTTGAAGAGGAAGTCACATAGAGAAGGATCATAAAGTTGTGCAAAATCAATTATGGCCTCTACCTTCATAGGGATCCCTAAGAGATCGAGGATCCTTCCATACTTGGGTGTAAACATCCTTTGAGCAGATTTGGAATTAAGTCTTAAAGGCCTTTGAGACTTTGTAAATCAGCACTTAGCATTTGATGCGTAGGGTAGCCCTTTTATTTGAATCAATCTTTCCCATATTCCTACAACACATCTTGAAATTCCCCACAAAAATGCATATATGCAAAAAAAATTTTAAATGCATGATGACATGGACACCTTGTTCTTTGGTTAAATGTTATTTGGGTTAGGGTAAGGTGAAAATGCAAGCATGACCCTAACTAGGTAGGCTCCCTATAATAGGTTTAGATCTAAAGCTTTTCTACCCAATCCCCTCACATGTAGGTTATAAAAATTTGGACAGCATAACGACCCCAACATGTTCAGACTATACCCTTGTTTTACCATGAGAAGAAGCAAGCCTTCCTACGGTAATCCTTCGGGATAAGTCTCATTTGGGGTAGGAGCCTAGTAACAGCCCTTGAGGGTTGAATACATAGGTTCTCCATAGATTGGTGTGGGGTAGGTTAAGGTTCTCAGAGTCACGGACCACATCCAAATCATTCCACTACGAGAGGGGCTAGCCCTTTCGTGAGGACGACTTTGGAAGGATCTACTCTGAGTGTGGCATCAATGCATTTTAGGGGACGTTGCGTCCCTCGCAAAAACATTTTCGTTCCACTTTAGGTTCTAGGGTTATCCTCCAAGCTTTGAGTTTTAGCTTCACTCCTTTTTTTTATGTCCCAATCCCTTGCATGATAATACAAAAAACAAAATGTTAAATAAATAAATATATGAAATAAAAATAAATAAATAACAATAAAAAATAAAAAAAACCAAAATAACATCCAAGACAAACAAATCCCTAAATCTTAAGGCTAGGATTTACTCTCGCTAGGAAGGTCTCCCCAGCAGAGTCGCCACCATATTTTTTAAAGAAAAATAATGATAAACCTAAATATCCTTATCATAAGGTAGAGATTCCTACGGTTCGGGAGTCATTTAAGTGAAGGGAAGGTGTTAGGCACCCCTCACTTCCATTGTATTCAATGGGATCCACCTTTGAATTTAGGGCATGTTTGTTTGTCTAAATGAAAAGAAAACCTAAGTTTTTTCCTAATTATACTCGCTAGGGTTGGTTTGCAACCCTATGCCTACGTACCCTCAAAATGAAGGATCAGAGTAACCGTAGTTCACCTCCCCTATTACTACCCCCAATCCTATTCCTAAATCCCAAATCCTATCCCTAAATCCCATCCACTATTTATACTCTTGGGTCAAGAGTTCTATCCCTTAAATCTAGTGTTTATACTCTTAGATGAGGAGTTCTATCCCTTAAATCCCTTAAATCCCTATCCATTGTTTATACTCTCGGAGGAAGAGTTTTATCCCTTAAATCTAGTGTTTATACTCCCAGATGAGGAGTTCTATCCCTTAAATCCCTTAAATCCCTATCCATTATTTGTACTCTCGGAGGAAGAGTTTTATGCCTTAATCCTTTTATTTATACTCTCGGATATCAAGAGTGATATCCCTAAATCCTTATCTCCTATCCTTTATTTAGGCTCTCGGACCAAGAGCTTTATCCCTTAATCCTTTTATTTATACTCTCGGATATCAAGAGTTCTATCCCTTATCCCACCTTTATTTAGGCTCTTGGACAAAGAGTTTTATCCCTTGTTTTAAATCCTTAAAAGAATCCTATTATAACCCTTAAGTTCTTAATAATTATCCCTTAAATTTTTTATAATATAAGATAGAAATCAAACCCAAAAAAAAAAAACGAATTAATTAATTCCATTATTTGTTGAATAAAAAAAATAATTTTTACCAATAAATAAAACACTATTTTTAAAAACCCAGTTTATAAATTAAAACCCCATTTTAGGCAATATTGTACATCCATTTATTTAAATCCCAAAAATTGTAATAATAGAAAATATTATATCCCATATTTTAAATCCCAAAGCGACATTTAGACCAAATCCCAAAATATTTAACAAATAAAATCTAATCCCAATTTAATAAAATTTTAATAAATAGAATTCAAACCCCCAAAATAATAAAATTATGTCCCCAAGATATGAAAATTTAATACCCAAAATTAAATAATTAAATTATAATTAAATTCAACCCCAAAACATGTTTTAATAACAAAAATATTTTAATCCCAAAAATATTTAATAATTTAAATAAAATTATACCCCAAATATCCAAATTTTGATCCCCAAAATTATAACCCAAAACATTTAGATAGTATTTTTGATCCCAAAATATGATTTTAATTCAATTTAATAAAACCCCAAAAGTATGAAAATTCCCTTTAAAAAAAAACCATAAACCAAATGTTAAAAATACCAAAATAATCATCCTCAACAAAGAAAAATAATAATAATAGTCCTCATCTATAAAAATTATCCCTAAGTATTTAATAACAAAATGTTTTAACTTCAAAAAGATTTTAATTATACTAGTATAAAAAGTTTAATGATAAACTATATGAAAAGTTATAATTATAAAAGAGTTTTTGAATACATATCAATGCAAACAACATAAAGAAAATCCCCACAACGTACATCAAATCAAACATATATGTTGGCTATACATAGACAATTAAGCAAACAATTCAGATATGCATAATTAAATCATATATTTAAAAATTCGAATTCACCAACCTGGAGTGCCGTGACCCACTTAAGTTGTTGCTTCCTCCCTCCTATTCTTTACGTTCCTCGCATATCCCTTTTCTCCTTAGTATTTCTTGACGTTCTCCATTTCCTCTCCCTATTTTTCTCCTTTTTCCCTTAACACAAGATTTCGACCCCTCTTCCCCTTTTAGTGTTGTTGTTCTTCAATGTGAAGAACAATAACTTTTTTTTATACTGATTATTGTGAATTTGTGGGTGAGGAAAATATGAGAAAAAGAGGTTCTATTTATAGGTGAAAAATTAGGTCAGACATTGAATAAAATTTTTCAGTTTAGGAAGGTTTTAATCTGACCTGATTTTCCTCTATTTCTTGGAGCCCAAGCAAATGAATCTGGATGGATTCATGGCTTGGTGAATTTAAATAAAAAAATTAATATTTTAAATAAAAGAAATATCCTAATAATGATAATGAGAAAAAAAGATTTGATTGATTTTTATTTTTATTTTTATGATTTTTTGAGATTTTTTCCATAAAAACATGATTTTAATGAAAAATTCAATTTTTTTAAATAATTATTAAATAAAATACGAAAATTGATATTAAAATAATAAAAAAAAACTATTTTTATAATTTTTCATGATTTAAAAGAAAAGGAAAAAAGTTAGTAATAAAGGAAAAACAAATAAAACATTAAAAGTGTGGAAGGTGGGATTCGAACTCATAACCTCTCTGTCTTGTAACTCCCTATACTCCCCTTGCTACCAACTGTACCATTTTCTTTATTCAAAATAAAACAACATTAGCGGGTATTTTAATAATAATTCAATGATAATATTAATATTAATAATAATATTAATATTAACATTAATCCTCCAATGACCCCACTATGACCCTAGTATAATTCGATTAAAAATTAACATGGCCCTAATTAATCCCTATATATAAAGATAACAGTAATCTAACCCTATTTAACTCATAACGCCAACTAATTTATTCTACCCCTGCTATTAAAATAAATAAACCCCTCAATACAAAAAGCAAAAAAAGAATAGACGGGTGGTCAAAATTTGGGGTACGATAGATGCCCCTATTTAATCGTCTTCGAATCAGAAAGAGGATGTTGCTGAGTCTTCCTCTTTTGTTGCGGAGACAATTAAATATAAGAAGGACCCTAATTTTGACCACAGAGTCCGATATGTACTACGTTGATCATCCTAAGATCCCAAGTAATAAACCCTTGACGAAATACCCGATTGAACCCCTTTGAAATTTTTTAGTAGAACCCCTTGATAACTCCTTTTGATGAAATCTCTTAAAATTTATTGACAACCCTTAATAAAATCCCTTACGCAAACCTCCTTGATAAATCCCTTGGTAAAACCCTTTGTTAAAATATGGTATAACCCTTTTGCTAGAATCCCTTGGATGAGATTTTGGAACAAACCCTTTTGACGAAATCCCTTGATAGAAAACCCCTTGATAAGACCCCAATGAAACCTTTTAATAAAACCATTTAATAAAACCCTGATGAAACCCCATGATAAGACATTGGTGAAATCCTTTAATAACATTCCAGTAGAACCCTTAATAGAACCCTTGAAAAAAAAAGCCCTTAGTGGAACCCTTGATGAAAATCCTTAGATACCTGATGAAACCTATCCCTTATGAAGGCCATGTTGCCCAGTCGGGAATTAAACCCCTAAGAGTAAATATGAACCTTATGCATGTATGCATGTTTGGGTATATGAGCGCATGTATGCATGTTTGAGTTTATGAGTGCATGTTAGATGCTAGAGCGTAGCGACATGACTGATGCATGATTTGGGCTAACGCCTCTTTTATGATATGCAATGCATGTGTTGTCCGAAATAAAACTTTCCATAACGTCCTGACTCCCTAACCCTTGAGACCTTGATAATCGTAGTGAGCCATGATACTCTTGATTCCTGTTTAACATGCCGTTAAAGAACCTCCCCTGTTGGTTAGATTGTAACGTACATTCCTGTCAGTGTATAGACCTTGTATCTTGCTTTGGAAGAATATGATCCCTTTGATGATTCCAAAAACCGAAGTAAAATCCATTTTCCCTTTTTAAAGCTTTTATTTATACCTGATATTTCAATGCATTATCTCACAATTAACCGACACCTTGTAATAAAATGGAATAATTTTAGGAGGCAAAGAAACGTATTTGAAAAGCAAATTTATTGAGAATTGGCCCGCAAATGGGCAATGATAAGCAAGGAGGGTAATTCTCATAAGGAGATATTACCGAAAATCCAGAAAAATGTAAAATGGCAATAAGAAAACAAATTTATTTATGATCCTATTAAATTTAACACCAGCTAATATCCCTAAGACTCCAAGATCACGACACTTCGCTTCTCAAGATGACGGCTGGAATGATCGTTCCCTTCTGAATTCCTGTTACGGGGTGACTTAAGGGTTTTCAATCATATTCCTTTTAGATATCCCTAACTTTTGCCTGAACCGCTCTTTTTAGAGTCTTAGTCCACCGGGATGATATACCATTTTTTTCGACTAAGCCGCCCTTAAGGGTTTTCGACTCGTCGGGTATCATTTTCATTCAAGTCCCTAATTTTTGCCTGGATTGCTCTTTCGAGTTTTCAATCCACCGGGACGCCCTAATTTTTGCCTAAGTCGCCCTTTAGGGTTTTCGACTTAGCGGGCTTTTATCCTCTTTTTCTAGGCATAGCATTTTTTACCGAATCGGAGTTCACCGGTCGTGGTAAATCCGCTCCATCCAGGGTTGTTAATATTAGTGCTCCGCCAGAGGAGGCACTCTTCACGACCTATGGCCCTTCATAGGGTGGGGTCCATTTGACGTGGTGGTCTTTATGGATGGGTAATATTTTCCTTAACCCCAAGTCTCCCTCTTCGCGTGGGCGAGGACGAATTTCTTTGTCAAACGCTCTCTTAATTCCCATGTGGATATAACTGCCCATAACCACACGTTTCCCTTATACGAGGTTAGCTAATCGAGCCTAGTTTGCACCCATTCTTCCTTATCCAGATTAGCTTCCTTTATGATCCTAAATTCCGATTGATAGCCCCTGCAGATATAAGTTTCCCTCGAGATCCAGGTCTAGGTCCTTCATAGGAGTCCAAAGTTTCACAATACATTGGATTCTCAAGTATTGTTAAGTGCATTATAAGTGGTCTCCTTGGGACTGGTAACACCAATATAAGTGGCTTTTCATTTTGTCCTTTATTCCCTTTTTGACTGACCATGGATCCTGATATTTTCCAGATCTGATTCCATAGGTACACCTTGTAGGATTTAGTCGTAACTTGAATTTCCTTAACTGATCCCACAACTTTTGTAAGTTGGTTATGTGATCTTCTTCCTTTTGCGACTTGGTAATCGTATTAACCATATGAACCTCTATCTCCTTGTGCCCCATATTTCCATGGTCCTTTGATAAGTTACTCCTACATCCTTTAACCCAACAGGCGTTACCTCATGACAAAAAGTCGAATTACTTCTTAACTTCTTCCCTAATCTGGAGGATCATATCTGATCTAGTCTTCCTCAGCTTTTGCTTGATTGGCGTGCATTCTAGTTTGAATAGTGGTTCGTGCTTGCCGATGCTTGTATCAAGTCTTGGTGTATCTTGGTATGTCCATGCAAACACGTCAAAGTATCCTCGCAATAGCTCGATCAGTCTTTCCTTTATATCCTTATCCGGAGAAGCACGACTTTGACCTCTTTCCTATATTCCTCAGTTCCCAGATTGAGCACATTCACTGGTTCCTAATGAGGTTGTATCTCCCTGTCCTCTTGCCTCAACAGTCTGGCTAACTCTTCGGGAAGCTCCCACTCGTCCTCATCACCCTCTTCCGCTTGATTAATCGATAATCCGAAGTCATTCAAGATTATAGCGGTGTCATTTTTAATAGGTTCATTTTTAAATTTGCATGGAGACGAAGATTTTTTTTCTATTTTTTTATCCCTTTTGGAACGAAGTGCTAGAAATAACAATATTGAAAGAAGGTATATTGCCATTTTGAATAAACAGAAAATGAAAGAAAAAGATCTTGATTGAAAACAAAATGCAAATTGATTGATAGAAATAATCCAATGAAATAAAAGGTGGCCCTACAAAGCTTTGTCCACTTTCCTTGGGCATAGCAAGGGACTTATTATTATTTTAAGAAAAAGTAAATTACTTCGGAACAAAAATCATCTCAAAAATCCCAATGGTTCTTCAATTGTTGAAATTAGGCATTCCTTTCTTCCCCTTCCATTGCAGCCATATGGTCCCCAATTCCAAATCCCACGCCATGGAAATTGTCTTCTAATCCTTCATTAGCCGGTTTGTAACCCAGCCCAAACAAATCCTTCTCCTCAGGTAACTCCCATTGTTTTCCCTAGTTTGTCATGTCTTTCTTACTAATAAGGAATTCATCCCCCATCTCTTCCATGGCGTTGACTGTTGCCCCAATGTGCCCCAGTAACGCATTATCTCCCAGATTTGGATCTTCAAGGTCTATAACACTGACATCATTTTCCTTTGAGTTGTTTTCGGGGCACCCCTTATTGTTATGCTGGTCGGAGGATGACTGCCCAATCTTTCTTGTCTTTAAACTGTTCTCAATCCTCTCTCCAATGATAACCAAGTCAATGAATCCCGTTGAGACTGCCCCAATCATCCTTTCATAGTATAGTCCTTGCAGAGTTCCCATGAATGTATCTACTAGCTCGCTTTCTCACAATGGAGGTTGAACACGAGAGGCTAGCTCCCTCCATCTCTGGGCGTACTCCTTGAAAGATTCGTTCCCTTTTTGAGACATGTTTTGTAATTGTATGCGATCAGGGGCCATGTCTACATTATATTGGTATTGCCTTATAAAGGCACTTGCCAGATCCTCCCAGTTCTTGGTGTGAGTCCTCTCCAGTTGTACGTACCAATCCAAGGATGCCCCACTAAGGCTATCTTGGAAAACATGCATCATCAGCTTTTCATTTTTAGCATGAGCCCCCATCTTTCGGGAAAACATCCGGATGTGGTTTTTAGGACAACTAACTCATTTATACATCTCGAAGTTAGGTGCCTTAAACTTAGGAGGTATGACCACATCGGGCACCAGACACATTTCCAAACCATCCACTCCAAAAACATTAAGTCCCTCCACGACCTTTAACCTTTCCTCAAGTGCTTTGTACTTATCATCAATCCCTCTCCTTTCCCTAACAGTGGTTCCTTTATTTTCGAGGGCCACTTGTCTTGGATTTTCACGCTTGTATGCGTAGTTCTCCCGTGGAGTAGGTCTGTAAGTAGTACGAGGTGCCCCATTGGAAATATGGGGAGAGACGGTTCCCTCGAGAGGTTGGTTAACAGTTTTGTGCTTAGTAGTTTCAGTCTCCTCATGTTCTAGATCATGGACAAACCCTAGTAGGGTGTTATTGCCTTCAACATTGGAGGTAGGAGTAGGAACCTTCCTTCGCTGGCTTGACTTGGTTATTCTGGCTATCAAATTCTGGACGGCAAGTGTCAGTTGATCAATCTGGCTTTTCATTTCTTCCACGTTCTCCTTGACAGTATCCATTTCTCCTCTTAGAGTAACCATATCCTTCTCCATCTGATCCATAGCTTTCCTTTGGTACGCTCGAGTGCGAGGTCGGGAAGTCAGATTGTTATGCCTGAGACGAAGTTTGAAAAAAAATGATTTTTTTTTATTTCTCCTTATATTGAATGCATGTTGGTGATGTATGCTAAATAAATTTTTAAAATTTTTATTTGGGGGGAATTTCAAAATCCATTGTAGTCATAGATGAATATATCCAAAGGATGAAACCCATACACCTAGAATATCAAATCCAAATCCATTAGCCAATCCCAAATCCAAAATGCCTTATAACAATAATTCCTCGGAAACAACCCAAAACAATAATCCCAAGATGGAAGCTCCTGAACTTAAGAAGGCGTAAACTAAGTGGATGCCCCCAATGCCTTCTTCAAATGAGCTTTAAACTCCTCCAAGTATCCTTTCTTAAGCCCTTGCACTTCCCTATCCTCCTTGTAGTGAGATGATGGATCTTCAAGGGGTACAACTGAGTTTTTTTTAAAGCTTGACCATTTTTCTTTTTATGTTTTTTTTGTTGCTTTTTCTTTCCCTTTTTTTTCATGCCCCTTGTAAGTTTTTTTTTCCTTTGTAAATCCAAGTATAGCGTAAGAGCTAGTTGAAAATCCTTGAAGAGGAAGTCACATAGAGAAGGATCATAAAGTTGTGCAAAATCAATTATGGCCTCTACCTTCATAGGGATCCCTAAGAGATCGAGGATCCTTCCATACTTGGGTGTAAACATCCTTTGAGCAGATTTGGAATTAAGTCTTAAAGGCCTTTGAGACTTTGTAAATCAGCACTTAGCATTTGATGCGTAGGGTAGCCCTTTTATTTGAATCAATCTTTCCCATATTCCTACAACACATCTTGAAATTCCCCACAAAAATGCATATATGCAAAAAAGTTTTTAAATGCATGATGACATGGACACCTTGTTCTTTGGTTAAATGTTCTTTGGGTTAGGGTAAGGTGAAAATGCAAGCATGACCCTAACTAGGTAGGCTCCCTATAATAGGTTTAGATCTAAAGCTTTTCTACCCAATCCCCTCACATGTAGGTTATAAAAATTTGGACAGCATAACGACCCCAACATGTTCAGACTATACCCTTGTTTTACCATGAGAAGAAGCAAGCCTTCCTACGGTAATCCTTCGGGATAAGTCTCATTTGGGGTAGGAGCCTAGTAACAGCCCTTGAGGGTTGAATACATAGGGTCTCCATAGATTGGTGTGGGGTAGGTTATGGTTCTCAGAGTCACGGACCACATCCAAATCATTCCACTACGAGAGGGGCTAGCCCTTTCGTGAGGACGACTTTGGAAGGATCTACTCTGAGTGTGGCATCAATGCATTTTAGGGGACGTTGCGTCCCCCGTAAAAACATTTCCGTTCCACTTTAGGTTCTAGGGTTATCCTCCAAGCTTTGAGTTTTAGCTTCACTCCTTTTTTTTATGTCCCAATCCCTTGCATGATAATACAAAAAACAAAATGTTAAATAAATAAATATATGAAATAAAAATAAATAAATAACAATAAAAAATAAAAAAACCAAAATAACATCCAAGACAAACAAATCCCTAAATCCTAAGGCTAGGATTGACTCTCGCTAGGAAGGTCTCCCCAGCAGAGTCGCCAGCTGTCGCGGCCGGCAAAAATATTCGAGTCGCCACCATATTTTTTAAAGGAAAATAATGATAAACCTAAATATCCTTATCGTAAGGTAGAGATTCTACGGTTCGGGAGTCATTTAAGTGAAGGGAAGGTGTTAGGCACCCCTCACTTCCATTGTATTCAATGGGATCCACCTTTGAATTTAGGGCATGTTTGTTTGTCTAAATGAAAAGAAAACCTAAGTTTTTTCCTAATTATACTCGCTAGGGTTGGTTTGCAACCCTATGCCTACGTACCCTCAAAATGAAGGATCAGAGTAACCGTAGTTCACCTCCCCTATTCCTACCCCCTAATCCTATTCCTAAATCCCAAATCCTATCCCTAAATCCCATCCACTATTTATACTCTTGGGTAAAGAGTTCTATCCCTTAAATTTAGTGTTTATACTCTTAGATGAGGAGTTCTATCCCTTAAATCCCTTAAATCCCTATCCATTATTTATACTCTCGGAGGAAGAGTTTTATTCCTTAAATCTAGTGTTTATACTCCTAGATGAGGAGTTCTATCCCTTAAATCCCTTAAATCCCTATCCATTATTTGTACTCTCGGAGGAAGAGTTTTATCCCTTAATCATTTTATTTATACTCTCGGATATCAAGAGTGTTATCCCTAAATCCTTATCCCCTATCCTTTATTTAGGCTCTCGGACCAAGAGCATTATCCCTTAATCCTTTTATTTATACTCTCGGATATCAAGAGTTTTATCCCTTATCCCACCTTTATTTAGGCTCTTGGACAAAGAGTTTTATCCCTTGTTTTAAATCCTTAAAAGAATCCTATTATAACCCTTAAGTTCTTAATAATTATCCCTTAAATTTTTTATAATATAAGATAGAAATCAAACCCAAAAAAAAAAAACGAATTAATTAATTCCATTATTTGTTGAATAAAAAAAATAATTTTTACCAATAAATAAAACACTATTTTTAAAAACCCAGTTTATAAATTAAAACCCCATTTTAGGCAATATTGTACATCCATTTATTTAAATCCCAAAAATTGTAATAATAGAAAATATTATATCCCATATTTTAAATCCCAAAATGACATTTAGACCAAATCCCAAAATATTTAACAAATAAAATCTAATCCCAATTTAATAAAATTTTAATAAATAGAATTCAAACCCCCAAAATAATAAAATTATGTCCCCAAGATATGAAAATTTAATACCCAAAATTAAATAATTAAATTATAATTAAATTCAACCCCAAAACATGTTTTAATAACAAATATATTTTAATCCCAAAAATATTTAATAATTTAAATAAAATTATACCCCAAATATCCAAATTTTGATCCCCAAAATTATAACCCAAAACATTTAGATAGTATTTTTGATCCCAAAATATGATTTTAATTCAATTTAATAAAACCCCAAAAGTATGAAAATTCCCTTTAAAAAAAACCATAAACCAAATGTTAAAAATACCAAAATAATCATCCTCAACAAAGAAAAATAATAATAATAGTCCTCATCTATAAAAATTATCCCTAAGTATTTAATAACAAAATGTTTTAACTTCAAAAAGATTTTAATTATACTAGTATAAAAAGTTTAATGATAAACTATATGAAAAGTTATAATTATAAAAGAGTTTTTGAATACATATCAATGCAAACAACATAAAGAAAATCCCCACAACGTACATCAAATCAAACATATATGTTGGCTATACATAGACAATTAAGCAAACAATTCAGATATGCATAATTAAATCATATATTTAAAAATTCGAATTCACCAACCTGGAGTGCCGTGACCCACTTAAGTTGTTGCTTCCTCCCTCCTATTCTTTACGTTCCTCGCATATCCCTTTTCTCCTTAGTATTTCTTGACGTTCTCCATTTCCTCTCCCTATTTTTCTCCTTTTTCCCTTAACACAAGATTTCGACCCCTCTTCCCCTTTTAGTGTTGTTGTTCTTCAATGTGAAGAACAATAACTTTTTTTTATACTGATTATTGTGAATTTGTGGTTGAGGAAAATATGAGAAAAAGAGGTTCTATTTATAGGTGAAAAATTAGGTCAGACATTGAATAAAATTTTTCAGTTTAGGAAGGTTTTAATCTGACCTGATTTTCCTCTATTTCTTGGAGCCCAAGCAAATGAATCTGGATGGATTCATGGCTTGGTGAATTTAAATAAAAAATTAATATTTTAAATAAAAGAAATATCCTAATAATGATAATGAGAAAAAAAGATTTGATTGATTTTTATTTTTATTTTTATGATTTTTTGAGATTTTTTCCATAAAAACATGATTTTAATGAAAAAATCAATTTTTTAAAATAATTATTAAATAAAATACGAAAATTGATATTAAAATAATAATAAAAACTATTTTTATAATTTTTCATGATTTAAAAGAAAAGGAAAAAAGTTAGTAATAAAGGAAAAACAAATAAAACATTAAAAGTGAGGAAGGTGGGATTCGAACTCACAACCTCTCTGTCTTGTAACTCCCTATACTCCCCTTGCTACCAACTGTACCATTTTATTTATTCAAAATAAAACAACATTAGCGGGTATTTTAATAATAATTCAATGATAATATTAATATTAATAATAATATTAATATTAACATTAATCCTCCAATAACCCCACTATGACCCTAGTATAATTCGATTAAAAATTAACATGACCCTAATTAATCCCTATATATAAAGATAACAGTAATCTAACCCTATTTAACTCATAACGCCAACTAATTTATTCTACCCCTGCTATTAAAATAAATAAACCCCTCAATACAAAAAGCAAAAAAAGAATAGACGGGTGGTCATAATTTGGGGTACGATACACTTCCAACCATTTTCTCCCAATAGAACGGGGACAAGGTATCCATAAACATTCCAGTTAACTCCTTCTCGGCCAGGGGAGGTTCCACTTGGGAAGCCAACTCTCTCCAGCGCTGAGCATACTCCTTGAAAGACTCTTTATCATTCTGAGACATGTTTTGCAGTTGACGGCGATCAGGAGCCATGTCAAGGTTATACTTGTATTGCTTCATGAAGGCATTGGTGAGGTCTTGGAAGCTATGGATAGAGTTTTTCTCAAGACCCATGTACCATTTGAGTGATGCTCCACTCAAACTGTCTTGAAAACAGTGGATAAGTAACTTCTGATTTTTGGCATGAGCAGTCATCCTACGAAGATACATGACCAAGTGAGCTCTTGGGCAAGAGTGACCTTTGTACTTCACAAAATCTGGAGTTATAAACTTAGGAGGTATAACAAGGTCAGACACTAAGCACATGTTGTCTGCATCTACATTAAAGAAATCAGTACCCTCAACGGCTTTGAGTCTTCTTTCTATGCTCTGAAACTGCTCTCGGACAACTTCGGGTTCAACAAAGTCCTCATGGTCCTCACCCTGAGCACTGGCAGCATTGTACTCATAGAGGGGATTCTCAAAAGGAATTCGAGTAGTCTGAACTATAGGTTGAGGCTCGGCGAAAACAGGAGCTTGAAAGACAGACATAGCAGTAGATATAACCGGCGGAGAATAGTTGTGTGGTAAACCATACTCGGGCCAAGTTGAAGGTGGCACTTGAACCGGTGGAGGATCAGCACTTGAAACTTCCTGGATGACAGTTCTTTGGGGTTGCTCTCCCCTAGCAATCAAAACTTGAAGCATCTTAGTGAGTTTAGTCATACTTGATTTGAGGTCATCGATCTCCATTCGGACCTCAGCATTGTGTGCCTCTTGCTCTAACATCTTGCGTCTGTAATTAGCTCTAGTCCGGTATCGGTGTCGAGGAATCAGCTTGACGACTCACAGATGACACTGGAAGATAGAGACCACTAGAAATGAGTAACTGGACAGACAGACTTATGCAATGAGACATGCAAAGATGCAGATGATATGCAATGCAATGCAAACCAACTGGTTTCAAGGAACTCAAAAGCAAGTTGCAAACATTTTTTTTGAAAGCTGAAGAGTTTTGCTTTAAAAACCATGATCTTTTTTTTATCTTTACAAAGGAGAGAGCGCATGAATTCCTTGAAACCGGAGGGCTATCATGAATGTATGCACAAACACGCATATACAGGTATTCACATATTCACACATATGTACAGGGAAACAAATGAGGGCCTAGGTTTGAAGATCACGAGCATGGAGCCATGGTCTATCCATCCCAAAAGGCGTGTACTATGGGTTTTCATCTGCAGAACATGGTTCTAAAAAAGTTCCCAGAGTCGACAACCCATCTTTCGGATTTTATCAACTTCCCAATTGCTCGGTGGTCAATAAAATTCTCAAGAGAGTCTCGTCTGAGTGTAGTATCGCGTAGCAACCATTTAGGATTACTCCCTCATAGTCATCGCACTACATCCTAAAAGGCCAAGTAGGGTAAAGGGTAACTAATGGTCATCAGTATCCCTGGCACCAAGGTTGAAAGTAGTAACGCCTTCACGATTGCTCGTTTAGCTTATACCACTTCCAAGAGGGCCTCAACCGAGTGTGGACTTCAAGTTCACTCCTTTGGGATTTCTCCCTCGAAGTTTCCTTGACTATGCCCACGATCCTAATCAAATGTGTACTCTCAAGTCCGGGTTAGGACTTATCCTCACCACTCAAATGTAACAACCCTGCACACAGAAAAACTCAAGCACAATAGGTATACATATATATAAATATACAAATGTACAGGCAAGCAAACATATAAATAACACAAAGACAAACAAGATAGGCTTAACCCTCTTAGGAAAGGACCAGCAATAGGTCTAACTTGATCCCCAGTGAAGTCGCCATTTCTGTTGCGGTGAAAATCGGATAACAAGCTATTAATTAACTTGCATCATTTTTCTTTTACAACCGACTTTGATTTATCCAAAGGAAAGGTTCAAGATCGTTAAAAAAACCTAAAGGGGGAGATCTAAGGTTCGGGGCTTGGTTACACCTAGGGAAGGTATTAGCACCCTAAACGTCTGTAGTACTCTACGGGAACCTCTTGTTTTAATTTGTGTTATATTAAAGTTGCTTGCTAAGGAGATATGCTAAGGTAAAGAAATACCTAGGGGTATATTACACTAAGTATGGTCTAAGGGTGTAAAAAGAAAATGTGGAATCCGAGAAGGCATCGGATGTAAAGGAAAAAGATGGAAAAAGAAAAAAGGTAGCTCGCTAGGATCTCGCAATCCTATGCCTACGTATTCTCAAGATGAACTTGAGAAATCAGAGTCCGTAGTTCCCCTCAATGGGGGTGAGGAACTCTTGACTGTGGTCAAGGTTCCAAGGGAAAGTAGGGTGAAAAGCTTGAAAGGAAAGTTTGTGAGGATTGTTGTTTAGGAGAAGAGATTAATGGCTATCTCTTATGAAAGGATTGTGAAGGAGTTAAGAGTTGTGAGAGATTAATGGCTATCTCTTTGGGAATACTAGGTTAGAAGGGAGAAGAGATTAATGACTATCTCTTGTGAAATGGTTTGAGGTTAACAGGGTATTTGAGCTATCTATGACATGAAGTCAATAGAGAGACTTTCCTTTGGAATGAGGTATGAGACATCTTGAATATAATAGTATGAACAGTATAATAGTGTATGTGCAAAGCAGGGATCAAGACGTGTAATCGGCTCACAAGGCAAGACATCAAGAATATACACCATCAATAATCAAAACAACGTGTCAAGAATTAATCGAGGAGAAGCACGCCCAAAACATAGAAGCAAGTAAATCGCAAAATAAAATCGGACGACGCGTGAATTATTAATCAATTTAAATATTAATATTTAATAAGATTAATAAATAATTTAATTAATCAATATTAAATAAAAATATTTAAATAGATTAATAATCCTAACACTATTATTTTTTTACATTTTATAATACAAATTTAAAAATAAAATAAAAGAAATAATAAATAAAAATAATTAATTAAAAGAAAAAGAAATAATAATAAAAGAATAATAATACAAAAAGAGATGTTGGCAGCGCCAACTTTATGCTAATAATTTATAAAATGAAAAGCTAGCAATCTTACGGTATAACCGACATTGTATGAAACACATTGGAAAAAAGAAACTGAGACATATGAAAACTCAAACTCACCCATGTCATTTAATCATCATACTTCAATTAATGAGAATTTCTATACAATATATAGTAAACAAAATGACCATGCAATAAATAGCAAAAATGCAATTAATAAAATATTTTCTACATTTTTAATATATTATTCAAAAAAGCTAGAAATAGGAAAATATTAAAAATAAAAATGTTTTTCTGGTTTTTTTTTTAGAATATACAAAATAAACAGAAAACAAGGAATTAAATATATATTTTTTTTAAAAAGTTAGAATTTAGTCACAAATTTACACAAAAACAATAGCACACATGCACGTTTAATATTGAAAACTCGTACCATAATAAACACTAATAATAAGATAAAGTAGCAGTAAACCGAAACATGATTCCAAGCATGATAGCAGTAAACTCACATATGAAACTTACATGGTAGTAAACTTGGATATGAAACTAATTACATGGCAATAAACTTTCACTGAACAATATACATGATTACAAGCATGAACCAAACCCAAAATCTACCAATCACTAACAAACATATAAAACAAATACACACTTAAAAAGAACTGCATGCCATCAAGAAAATAAAATAAAAAAGGTTAAAATGTTTTTATTTTATTTTATTTTTAACATATAAAAAGAAAACTCAAATAATAAATAAACAAGCTTCAGCAGTATTTGTTTAATGCCTAAAACCATTTATAAAAAAAAACTTGTAAAAGGATATACTCACAATATGAACAAAACAACCATAGCAGTGACACAACTCAAACAACATTAACATTAGCTATCACCACATATTTACAACTCATGAAAAGCAAAACACATGGTATCAAAACTTGATAAAAATAAGGAACAAAAATATAATACATTTAAAAGAGAAAAATACAAGAAAACCTGGAATTTTTTTCTTTGCGGCTTGTGCGTATTTTCTTGGCAGTTGGTAACTTCCTCTGTTCTCTGCTTCTTCTTGTTGAATCGTGACAGTTAAGTAGACGGTGACGGCTAGGCGCCGACAACAGCTCCCTTATACGACTCCGGTGGTGGTTGTGGTTGAAGAGTGATTGCGGGTGTTGATGGTTTTTTGTTGAATGCTGCACAAAACGGCTTTGCGTGTGTTTGGTTGTTGTCTGTGGTACATGTGGAAAAGGATGTTGAAGGATGGAAGTGTTTTGAATAGTGAGCTTGAGATGAAAGAGGGTGAGTTACTCTATGGGATGTGAAGCTGTTGTTTTATTTATTTTTGCAGAAGAAAGTTTATAGGTTGAAGGTGTAATGAAAACAGAAGAAAATGAGGTAATGGAGATGGTAGAATGGTGGATTGTTGTTTTACCGGTTGGTATTCTGGTGATGATGTTGGTGTCTAGTTCGCAAGGGAGAATGGAGTCCTTTTATAGCACAAGGCAGCTGGTTAACTCGTTTTGAAATCACCAAGGATATTGGTTTTGTCCAACAGAGAAGTGGAGGTAGATTATGCGCATAGCTGTTCTTGCTTTTCTTGAGCCAAGTGAGAGTGTATCACTTGCTTGAGCTTAGGGTTTTGTCAGAAGAATGCAAAGGCATGGACTTGTGAATAAAGGTGCATGAAGAAGTACACGATGGTCATCTTTTATACACTATGGTACATTTCTCTCTGCTACTTGTGAAGGTACAAAAAGTTGTACTTAGTGAAATCTTCTTGGCACGATTTAGTGGCTTGTGTTGGAAGTTGATAAGAAAGCTCAACTGCTTTGTATTTGCCACAAACTTGCTCAGACTTGGTTTAGTTACAAGATATAGTTTTGGAAAGAAACGAACTATGCCATGCACTTCACCTGGGCACACTTCACATAATGGACCAAACACCAAACCTTTGGATTCTTTAGAAAGAAAAAAAAAAAAGGTGCAATGGGACACATGTTCCCCTTTTTTTTCTTAAAGGTTAGCTAAATTAAATTAGACAAATGAAAAGTAAAAAACACATAATTAAAATAAAAAGTGGAAATAGAATTAAACTAAACCAAATTAAGACTAAAATGAAGAAAATCTAAATTAAAAATATATACTAAAATAAACTATATAAAATAACTAAAAGAAGAGGATAAACTAAATTAATTTTAAATAATTTAAAATAAAAATTCAAATAAATATGATCAAGAATGACATGGAAGAGGAAAATGCATAATTAATAAAATGTCTTACTGAAAAATGCAAAAATTTTTGACCTAGAATGATATGCAAAAGATCAAAGAATCTAAGGGTAATATTTGGGGTATGACAGTGTGAATGACGAAGGTATTCGGGCATTCGGGGTGCAAGAGGATTAAATATCGGAATACCCGAAATTTTGATGGTGACTAAGAATGGTAGTTTACGCATCCTTCTTCTTTTGCTAAGCAATGATGCTAAGAAAAGGTAAAAACTTCCCCTCGATCCTGGTTTCCTACCAAGGAACTGGTCTTAGTTTCGGATGTAAACTTCCCCTCGATCCTGGTTTCCTACCAAGGATCTGGTCTTAGTTTCTTTTGTCAATAAACTTTCTTGACAAGGGACGCTATTCGTAGCGGTTTTCCTCAAACTTCTCGCTGAATTTTCCTGGGGAGATGCCATTTGATGGAAGAAAATTTGATGTCAGACTTGCTGGGGAACCCATTCGTCTGAGATGTAGAGGTATACAAACTTCTCTGTTGGAGATGCCATTTGTCAGCTCTATCGGGGGAAACAAGTCTCTTAAGAGACTGCTTTCGTTTGGGGATATTACATCATACTTTTCTCGAGATCTTCTCGGAGAAATGCCATATGATGTGATCCAATTTTGAGGTACCGATGACTTTGTTGACATCGACTCTCCGGGGAGCAAAATCAATGCGTTGCGGAAAGTCTTTAGTTGAGAGGCTTTCTCTGGGGATTTTCCTTAATCCGGGAAAGCCAAGACATCATCTTCAATGGCGAATAGTGATGTCGGCTGAGGGTTCTCTAGTTTTCCAGAGGTTCAAGTTATCAAAGTGGTCGAGGACCGTCTCTAGTCCAGAGATAAATTGGAGAGAGATTGCTTAGATGATTCACTTCCTGATGAGGAGATAACTGACAACTCGATTGAGAAGACTTTTATCACTAGGGGGTAAGACCGACCAGAGTGATAGTGATGCAATATGAATATGAATGTAAATCAATAAGGCATGAGGCATGTATGTATATGCTGACAAAACTGACACGATATACAGACTAGTAGATGAACACGACTAGATACTCGGCCACAATGGGAGATGAAAAGTATCACTGGTTCACGATAGCAATTCTGCATTGCTTAGAAGAAATAGTCCCTGCGGGGATAACCGTTGATCGGGCTTAGGAGGTAAGAACTCTGTCGGGGTGTGTCAGACGAAACAAGGTCTCTAACACAGTTGATCCTTCATTCAGGTGTACTGGTTTAGAAGGGATACTTTGATTCTGCACTTTGAGGTCCGCTTACTTCTGGAGAAGCAATCGATGTTCTTTCGATGTTCAACAGTCAAAAGAAATTGTCATCTTTATTTTAAAAGCAGAAAAATTTTATCAAGTAAATCCATTTTGTTTTATTTCAAGAATTGTTAATCATATTAAAATGTCGCTCTGTAAAGCTAAAACAAACAAGAATTATAAACAAAAGCACAAGGGCTCAAATTTTATTGATAGGATGGAAATCAGCTAAACGCGTGATTCCAAAGAGTATATACAAAGTTAGAAAATGGTAACTTACAGGGAAAAGGGCTACATCGAAACATAACGACCAATATCCTTCCACCAACTTTGAATTCTGGACATTCTGAGCTTCTGTCGAAAATGACCCTGACTGGAGTTTTCCTGACGGTGTAACTGCTGTTGAGGGTTTGCCCCTGTTGAACGTAGTTACTTGCCATTATCCCTAATTTTTTCTTGGATCGTACTTTGAGGTTTCCAATCCACCGGGATGATTTTTTTTTATTTTGTCTCTAACTTTTGCCTGGACCGCCCTTTCGGGTTTTCAATCCACCGGTACGTTTTTTTTAGGAGAAGTATTTCTTGACTACATCAACATTCGTGGGGTAGGCAAATTCCTCTCCGTCCATGGTTGCGAGTCTCAAGGCGCCGCCTGAGAAAGCTTTCTTGACCCCATAGGGGCCGTCATAATTCGGAGTCCATTTGCCCCGAGAATCAGTGAGAAATGATGGTATCTTCTTGAGCACAAGGTCTCCTTTTCTGAAGACGCGAGGTCGGACCTTTTTGTGAAACGCCTTCTTTATTCTTTGCTGATACAACTGACCGTGGCATAGTGCCGTCATTTGTTTTTCTTCGATCAGATTCAGTTCGCCGTGTCGACTTTGACACCATTAAGCTTCTGTAAGCTTCACTTCCATCAATACCCGGATTGATGGGATCTCTACTTCTATAGGGAGCACTGCTTCCATGCCATATACTAAAGAGAAAGGGGTTGCCCCTGTTGAAGTGCGGACAGATGTACGATAACCGTGAAGAGCAAAGGGTAGCATCTCGTGCCAGTCTTTGTAGGTTACAACCATCTTTTGAACGATTTTCTTAATGTTCTTGTTAGCCGCTTCTACCACTCCATTCATCTTAGGTCGGTAGGGAGATGAGTTATGGTGTTTGATCTTGAACTCAGCACACACCTCTTTCATTATCTTATTGTTCAAGTTAGATCCATTATCAGTAATGATCTGGCTAGGAACACCATAACGACAAATGATATTGTTTTTGATAAATCGGACCACCACTTGTCAGGTTACATTGGCATATGACGCTGCTTCGACCACTTGGTGAAATAGTCAATGGCTACCAGGATGAACCGATGTCCGTTTGAAGCCTTGGGCTCAATCTTCCCCATATGGAAAATGGCCATGGGGAAGAAAGAACTTTGAGATGTGTCGGCGGTACATGAATTTTGTCTGAGTATATCTGACACTTGTGACACTTCCTCATGTACTTGTAGCAGTCGGATTCCATGGTCAACCAGTAGTACCCTGCTCTAAGAATTTTTCTCGCCATCGTGTGTCCGTTGGCATGAGTGCCAAAGGATCCTTCATGAATTTCTTTTATCAGCATGTCTGCTTCTGGTCTGTCGACGCATCAGAGCAAGACCATGTCAAAATTCCTCTTATAGAGTGTATCACCGCTCAGGAAGAAGTTGCCCGCCAGCCTTCTGAGGGTCTTTCTATCCTTTCTAGATGTCCCAGGTGGGTATTCTTGTTTCTGAAGGAAGCATTTGATATCATGATACCAAGGTTTGTCGTCTATGACTGCTTCAATCGTGAAGATGTAGGCGGGCCGTTCAAGGCGCATTATGTCGATCTTAGGTAGGTCAGTCCATTGACCTATGCTAATCATGGAAGAAAGAGTGGCTAATGCATCAACCATGTGATTCTCATCACGAGGGATGTGATGAAACTCGATTCTGTTGAAGAAAGGAAACAACCTTCTCGCGTAGTCTTTGTAAGGAATCAGTCCTGATTGGTATGTGTTCTAATCTCCTCTGATCTGATTGATGACCAGAGCTGAGTCGCCATATACGTCCAAGTTCTTAATCCTTAGGTCGATAGCTTCTTCGAGACCCATGATACAAGCTTCGTATTCAGCCTCGTTATTTGTACACTTGAATGTAAGTCTGGCGGTGAAAGGAATGTGGGTACCCTAGGGTGTTATGATAATTGCCCCAATTCCGTTTCCATAATGATTAACTGCTCCATCAAAGATTAGTCCCCATTGGGGACCTGGTTCTGGCCCTTCACTGGGTAGCGGTTCATCGTAATCTTTCATTTTCAAATACATGACATCTTCGTCTGGGAAGTCAAATCCGACTGATTCCTGATCGTCAATCGGTTGATGAGCCAAATGATTGGCTAAAATACTCCATTTAACGGCTTTCTGAGCGTGATACTCTATGTCATATTCTGATAACAACATCTGCCAACGGGCAATCCTTCCCGTGAGAGCAGGTTTTTCAAAGACATACTTGATTGGATCCATTTCGGAGATCAACCAAGTAGTGTGACGAATCATGTACTGGCGAAGAAGTTTGGCTGCCCAAGCCAGAGCGCAACAAGTTTTCTCAAGCAAAGTGTACCGAGTCTCGCAGTCGGTGAATTTCTTGCTCAGATAGTAGATGGAAGACTCTTTCCTTTTGGTTTCGTCTTGTTGGCCAAGTACACAACCCATTGAGTCCTCTAGGACTGTGAGGTAGATGATCAGTGGTCTTCCTTCCACTGGAGGTGATAGAATCGGTGGGTTCGACAGGTATTCCTTAATACTGTCGAAGGCGGTTTGGCAGTCTTCTGTCCAAATGCAGTCCTGGTTCTTTTTCAGTAATTTGAAAATCGGCGCACATGTGGCGGTCATGAGGAATATGAATCTGGAGATGTAGTTCAAACGTCCCAGGAATCCTCTGACTTGTTTTTCAGTTTTCGGAGAAGGCATTTCTTGAATGGCCTTGACCTTGTCAGGATCAACCTGAATTTCTTTATGGCTGACGATGAACTCTAAGAGTTTCCCCGAACGGACACCGAAGGTGCACTTATTGGGATTCAAGCGGAGTTTGTACTTTCTCAACCGCTCGAATAGTTTTGACAAGTGGGTCACACGCTCCTCTTCTGTCTTAGATTTTGCAATCATATCATCGACATATACCTCGATTTCTTTGTGTATCATGTCATGAAACAGAGTAGTCATGGCCCTTTGATAGGTTGCCCCAGCATTCTTCAAACCGAACGACATTACCTTGTAACAAAAGGTGCCCCATGGGGTGATGAACGAAGTTTTCTCCATGTCTTTCGGCGCCCTTTTTATCTGATTATAGCCCGAGAATCCATCCATGAAGGAGAAAACTTTGAACTTTGCTGTACTATCTACCAGCATGTCAATGTGTGGTAAAGGAAAGTCGTCCTTTGGACTAGCCTTGTTTAAATCTCTGTAGTCGACACACATTCTGACCTTTCTGTCCTTTTTTCGGAACGGGTACGATGTTGGCTAACCATTGAGGATATTCTGACGTAGCGAGAAAACCCGCGTCAATCTGTTTATGTACCTCCTCTTTGATTTTAATGGTCATGTCCGGGTGAGTCCGTCTCAACCTATGTTTTACTGGTGGGCATTCCGATTTTAATGGTAAATGATATTCCACGATGCTGGTATCCAACCCTGGCATGTCCTGGTAGGACCAAGCAAACACATCGGGACACTCTTTGAGAAGCTTTGTCAAACTCTCTTTGGCAGTTGGATTGAGCAGTGCTCCAATCCTGATTTCTTTTTTCTCTTCCTCTGAGCCCAAGTTGACCGTTTCCAACGGCTCTTTGTGAGGTTCAATGGACCTTTCCTCCTGTCTGAGTAGTCGGGAGGTCTCTTCTGGAATTTCGTCGTCACCTTCTTCTTCAGCCTCAAATACCGGGAATTCTAAGTTGGGAGAAGGCATCGGATCGTATGTTTCAACTGGGTTTAAAACAAGCAATCTGCATGACGTGATGATTTGTGTTTAGAAGAGATAGAGAGAATGCAAAAGTGCGTGCAGTGTTTTTTTTTTGTTTACTGCTTGTTTTTTTATTGAGTTGTTTTTTAGTATTACCATTTTCTGAAAAACAAAAAGAGAAAACAACAATTAATGCGGAAATTACAGAACGACGTTATTTTATTTATGAACAAGTCGATTCTTGAAACTACAGCCCTATAAAACAAAACTCTGTCGCTTTGGGCGAAGCGAAGAGGGAAAATTTACAGAAAGCGAGCCCTATCAAAACATCCATTTCACTTGGGCAGGGTGAAAGGTTAAGATAAAGACGGCAATTACTTTGACTTATGAACAATCTTTGGAACATCGACAGCAACCCATTGGCAGAGAACTCCTCGGTGAATCACAAAGTCTGGTACCTTCCTTGATTTGTCTTTAGAAATGACACTAATTTCTGGTGGAGCAGGATGATTGGAATATGTCTCCCAGGCAGAGTTGTCGTAGGAGGATTCCTCAGTTGTATTTTGCTTAGTATTTGTACTCTCAGCTGTATCTTCCCATCAAGTTGGCTGGATGTCTTCGAGCCTGATACGAGAGCTTTCAGGAGCGGTGTATTTGACCATGAAGTCGAATTTTCCACTCGGTTGTCCCAAGGTATCCCACACTTCTTTGGAACTAGAGGAGTCATCCCTCTCGATGATGTTGACCTCGGGAAAAGCATAGTTAATGAATTCTAGTCCTGCAAACGTTGCGAATTCATCGTCGTGCTGGGTATTTTTAGGATAACCTGGTTGTTGATCCCATGACAGGTGGGGACGCAGGTATTCTTTTCAATGATGCCCAGCTGATTTTCATTGTTCGGATGGCTCTCTTGCCCCAAGTGTCCTGGGTAAGGCTGCCATATTGGCAGGCCATCCATCGGGCCATGATAGTTGTGGTCAAAGTTGTCTTTCGTCAGAGTGTCCTCCTCTAATGAGTTTGGCGGAGCACGACATCCTTCTGGATCACAATCTCCATATATCATTTCGACATCTGACCGGGGTATAAATCTCGGGCTCTGTGTAGGAAAGCAAAAGGGAGTCTGCGTTTCGTCCTGAGACATATAACCGTCTTCGTTGAGATAGGACTTCCATTCTTCATCCATATCGGATGAATCATCTTTATTGATGGTATGGACTTCTTGAGACACTGGGCGAAGGAAACCTCCACTGTGGAAGAAATCCTGAATGGGATGACAATTTTTATCGTTGGTAGCCGTCTGGGTACAGGTTGCAGAAAAACCAAGACCCTTCTTTGTTTTATTGTCAGTAGGAATGACAAGATGCCCCCATCCTGTTGTATTGGTACTCCCGACTGCTTTGATAGCATCTTTGTACGAGGAAATCAAAGTTCCCCCTTTGGATTGATTGTCATTGTGTAGCGAAAGCGCTTGGAACTGAGTTCCAATTACCCCCTCTGGTTCTACATAAGTGGATGACGATAAGTTGCTTACGAGCAAGGCCTGTTCTCCACAGACTGTGACGAGTTGGTCATTCTGGACGAACTTTAGCTTTTGGTGGAGGGTTGATGTGACCGCCCAGCCTGATGTATCCAAGGTCTTCCTAATAAACAACTGTAAGTTGCCCGGATGTCCACGACCTGGAAAGTGACTTGGAAAGTGTGAGGACCGATAGTTATGGGAAGATCGACTTCGCCGATAACCGTTTTTCTGGATCCGTCAAATGCTTTGACGACGAATTCGCTGGTTCTCATCGGAGGTCCTTTGAATGATAATTGCATCAAAGTGGACTTCGACATAACATTCAAGGCTGACCCTGTGTCTACCAGTACGCTGGCTAAAGCATCGTCCTGGCAGTTGACTGTAATATTGAGTGCCATGTTATGACGGCGACCTTCTTCAGGTAATTCCTCATCACTAAATCCCAAGTTATTGCAGGAAGTGATGTTAGAGACAAAGCTATCGAACTGTCTGATTGTTACATCCTGTTCCACAAAGGCTTGCTCCAAGACTTTCTGTAGAGCCTCCCTGTGCGCTTCTGAACTAAGTAACAGTGATAATACCGAGATCTTTGAAGGAGTCTTTAACAGTTGGTCAACAATGTTGTATTCACTCCTCTGGATGAGCTTCAGCATCTCATCATTGTTTTTTGAAAGGTCGCGATAACTGGATTGATCGACCGGTGGATTGGGAACTTCTGTCTGAGGTTCCTTTTCTCTGTTAGGTTCTCCAACTCCTCTGTTGAAGATTCGACCGCTCCGTGTTACTCGACTGATGTCTGAAATATTCACGACGGAGGGTAACGGAATTTCCTTTCCATTCTCGACTGTTGTTGCACCGTACTTGTAAGGAATAGCCTTAGTTGATTCATACGGTAGTTGTCCCGGTAGATAGATGACTATGAGAACCTTCTGATTTTTCTGACCATCGTAAGTAATTTCGATCCGTTCCTGGTTGGGAACTCTCTATTCGTCAAGTAGAGGAATGATGGAACAAACATCCCTAACCCTCTGATGATCGGAGATTATGACAACGTCCTCGATTTGATCAGCGAGGTAGTTGACTGATCCAGAACTTGACCATGGTTGAATCTCTTTGCGGTCCAACTGAATCTGAAGGGCTGCTCGCATGAGGTAGTATCCTTGATTATCCACTGAGCAAACTCCACACCGCTCATAGTTGTGTAGTGGCACCTGGCCACATCCGCTTTGAATACAGTGTAACCTGACGAGATATGTTTCCATCGACCAAACATTCTGACTTTGATATCTAGTAGGATTCCCGTTAGTGATACTAATTTGCTGGGTGTCTTCATCCATATAGATTGGAAGCCACCAGTGGTTCAACAAGTGTTGAAGTGTTTCCTGGACAAGGGCACAACCTTGATCGTTTTTGCAACCCGCTTTGCAGCCCTGATAATCATGTGATACCAGGAACCCGAGCCGGACCTGTTTAGCATGTAACTCCACCAGGCTGATATTCATCAAGCGAATATTAAAGATTTGAATCATGTTGATTTAATAATGATTCCTATCATGGTAGTCTTGGATCCATCCAAGATCCATCTGACGCTGGAGGGTCTCTTGTACAAAAGAGCATCCCTGTTTGTTTACCGAGCAAGTCAGACAGGAATTGTACTCATGCCGCGACAGATTATGATACTGGCTTTGCCTTGAGTGCATTGCCACCAAGTTGACATTCATCGCACAGATGTCGTGGTTTTGAACGATGTTGGAATTCGTAAAAACCATGTTAACTCCACGAACTCGGTGCTCTTGGATCCATCCGAGATCCATCTGTTCTTGTAGAGGTGATTGCACCACAAAACATCCTTGATTATTTTTAGAGCAGATATCACACTGGTGATAATTATGAGGTCGCACATGGCCATATCCACTCTGTCTACAATGTATCTTGACCAAATTGGCCCTTAACAAGAGTACATCACGAATTTGATAGTGTTGTTAGACTCTCCCTCTATCAAATTGACTGCAGGTTTCTCATGTTGAGGCAGCGGGTTCGTGAGAACATTCGGATTCGTATCTTTGAAAGATAAGACCCCGCTCCTAACAAGCTTTTGCATATCGGATTTGAAACTGAGACAACTTTCTATATTATGCCCCGACCCTCCTTGATGGTAAGGGCAAGTCTGATCCACCTTAAACCAAAAAGGCGGATTTTCCGGTACTGTAAGAGGAGACTTAGTCTGTACATGTCCCTTGGCCAGTAGTAACGGAAATAGTTCTGCGTACCATACGTGTATAGGATCAAATCCTGGTGGTCGCATTGTACGGTTGTTGTTGTATTGAGGACGAGCCTGCCGAATAGGCTGTTGTGTCCTTTGCTGAAATTGCTGTTGACTAGGTTGGCTCTGTGCAACTTGAGGTTGATACGTAGAAACAGGCGCAGGGTTGATAGCAAGAGTTACAACTGCTACTGGTTGGTACCGTCGCCTTTGCTTTCCGAGAGAGACATTCCCAATATCCTGCTCTTTTTTTGTAGGGAGAGCACTACCGTATCGTTTTGTACTACTTGATGATCCAGCTTCTTTGACTAGACGTCCTTCTCGAATGGCTTCCTCGAGACGCACTCCCATACCGACCATTTTGGTGAAGTCGCTGGGCGCACTGGCAACCATTCTATCGTAGTAAAATAAGCTCAAGGACTTTAAGAAAATCTTTGTCATCTCTTTTTCCTCAAGAGGTGGACCAATTTGAGCGGCAATTTCACGCCATCTCTGAGCGTATTCCTTAAAGGTTTCCTTGTCCTTTTGCGACATTGATCTGAGTTGATCTCTGTCTGGTGCCATGTCCAAATTGTATTTATATTGTTGGACAAAGGCAGTGCCAAGATCTCTGAAAGTGCTGATCGTGGCGCGGTTTAGACCCATGTACCATTTTAGGGTGGCACCGATTAAACTATCCTGAAAGTAGTACATCAGTAGATCCTGATTCTCTGTCTGAGCTGACATTCGCCGAGCGTACATCACCAAATGGCTTTGAGGGTAAGAGTTACCCTTGTATTTTTCAAAGCCGGGCACTTGGAATTTGTGTGGAACTTTCACATTGGGGACCAAGCAGAGATCTGCGGCGTCCTTCCCAAATAAATCCTGACCACGAATGGCTTGCAGTTCCTTCTGCATTTCCAAGAACTGCTCCTAGAATTCATCCATTCTGTCAAACATAGTTTCCTTTCTACCAGAAGGTATCCGTGGAATTTGCCCTTCCGGGACAGTGTGCACCACAGGGGGTGGTACCGTGACTACGGCAGTGAATCTTGGCATTTCCCGAAGTTTGTAGCCTTCAGGAGTTGTTGGTATGCCCCTGGCATCTTCGCTTTCCCAAAGTTTGTAACCTTCAGGCCCAGCGGCTCCTGCTGAAGTTTCTGGATCTCTAGTGATCGGCGGAATATATCCTTCCGGGATATAGTTGGGTGGCAGGCCCCAAGGACGATCTTTCGGAATTTTGAACCTAGGATCATACTTCTCCACTATGGGCGTTGAGGTGATCTCTGAGATCACAGTTCTTTGTAGCTGAGCTTCTGCCATGGCTTGCATGTCGTTACGAAGCTTTCTCATATCCTCTCTCAGAGCGTCGATTTCTTCTTTCAACTCTCTGTTCTCTTCCTCGAGATCATCCATCTTTTTTTGACGATTGGCCCGAGTATTGTACGAATGAGACAGTTTGACTCTAGAACCAAGACACAAACGTGAGATTCGTAGGTAAGAAGAATACGTTACGTGAGAATGATGAATGCAATGATTATATTAATTATTTTTTTGTTTAATCAAAATAAACTTCGACAATTAGATTGCAAATACCAAACAGTGGGGGAAACCCCGTTTTATTGAATTCAAAGGATTGCAGAAATGGAAATACAGTAAATTACAAAGTGCGGAAACTGAAACCTAAGCTAATGGGTGTCATACCCTAAATTTTGACCACTTAGATTCCCATCATTGTGCAAATCATCATCATAATATGGATGGATCTTTATACCTCACCAGTCTCCCCAAAGATGGGTGAGCATACACTACAATCAAAGATTAGGGTTTTAAGCCCTTTCTGAGCTTTAGACAAAGGATCAATCAAGGAATGACTTGGTCTTCAACTTATCTAACCTCCCAAGAATCTATAATAGATCAAGAGGACTCCAACTGCAAGGATTAAGCACAAGGCTGCTCACTTCTAGGTGGATCAAGCTTCAAGATCAACAGTGTCACCAAATTAGGATTTTGGTCGACCGGGGCCTCCAGTTGGAAATTTTCCTCTGGGCACAAGCCAATGATCCAAAACATAACCTAATGTACTTCATGGAATATCATGAACCCAGTCATCAAGTCAATTTTGCCTCAGGGAGTGCATACATCAAAAATCAGGAATTAGGGTTTCTTGACCTAATTCACCCCTAAGTTGACTTTTGGGACAAATCATGAGCCAAGACCTCAAGACATGATTTGAGGGTCTCTAATATACCATATTGATCCATTTGGAACAATGTATTGATCCAAGAAGCTTGAGCAACAAGTCTCAATTTCATCTGCACCACAGTTAGGGTTTTGCGGGAAAAGTCAACTGTAACTTTGACTTTTGACCAGGACATGCTCCCAAACCCTAAGACATGATTCAACATACCCTATGACACCCATGGAACATGTCCATCAAGTTTGATTTAGGTCAAGGACATGATTTCCTGAGGAATTGCACAGTTTGGAATTCATCTGACAAAAAGTCAACTGTGCACAAAAGTCAACTTTGACTTTTTGAGATTTTTCACTAAAATGGATTTTTAACCCTAAAATGATGTTAATGTATGATTTGAATCATCATTCATCAAGAAAAATCAAAGAAAGTGGGATAACTTGTAAAAGGGGTAACCATAAAACTTAGAATTTTTTCTAAGTCATGAAAAAGTGCCACTAATGCACCAACTTTGGAGGACCATAACTCCTAAACCACAAGGCCATTGTGCCTCATTCAAAGCTTGATTTTAAGATCTCATTACCCTCTACAAAAACTTCATACTGACCTAGGTCCAAATTCCTCATGGATTTTGAGTTATGGAGTGATCAAAATCAAGAAAAGTCATTTTGTTCCAACATTTCGTGAAAATTTCACTAAGTCAGATTTTACCTCACTTTTTGCCAAATATAGGGGGATTTTTCACTTGGATTCAAAAGAGATCAAAACCAAATATGTTCAAACAGTTGTTGTATCATGTAAGGGCTTTCCAAAACGGCCAAGAACATTACCAAATTCAACTTACACCATGAGATATGACATTGGCAAGTTGCCTTGCTGAAATCTGTCAAAGGCAAGGCAGATTTTACACTTTTGCTCGATTTTCCAAAATCATCCAAATTCAAATGCTCCTATCCACTTGGACACATCTGAGGATTGAATCTAAAGGGGACAATCACTGAGCCAAGCCTCCAAAGTCTTTGGAACAAGAAATAGCATGTTGAACCTAGACTTGCCAAAATAGGGACAAGACTCCAATTTTGGATTGGAGCATTCAATGGAAGCACCAAGGTGGCATGGACTGAGCCATTCTCAACTGAATTCAGTCAAGACTTATCCAAGACCAAGGGAACCAAAGCTCTATGCCCTAACCTCTAGTCAATGGCTAGAGGAGACTTGGATTTTCATTTGCCAACATTGGCCAAACCTACTCAGCAGTTGCCATTCACTATTCCTTGCAAAACAAACTTGCTCTACTATAAATAGAGCTCAATTGTGATCAGTTTAAGTACACCAAAGGCCTACAACACTTTCCTTTCTCAAAATCTCTTTCTCTTGGCAAAAATGCCTTTCTTAGCAAGGTAACTATCGGGTTTTGAGTTTGAGAGCTTTTCCAACCAAACCAATCACTCACACACCTCATATACATCACATATGAGCTGATCAAACACTTAAACAACAACTGGAACACTGATTTCTCAGAATCACCAGTTAATTGCTCAAGGTTTTAACCAAGGTGCAGTTGAGATGCCATGAAGTGATCCAGTCAATTTCAATCAAGCCCAAGCATTCAAACACACTCCATAGGGTGTAGGGAAGCTGTTCAGATCATCACAACACAACTGTAACACCTCCTACACAAATCACGATCACCAGCTGCAAGTGGTAAGCGTGAGCTCTTCTAACTCTATGATCCATGCAATTTTTGCTGCACAATAATTTGGCCATATGTTCATAATCATGCATGGAATGTTTTCCCTCAATTAATTACATTGTTTGAATCGTGTATCAAAAATCCTAGCCTTCATGCAGAAATTAGGGTTCTTGAGGTTTCTTCGTGATTTCATGTTTTATGTTTAATTTAAATGAAATTAAATGCTATAGACATGATCTTGAGGTTAAAACGAGTTTATTGGTATGTGGATTGCATGATATGATTACGTATTCAGTGAGATTGGAGAGAAAACGCAAATCTGGGAAACCCAGAAAAACGCGCGTGTTCTTGCCTTTGTTCTTGGCGCCATTTTCCAACATTCAAATATTTGAATTTTGTGATTTTGTTTAATTGATTCAAAAATTAATTTCTCTCTGAGTTTTAATGATTTTGAGTTGATTTTTTTTAATAATTCACAAAAATATTGAAATATTTGATTTTCCCAAAAAATCCCAAAAATATTATCTGTTTTATATAATTGATATTTTTGCAAAGAATTAATGTTTTTAACATTTAAAATATTTTTTCCATCTTTGGAATTCTGGTACAGATGTGTGATGTATTTGTGCAATGTCACAACATCGCAATCTGCTGAACAAGGCAATAATAGAAACAGTAAATAACACACTGAATTGTTCACCCAGTTCGGTTCAACAACCTACATCTGGGGGCATACCAAGCCAGGAAGGAAGTCCACTATTAGTAGTATCAAATTACAGACTCAACAGACCAGTTGACAATCTACCTAATATAATCACTACCCAATGACCCTTTTACCTAAGTCCTCCCTAGGTAAGAGACTCCATCTCACTTCATATCATCACAATGATGTGTAGCAGTCAACTACACCGTCACTGCATCAACAACTTGTTTACCAACGACTTTTCTAACACAGAAAACCAGAAGACACACTTCCATGACTTTCATTGGAGTTGCTTCAAAGCTTCCTCCAAGAACAAACCCAAACTCATTACCTACAGGTTTCTGAGTTAACCACAATGACCATCTCACAACCCGAGTGGTTCACTTAGACAAAGCCCTAATGATCTACATCTTGGACCCGTGCCTCTTCTAGGTTACAAACATTCTATTTATAACATAATCCCAACAGGATTTGGGCCTTCAAATCATATCATATCTTCTGTAACAAATCTACTTCTAAATAGATCTTCAATCATATCTTCAATTAAATCTTCAATAATTAACTCCGAATATTCTCCATATCTTTATGCTTTAAATTCGTAACAAACTGATCTTCATAACTGATTGCAACAGAATATATCTCTCCCTTGATCTTCGCCTGCATTCTCTGATTCTCTTTAGCAGAATCTCTTATTCACACCAGAAACACGTGCAGCCCTAATTAATCATCCCAGACCTGATGTTGTAATGTTCTGGTATAGTGATGTTAAGACTTCGCATGTGACATCACTCTTCAGCACTTTAACTCTTCAACACTATTTACAACCCAGACTGTTAGCAGTTTATGTTGCAACATCAACCATGACATCAACATTGTTTTAACAAAATTACAGCCAATTACAAGAACTTACAATCTCCCCCTTTGGCTAATTTTGGCTAAAACACCTATATAAACATTACAACTCAGATTACAACTCTATACTCCAGTCAGTAGTTGATAGTAACCATCAGTAGCTACTGTGAGCAGCAATCCTGGAGAGACATTATGTCAGACAACTTCTTTTGGCAGTACAACCCACCACAATCACTTCAGGCAGCACATCAGGAGGAAGAAGTAGAAAGTCCCGAAGTTATGTACTCAGATTACAGAAATCTGGTGTACATGAGGAAGAAGATTTTAGACACTCCCCCTTAATACAACACATTCCTTTTTCCTTGGAAGAAGATTTTAGACACTCCCCCTTAATACAACACATTCCTTTTTCGTTTCAACTCAGACCCGGAATCATTGTGGACGACTCCCCCAAAAAAGAAATGTTTGTCCATTCATCAAAGACCAATGGTGGCATAAGATAATTCTGCACACTATCATTGATCAGACACTGGGTTTAGACCATGGCATAAGAGGAAACTTAAGAAGTGCCATTCTGCCAACCCAGGTAACTCAGAACACAAGTCACAACTGTGTTCATAACTCAGGACACAAGTCACAAAGACTCAACACCAACTAGAGGATGTACCATCCTGTTCTGCAGCATCAAAAACTACAAATTCCAGGCATAACATCTGTGCAAACCATTTAGACCATCTCTTTCCTTTCTCCCCCTTTTTAGCCACAAATTGGCAAAGGAAACCCTCACAAAACCAGACCCAAGAAGTGCTTACCCATACACGAATAAATGCCATAAGACTTATGAGATAAGAACACTCACTGGCTGAAGGAGAACAAACTAACCCCTATAAATAGCTGACCAGTAACTTAGAAATTAATGAGCCTTGAATATGTCCATGTTCTTGGTCAAACAAATGCTATTTTAGGTATCAAAAACTGCATTCAAATTCAATGCCTACCTTCCAAAAACTGCCTTGACTGCCTTAAATATTTCACAACTGAATCTTACCATAAATTAGGCCAATAACGCTCCATGCATAGTCGAAGCCACGTGTTTCACTTTATCCTAACACCACCGTCCAAAATACTTTCCTGTTTGGCTCAAAAAAAATGTCCTATCTCATGCTATGACATCTCTTCAGACATTGCCTGCTGACTCAGTAACCCAAGACTTTACAAACACATCTTCTTATCTAATGGGTATTGATACAACTTCTCACAACTTCTTCTAGATTGCTTCCAACCATCAGCCAAGTACACCACTTTTGCTTTTCAGACCTCTCCTGTATAGGCACTATCTTCACACAGCTATGACAGGTCCCATCATCACACTGCACAAGTTTGATCATACACATGCTGCAATAGGCTATAGTACACAGCCTTACACTCAATGCCCTTTATGATATCCCACCAATAATGCCACATTCCTCATGGGGATTTTAGGTACAAGGTCTGCCAAGATCAATAACAAAGGCCCACAAGATAAACACCCTTCTGTCCTTACATCCACCAGCACCTAATGAAGTTCTGGTAACCAATATGTCAAGAAAGGCAGGTTCCCAAGAAAAATAGATTCCCACACCAAGGACTACTCTGGTCAGGCGATACAAACAATGCCATATTATCCAGTATAAATACCAAACCTCCTTGCTCCTATCAGCACACCAAGGAAGGAAACATGAGTCAGTCTAACAGGAATGCAGCAAAGAGACACATGCAAGAGGACAAGAAGCCAGATCCTCAGAAGTTGAAGGATACAACACTGTCCAAAGCTGGAGCATCTTCTGGAGCAACAAGAACACGCAAGACATCCGAAACCAGGATGAAGACTATCAAGAAAAACCAAGTGCAGCTTCAAGCCTCTGATGATGAATGGGATGAAGATTGGAAGACTTTTCTTGATTCGGGGGGTTGGGATAATCTTTAGACACTTTGTTTGTTGTTTTTACTAATCTTGTAAGCTTTCATTAATGCAATAAACTTCTGTTCCATTTACACAACTGTACAAGACACTAAATCCTCATGTAAACAACTTTTCAATTTACTTTAACCTAAGTGCCAACACCAAAAGCTCCCAAAATGTCATTCTCCCCCTACCAAGGATAACCAGTGCACCTTTGCAAGAAGAACAACTTCCATCAACATAAACCCCTACTGAGTTCGCACATTCTCCAAAAACAAAGCTGTCCTTCAGACTCCTCCTCAGAAGCATAAGCAACCATTTATGTCCACACCAACATGCCATCCAACAGCCTAATGTCATAACATGTTGTCTGACATTATCTCCTCACGAGATTCAACCAATCTTCACAATCTTGATCAGCATATATACCTTTGCAGACAAATTCCATAGACAAGTATTCCCCCTGTCATGGTTAACTAATGCTCTAGATGAGGATGAACAATAGAGCACACTTCTGAGCACATGCATTTTGGTACCACTGTCCCTTTCTCTCAAGGCAGTCGTTCTCTATTAAACTCTTCATCTAAGGCAGACCTTCTACTTCATCATTCTCCCGTATGATTATGTAGACGCTCCTTAAGCATGATGTAGACATCAATCTTCTGAACCAGGGCATAATCTTCCTCTCATCCTTCTTCAAGAAGAATAGTCTCCATGAGTTTTCCACTCATCGACCTACTGCCCAAGAGTAACTCAAACTCATCCCTGACAAATTGGATGATACTCCATAGTCACCAATCAACCCATCAGTTGATTCATCTCCAAGGTGCTTAACCATTGAAAACACTTCTGCAGTCCTGCACTTTAACCTCAGACAAATACAAAGTCTCCCGTCAATGTATATTGTCATCAGTTGACTGCATAACTTTATCCAAAGAAGACAATTATGCAAGATACAACCTTTTATCTGGTCTGACATCATTTTTCTGCAGACTTGAGGCACTGATTGATCCTACTTTTGCTAATCCATCCCACTGATCACATTAGATTATGTAAGTGGCTTGACTTGATACTTCACCGTGAGCATAATGTTTCAAAATTACCAGTCACATGACCCAGCATACTCTAATCTTCCAAGAATCTTCAAACCTTTGATGCCAACTTCATTAGGTTACCACAACTAAGCTTAAGAGATAACTTATCAAGATCTTCACTCCCGCATGAAAACTTTGACAGTGATACTCTTTTGCTTTGTCTCTATCTTCTTCGGATCCTTCCAGCCACAAGGCTGATGCAAACACCAATTCCAATTGACCAAAGGCTGATTGACAAATTAAGCTCAGCTTCTTTCTTGATGAATCTCCACACCACCCAGATGCCTCCTCTTCCAAGTCAGGAGTAGGTTCCAAACAGATGTGATCAACACATTTGTTTAGCCCCCAAGCATCTGTTATGTCACAATCTGCTGGTAGGACATAAGTTCTCTTCACACCCAGAGGTTGACCTTGTAAGATTGGAGGTAAGAATAAATCGCTTCTAACTTTCTTCAGACCCCTTTTCAACAAGCTTATATAAGAGTTCCTTTATGAGTGGACTTGGGATGAACAACAAGTATCTTTGGCAACTCTAACACGCTAGTTGAAGATATCCTCAAGTATCACCTCACCATGTGATACATCTTCAGAGGAGAACAGAATGTTGCAGCCTTAACACAAAACCACCAGGAATTTTCCATCAGATAAATATATGCAGCGGAACACACACCAGAAAACTCCTTTACAACCTTCAGGCAAAACATAATAACCCTTGTACAAACACGACACTCCAGGTGCACTAGGACAACATAGGTTTGAAACTAAGTCACAGCAGCTCACCACCAAAGCTACAAGCCTGATAACAATAGACAGGTCCAATACACACCCTGTCATGAACAGTTCATCCTCCACTTCAAGGGATCATACAAAAATGTCTATGAACTGACCAAGTCCATACACCATCTCAGCAAAACTATCTTCCTTGCTCATGAACCAGAAAGTATCTTCCCTAGATCTCATCCAGAAACAGACAGGATGCCTACTCTGATACCAATTGGAATTCTGGTACAGATGTGTGATGTATTTGTGCAATGTCACAACATCGCAATCTGCTGAACAAGGCAATAATAGAAATAGTAAATAACACACTGAATTGTTCACCCAATTCGGTTCAACAACCTACATCTGGGGGCATACCAAGCCAGGAAGGAAGTCCACTATTACTAGTATCAAATTACAGACTCAACAGACCAGTTGACAATCTACCTAATTTAATCACTACCCAATGACCCTTCTACCTAAGTCCTCCCTAGGTAAGAGACTCCATCTCACTTCCTATCATCACAATGATGTCTAGCAGTCAACTACACCGTCACTGCATCAACAGCTTGTTTACCAATAACTTTTCTAACACAGAAAACCAGAAGACACACTTCCATGACTTTCATTGGAGTTGCTTCAAAGCTTCCTCCAAGAACAAACCCAAACTCATTACCTACAGGTTTCTGAGTTAACCATAATGACCATCTCACAACCCGAGTGGTTCACTTAGACAAAGCCCTAATGATCTACATCTTGGACTCGTGCCTCTTCTAGGTTACAAACATTCTATTTATAACATAATCCCAACAGGATTTGGGCCTTCAAATCATATCATAACTTCTGTAACAAATCTGCTTCTAAATAGATCTTCAATCATATCTTCAATTAAATCTTCAATAATTAACTCCGAATATTCTCCATATCTTTATGCTTTAAATTCGTAACAAACTGATATTCATAATTGATTGCAATAGAATATATCTCTCCCTTGATCTTTGCCTGCATTCTCTGATTCTCTTTAGCAGAATCTCTTATTCACACCAGAAACACGTGCAGTCCTAATTAATCATCCCAGACCTGATGTTGTAATGTTCTGGTATAGTGATGTTAAGACTTCGCATGTGACATCACTCTTCAGCACTTTAACTCTTCAACACTATTTACAACCCAGACTGTTAGCAGTTCATGTTGCAACATCAACCATGACATCAACATTGTTTTAACAAAATTACAGCCAATTACAAGAACTTACAATCTTGATTTTGCAACTTTTTAATACTTTCTAATTATTTTGTAGGTCAATACTTAATTTTTGAAGCATTAATCCAAGATCACAATTTGTTTCCCACATGTTAAACAATTTTGATCATTTTAATTGAATTTTTATTCAATTAAAACACATTTTGGAAATAAATTAGGGTTTTTGGATTAATTCAACCCTCATAAATCATTTTCAAAACTTTTTGGGCCTCTTGAGAGAGTGTAAGACCCAAAACCCCCCTTGTACAAAAACTTTTGGGGCCTCACTCATTGTATAAGTCCCTCTGTACAAGTAAACGACGCGATCGTCGCCCGTTTAAAAATAAACCATTTGGGCCTCTCCTTGAGCTATAAGACCCATTCAAAACTTCTGGGCCTCTATTAGAGTGTAATACCCAATCCCCCTTTTAACCAAAACCATTTTGGGCCTCACTTATTGTATAAGTCCCTTTGTGTTAAAAGAAAACCTCGGCGTGATCGCCATTTTAAACGAAAAATCATCTGGGCCTACCCTCGTGTTATAAGCCCCACTCTTTTTTCTTTAAAACTTTCTGGGCCTCTTGAGAGAGTGTAAGACCCATCCCTTTGTACAGAAAACCTTTTTGGGCCACAGTCACTTGTATAAGTCCCTCTGTACAAATTCAACAGTAAAACCCCGGGCCTCTCCTTGAGCTGTAAGCCCCAAATCTTTCTTTTTCAAAGCACTTTCTCCTTTGATTTTGAATATACTGTTGTTTTCAATTTTTTCTTTGTTGAACAACTAACCAAACAGCATGGAAACTCTACAACTGAGTAAGTGTTTATACGTTTTCATTTACTGCTTTCCTATACATATAACTGTATTGTGGGGCTGTTTCGCTGTAAGTCTCCTTTCATAAACTCATATCAACTGTGTAATAATAGTATAGATATTTAGAGTTTCCCCGGCAACTACGTCTAGAACTAGGAAAAGCCGTTTCGTTTATTCGTAGAAATAGACAGTTAGATCCCCAATAGGATCACCAGATACAGTCTTCTCTTCGGCTGTCCTCATTAGGAATTGTCAATAAACTCTACTCCCAAAGATGAATGTATTCTCCGTGAATGGCATCTTTGAGTTTCTTCCAAATTCTCAAACTTTCCTGACTTGATCTATTCCTTGTGAATAGCTTGCCTTGAATTTCTCGGGGTTTGGGGACCCACAGGCTTCTTAAAAGCATCGGCCTCCTCTTGGGCATTGTACAAGGACCCTTAGGCTTCCTAAAAGCATCCCTGCCTCCTCTTGGGCTTAGTACAAGGACCCGTCGGCTTCTTAGAAGTATTCACAGCCTCCTCTTAGGCTTCGTATAATGATCTCTTCCTCCGGGAATGATAGCCTCCTCTTGGGCTTAGTACAAGGACCCCTCGGCTTCTTAAAAGTTTCCAGCCTCCTCTTGGGCTTCGTACAAATTGTCCCGACGACCTCCTAGAGGTATAGGAACATAAACTAATCATCTTCATAGAACAGTCCTTTCAAAGAGTCTACTACTGTTTCTCAAAGCATAGTACAAAAGATAAAACTCTAGACTTAGACAGTCTAATTTCCTTGAGTCTCAAAGACATTCTCAAGTCCCTTTCAAAATAGGAAGAAACCCGTAGACTCAGACAGTCTTAATACCCTTTGGATTTCCCCGTTTCCTTAAAGAACAGGGAACAATCCCGATCCTCAGATCAAATCCATGAGTATAGTGTTACTCATATAAGAATTGATTTTCTCTTTAAAATCGGTAAACTGGACCTGTCACTCAACTAAAACAGTTACCAGCACAATAGCCTCCTCTTGGGATTTGTACAAATGATTCTCCCCGGCGGAGCAAACCTTTCAGCCTCTCTCTCGGGCTTTGTACGAGATACAAAAAGACTCCCTCGTTGAGTCAAACAACTTTTAGCCTCTCTCTCAGGCTTTGTATGAGACACATAAGGAACTCTCTCGTGGAGTTAATCACCCTTTCGCCTCCATCTCGGGCTTTGTACGAGATACAAAAAAGCTCTTCTTGAGCCAAACAAAACTTTCGCCTCCATATCGGGCTTCGTACGAGATACAAAAAGACTCCCTCGTTGAGTCAAATACCTTTTAGCCTCTCTCTCGGGCTTCGTACGAGACACGCATAAAAACTCCCTCTTGTTGGGCCATCAGCCTGCTCTTAGGCTTTGTATAAGAAAACCACTGGTTAATCTAATTAACCTTTTAGCATCAAAGCTATGCCTCGATCAGAGTACACACAAACATCAACAACTCATTTTCTTTCATCTAATCGCTGTAAGCAGCAAGCCTCTAGATCATCTATATCCATGCCAATGTCCTTCTTTTAGCATGAGAAATTCCTAAGGAAAGATGGCATTGCTCTACACTGAGTTAAAAGTCTTCTCCTTCAGGTTAAAACCCCTTCTTAGGAAATTATGGCATTGCCGGATTCACATATCCCGGTTAAAGTAATTCTCCTTTACAAACAGATAAACCCTTCTTTAGAGACGGCAAATTCTCTCTAAAATCGAGACTTTTCAGCTTCACATCTTGGGCTTTGAACATGATACAAATAGACTTTTCAGCTTCACATCTTGGGCTTTGAACAAGATATAAACAACCTTTTAGCTTCACATCTTGGGCTTTGAACAAGATACAAATCACCTTTCGCTTCACGTCTTGGGCTTTGAACAAGACACCAAAACCCCATTTCCTCCCATAGAATAGGAGGAACTACGATCGCTCTGATTTCCCTGTTTCGGTAAACGGGAATACGTAGGTATAAGATCGAAAGAGAAGATCTTAGCGAGCACACTAAACAAAAACCCAAAATCCCATACTTTCACACATTAATAAAAAAACGTCCGTCCTAACATCTCAAAACATCCCTTTTTGACAAAATAAACTAGGAGAAACCCCGAATCTTTGTAGCATCTATAAACCAACAGTTTTGACTGTTTAACCTCAGTATGCAAGCAGGGTTAGTTGGAGACATATATTTCCCTTCCTTCATCAGCTTCAATAGGATAAAAAATGAATCGAGCTGTAGTATTAGAGCGATCGTGCTTCGCAACCACATCCAAAAATCGCTCGCTACAGAAAAGTGGCGGCTCTGCTGGGGATTCATTCATGCATTGTTTGTTCATTCTTGTCCCCTAGGTAGAAACCTTAAAAAGGGAATTTCACTGAGATAAGATTTTTTGACTCTACTAGGATCTTAGGTCAAAACCTTTACTTTGGAAAGAAACCACAGAATGGTGACTCCGCCGTGAAGCCATTTCTGTCAGGAACATAGGATTCATATCTTTAAAAGTCTAGGACATTAGGACAAATATATGTGTTTATTTTTCTGATAATGGGAATGCGTGTGATGCCGCATGTGGAAAGATTGAGTATACACCTAGGAAAAACCCTTTAGTGGCGCAGAGGCTATCAGAAATAGTCGTCATGCGATGCCACCCTCTTCTGAGGACTCTTCAAAAAACATCACCTAGCACGGTTCCCGACCCGCTGGTGTTTTCTTGACAAGAGTTGATGATGAAGAGAGACAAGTACAAAAATCATTAGTAAACCTTTGGGATGGGTAGAGCCTTGACTCCATGACAACGACCTTTTAACCCCATGTTTTTTCTATGTTTTTGTGTGCTGCATTCATGCATTCATTTAAAAAACATTAAAGCATTCCAAAAAATTCTTCTCTTCTAGTCTCTCTGTTTTTCAAATTAAACTAAGACTGTGATTGCAAATATCAGAGAAAAGGATTACGCTAATGGATTTCGGTAGAAGGAGAACTCATAAGTACACCTTCAAGGTTCCAAAACTAGAGGATCTGAGAGGTTTGGCGAGAATGATCACAAAACAGGAGGCCTTCAGAGCCAAGTACGGAGGTCTGCTACCTCTGCTAAGAGTCCATGTGATTAAAGGAATCATGGATGCGCTCGTTCAGTTTTACGATCCGGTTTATCGCAGTTTCACATTCCCGGATTACCAGCTAGCACCAACGCTGGAGGAGTATTCTCATCTGATTGATTTACATATTACTGATCGAGCTCCATTTTCTGGACTGGAAGAAATTCCAAAGGATCAGACCATTGCAAGAGCAATTCATGTGGATGAGTCGGAAGTCAAGACTCACATGACTACCAAGGGTGGCATCCAAGGTTTGCCAGCCCAGTTCTTAACAAAGAAAGCTCTGTACTTTGCTAGTATAGGGAACGAGACTGCTTTTGAAAGCATCTTTGTTTTACTCACCTACGGATTATTTTTGTTTCCCAACATTAATAACTTCGTCGATATCAACGCCATTAATGTTTTTCTCATTGGAAACCCTGTGCCGACTTTGCTCGCAGATGCGTATCATTCTGTACACTTAGGAAATTTGTACAGCGGAAGGGAGATCACATGTTGTGTACCTCTGCTTTACAAATGGTTTATCTCCCATTTGCCTAAGTCTGCTGCTTTTTGGGATCATAAGAGTGCCTTACGCTGGTCGCAGAAAATCATGTCTCTCACCAACTCTGACATTGATTGGTGCAATAGGATTTATGATGGAATAAGGATCATTGACCGTTGTGGAAACTTCCCCAACGTACCCCTTATAGGAACTAAAGGAGGAATCAACTATCATCCGATATTGGTTCGTCGTCAGTTTGGATACCCAATGAGGCTTGTTCCGCGCAACGCTCATCTGGAAGGTCTTTTCTTCAAAGAAGGAGAGAATGACAGAGCACTAAAGATGGAAATAGTGCACGCTTGGAAACACGTTCATAAGAAAGGACGGGAGTCTCTAGGAAAACCGGATTGTGTCTCGGTGGAGCCTTATCTCCACTGGGTACAAACTAGAGCTCTCAAGCTAAAAATGCCTTATCCTCGTCACGGAATTCTTCCGCCACGGGAATCTGTCGTGTACTTCATGACTGAAACTGAAAAGCTCCAGGTTACTCTCAACAAAATTCAACGGGAGAGGAGGTCTTGGAATAACAAGTTTCGCACCCTCAATGTGGAGTGTATCCAAATACAACAATTACTGAAAGAAAAAGATGCTCTGATTGAGATTTTAGAGCAACATGCTGTGGATAATCAGGATGACCAAAGGAATTTGCTCGCTCCTTTCACCTGGCAAAGGAATGACAACCCGACAATGGCTCAAGAGCCCCGGTCAAAGAAAAGGAAGTACCAGAATCAGCACCCGAGTTCTCTCGGGACCCATTAGCTTAAGTTTTTGTTTCTGCACCTTGTAATCTACTGTATTTCCATTTCTGTAATCCTTTGAATTTCAATAAAAAGGGGTTTCCCCACTGTTTGATATTTGCAATCTAATTGTCGAAGTTTATTTTGATTAAACAAAAAAAAAATAATTAATATAATCATTGCATTTCATCATTCTCACATCGCGTATTCTTCTTACCTACGAATCTCATGTTTGTGTCTCGATTCTAGAGTCAAACTGTCTCATTCGTACAATACTCGGGCCAGTCGTCAGAAAAAGATGGATGATCTTGAGGAAGAAAACAGAGAGTTAAAAGAAGAGATCGACGCTCTAAGAGAGGATATAAGAAAGCTTCGTAGCGACATGCAAGCCATGGCAGAAGCTCAGCTACAAAGGATTGTGATCTCAGAGATCACCTCAATGCCCATAGTGGAGAAGTTTGATCCTAGGTATCAGATGCTGAAAGATCGTCCCTGGGGCATGCCTGCTAACTATATCCTGGAAGGATATGTTCCGCCGATCGTTGAAGATCAGGGAATCACAACAGATGCCGTTGGTCCTGAAGGTTACAAACTTCAGGAAAGCGAAGATGCCAAAGGCATATTGAAGACTCCTGAAGGTTACAAACTTCGGGAAACGCCAAGATTTACTGCCGTAGTTACGGTACACCCCCTATGGTGCACACTGTCCCAGAAGGACAAATTCCACAGATACCTTCTAGTAAGAAGGAAACTATGTTTGACCGAATGGATGAATTCCAGGAACAGTTCTTGGAAATGCAAAAGGAATTATAAGCCATTCGCGGTCAGGATCTATTTGGAAAGGACGCCGCAGACCTTTGTCTGGTCCCCAATGTGAAAGTTCCGCACAAGTTCCAAGTGCCCGACTTTGAAAAATACAAGGGTAACTCTTGCCCTCAAAGTCATATGGTGATGTACGCTCGGCGAATGTCAGCTCAGACAGAGAATCAGGACCTGCTGATTCACTACTTTCAGGATAATTTATCCGGTGCCGCCTTAAAATGGTACATGGGTTTAAACCGTGCCTCGATCAGCACATTCAGAGATCTTGGCCCTGCCTTCGTTCAACATTATAAATACAATTTGGACATGGCACCGGACAGAGATCAACTCAGATCGATGTCACAAAAGGACAAGGAAACCTTTAAGGAGTACGCCCAGAGATGGCTTGAAATTGCCGCTCAAATTTGTCCACCTCTTGAGGAAAAAGAGATGACAAAGATATTCTTAAAGACCTTAAGCTCATTTTACTATGACAGAATGGTCGCCAGTGCGCCCAGTGACTTCACCGAAATGGTGGGTATGGGAGTTTGTCTTGAGGAAGCCGTCCGAGAAGGACGTTTGGCAAAAGACGCTGGATCATCAAGTAGTACAACACGATACGGTAGTGCTCTCCCTAAGAAAAAAGAGCAAGATATTAGGAATATCTCTCTCGGAAAGCAAAGGCGACGTTATCAACCAGTAGAAGCGGTAACTCCTGCTATCAATCCCGCGCCTATTCCTACGTATCAGCCTCAGGTTGCGCAGAGCCAACCTAATCAGCAAAGGACTCAACAGCCTCTTCAGCAGGCTCGTCCTCCATACAATAACAACCGTACAACGCGGCCACCAGGATTTGATCCTATACCCGTATCGTACGCAGAACTATTTCCATTACTACTGGCTAAGGGGCACATCCAGACTAAGTCTCCTCTTACAATACTGGAAAATCCGCCTTTTTGGTTTAAGGTGGATCAGACATGCCCTTATCATCAAGGAGGATTGGGGCATAACATAAAGAACTGTCTCAATTTCAAATCTGACGTTCAAAAGCTTGTTAGGAGAGGGCTCTTATCTTTCAAAGATACGAATCCTGATGTTCTCACGAACCCGCTGCCTCAACACGAGAAAGCTGCAGTCAACCTGATTGAGAAAGAGACTAACAATGTCTATCAAATTCATGATGTACTCTTGTTGAGGACCAATCTGGTCAAGATGCATTGTAGATAGAGTAAATATGGCCATGTGCCACCTCATAATTATCACCAGTGTGATATCTGCTCTAAAAGTAATCAAGGATGTTCGGTAGTGCAATCAGCCCTACAGGAACAGATGGATCTCGGATGGATCTAGGAGCACCGAGTTCGTGGAGTTAATATGGTCTATACGAACTCCAACGTCATTCAAAATCATGACATCCATGCGATGAATGTCAACTTGGTGGCAATGCACTCAAGGCAAAGCCAGTACCATAATCTGCTGCGGCACGATTACAGTTCCTGTCTGACTTGCTCGGTAAACAAATAGGGATGCTCTTTCATACAAGAGGCCCTCCAGCGTCAGATGGATCTTGGATGGATCCAGGACTACCATGATAGGAACCCTTATCAGATCAACATGGTTCAGATTTTTGATATTCGCGTGATGAATACCAACCTGGTAGAGTTACATGCTGAGCAGGTCCGACTCGGATTCTTAATATCACATGATTACCAAAGCTGTAAAGCGGGTTGCGAAAATGATCGAGGTTGTACCCTTGTCCAGGAGGCACTTCAGCACTTGTTAAATCAATGGTGGATGCCAATCTACATGGATGAAGATACTCAGCAAATTAGTATCAAGAACAGGAATCCTACTCGGCGTCAGAGTCAGGATGTCCGATCTGTGGAGACTAACCTAGTGAGGTTACATTGTATTCAAAGTGGGCGTGGCCAGGTGCCACCGCACAATTATGACCGTTGTAGTGTCTATTCAGAAAATAACCAAGGATGCTACCTTGTGAGAGCAGCTCTTCAGGGTCAGGTGGATCGTGGAGAGATTCGTCCATATCCAGGTTCCAGACCTATCAACTGGACGCCTAATTATCTCGCCGATCAAATTGAGGACGTTGTCGTCATCTCTGATCATCAGAGGACTAGAGATATTTGTGCCATCATCCCTCTACTTGACGAATCAAGAATTCCCAACCGGGAATGGATCGAGATTACGTACGATGGTCAGAAAAATCAGAAGGTTCCCATAGTCATCTATCTACCGGGACCACTACCGTATGAATCAGCTAAGGCGATCCCTTACAAATACGGTGCAACAATAATCGAGAATGGAAAGGAAATTCCATTACCCTCCGTCGTGAATATTGCAGACATCAGTCGTGTAACACGGAGTGGTCGAATCTTCAACCAAGGAGTTGGAGAACCTAACGAAGAAAAGGAACCTCAGACAGAAGTTCCCAATCCACCAGTCGGTCAATCCAGTGATACCGACCTTTCAAAAAACAAAGATGAGATGCTGAAGCTCATCCAAAGGAGTGAATACAACATTGTTGATCAACTGTTACAGACTCCTTCAAAGATCTCAGTGTTATCGCTGTTACTCAGCTCAGAAGCCCACAGGGAGGTTCTACAGAAAGTCTTGGAGCAAGCCTTTGTGGAACAGGATGTAACAATCAGACAGTTCGATAATATTGTCTCTAACATCACTTCCTGCAACAATTTGGGATTTAGTGATGAGGAATTACCTGAAGAGGATCGTTGTCATAACATAGCGCTCAGTATCACAGTCAACTGCCAGGACGATGCTTTAGCCAGCGTATTGGTAGACACAGGGTCAGCCCTGAATGTTATGCCGAAGTCCACTTTGATGCAATTATCATTCAAAGGCCCTCCGATGAGAATCAGCGAGGTCATTGTCAAAGCATTTGACGGATCCAGAAAAGCGATTATCGGCGAAGTTGATCTTCCCATAACTATTGGTCCTCACACTTTCCAAGTCACTTTCCAGGTCATGGACATCCGGGAAACGTACAGTTGTTTATTAGGAAGACCTTGGATACATCAGGCTGGAGCGATCACCTCGTCCCTCCACCAAAAGCTAAAGTTCGTCAAGGGTGACCAACTCATCACGATTTATGGAGAACAGGCCTTGCTCGTGAGTAACTTATCATCATCTACTTGTGTAGAACCCGAGGAGGTTATTGGGACGCAGTTCCAAGCACTGTCGGTGAGCAAGGAAAATTATTCTGAAGGAGGAACTTTGATTTCCTCATACAAAGATGCTATCAAAGCGGTCGAGAGTACCGATACCATGGGATGGGGACAGCTTGTCATTCCTATTGACAATAAAACAAAGAATGGTCTTGGTTTTTCTGCAACCTGCACCTAGACAGCTGTCAACGATGAAAGTCTTCATCCCATTCAGAACTTCTTCCATAGTGGAGGCTTCCTCCAACCAGTGACTCAAGAAGTGCATACCATCAACGAGGAGGATCCCTCTGACACAGATGAAGATTGGAAGTCCTATCTCAACGAGGACGGTTATATGTCTCAGGAAGAGGTGCCTACGCCATTTTTCTATCCCGCACAGGGTCTGAGATATATACCAAGATCAGATGTCAAAATGATATATGGAGATTGTGATCCAGAAGGATGCCACGCTCCGCCAAATTCATTAGAGGAAGACACTCTGATGAAAGACAACTTTAACCACAACTACTATGGCCCGATGGATGGTCTGCCAATGTGGAAACCTTACCCAGGAGACTTGGGGCCAGAAAGTCAGCCTAGTAATAACACTCAGCTGAGCATCATTGAACAGAATACCTGTGTCCCCACCATGTCATGGGATCAACACTTAGTTCATTCAGAAACTACTCAACATGACGATGAATTCGCAACGTTTGCAGGACTAGAGTTCATCAACTATGCTTTTCCCAAGGTCAACATCATCGAGACGGATGACTCCTCCAGTTCTAAAGAAGTGTGGGACACCTTGGGACAACCAAGTGGAAAATTTGACTATTTGGTCAAGTACACCGCTCCCGAAAGCTCTCGTATCAGGCTCGAAGATATCCAACCAACTGGATGGGGAGATACAGCTGAGAGCACAAATGCTATGTAAAATACAACTGAGGAATTCTCCTACGACAATTCTTCCTGGGAGACAGATTCCAATGATCCTGCTCCACCAGAAATCAGCGTTATTTCTGAAGACAAATCAAGGAAGGTGCCAAACTTTGTGATTCACCGAGGAGTTCGCCGCCATTGGGTTGCTGTCGATGTTCCGAAGGTCGTTCACCAGCCAAAGTAATTGCTATCTTTAACCTTTCACCCTGCCCATGTGAAACAGATGTTTTGATAGGGCTCGCTTTCTATAAATTTCCCTCTTCGCTTTGCCCGAAGCGACAGAGTTTTGTTTTATAGGGTTGTAGTTTCAAGATTCGACTTGTACATTAATAAAATAATGTCGTTCTGTAATTTCCGCATTAATTTCTATTTTCTCTTTTTGCTTTTCTCAAAAAATGGTAATCCTAAAAAACAATTCAAAAATAAAAAACAAGCAGTAAAAGAAATACACTGCACACACTCGCATTTTCTCTATCTCTTCTAAACACAAATCATCACGTCATGCAGATTGCTTATTTTACACCCCGTTGAAACATACGATCCGATGCCTTCTCTCAACTTTGAGTTCCCGATATTTGGGGCTGAAGAAGAAGTTGACGACGAAATTCCAGAAGAGATCTCCCGATTACTCAGACAGGAGGAAAGGTCTATCGAACCTCACAAAGAGCCGTTGGAAACGGTAAACTTGGGTTCAGAAAAAGAGAGAAAAGAAATCAGGATTGGGGCACTGCCCAGTCCAGCTGCTAAAGAGAGTTTGACAAAGCTTCTCAAAGAATTTCCCGATGTGTTCGCTTGGTCCTATCAGGACATGCCAGGGTTGGATACCAGCATCGTGGAACATCATTTACCGTTGAGATCGGAATGTCCGCCAGTAAAGCAAAGGTTGAGACGCACTCACCCGGACATGGCCATCAAAATCAAAGAGGAGGTACAGAAACAGATTGACGTGGGTTTCCTCGCTACATCTGAATATCCTCAATGGTTAGCCAACATCGTACCTGTTCCCAAAAAGGATGAAAAGGTCAGAATGTGTGTAGATTACAGGGATCTGAACAAGGCAAGTCCAAAGGACGACTTTCCTTTACCACACATTGACATGTTGGTTGACAGTACAGCAAAGTTCAAAGTTTTCTCCTTCATGGATGGATTATCGGGCTATAATCAAATCAAAATGGCGCCGAAAGACATGGAGAAAACTTCGTTCATTACCCCATGGGGTACCTTTTGTTACAAGGTAATGTCGTTCGGTTTGAAGAACGCCGGGGCAACCTATCAAAGGGCCATGACTACTCTGTTTCATGACATGATACACAAAGAAATCGAGGTATATGTCGATGATATGATTGCAAAATCTAAGACAGAAGAGGAGCATGTGACCCACCTGTCAAAACTATTCGAACGTTTGAGAAAATACAAACTCCGCTTAAATCCCAACAAGTGCACCTTTGGTGTCTGTTCGAGGAAACTCTTAGGGTTCATCGTCAGCCAGAAAGGAATTGAAGTTGATCCTGACAAGGTCAAGGCCATTCAAGAAATGCCTTCTCCGAAAACTGAAAAACAAGTCAGAGGATTCCTGGGACGTTTGAACTACATATCCAGATTCATATTCCTGATGACCGCCACGTGTGCGCCGATTTTCAGATTACTGAAAAAGAACCAGGACTGCGTTTGGTCAGAAGACTGCCAAACTGCCTCCGACAATATTAAGGAATATTTGTTGAATCCGCCGATTCTATCACCTCCAGTGGAAGGAAGACCACTTGGCCAACAAGACGAAACCAAACGGAAAGAGTCTGCCATCTACTATCTAAGCAAGAAGTTCACCGACTGTGAAACTCGGTACACGATACTTGAGAAAACTTGCTGCGCTTTGGCTTGGGCAGCCAAACATCTGCGCCAGTACATGATTCGTCATACTACTTGGTTGGTCTCCGAGATGGATCCAATCAAGTACGTCTTTGAAAAGCCTGCTCTCACGGGAAGGATTGCCCGTTGGCAGATGTTGTTATCAGAATATGACATAGAGTACCATGCTCAGAAAGCCGTTAAGGGAAGTATTTTAGCCGATCATTTGGCTCATCAACCGATTGACGATCAAGAATCAATCGGGTTTGACTTCCTAGACGAAGATGTCATGTATCTAAAAATGAAAGATTGCGATGAACCGCTACCCAGTGAAGGGCCAGAACCGGGTTCCCAGTGGGGACTAATCTTTGACGGAGCAGTTAATCATTACGGAAACAGAATTGGGGCAATCATTGTTACCCCTCAGGGTACCCATATTCCATTCACTACCAGACTTACGTTCAAATGTACGAACAACGAGGCCGAATACGAAGCTTGTATTATGGGTCTCGAAGAAGCAATTGATCTAAGGATCAAGAACTTAGACGTATACGGCGATTCAGCCTTGGTTATCAATCAGATCACAGGAGATTGGAACACATACCAATCAGGACTGATTCCTTACAAAGACTATGCAAGAAGGCTGCTACCCTTCTTCAACAGAGTTGAGTTTCATCACATCCCTCGTGATGAGAATCACATGGCTGATGCTTTAGCCACTCTTTCTTCCATTATTAGCGTAGGTCGATGGAATGACCTGCCTAAGATTGACGTAATGCGACTTGAACGGCCCGCCTACATCTTCGCGATTGAAGCAGTCATAGACGACAAACCTTGGTATCACGATATCAAATGCTTCCTTCAGAAACGCGATTACCCACCTGGGGCATCCAGGAAAGATAGAAAGACCCTCAGAAGACTAGCAGGCAGCTTCTTCCTGAGCGGCGATACACTCTATAAGAGAAATTTTGACATGGTCTTGCTCCGATGCGTCGACAGACCAGAAGTAGACATGCTGATGAAAGAAATTCATGAAGGATCCTTTGGCACTCATGCCAACGAACATACAATGGCGAGAAAATTTCTCAGAGCAGGGTACTACTGGTTAACCATGGAATCCGACTGCTACAAGTACATGAGAAGGTGTCACAAGGGTCAGATATACGCCGACAAAATCCATGTACCACCATCACATCTCAAAGTTCTCTCTTCCCCGTGGCCTTTTTCCATATGGGGAATAGACATAATTGGCTTGATTGAACCTAAGGCTTCAAACGGACATCGATTCATTCTAGTAGCCATTGATTACTTCACCAAGTGGGTCGAAGCAGCGTCGTACGCTAATGTAACCCGACAGGTCGTGGTCCGTTTTATAAAAAACAATCTCATCTGCCGTTATGGTGTTCTAAGCCAGATCATTACGGATAATGGATCTAACTTGAACAATAAGATGATGAAAGAGTTGTGCGTAAAGTTTAAGATCGAACACCATAACTCATCTCCCTACCGACCCAAGATGAACAGAGAGGTAGAAGCGGCTAACAAGAACATCAAGAAGATCGTTCAAAAGATGGTTGTAACCTACAAAGATTGGCACGAGATGCTACCCTTTGCTCTTCACGGTTATCGCACATCTGTCCGCACTTCAACAGGGGCTACCCCTTTCTCTCTAGTGTATGGCATGGAAGCAGTGCTCCCCATCGAAGTAGAGATCCCATCAATCTGGGTATTGATGGAAGCCAAGCTCACCGAAGCTGAGTGGTGTCAAAGTCGACACGACGAACTCAACCTGATCGAAGAAAAGCGAATAACGGATCTATGCCACGGTCAGTTGTATCAGCAAAGAATGAAGAAGGCGTTCGACAAAAAGGTCAGACCTCGCATCTTCAGGAAAGGAGACCTCGTGCTCAAGAAGATACAATCATTTCTCACTGATTCTCGGGGCAAGTGGACCCCGAATTATGATGGCCCCTATGTGGTCACGAAAGCTTTCTCAGGCGGCGCCTTGAGACTTGCAACCATGGACGGAGAGGAATTTGCCTACCCTACAAATGTTGATGTAGTCAAGAAATACTTCGCCTAAACTAAAAAAAAAAAAATCGTCTCGGTGGATTGAAAACCCGAAAGGACGGTCCAGGCAAAAGTTAGAGACATGAAAAAAAAATCATCCCGGTGGATTGGAAATCTCAAAGTACAATCCAAGCAAAAGTTAGGGATAATGGCAAGTAACTATGTTCAACAGAGGCAAGTCCCTTAGCAGCGGTTACATCATCCATCGGAGGAAAACTCCAGTCGAGGTCATCTTCGACAGAAGCTCAGGATGCCCCGAATTCAAAGTTGGTAGAAGGATATTGGTCGTTATGTTTCAACGTAGCCCTTTTCCCTGTAAATTACCATTTTGGGCCTCACTTATTGTATAAGTCCATTTGCGTTAAAATAAAACCTCGGCGCGATCGCCATTTTAAACGAAAAATCATCTGGGCCTACCCTCGTGTTATAAGCCCCACTCTTTTTCTTTAAAACTTTCTGGGCCTCTTGAGAGAGTGTAAGACCCATCCCTTTGTACAGAAAATCTTTTTGGGCCACAGTCACTTGTATAAGTCCCTCTGTACAAATTCAACAGTAAAACCCTGGGCCTCTCCTTGAGCTGTAAGCCCCAAATCTTTCTTTTTCAAAGCACTTTCTCTTTTGATTTTGAATATACTGTTGTTTTCAATTTTTTCTTTGTTGAACAACTGACCAAACAACATGGAAGCTCTACAACCGAGTAAGTGTTTATACGCTTTCATTTACTGCTTTCCTATACATATAACTGTATTGTGGGGCTGTTTCGCTGTAAGTCTCCTTTCATAAACTCATATCAACTGTGTAATAATAGTATAGATATTTAGAATTTCACCGGCAACTACGTCTCGAACTAGGAAAAGCCGTTTCGTTTATTCGTAGAAATAGACAGCTAGATCCCCAATAGGATCACCAGATACAGTCTTCTCTTCGGCTGTCCTCATTAGGAATTGTCAAGAAACTCTACTCCCAAAGATGAATGTATTCTCCGTGAATGGCATCTTTGAGTTTCTTCCAAATTCTCGAACTTTCCTGACATGATCTATTCCTTGTGAATAGCTTGCCTTGAATTTCTCGGGGTTTGGGGACCCACGGGCTTCTTAAAAGCATCGGCCTCCTCTTGGGCATTGTACAAGGACCCTCAGGCTTCCTAAAAGCATCCCCGCCTCCTCTTGGGCTTAGTACAAGGACCTGTCGGCTTCTTAGAAGTATTCACAGCCTCCTCTTAGGCTTCGTATAATGATCTCTTCCTCCGGAAATGATAGCCTCCTCTTGGGCTTAGTACAAGGACCCCTCGGCTTCTTAAAAGTTTCCAGCCTCCTCTTGGGCTTCGTACAAATTACCCCGACGACCTCCTAGAGGTATAGGAACAGAAACTAATCATCTCCATAGAATAGTCCTTTCAAAGAGTCTACTACTGTTTCTCAAAGCATAGTACAAAAGATAAAACTCTAGACTTGGACAGTCTAATTTCCTTGAGTCTCAAAGACATTCTCAAGTCCCCTTCAAAATAGGAAGAAACTCATAGACTCGGACAGTCTTAATACCCTTTGGATTTCCCCGTTTCCTTAAAGAACAGGGAACAATCTCGATCCTCAGATCAAATCCATGAGTACAGTGTTACTCATATAAGAACTGATTTTCTCTTTAAAATCAGTAAACTGGACCTGTCACTCAACTAAAACAGTTACCAGCACAATAGCCTCCTCTTGGGCTTTGTACAAATGATTCTCCCCGGCGGAGCAAACCTTTCAGCCTCTCTCTCGGGCTTTGTACGAGATACAAAAAGACTCCCTCGTTGAGTCAAACAACTTTTAACCTCTCTCTCAGGCTTTGTATGAGACACATAAGAAACTCTCTCGTAGAGTCAATCACCCTTTCGCCTCCATCTCGGGCTTTGTACGAGATACAAAAAAGCTCTTCTTGAGCCAAACAAAACTTTCGCCTCCATCTCGGGCTTCGTACGAGATACAAAAAGACTCCCTCGTTGAGTCAAATACCTTTTAGCCTCTCTCTCGGGCTTCGTACGAGACACACATAAAAACTCCCTCTTGTTGGGCCATCAGCCTCCTCTTAGGCTTTGTATAAGAAAACCACTGGTTAATCCAATTAACCTTTTAGCATCAAAGCTGTGCCTCGATCACAGTACACACAAACATCAACAACTCCTTTTCTTTCATCTAATCGCTGTAAGCGGCAAGCCTCTTGATCATCTATATCCATGCCACTATCCTTCTTTTAGCATGAGAAATTCCTAAGGAAAGATGGCATTGCTATACACTGAGTTAAAAGTCTTCTCCTTCAGGTTAAAACCCCTTCTTAGGAAATTATGGCATTGCCGGATTCACATATCCCGGTTAAAGTAATTCTCCTTTACAAACAGATAAACCCTTCTTTAGAGACGACAAAGTCTCTCTAAAATCGAGACTTTTCAGCTTCACATCTTGGGCTTCGAACATGATACAATTATACTTTTCAGCTTCACATCTTGGGCTTTGAACAAGATATAAACAACCTTTTAGCTTCACATCTTGGGCTTTGAACAAGATACAAATCACCTTTCGCTTCACGTCTTGGGCTTTGAACAAGACACCAAAACCCCATTTCCTCCCATAGAATAGGAGGAACTACGATCGCTCTGATTTTCCTGTTTCGGTAAACGGGAATACGTAGGCATAAGATCGAAAGAGAAGATCTTAGCGAGCACACTAAACAAAAACCCAAAATCCCATACTTTCACACATTAATCAAAAAACGTCCGTCCTAACATCTCAAAACACCCCTTTTTGACAAAATAAACTAGGAGAAACCTCGAATCTTTGTAGCATCTGTAAACCAACAGTTTTGACTGTTTAACCTCAGTATGCAAGCAGGGTTAGTTTGAGACATCTATTTCCCTTCCTTCATCAGCTTCAATAGGATAAAAAATGAATCGAGCTGTAGTATTAGAGCGATCGTGCTTCGCAACCACATCCAAAAATCGCTCGCTACAATGGGTCCCGAGTCCTCTCTGAGGAGAAATCGGGTGCTGATTCTGGTACTTTTCTTTACTTTGACCGGGGCTCTTGGGCCGTTGTCGGGTTGTCATTCCTTTTCCAAGTGAAAGGAGGGAGCAAATTCCTTTGGTCATCCTGATTTTCTACAGCAGGTTGCTCCAAAATCTCAATCAGAGCATCCTTATCCTTCAGCAGTTGCTGTATTTTGGTACACTCCACATTGAGAATGCGGTACTTGTTCTTCCAAGACCTCCTCTCCTGTTGAACTTTGTTGAGAGTAACCTGAAGTTTTTCCATTTCAGTCATGAAGTACATGACAGATTCCCTTGGCGGAAGAACTCCATGACGAGGATAAGGCATATTTAGCTTGAGAGCTCTAGTTTGTACCCAGTGGAGATAAGGCTCCACCGAGACACGGTCCGGTTTTCCTAGAGACTCTCGTCCTTTCTTATGAACATGTTTCTAAGCGTGCACTATTTCCGTCTTTAGTGCCCTATCATTTTCTCCTTCCTTGAAGAAAATACCTTCCAGATGAGCATTATGCGGGACATGCCTCATCGGGTATTCGAATTGACGTTGAACAAAAATTGGATGGTAATTGATTCCTCCCTTAGTTCCTATGAGGGGTACGTTGGGGAAGTTTCCACAACGGTCATTGATCCTGATCCCGTCATAAATCCTATTGCACCAATCAATGTCAGAGTTGGTAAGAGACGTGATTTTCTGCGACCAACGTAAGGCACTCTTATGATCCCAAAAAGCGGCAGACTTAGGCAAATGGGAGATAAACCATTTGTATAGCAGGGGTACACAGCACGTGATCTCTCCTCCGCTGTACAAATTCCCTAAGTGTACAGAATGATACGCATCTGCAAGCAAGGTTGGTACAGCGTTTCCAATGAGAAAAACCTTAATGGCGTTGATATCGACGAAGTTGTCAATGTTGGGAAACAGGAATAACCTATAGGTGAGTAAAACAAAGATGCTTTCAAAAGCAGTCACGTTCCCTATACTAGCAAATTACAGAGCCTTATTTACCAGAAACTTGGCTGGTAAACCTGGGAGCCCACCCTTAGTGGTCATGTGAGTCTTGACTTCTGACTCATCCAAATAGATTGCTCTTGGAATGATTTGATCCTTTAGAATTTCTTCCAGTCCAGAAAAGGGAGCTCGATCAGTGATATGTAAATTAGTCAGATGAGAATACTCCTCTAGCGTTGGTGCGAGCTGGTAATCCGGGAATGTGAAACAGTGATAGACCGGATCGTAGAACTGAATGAGTGCCTCCAGGATTCCTTCAATTACATGGACCCTTAACAGAGGTAGCAAACCTCCATACTTGGCTCTGAAAGCGTCAGGGTTAGTGATCATCCTTGCTAATCCTCTCAAATCCTCTAGTTTTGGAACCTTGAAGGTATACTTGTGAGTTTTCCTTCTACCGAAATCCATTAGCGCGATCCTTTTTTTTCTCTGACATTTGCAATCATTGTCTTAGTTTAATTTGAAAAAGAGAGACTAGAAGAGAACATTTTCTTTGTTTAATGTTTTTAAAATGAATGCATGAATGCAGCACACAAAAACATAGAAAAAACATGGGGTCAAAGGGTCGGTGTCATGAAGTCAAGGCTCTACCCGCCCCCCAAAGGTTTATACTAGTATTTTTGTACCTGTCTCTCAAAATCATTAATTCTTGTCGAAATCACATCAGCGGCCCGGGAACCGTGCTAGGTGATGTAATTTGAAGAATCTCAGAAGAGGGTAGTATCGCGTAACAACTATTTCCGATAGCTTCCGCACTACTAAAAGAGGTTTTTCCTAGGTGTATACTCAATCTTTCCACATGCGGCATCACACGCATTCCCATTAGCAGAAAAATAAACACAGATATCAATTAGGAAAAGCAGTATATATATTTGTCCTAATGTCCTAGACTTTTTAAGAGCTATGAATCCTATGATCCTAACAGAAAATGGCTCCCCGAGGGAGGCGCCATTCTGTGGTACCTTCCCCACTTAAAGGTTTTAACCTAAGATCCTAGTGAAGGCCGATCCTAGCAATAATATTGGTCCCCAGTGACATCACCATGCTTGTGACACCTTGAATTCAGGATTTTCACCCCTTGGGGAAACAAGAAAGAATGTCTCCCACTGTGGTCGCCATTCTTCTGTAGCGCGATTTTTGTGGTTTCGAAGCACTATCGCTTGGGTACTACAGTTCAATTCATTTTTTATCCTATTAAAGCTGATGAAGGAAGGGAAATAGATGTCTCCAATTAACCCTGCTTGCAAACTGAGGTTAAACAGTCAAAACTATTGATTTTTGGATGCTATCAAAATAGGGGGTTCTCCCTTTGGTTTATTTCGGCTGAAAACAGTGTCTGGGTTATGGGTAGGACGTTGGGACTGATGCTTTTCGGTTGATATACGGGATTTTGGGTTTTTGATTAGTGTGCTCGCTAAGATTTTTCAATCTTATGCCTACGTATTCCCGGGATAGGGAAATCAGAGCGATCGTAGTTCCTCCTATTCTATGGCAGGAAATGGTGTTTTGGTGTCTTGTTCAAAGCCCAAGACGTGAAGCTAAAAGTGATTTGTATCGTGTTCGAAGCCCAAGATGTGAAGCTGAATGGTCTATTTGTATCTTGTTCGAAGCCCAAGATGTGAAGCTAAAAGGTTTTGACCTTAGAGAGAATTTGTCATCTCTAAAAGGGTCTGTTTGTCACAACAGTTGGATGACTGATTATAAAGAATAATTACTTTAATTGGGATATGTGAATCCAGCAATGCCATAATTTCCTTTATAGGGGTTTTTTAACCTGAAGGAGAAGAATTTAACTCAGTTTAGAGTAATTCCATTCTTCCTTAGGAATTTCTCATGCGAAAAGAGGGACAGTGGCATGGATGTAAATAATCCAGACGGTTGCCGCTTACAGCAATTAGATGGGGGGAAAGGAGTTATTGATGTTTGTGTACTGTGAGCAAGGTACATATTTTGATGCTAAAAGGTTGATTGTCTCAACCGGGGTTTTCCTTATATAAAGCCTAAGAGGAGGCTAAAAGGTTGGCTTTTCCGGGGAAAATGTTCTTTCTGTCTTGTACAAAGCCCAAGATTGAGGCTAAAAGAGTTTGACTCAACAAGAGAGCTTTTTTGTGTGTCTTGTATGAAGCCCAAGATGGAAGCCAAAGGGGTTTGACTCAACAAGAGAGTGTTTTATACTCAACAAGAGATTGATTTGGTGTCTCGTATGAAGCCCGAGACAGAGGCTAAAAGTTGCTTGACTCAACAAGAGAGTCTTTTATACTCAACAAGAGAGTGTTTTTGGTGTCTCGTATGAAGCCCGAGATGGAGGCTAAGGGGTGATTCAACAAGAGAATATTTTATACTCAACAAGAGAGTGTTTTGTGTCTTGTACGATGCCCAAGACGGAGGCTAAAGGATGGGTGACTCAATAAGAGAGTCTATTATACTCAACAAGAGAGTGTTTTTGTATCTCGTACGAAGCCCGAGATGGAGGCTGAAAGGGTTAGCTCTGCTGGGGAGAATCATTGTACAAAGCCCAAGAGGAGGCTATAGTAACTGTTTCAGTTGAGTGACAGGTCTAGTGTTGGATAAAAGAGAAAATCAGTTCTTATATGAGTAATGTTGTACTCATGGATTTGATCTGAGGGTTGGGATTATTTCCTGTTCTCTAGGGAAACGGGAAATCCAAAGGGTTTTGGAGACTGTCTAAGTCTACGGGTGCTCTTCCCATTCTTGAAAGGGGATTGAGAATGTCTTTGAGACTCAAGGGTCTTAGACTGTCTAAGTCTAGAGTTTTATCTTTTGTACTATGCTTAATAGATATTAAGAAACAGTACATTTGCGGTAGAAAGATCTAGACTCTTTGAAAGACTGTTCTATTAAGATGACTAATTTCTATTCCTATACCTTTAAGAGGTAGTCGGGATAATTTGTACGAAGCCTAAGAGGAGGCTGGAAACTTTTAAGAAGCCGAGGGACAATTTGTACGAAGCCCAAGAGGAGGCTATCTTCCCGGAGGAAGAATCATTATACGAAGCCTAAGAGGAGGCTGTGAAAACTTCTAAGAAGCCGACGGGTCCTTGTACAACGCCCAAGAGGAGGCGGGGATGCTTTTAGGAAGCCTGTGGGTCCTTGCACTAAGCCCAAGAGGAGGCTGATGAACAGTTCCAGAAGGGGTTTCACTTAGAACATTGGCCTTCTGTATATGAACTGTTCAAGGGGGGATTTCTTAGATCTAGTTATCTAGAAAGTTCTTTACTGTTTGGGTTATATGTTGAAATATCCGGGAGAACGTCGGGAGACGAGGTTCTGTCTAGTTCTAGACGTAGTTGTTGCACCCCAAAATTTTCCCTCCTTACTTTTTACTAACTGGCTTATGTTTCATTTCATTATCATGTATGCATATCATTAGCATGGGGTCAAGGTGCCTGAGTCAATCCAGGAAGGTCATATCTGGTCCATCACATCATCAAGGGTTCACAGGTGGCAAGGGATCTCAAGTGGGTTACTCCCTCCTAACCAGTGCATGAATTAGGGTTTTGAGATTCTTGGGTTTATTGCTCCAATGGGCAAGATCTTTGGGCTTTTATCATCAACAGATGGCATATCTTATCTTTGTTGGAGAGGATACACATCATATTCAGAGGAATTTGAATTTGGAGACTGTGTTATTTCCTCCTAGACTGAGGGTACCAAAACTAGGGTTTGCTATAAAGTCAATTTATTTCTGATTTTTTGGGCAAGGCTTGATTCCATGGTTTTTCTTGGGTCCCTGAGTACCCAGGAGTGGAAGATTGGCCATCAGTTTGATTCAGGAGAAGTTCAATTGGCCAATGGATTGAGAATCAGTTAACTTGGTCAAAAAGTCAACTGTGGTCAACACAAAGTCAAACCTCAAGATTTTTGGTCAACATCAAGATTATGGGGTGAAATTCATCATTTGATCAAGGGTTGATCACAATTCATCATGGAAACCTCAGAATCATCAAGAATCAGGAGTTACTAAATTAGGGTTTTTGTAGGAAAAGTCAACTGTACTTTGACCAGGCCTAACTTCCACATACTTCATCAAAAATTCCTCAACCAAAGCCCATATTGAAGGAAATTTAATTCCCTACAACTTTGTGTCTCACAAGCCAAGTCCAGAAATGCTTCATTTGGGAGATATGAACCAAGACATTATAGGTCATTTTGAAAGTCAACAAAAGCCAACCTTCTTCAAAAGCTCATAACTTGAACATGGAAGATCAAATTGACATGGGACCAAAAGGGTTGGTTAGAGGACATCTTGAGGTTTCTAAAAAGTATTAGTTTGAATTAAGGAGCTAAAAATTGGAGGAGTTATGCTTAGTCAAAGTTGGGCAATTTTTAGGAGGTGCACAAAGCAAACTATGCCTAAAATCCAAATTTTGACAAATGGGCCATAAGTTTCTTAAACCAAACTCAAACATAAAGCCATGCACGACCCAAAGAGCATATATTTGATTTTTCCTCATTTTATTTTATTTTTATTGGATTTAATTAGTTAAAATTCAATATTAAATGGAATAATGCAAAAATCATTAAACTTGGAATTACCCAAGCCCAAGTCATTGTCAGAAGGAAACCCTAGTCTTTATAAGCCAATTCATGCTAGGGTTGAAGGGACACGAAAATTTGGAGAGGAATCAAGGTTTGAACCCTAAGAACCTTTTTCATCGAATCTCGTAATCTACAAGGTTTTTGCCCAGAATTCTTCCACCAAGCTTCTCTTGGCGGTCTAAAGAGCAGAAATCAATCGCCATTTGCAGTCAAAAGCACGAATTCCGACTGTGCCATCTCAGGTTATGCACTTTTTTTCGTGATCACAAAACCTTTCTTTTTGATATGCATAATATTGTGTGATGCCCACTGATCATCCAGATATGTTTACTTCTAAATTTGGACGTGTACATTGGTTGCTTGGTGAGTTTTAAAGTTTTGAACCTTACTTGTTTTCCTTCGAATCTCCTTATTCATTGGTTGTTTGCCTTTTTCGATTGGATATTTGAACTCCTGACATTTTTCTGATTAAAACAGTGTATTCGCACGTCATTTCTGAGAAATTTGGGGGTGAGGGTCGCCGGAGATGACGACCGGAGCTAGGGCTCCGGCGTCTGGTTTGATCTCTGGCCGGCTAGGGTTCTGGGTGAGGGAGACGCAATCCTCACCGTCAATGGTTTGATCGCACGGCCACCATTTCGCCATGTGTTTCCTTTTTTTTATTTTTTTTTCTGAATAAAAATTAATGATCGTGTGTTATTACCTCACAGCAATTACCATGTGCTTCCAATGAGATTATTCCATTTCACTTACCTTTCGTTGACCGTTGACTGGAGGACTAGACCATTGGCCGTTTGATGAATCGTGTGAGCCAGATCAAGACAACGCATTAAAATGCGCATGTGCCAGTCACATGGCACCCCACGGTGGTCACCTTTTCCTTTTTTTTGTTTTCTGATAGTTTGGTGGGTTGGGGTTACTATACGCACCCCCACCCTGTTGGCCCAACCACATTTCTAACGTAATTTCCCTACTATGTGCACCCCCCCCCCCAGGTTTTTTTTCAGACGGACTCATCCCTTGGGCCCTCGCTACTCACACCCCCTTGTTTCACAGCCCAACGCGCACATAACATATTTCTCTTGTTTCTGGGTTTTGCTAACGCACCCCCCATTCATTTTATTTCATTTTTATTTTACTTAAGTTATCATATTTCATTTTTATTTTTTAAAAATACATTCTCACATCTAAAAATCATCATAAAATTCACACATAATCTTTATTATCTTATAAAATTTTTACCAATTTTATTTTTTCATTTTTATTTTATTTTATCATTTAAAATTAATTATTTAAATCATTTTCTTTTTAATTACACATCTCATGCATACTTAAACCTCTTGATTTTATTTCTCTTCATCCATAAAATGTTTTTCATCCGTTCTTTTTGCATTCATTCATTAATATTCTAAAGTGTTTAAAAATATTTTTCTTGCATTTTTAAATATTTTTCACATTGCATTTAGGTCCCCCTCTTTGGCATATTGAACCCTATCCATTACTTGAGCTTTGTGTGATTATTTGAATGGCTAACATTTTGGATTTTTGCAGGGACCTTTTATATGTTGTTTGCCTCTGGTTGAGGAACCTTAGTGATTAATTTGGGAATTTTAGGAATCATCTTTCTAATTAGTGGAGTTGTTTTCATTTGAGATTTTCTTGCAGGCGCATCTTTGACCTTGTATGATTACCTTGTTTGAAAGGCACTTGTGCCAATTGCTTTGGGGTCGTTCTTTGTTTCTTTGGTTCATGTTTGGATTATTATTATCATTGTTTGCCGTTGTTTGATTTTCATTCACCTCATTTCTCTTATTCACGTCTGTTTCTCACTAACCTTCTATGCAGGATCAAGGTAAGTTCCTTAAGGGTATGGATAAGTATCCATGGTTACCCTTACCTTTTTCTCTCCTATCTTTATTCCTTAGGGTTTAGGTTGAACCTCACTAACCGTAGGTCACCCATGCATGATAACTTTAGGACTCTTAGTTCCCTTTAGAGTTACCCTTGTGTCTTCTCTCTTCTCATCTCGAATCTCTTTAAAACACTTAATAATAATAAGGTGTATTGCGCACGAGCCTTAAGTATGGGGAATGAGAAATGAGGGGCTTCCTCTCATCTTTCTAGAGTGCTTAGCGAGCGTCCTGTCTTGGGACGATGCGTTATGTATTCGCCCCTGTGCCCTAGACTTTGGTGCAATGCAGCTTAGGAACTAACTTAAGCCACTTCTGTCCTAAAAAACACAAACCAATTTCAAACTTTTTGTCCTTCGGGACCTTCAACTTAAAGGCTATTTTCAAAAAGGGCACGTTACTTTCGGTCTGAGTCGCAAACAGGCATCGAACCTAACTGCCGGACGCGAACTTAGCGTCGCTCATAAAAAACACAAAAAGAACTTGGTCCGAACTACGTTGACTCTGAATTCCCCATTGCACAAAGGGGGTACGTAGGCCTAGGACGTCGACGTCCTACCGAGTCTGTCTTTGTCTTTCCCTCCCCGTCTTAGCACAGCCATAGATGATAGGATAACTCACCCTTAGAATAGACAACAAGCGTGGATCCCATCGAGTACGATGGACGCGTGGGGTGCTAATACCTTCCCCTCGCGTAATCGACTCCTGAACCCAGGCTATGGTTGCGATGACCATTCCTTTCCCTCTTCCTAAGGTTTATGCGGTGTTCCCTTTCCCTCTCTTGGGATAAATTTACACGGCTGGCGACTCTGTTTTTCCGCGCCACTCTCGCGTTTGTACCTGGATGAAAATCCTGGGAGCGACAGCTGGCGACTCTGCTGGGGACTCTGGTTGACCTATGCTGGTCCATCCCTAAGCGAGTCAGTCCTAACGATTGCTTGTCTTTATTCTTTTTGGGTGTTTGGTTTTGATTTGCTTTAAGTGTTGTATTTTTATTTTTTTTACCGCATTTTCTGCATTTCATTTTTTATTACTGTCATACTGCTGTGCTGTGCTGGCTGTCTTTGTTTTGCAGGTTGGGTGGGTTTGAGAGCTAAGCCCAATACCAAGGCTTGAGAATACCCTAGGACTAGAGTGGAAAGTAGTGGGGCCTACGTGCCCGCTTGGTACGTTTGTGTGTTCACGAAATTCACAACCAGACGAGGCTATCTTGGGACGCATTCTAATGTATGTGTCTTGCGCATGTTGGGGTGTTGATCTAGAGAGCTGTCGACTCTGGTGACCGATCACTGAGGACCTTAGTGGAAACATCCCTCTTTAGTGGTGACAGTGGCAGACCACATCCTGTGGCAAACCCATTCGCACCCGAGGGCCCGCTTTGGAACTCGCATAGGACGGCCCCTACGTTTTGAAGAGAATCAGCGGAGGCACTCCTCGATTCACTTTAGTACTGTACCTCGAGGAATGAATGCCCCTCGAACGTAAGGATACTTTAGCAAAAGATGCTTACGAATAATATCATCACAGTCCCTTCGATATAAAGATCATAGTCCCTCGATGACCCTTCAAGTTGCCTACAAAAAATGATCTTGTCCCTCGATGACCCTACGGAAAAATGATGGTAGTCCCTACGAATTGCTAAGGTATCCTTACATGTTGCCTTCTATGACCATTTGATGACCCTTCGCTGTCCCTCCACATCCAATAGATATGACTACCTACCCACTAATGGTATGGATAGTACTATCTCTCAAGGAAAATGATAAGTACAAGAAAGATCTTATAAATTAAGGGTAGGTAACTTTTAAATGCTCGCTCACAACTAAAAAAAAACAAATACTTTTCACACCTCACACTTTCAAAAATATTTTCAAAAAAACAAACACTTTGTATACGTTCTTACACGAATTATTACAAAGTCAACTTTTACGAAATATTCTCTAAACACACACCACATTTAAAAAAAAAAGCAAGTTAAAGTGAGCTAGCAATTAAGAGCCCGTAGATAACTACGGATGAAAAGGGGTGCTAACACCTTCCCTTTTCATAACTTACCCCCCGAACTCAAAAATCTTTTCAAAACGGTCTTTCCTGTTCTTTTCACCTTTCCTAAATAAATTGGATAAAAGAAAAGTCAGTGGCGACTCTTGCTAACCGCAACATGTTTTGCGAAAAACAAAAGTAAAAAGTCATTTCTCCACCGTACTATTGTTTCTCGACCTCAGTGCCAAAGCTGAGGACCTTCCGCCTTGGAGAATCAGTTGAGGCCTCCTCGATTGATGATGATGCCAAACCAGAAATGGTGAACGTATCATCATTTCTCGACCTGAGAGCCCGGGATACTGAACATCCTAGTACCTACACGTGAGAAGGGATGGGTGCTTGCAGGTTTGCAGGTAACCGAGACCTTCAACCTACCCTTATTCTGGATTTCTCATCAATGTTTGATTATGTGGGTTCCTCAGTGGTTCAGAGTTCTGGTTTGCTGGTTTCTCGTTCAGCTAACAGTACAGCACATCCAGCAGTGTGCCTTGACCCCATGTTTGCATGAGCATATCATTTTTCTTGCATTCTGACGTGTTTGACATTTTTCAGGGCTTGCATCTTACTCTTGATGCCGGTTTTCTGAGGTTACTTCAGTATGGATGTTCAGAGAAAGAAGACTGTTGCCTATTCATTCCCAGAGCCGACTTTGACACTGATTCACAAATTGATTAATATGGCTGGTTCCGGAGTTCGTACGGAGTTCAGTGGAAGGTATGGAAGACTTCTGAAATTTGTCTATAATATCTCCCAGTATGAGAAGGATGCCATTCACACACTTCTTCAGTTTTACGACCCGCCTCTGCGTTGCTTCACTTTCCCGAACTACATCTTGGCTCCGACGTTGGAGGAGTTCTCATTTATTTTGGGAATTCCTATCAGTCATGATATAGTTTTCTTTTCTAAGGAACACCCCGGTATGAAAGAAATGGTTGTGGCTCTTCATATTGATGAATCCGTTCTTAACAGTAATATTGCAGAAAAACAAGGAGTTAAGGGTTTCTTGTTGAAGTTCTTGTTCGATCAGGCATACATACATGTCAAAGAGAAGAACTGGACTGCTTTCCAAGCTATTCTGGCTGTGTGTATCTATGGGATTGTTTTGTTTCCGAATATTCCTGATCTGGTGGATATGCACGCCGTCAGGATCTTTATGTCGAAGAATCCTATACCTACCTTGCTAGGAGATGTGTACCATTCAGTTCACTATAAGAATGAGAATAGGCGTGGGAAAACTGTGAGTTGCTGTGCGCCGCTCTTAGCTACTTGGTTTTTGAGTCGTCTCCCTGAATCTGGCGCTTTCGTTGATACGAAAGATTCTCTGAAGTGGTCTAAGAGGGTTATGGGCTTGACTGCCGATAACATCGTTTGGATTAATCGTGACTTGCTAGGAATGGAGATCATTTGCAAATGCGGAGAATTCCCTAATGTTCCCTTGATAGGGAGGAAAGGTGGAATTAACTATAATCTCTCCCTAGCTATCAGACAGTTTGGCTATCCTTTGAAGAATCCACCCGAAGAGCGAGATGTCCGAGAATCCTTATTCTTCAATGGTATTGAGGATCAAGGGTTGATAAGGAAAGTTGTGAATGCTTGGAAACAGGTGACTAAGAAGGGTAAGATTCCATTCGGGAAAAGTAACAATCGGGCTTTCCATCCATATAAAGAGTGGATTAAGAAGAGAGCAGAAGAGGAGCTTCTCCCATTCCCGGTGGAACCACCTCTGTATCCTTTGGTGATCGAGCCACCTACCACCGTTGAGTTGGAGAAGTATAACACATTATGGGCTGAAAAGGAAAGGTTGCGGGAAGAAAATAATGAGCTAAAGAGAGAAATTTATCAGTGGAAGCATGAGCGGGGTGAAGCTATTCATACCGCCAAGTTGAAGACAGAGCTCCTTGCTAAAGCAGAAAAAGAGCTTGCTGACATGGTCGCATCCAGGGAAAGAATGAAACAAGCTTTGGATGATATCAGTATCGTTCTCAGGTCCAAGGATGAGGAATTAGGCAAGGCTTTGTTGAAGATTCACAGGTTCAATGATCACCAAGAGACCGCCATGGCTGAGAATAAAAGAAAGGAAGACGCTTACCTAGCTAAGATTGATCAGTTGAAGTCGACGCTCAAGAAGAAAGACGCCGAGATCTTATCAGGGATATTCAAGAGACAAGTAGTCGAAGGTCGACTCAGGGAAGCCATAGCCTCCATGGAAGAACTGAAAGTCCAAGCTGAAGTGAAGAAACCTAGACATGAGGGTCCTAGCATGGATGGTGCTACTGGAGAAGACGCTTGGGAGCTACATTGCCGATACTTGGATGGGATCATACACAGGAGAGACCTTCTCATTCAAGGGCTAATTCAGAGGCCGAAGCATCCCGATACCAGAAATCTGTTCAAGGAGATTCAAGACTGGTGCAGAAAGCATAATGGATGGGGAGGATCGACGCTTGTAAACTTTGACGATATGCCATAGTTTTTTGTTTTCTTTCATTGTATATGGATCACCACCAGGCTTGTTGGTTGGGACCTATGGTCTTTATATTCAGACTTGTTATCTCGGATTTGTGATTGTTGACATTTGGCTTTTCTCTGGTTTTCTTAATATATGAGCAGAAGTTCCATTGTATCTTGTTATTAAACCGGAACCAAGGGGTGGATCACCCTGCTAATATTCAAACATGTTCATTTGCATTTGCATATTCATAATCATTGTGCATAATCATTTTGCATGACAGGTGTTTATCTCCGGTATTCTTATCTTGTTCTCATCTCAGAATTGCAGACTTAACTCCTCAGACCATTCAAGAGTTAATCATGGAGCAAGTTCAAGCTGAGTTGAGGGAAATGCGAAGCCAGATGGGGCAATTTGGGGAAGACATGCTCCGGGAGCAGAGGATGCTGAGGGAGGAGATCAATCAGATGAAGACTCAGATGGGTTTAATCACGGAGATTCTGAAAACAGTGTTGAAGAAGGAAGACAGTCCTGTGCCCGCTTCCACAACAGAGGTCCTTGATCTTCCCTTCTCTTTGGGGTCTCCTCTAGACCATGGATTGCTTCGCGGATCCTCTCCACCGTCAGAGCTTTTTCATCAACAACCATTTCTTGAGGGTCTTAATCCAGAAAAGCTTGATAAGAAGTTTGATCAGATTCCAATGCCATACGCTCAGTTGCTTCAGCACTTGCTCAAGTTTCAGCTAATTGAATTGATTGCTGCGGGACCTACACATACCAAGTTTCGTATGGGTTCCAATGTCCATGATAGGTGTGAATTTCATTCAGGGGCACCTGGTCATAATGTTGAAGATTGTAAGATGCTCAAGTACAAAGTACAAGAGCTCATTGATTCAGGGGCAATCAAGTTTACATCAGTTGGCACTGGTAAACAAAGTGTTGTTACTCCCAGTGTTGCAAAGGGACTGATGACTCCCTCTTTTGCCAAAGGATCCACTTCGCTTCAAGGATCTCTTCCACAACCCTTGTTTGTGCCTCAGCCGAGTGCAGAAAGGAAAGTGCAGGGCCAGACTGGGCGCTCAAATCAGCACCGACAGCAGAATTATCAGCAACAGGGGCAGTCGAGACCAAGAAGGCCCAAAAGGATAATTGATCCTGTTCCTATCCCTTATAGACAGCTGTTTACGCGCTTGCTTAAGAAGTCTCTGATTCAAACAAGGGGTACCGCGCTAGTACCGTACCCTATTCCTCCCGATTATGACATGACTGCTAGGTGCGAGTTCCACTCGGGAACGTTCGGGCACACGATTGATGAGTGTAATGTATTCAGGCATAAGGTGCAAGACCTGGTAGACTCAGAGATCATTGTATTCACCGAAGATGATATGTACATCAATGGAAGTCTCCTCGCTCAAATGAACACTCAGTCTGCAAGTACGTCCAGGCAGAATTAAGTTTCCTCAGCAATGGCAATCTTCAGTTTCTTTACTGCATTTTCATTTATAGCTTTTATTTTTTGTTAAAGCATCTTATGTATGCAAGACTTATTTGTTTTTATGATGATATTAATGCAATGAATATGTTTTCCTTGAAGTAATCCATTAGTATTCACTCTTAAATGTTTTTATGCACTGCAATACCAATTTTCTTTGTTTAGAACTCTTGAGGGAGGATGACGAAATAAGAACGCAGATTTCTAATGGTACGCTTTTGGATAGAACCCTGTTGAGGATGTACAGACATTGTTTCAAACCCCTAAATACTGGAGAGATAAGGGAGATAGACCCTCGTTAACCCTTTCGAGCCTTGAAGTAGAAGCTTTTTTCATACGAAAACCCTCATACTTAACCCAGGGGCAGGGTCGGCGTCAGTTAGTTTGACCAAGCGTTCAAATTTCAAGGAGAGTGTGCATCCGAGGAACCATTACCTTCTATCCCACCATCAAGAGGTCAAGAGATGTGAATCCACGATGGTTGTCCATCAACAACCAAGGAGTGAGGTAGTCACAACTCTTTCAGGCAAGTAAGACAACCAGTGTCACACACTTTGTTCAAAAGGGGAATAAAAAAAAAGAGAGAAAAGCCCGCTAAGTCGAGACTTGTAAACAAGCGACTTAGGCAAAATTTAGGGCATCCCGCTGGACTTAAAAATCGAAAAGCTCAAAAGAGTCAGTCCAGGCAAAAATCAGGGATCAGAAAAGCAGAAGAAAGAGAAGTGAAAAGCATTACAAAAGAAAATCCCCGATAAGAACAAATTCGTGTGATCACAGACACAGGATAACAAAGGGATGACTGTTATTCCAAAACCCCCTTGGGTGCCAAACCATTAGTGGCGTAGGTTCCTTGAAGATCTTAAACCTTGTGAGAGATGAGCGTTTGGGTCAGATTAACTGAACATAGGACCGGAGAACATCACGAAGAATGGGTGGGCACCGATAAATTTTGAGCCATAAATCCTTTTTTCTGAAACCGTGAACCAGACCACGTTACAGCCCTTAAAAGTCCTAATTGAAACAGGGTTTATTCCGAAAGCGTACTTCAACAGGATAACGTTCCTGACTCCTATGAGTTGTGCTAATAAGATTGGTTGGTATTGCATGTGCGTATTGTTTTTGCCATTCAAAAATCAAGGTCGCATCCCAGCCAGTGATTCGTTCACAAGGCTTGGCGACGCATTTTCAATAAAAACTTCAAGGTTAACATGAGTGTTGCATTAGAATTCTCATAGATAACTTGTTCTGTTTGCATACATGTGCCTAAGCATCAATGTATCTTACACAGTGAAAGTCAGTCAAGAAGCTTGATCCTGCCAAATTGGGATGCTTGAAAATTCCAAAAGACAATCATGTCAAAAGGGCATGCTGCCAAGAGACTCAGTGTAGAGTGGGCTCTCCCAGTAAGTCGTGTTAAGATGTAGCCAATCTGGGGCAGTCACGTCGAGAAGTCCCTCTGAAATTCAGTTATTATGGGGCATTCATTCTAGGATCAGGGGCAAAGTCACTTTAAAGCTCATAGAGCATGAAAGTTGTCCACTCCTGAAAATGGTTAATTGGAAGAACCTCTTCAAGGTACAAAATACTGAGGCAGAGTATTTCAGGTCATTACAAATCCCTTTCGAGGTAAAGTACTCCATGGATTATGGAGACTGGGGCAGTTATGTCGAGATATGATAAATCTCTCCAAGAGTTTGAAGACCCTGGGGCAGTGCGAACGCCCGGTCTTCTGTAAAATCCTCTTGAGATGATTTCTTCCAATAGACCTGGTGGTCTGGGGGCAAGTGAAAAGTTCAGAGAGCCGTTTATGACCACAAAGACAAGTCAGGATCGGATGGCAACAGCATTGTACTTCCCCAGCAGCTTGCTCTCCCCGGCATTGAGATCGCACTTTCCTCAGCAGAGCAGACCTCCCCCAGCAGGAGACTTGAGAAGTATTTTCTCCGAATTAAGACATATTTCCCCATAGAGTCTGAACGCTTCAGGAAATGTTTTTCTTAGCAGCAATGGTGCAATCTAATCCTCGACAGATAAGTAAGCTTGATGTTATCCGCTAGCAGGGTGGATGTCAGCATTTACCGTTCCCCAAGCAGAGCTTGGTGGCAATCCTCGCAGCAGTTTGTCCAACGGTGGTTGACATCCCTAGCAGGTTTTAAGGCCAAGTAATATTTGGGCACTCTTCTGATTCAGGCAGTGGCCTCCCTTTTCAAAGAGTTACGTATAATCCCCAGTAGAGCGGATGTTCTTTTGGAATTTCATCCCCAGCAGAAGTTGTTGATCCAAAGATTCGGTCGGAGTGATCCTTCTCAGCAGAGTTTGTGGATTCAGAGGACAGTTTATTTTTGTCATCCCCAGCTAATTAGTCTTTCCGACATTTATTTTGCTGGGGGGACCCCCTTTGCATATCATAAGCATTTGCATCGCATCCTCAAAAACATGGCATTTTCATTTGCATTCGAAGCATAAGCCAGGTTTGATACTTTCTTTGCCAGCAGGAGGTGGCATCACTCAGGAGATTTTGGAGGGACGCGTTCCTCATATTTGTACTCCCCGGCAGAGTCTTTTATTTAGACTTCTTCTTCCCCAACGGAGTCATCTTACCAGTAGGTTCTGAAACGAGGTGGTTTAAAATAGAGGTTTTGTTTTCGCGTTATCCCCAGTAAAGTCCACTTTATGTTGGTTATCCTTTGCGGGTGCAATTGAGGTTGTGTTCGTTTTGTGGGTGCGATTGAGGTCGTATTCGTTTCGTATTTGTGGGAGTGATTGAGGTCAGTCTTCCTTCGCGGGTATAATTGAGGTTGTATTCGTTTCGTGGGTGCGATTGAGGTCGTATCCGTAATTTCTTTGTGGGTAGAGTGATTGAGGTCAGTCTTCCTTTGCGGGTATAATTGAGGTTGTATTCGTTTTATGGGTGCAATTGAGGTCGTATTCTTATTTTCTTTGTGGGTAGAGTGATTGAGGTCAGTCTTTCTTTGCGGGTATAATTGAGGTTGTATTCGTTTTGTGGGTGCGATTGAGGTCGTATTCTTATTTTCTTTATGGGTAGAGTGATTGAGGTCATTCTTTCTTTGCGGGTATAATTGAGGATGTATTCGTTTTGTGGGTGCGATTGAGGTCGTATTCTTATTTTCTTTGTGGGTAGAGTGATTGAGGTCAGTCTTCCTTTGCGGGTATAATTGAGGTTGTATTTGTTTTGTAGGTGCGGTTGAGGTCGTATTCGTATGGTATTTGTGGGAGTGATTGAGGTCAGTCTTCCTTTGTGGGTATAATTGAGGTTGTATTCGTTTTGTGGGTGCGATTGAGGTCGTATTCGTATTTTATTTGTGGGAGTGATTGAGGTCAGTCTTCCTTTGCGGGTATTATTGAGGTTGTATTCGTTTTGTGGGTGCGATTGAGGTCATATTCGTATTTTATTTGTGGGTGCGATTGAGGACGTATTCTTATTTTATTTATGGGAGTGATTGAGGTCAGTCTTCCTTTGCGGGTATAATTGAGGTTGTATTCGTTTTGTGGGTGCGATTGAGGTCGTATTCTTATTTTATTTGTGGGAGTGATTGAGGTCAATCTTCCTTTGCGGGTATAATTGAGGTTGTATTCGTTTTGTGGGTGCAATTGAGGTCGTATTCGTATTTTATTTGTGGGAGTGATTGAGGTCAGTCTTCCTTTGCGGGCGATTGAGGTCGTATTCGTTTTCGTGTGGACATGATTGAGGTCATATTCCCTTTTTCCAGCACACTCCGTCTCGTTGTTCTCATCACTAGCAAATTTCTGGGGTTCTTTCAGTATTCAATCCCCGTGTATCCTGGAATGTCTGAGAGCCGTTGCTATCATACCACTCACGACCAAGTTGATTGAATAGGGGCAGCTGTTGCACCCCAAAATTTTCCCTCCTTACTTTTTACTAACTGGCTTATGTTTCATTTCATTATCATGTATGCATATCATTAGCATGGGGTCAAGGTGCCTGAGTCAATCCAGGAAGGTCATATCTGGTCCATCACATCATCAAGGGTTCACAGGTGGCAAGGGATCTCAAGTGGGTTACTCCCTCCTAACCAGTGCATGAATTAGGGTTTTGAGATTCTTGGGTTTATTGCTCCAATGGGCAAGCTCTTTGGGTTTTTATCATCAACAGATGGCATATCTTATCTTTGTTGGAGAGGATACACATCATATTCAGAGGAATTTGAATTTGGAGACTGTGTTATTTCCTCCTAGACTGAGGGTACCAAAACTAGGGTTTGCTATAAAGTCAGTTTATTTCTGATTTTTTGGGCAAGGCTTGATTCCATGGTTTTTCTTGGGTCCCTGAGTACCCAGGAGTGGAAGATTGGCCATTAGTTTGATTCAGGAGAAGTTCAATTGGCCAATGGATTGAGAATCAGTTAACTTGGTCAAAAAGTCAACTGTGGTCAACACAAAGTCAAACCTCAAGATTTTTGGTCAACATCAAGATTATGGGGTGAAATTCATCATTTGATCAAGGGTTGATCACAATTCATCATGGAAACCTCAGAATCATCAAGAATCAAGAATCATGGGGTCAAAGGGTCGGTGTCATGAAGTCAAGGCTCTACCCGCCCCCCAAAGGTTTATACTAGTGATTTTTGTACCTGTCTCTCAAAATCATTAATTCTTGTCGAGATCACATCAGCGGCCCGGGAACCGTGCTAGGTGATGTAATTTGAAGAATCTCAGAAGAGGGTAGTATCGCGTAACAACTATTTCCGATAGCTTCCGCACTACTAAAAGAGGTTTTTCCTAGGTGTATACTCAATCTTTCCACATGCGGCATCACACGCATTCCCATTAGCAGAAAAATAAACACAGATATCAATTAGGAAAAGCAGTATATATATTTGTCCTAATGTCCTAGACTTTTTAAGAGCTATGAATCCTATGATCCTAACAGAAAATGGCTCCCCGAGGGAGGCGCCATTCTGTGGTACCTTCCCCACTTAAAGGTTTTAACCTAAGATCCTAGTGAAGGCCGATCCTAGCAATAATATTGGTCCCCAGTGACATCACCATGCTTGTGACACCTTGAATTCAGGATTTTCACCCCTTGGGGAAACAAGAAAGAATGTCTCCCACTGTGGTCGCCATTCTTCTGTAGCGCGATTTTTGTGGTTTCGAAGCACTATCGCTTGGGTATTACAGTTCAATTCATTTTTATCCTATTAAAGCTGATGAAGGAAGGGAAATAGATGTCTCCAATTAACCCTGCTTGCAAACTGAGGTTAAACAGTCAAAACTATTGATTTTTGGATGCTATCAAAATAGGGGGTTCTCCCTTTGGTTTATTTCTGCTGAAAACAGTGTCTGGGTTATGGGTAGGACGTTGGGACTGATGCTTTTCGGTTGATATACGGGATTTTGGGTTTTTGATTAGTGTGCTCGCTAAGATTTTTCAATCTTATGCCTACGTATTCCCGGGATAGGGAAATCAGAGCGATCGTAGTTCCTCCTATTCTATGGCAGGAAATGGTGTTTTGGTGTCTTGTTCAAAGCCCAAGACGTGAAGCTAAAAGTGACTTGTATCTTGTTCGAAGCCCAAGATGTGAAGCTGAATGGCCTATTTGTATCTTGTTCGAAGCCCAAGATGTGAAGCTAAAAGGTTTTGACCTTAGAGAGAATTTGTCATCTCTAAAAGGGTCTGTTTGTCACAACAGTTGGATGACTGATTATAAAGAATAATTACTTTAACTGGGATATGTGAATCCAGCAATGCCATAATTTCCTTTATAGGGGTTTTTTAACCTGAAGGAGAAGAATTTAACTCAGTTTAGAGTAATTCCATTTTTCCTTAGGAATTTCTCATGCGAAAAGAGGGACAGTGGCATGGATGTAAATAATCCAGACGGTTGCCGCTTACAGTAATTAGATGGGGGGAAAGGAGTTGTTGATGTTTGTGTACTGTGAGCAAGGCACATATTTTGATGCTAAAAGGTTGATTGTCTCAACCGGGGTTTTCCTTATATAAAGCCTAAGAGGAGGCTAAAAGGTTGGCTTTTCCGGGGAAAATGTTCTTTCTGTCTTGTACAAAGCCCAAGATTGAGGCTAAAAGGGTCTGACTCAACAAGAGAGCTTTTTTGTGTGTCTTGTATGAAGCCCAAGATGGAAGCCAAAGGGGTTTGACTCAACAAGAGAGTCTTTTATACTCAACAAGAGATTGATTTGGTGTCTCGTATGAAGCCCGAGACAGAGGCTAAAAGTTGCTTGACTCAACAAGAGAGTCTTTTATACTCAACAAGAGAGTGTTTTTGGTGTCTCGTATGAAGCCCGAGATGGAGGCTAAGGGGTGATTCAACAAGAGAATATTTTATACTCAACAAGAGAGTGTTTTGTGTCTTGTACGATGCCCAAGACGGAGGCTAAAGGATGGGTGACTCAATAAGAGAGTCTATTATACTCAACAAGAGAGTGTTTTTGTATCTCGTACGAAGCCCGAGATGGAGGCTGAAAGGGTTAGCTCTGCTGGGGAGAATCATTGTACAAAGCCCAAGAGGAGGCTATAGTAACTGTTTCAGTTGAGTGACAGGTCTAGTGTTGGATAAAAGAGAAAATCAGTTCTTATATGAGTAATGTTGTACTCATGGATTTGATCTGAGGGTTGGGATTATTTCCTGTTCTCTAGGGAAACGGGAAATCCAAAGGGTTTTCGAGACTGTCTAAGTCTACGGGTGCTCTTCCCATTCTTGAAAGGGGATTGAGAATGTCTTTGAGACTCAAGGGTCTTAGACTGTCTAAGTCTAGAGTTTTATCTTTTGTACTATGCTTAATAGATATTAAGAAGCAGTACATTTGCGGTAGAAAGATCTAGACTCGTTGAAAGACTATTCTATTAAGATGACTAATTTCTATTCCTATACCTTTAAGAGGTCGTCGGGATAATTTGTACGAAGCCCAAGAGGAGGCTGGAAACTTTTAAGAAGCCGAGGGACAATTTGTACTAAGCCCAAGAGGAGGCTATCTTCCCGGAGGAAGAATCATTATACGAAGCCTAAGAGGAGGCTGTGAAAACTTCTAAGAAGCCGACGGGTCCTTGTACAACGCCCAAGAGGAGGCGGGGATGCTTTTAGGAAGCCTGTGGGTCCTTGCACTAAGCCCAAGAGGAGGCTGATGAACAGTTCCAGAAGGGGTTTCACTTAGAACATTGGCCTTCTGTATATGAACTGTTCAAGGGGGGATTTCTTAGATCTAGTTATCTAGAAAGTTCTTTACTGTTTGGGTTATATGTTGAAATATCCGGGAGAACGTCGGGAGACGAGGTTCTGTCTAGTTCTAGACGTAGTTGTTGCACCCCAAAATTTGCCCTCCTTACTTTTTACTAACTGGCTTATGTTTCATTTCATTATCATGTATGCATATCATTAGCATGGGGTCAAGGTGCCTGAGTCAATCCAGGAAGGTCATATCTGGTCCATCACATCATCAAGGGTTCACAGGTGGCAAGGGATCTCAAGTGGGTTACTCCCTCCTAACCAGTGCATGAATTAGGGTTTTGAGATTCTTGGGTTTATTGCTCCAATGGGCAAGCTCTTTGGGTTTTTATCATCAACAGATGGCATATCTTATCTTTGTTGGAGAGGATACACATCATATTCAGAGGAATTTGAATTTGGAGACTGTGTTATTTCCTCCTAGACTGAGGGTACCAAAACTAGGGTTTGCTATAAAGTCAGTTTATTTCTGATTTTTTGGGCAAGGCTTGATTCCATGGTTTTTCTTGGGTCCCTGAGTACCCAGGAGTGGAAGATTGGCCATTAGTTTGATTCAGGAGAAGTTCAATTGGCCAATGGATTGAGAATCAGTTAATTGGTCAAAAAGTCAACTGTGGTCAACACAAAGTCAAACCTCAAGATTTTTGGTCAACATCAAGATTATGGGGTGAAATTCATCATTTGATCAAGGGTTGATCACAATTCATCATGGAAACCTCAGAATCATCAAGAATCAAGAATCATGGGGTCAAAGGGTCGGTGTCATGAAGTCAAGGCTCTACCCGCCCCCCAAAGGTTTATACTAGTGATTTTTGTACCTGTCTCTCAAAATCATTAATTCTTGTCGAGATCACATCAGCGGCCCGAGAACCGTGCTAGGTGATGTAATTTGAAGAATCTCAGAAGAGGGTAGTATCGCGTAACAACTATTTCCGATAGCTTCCGCACTACTAAAAGAGGTTTTTCCTAGGTGTATACTCAATCTTTCCACATGCGGCATCACACGCATTCCCATTAGCAGAAAAATAAACACAGATATCAATTAGGAAAAGCAGTATATATATTTGTCCTAATGTCCTAGACTTTTTAAGAGCTATGAATCCTATGATCCTAACAGAAAATGGCTCCCCGAGGGAGGCGCCATTCTGTGGTACCTTCCCCACTTAAAGGTTTTAACCTAAGATCCTAGTGAAGGCCGATCCTAGCAATAATATTGGTCCCCAGTGACATCACCATGCTTGTGACACCTTGAATTCAGGATTTTCACCCCTTGGGGAAACAAGAAAGAATGTCTCCCACTGTGGTCGCCATTCTTCTGTAGCGCGATTTTTGTGGTTTCGAAGCACTATCGCTTGGGTATTACAGTTCAATTCATTTTTATCCTATTAAAGCTGATGAAGGAAGGGAAATAGATGTCTCCAATTAACCCTGCTTGCAAACTGAGGTTAAACAGTCAAAACTATTGATTTTTGGATGCTATCAAAATAGGGGGTTCTCCCTTTGGTTTATTTCTGCTGAAAACAGTGTCTGGGTTATGGGTAGGACGTTGGGACTGATGCTTTTCGGTTGATATACGGGATTTTGGGTTTTTGATTAGTGTGCTCGCTAAGATTTTTCAATCTTATGCCTACGTATTCCCGGGATAGGGAAATCAGAGCGATCGTAGTTCCTCCTATTCTATGGCAGGAAATGGTGTTTTGGTGTCTTGTTCAAAGCCCAAGACGTGAAGCTAAAAGTGACTTGTATCTTGTTCGAAGCCCAAGATGTGAAGCTGAATGGCCTATTTGTATCTTGTTCGAAGCCCAAGATGTGAAGCTAAAAGGTTTTGACCTTAGAGAGAATTTGTCATCTCTAAAAGGGTCTGTTTGTCACAACAGTTGGATGACTGATTATAAAGAATAATTACTTTAACTGGGATATGTGAATCCAGCAATGCCATAATTTCCTTTATAGGGGTTTTTTAACCTGAAGGAGAAGAATTTAACTCAGTTTAGAGTAATTCCATTTTTCCTTAGGAATTTCTCATGCGAAAAGAGGGACAGTGGCATGGATGTAAATAATCCAGACGGTTGCCGCTTACAGCAATTAGATGGGGGGAAAGGAGTTGTTGATGTTTGTGTACTGTGAGCAAGGCACATATTTTGATGCTAAAAGGTTGATTGTCTCAACCGGGGTTTTCCTTATATAAAGCCTAAGAGGAGGCTAAAAGGTTGGCTTTTCCGGGGAAAATGTTCTTTCTGTCTTGTACAAAGCCCAAGATTGAGGCTAAAAGGGTCTGACTCAACAAGAGAGCTTTTTTGTGTGTCTTGTATGAAGCCCAAGATGGAAGCCAAAGGGGTTTGACTCAACAAGAGAGTCTTTTATACTCAACAAGAGATTGATTTGGTGTCTCGTATGAAGCCCGAGACAGAGGCTAAAAGTTGCTTGACTCAACAAGAGAGTCTTTTATACTCAACAAGAGAGTGCTTTTGGTGTCTCGTATGAAGCCCGAGATGGAGGCTAAGGGGTGATTCAACAAGAGAATATTTTATACTCAACAAGAGAGTGTTTTGTGTCTTGTACGATGCCCAAGACGGAGGCTAAAGGATGGGTGACTCAATAAGAGAGTCTATTATACTCAACAAGAGAGTGTTTTTGTATCTCGTACGAAGCCCGAGATGGAGGCTGAAAGGGTTAGCTCTGCTGGGGAGAATCATTGTACAAAGCCCAAGAGGAGGCTATAGTAACTGTTTCAGTTGAGTGACAGGTCTAGTGTTGGATAAAAGAGAAAATCAGTTCTTATATGAGTAATGTTGTACTCATGGATTTGATCTGAGGGTTGGGATTATTTCCTGTTCTCTAGGGAAACGGGAAATCCAAAGGGTTTTCGAGACTGTCTAAGTCTACGGGTGCTCTTCCCATTCTTGAAAGGGGATTGAGAATGTCTTTGAGACTCAAGGGTCTTAGACTGTCTAAGTCTAGAGTTTTATCTTTTGTACTATGCTTAATAGATATTAAGAAGCAGTACATTTGCGGTAGAAAGATCTAGACTCGTTGAAAGACTATTCTATTAAGATGACTAATTTCTATTCCTATACCTTTAAGAGGTCGTCGGGATAATTTGTACGAAGCCCAAGAGGAGGCTGGAAACTTTTAAGAAGCCGAGGGACAATTTGTACTAAGCCCAAGAGGAGGCTATCTTCCCGGAGGAAGAATCATTATACGAAGCCTAAGAGGAGGCTGTGAAAACTTCTAAGAAGCCGACGGGTCCTTGTACAACGCCCAAGAGGAGGCGGGGATGCTTTTAGGAAGCCTGTGGGTCCTTGCACTAAGCCCAAGAGGAGGCTGATGAACAGTTCCAGAAGGGGTTTCACTTAGAACATTGGCCTTCTGTATATGAACTGTTCAAGGGGGGATTTCTTAGATCTAGTTATCTAGAAAGTTCTTTACTGTTTGGGTTATATGTTGAAATATCCGGGAGAACGTCGGGAGACGAGGTTCTGTCTAGTTCTAGACGTAGTTGTTGCACCCCAAAATTTGCCCTCCTTACTTTTTACTAACTGGCTTATGTTTCATTTCATTATCATGTATGCATATCATTAGCATGGGGTCAAGGTGCCTGAGTCAATCCAGGAAGGTCATATCTGGTCCATCACATCATCAAGGGTTCACAGGTGGCAAGGGATCTCAAGTGGGTTACTCCCTCCTAACCAGTGCATGAATTAGGGTTTTGAGATTCTTGGGTTTATTGCTCCAATGGGCAAGCTCTTTGGGTTTTTATCATCAACAGATGGCATATCTTATCTTTGTTGGAGAGGATACACATCATATTCAGAGGAATTTGAATTTGGAGACTGTGTTATTTCCTCCTAGACTGAGGGTACCAAAACTAGGGTTTGCTATAAAGTCAGTTTATTTCTGATTTTTTGGGCAAGGCTTGATTCCATGGTTTTTCTTGGGTCCCTGAGTACCCAGGAGTGGAAGATTGGCCATTAGTTTGATTCAGGAGAAGTTCAATTGGCCAATGGATTGAGAATCAGTTAACTTGGTCAAAAAGTCAACTGTGGTCAACACAAAGTCAAACCTCAAGATTTTTGGTCAACATCAAGATTATGGGGTGAAATTCATCATTTGATCAAGGGTTGATCACAATTCATCATGGAAACCTCAGAATCATCAAGAATCAAGAATCATGGGGTCAAAGGGTCGGTGTCATGAAGTCAAGGCTCTACCCGCCCCCCAAAGGTTTATACTAGTGATTTTTGTACCTGTCTCTCAAAATCATTAATTCTTGTCGAGATCACATCAGCGGCCCGGGAACCGTGCTAGGTGATGTAATTTGAAGAATCTCAGAAGAGGGTAGTATCGCGTAACAACTATTTCCGATAGCTTCCGCACTACTAAAAGAGGTTTTTCCTAGGTGTATACTCAATCTTTCCACATGCGGCATCACACGCATTCCCATTAGCAGAAAAATAAACACAGATATCAATTAGGAAAAGCAGTATATATATTTGTCCTAATGTCCTAGACTTTTTAAGAGCTATGAATCCTATGATCCTAACAGAAAATGGCTCCCCGAGGGAGGCGCCATTCTGTGGTACCTTCCCCACTTAAAGGTTTTAACCTAAGATCCTAGTGAAGGCCGATCCTAGCAATAATATTGGTCCCCAGTGACATCACCATGCTTGTGACACCTTGAATTCAGGATTTTCACCCCTTGGGGAAACAAGAAAGAATGTCTCCCACTGTGGTCGCCATTCTTCTGTAGCGCGATTTTTGTGGTTTCGAAGCACTATCGCTTGGGTATTACAGTTCAATTCATTTTTATCCTATTAAAGCTGATGAAGGAAGGGAAATAGATGTCTCCAATTAACCCTGCTTGCAAACTGAGGTTAAACAGTCAAAACTATTGATTTTTGGATGCTATCAAAATAGGGGGTTCTCCCTTTGGTTTATTTCTGCTGAAAACAGTGTCTGGGTTATGGGTAGGACGTTGGGACTGATGCTTTTCGGTTGATATACGGGATTTTGGGTTTTTGATTAGTGTGCTCGCTAAGATTTTTCAATCTTATGCCTACGTATTCCCGGGATAGGGAAATCAGAGCGATCGTAGTTCCTCCTATTCTATGGCAGGAAATGGTGTTTTGGTGTCTTGTTCAAAGCCCAAGACGTGAAGCTAAAAGTGACTTGTATCTTGTTCGAAGCCCAAGATGTGAAGCTGAATGGCCTATTTGTATCTTGTTCGAAGCCCAAGATGTGAAGCTAAAAGGTTTTGACCTTAGAGAGAATTTGTCATCTCTAAAAGGGTCTGTTTGTCACAACAGTTGGATGACTGATTATAAAGAATAATTACTTTAACTGGGATATGTGAATCCAGCAATGCCATAATTTCCTTTATAGGGGTTTTTTAACCTGAAGGAGAAGAATTTAACTCAGTTTAGAGTAATTCCATTTTTCCTTAGGAATTTCTCATGCGAAAAGAGGGACAGTGGCATGGATGTAAATAATCCAGACGGTTGCCGCTTACAGCAATTAGATGGGGGGAAAGGAGTTGTTGATGTTTGTGTACTGTGAGCAAGGCACATATTTTGATGCTAAAAGGTTGATTGTCTCAACCGGGGTTTTCCTTATATAAAGCCTAAGAGGAGGCTAAAAGGTTGGCTTTTCCGGGGAAAATGTTCTTTCTGTCTTGTACAAAGCCCAAGATTGAGGCTAAAAGGGTCTGACTCAACAAGAGAGCTTTTTTGTGTGTCTTGTATGAAGCCCAAGATGGAAGCCAAAGGGGTTTGACTCAACAAGAGAGTCTTTTATACTCAACAAGAGATTGATTTGGTGTCTCGTATGAAGCCCGAGACAGAGGCTAAAAGTTGCTTGACTCAACAAGAGAGTCTTTTATACTCAACAAGAGAGTGTTTTTGGTGTCTCGTATGAAGCCCGAGATGGAGGCTAAGGGGTGATTCAACAAGAGAATATTTTATACTCAACAAGAGAGTGTTTTGTGTCTTGTACGATGCCCAAGACGGAGGCTAAAGGATGGGTGACTCAATAAGAGAGTCTATTATACTCAACAAGAAAGTGTTTTTGTATCTCGTACGAAGCCCGAGATGGAGGCTGAAAGGGTTAGCTCTGCTGGGGAGAATCATTGTACAAAGCCCAAGAGGAGGCTATAGTAACTGTTTCAGTTGAGTGACAGGTCTAGTGTTGGATAAAAGAGAAAATCAGTTCTTATATGAGTAATGTTGTACTCATGGATTTGATCTGAGGGTTGGGATTATTTCCTGTTCTCTAGGGAAACGGGAAATCCAAAGGGTTTTCGAGACTGTCTAAGTCTACGGGTGCTCTTCCCATTCTTGAAAGGGGATTGAGAATGTCTTTGAGACTCAAGGGTCTTAGACTGTCTAAGTCTAGAGTTTTATCTTTTGTACTATGCTTAATAGATATTAAGAAACAGTACATTTGCGGTAGAAAGATCTAGACTCGTTGAAAGACTATTCTATTAAGATGACTAATTTCTATTCCTATACCTTTAAGAGGTCGTCGGGATAATTTGTACGAAGCCCAAGAGGAGGCTGGAAACTTTTAAGAAGCCGAGGGACAATTTGTACTAAGCCCAAGAGGAGGCTATCTTCCCGGAGGAAGAATCATTATACGAAGCCTAAGAGGAGGCTGTGAAAACTTCTAAGAAGCCGACGGGTCCTTGTACAACGCCCAAGAGGAGGCGGGGATGCTTTTAGGAAGCCTGTGGGTCCTTGCACTAAGCCCAAGAGGAGGCTGATGAACAGTTCCAGAAGGGGTTTCACTTAGAACATTGGCCTTCTGTATATGAACTGTTCAAGGGGGGATTTCTTAGATCTAGTTATCTAGAAAGTTCTTTACTGTTTGGGTTATATGTTGAAATATCCGGGAGAACGTCGGGAGACGAGGTTCTGTCTAGTTCTAGACGTAGTTGTTGCACCCCAAAATTTGCCCTCCTTACTTTTTACTAACTGGCTTATGTTTCATTTCATTATCATGTATGCATATCATTAGCATGGGGTCAAGGTGCCTGAGTCAATCCAGGAAGGTCATATCTGGTCCATCACATCATCAAGGGTTCACAGGTGGCAAGGGATCTCAAGTGGGTTACTCCCTCCTAACCAGTGCATGAATTAGGGTTTTGAGATTCTTGGGTTTATTGCTCCAATGGGCAAGCTCTTTGGGTTTTTATCATCAACAGATGGCATATCTTATCTTTGTTGGAGAGGATACACATCATATTCAGAGGAATTTGAATTTGGAGACTGTGTTATTTCCTCCTAGACTGAGGGTACCAAAACTAGGGTTTGCTATAAAGTCAGTTTATTTCTGATTTTTTGGGCAAGGCTTGATTCCATGGTTTTTCTTGGGTCCCTGAGTACCCAGGAGTGGAAGATTGGCCATTAGTTTGATTCAGGAGAAGTTCAATTGGCCAATGGATTGAGAATCAGTTAACTTGGTCAAAAAGTCAACTGTGGTCAACACAAAGTCAAACCTCAAGATTTTTGGTCAACATCAAGATTATGGGGTGAAATTCATCATTTGATCAAGGGTTGATCACAATTCATCATGGAAACCTCAGAATCATCAAGAATCAAGAATCATGGGGTCAAAGGGTCGGTGTCATGAAGTCAAGGCTCTACCCGCCCCCCAAAGGTTTATACTAGTGATTTTTGTACCTGTCTCTCAAAATCATTAATTCTTGTCGAGATCACATCAGCGGCCCGGGAACCGTGCTAGGTGATGTAATTTGAAGAATCTCAGAAGAGGGTAGTATCGCGTAACAACTATTTCCGATAGCTTCCGCACTACTAAAAGAGGTTTTTCCTAGGTGTATACTCAATCTTTCCACATGCGGCATCACACGCATTCCCATTAGCAGAAAAATAAACACAGATATCAATTAGGAAAAGCAGTATATATATTTGTCCTAATGTCCTAGACTTTTTAAGAGCTATGAATCCTATGATCCTAACAGAAAATGGCTCCCCGAGGGAGGCGCCATTCTGTGGTACCATCCCCACTTAAAGGTTTTAACCTAAGATCCTAGTGAAGGCCGATCCTAGCAATAATATTGGTCCCCAGTGACATCACCATGCTTGTGACACCTTGAATTCAGGATATTCACCCCTTGGGGAAACAAGAAAGAATGTCTCCCACTGTGGTCGCCATTCTTCTGTAGCGCGATTTTTGTGGTTTCGAAGCACTATCGCTTGGGTACTACAGTTCAATTCATTTTTTATCCTATTAAAGCTGATGAAGGAAGGGAAATAGATGTCTCCAATTAACCCTGCTTGCAAACTGAGGTTAAACAGTCAAAACTATTGATTTTTGGATGCTATCAAAATAGGGGGTTCTCCCTTTGGTTTATTTCTGCTGAAAACAGTGTCTGGGTTATGGGTAGGACGTTGGGACTGATGCTTTTCGGTTGATATACGGGATTTTGGGTTTTTGATTAGTGTGCTCGCTAAGATTTTTCAATCTTATGCCTACGTATTCCCGGGATAGGGAAATCAGAGCGATCGTAGTTCCTCATATTCTATGGCAGGAAATGGTGTTTTGGTGTCTTGTTCAAAGCCCAAGACGTGAAGCTAAAAGTGATTTGTATCTTGTTCGAAGCCCAAGATGTGAAGCTGAATGGTCTATTTGTATCTTGTTCGAAGCCCAAGATGTGAAGCTAAAAGGTTTTGACCTTAGAGAGAATTTGTCATCTCTAAAAGGGTCTGTTTGTCACAACAGTTGGATGACTGATTATAAAGAATAATTACTTTAACTGGGATATGTGAATCCAGCAATGCCATAATTTCCTATATAGGGGTTTTTTAACCTGAAGGAGAAGAATTTAACTCAGTTTAGAGTAATTCCATTTTTCCTTAGGAATTTCTCATGCGAAAAGAGGGACAGTGGCATGGATGTAAATATTCCAGACGGTTGCCGCTTACAGCAATTAGATGGGGGGAAAGGAGTTGTTGATGTTTGTGTACTGTGAGCAAGGCACATATTTTGATGCTAAAAGGTTGATTGTCTCAACCGGGGTTTTCCTTATATAAAGCCTAAGAGGAGGCTAAAAGGTTGGCTTTTCAGGGGAAAATGTTCTTTCTGTCTTGTACAAAGCCCAAGATTGAGGCTAAAAGGGTCTGACTCAACAAGAGAGCTTTTTTGTGTGTCTTGTATGAAGCCCAAGATGGAAGCCAAAGGGGTTTGACTCAACAAGAGAGTCTTTTATACTCAACAAGAGATTGATTTGGTGTCTCGTATGAAGCCCGAGACAGAGGCTAAAAGTTGCTTGACTCAACAAGAGAGTCTTTTATACTCAACAAGAGAGTGTTTTTGGTGTCTCGTATGAAGCCCGAGATGGAGGCTAAGGGGTGATTCAACAAGAGAATATTTTATACTCAACAAGAGAGTGTTTTGTGTCTTGTACGATGCCCAAGACGGAGGCTAAAGGATGGGTGACTCAATAAGAGAGTCTATTATACTCAACAAGAGAGTGTTTTTGTATCTCGTACGAAGCCCGAGATGGAGGCTGAAAGGGTTAGCTCTGCTGGGGAGAATCATTGTACAAAGCCCAAGAGGAGGCTATAGTAACTGTTTCAGTTGAGTGACAGGTCTAGTGTTGGATAAAAGAGAAAATCAGTTCTTATATGAGTAATGTTGTACTCATGGATTTGATCTGAGGGTTGGGATTATTTCCTGTTCTCTAGGGAAACAGGAAATCCAAAGGGTTTTGGAGACTGTCTAAGTCTACGGGTGCTCTTCCCATTCTTGAAAGGGGATTGAGAATGTCTTTGAGACTCAAGGGTCTTAGACTGTCTAAGTCTAGAGTTTTATCTTTTGTACTATGCTTAATAGATATTAAGAAACAGTACATTTGCGGTAGAAAGATCTAGACTCTTTGAAAGACTATTCTATTAAGATGACTAATTTCTATTCCTATACCTTTAAGAGGTCGTCGGGATAATTTGTACGAAGCCCAAGAGGAGGCTGGAAACTTTTAAGAAGCCGAGGGACAATTTGTACGAAGCCCAAGAGGAGGCTATCTTCCCGGAGGAAGAATCATTATACGAAGCTTAAGAGGAGGCTGTGAAAACTTCTAAGAAGCCGACGGGTCCTTGTACAACGCCCAAGAGGAGGCGGGGATGCTTTTAGGAAGCCTGTGGGTCCTTGCACTAAGCCCAAGAGGAGGCTGATGAACAGTTCCAGAAGGAGTTTCACTTAGAACATTGGCCTTCTGTATATGAACTGTTCAAGGGGGGATTTCTTAGATCTAGTTATCTAGAAAGTTCTTTACTGTTTGGGTTATATGTTGAAATATCCGGGAGAACGTCGGGAGACGAGGTTCTGTCTAGTTCTAGACGTAGTTGTTGCACCCCAAAATTTGCCCTCCTTACTTTTTACTAACTGGCTTATGTTTCATTTCATTATCATGTATGCATATCATTAGCATGGGGTCAAGGTGCCTGAGTCAATCCAGGAAGGTCATATCTGGTCCATCACATCATCAAGGGTTCACAGGTGGCAAGGGATCTCAAGTGGGTTACTCCCTCCTAACCAGTGCATGAATTAGGGTTTTGAGATTCTTGGGTTTATTGCTCCAATGGGCAAGCTCTTTGGGTTTTTATCATCAACAGATGGCATATCTTATCTTTGTTGGAGAGGATACACATCATATTCAGAGGAATTTGAATTTGGAGACTGTGTTATTTCCTCCTAGACTGAGGGTACCAAAACTAGGGTTTGCTATAAAGTCAGTTTATTTCTGATTTTTTGGGCAAGGCTTGATTCCATGGTTTTTCTTGGGTCCCTGAGTACCCAGGAGTGGAAGATTGGCCATCAGTTTGATTCAGGAGAAGTTCAATTGGCCAATGGATTGAGAATCAGTTAACTTGGTCAAAAAGTCAACTGTGGTCAACACAAAGTCAAACCTCAAGATTTTTGGTCAACATCAAGATTATGGGGTGAAATTCATCATTTGATCAAGGGTTGATCATAATTCATCATGGAAACCTCAGAATCATCAAGAATCAAGAATCATGGGGTCAAAGGGTCGGTGTCATGAAGTCAAGGCTCTACCCGCCCCCCAAAGGTTTATACTAGTGATTTTTGTACCTGTCTCTCAAAATCATTAATTCTTGTCGAGATCACATCAGCGGCCCGGGAACCGTGCTAGGTGATGTAATTTGAAGAATCTCAGAAGAGGGTAGTATCGCGTAACAACTATTTCCGATAGCTTCCGCACTACTAAAAGAGGTTTTTCCTAGGTGTATACTCAATCTTTCCACATGCGGCATCACACGCATTCCCATTAGCAGAAAAATAAACACAGATATCAATTAGGAAAAGCAGTATATATATTTGTCCTAATGTCCTAGACTTTTTAAGAGCTATGAATCCTATGATCCTAACAGAAAATGGCTCCCCGAGGGAGACGCCATTCTGTGGTACCTTCCCCACTTAAAGGTTTTAACCTAAGATCCTAGTGAAGGCCGATCCTAGCAATAATATTGGTCCCCAGTGACATCACCATGCTTGTGACACCTTGAATTCAGGATTTTCACCCCTTGGGGAAACAAGAAAGAATGTCTCCCACTGTGGTCGCCATTCTTCTGTAGCGTGATTTTTGTGGTTTCGAAGCACTATCGCTTGGGTACTATAGTTCAATTCATTTTTTATCCTATTAAAGCTGATGAAGGAGGGGAAATAGATGTCTCCAATTAACCCTGCTTGCAAACTAAGGTTAAACAGTCAAAACTATTGATTTTTGGATGCTATCAAAATAGGGGGTTCTCCCATTGGTTTATTTCTGCTGAAAACAGTGTCTGGGTTATGGGTAGGACGTTGGGACTGATGCTTTTTGGTTGATATACGGGATTTTGGGTTTTTGATTAGTGTGCTCGCTAAGATTTTTCAATCTTATGCCTACGTATTCCCGGGATAGGGAAATCAGAGCGATCGTAGTTCCTCCTATTCTATGGCAGGAAATGGTGTTTTGGTGTCTTGTTCAAAGCCCAAGACGTGAAGCTAAAAGTGACTTGTATCTTGTTCGAAGCCCAAGATGTGAAGCTGAATGGCCTATTTGTATCTTGTTCGAAGCCCAAGATGTGAAGCTAAAAGGTTTTGACCTTAGAGAGAATTTGTCATCTCTAAAAGGGTCTGTTTGTCACAACAGTTGGATGACTGATTATAAAGAATAATTACTTTAACTGGGATATGTGAATCCAGCAATGCCATAATTTCCTTTATAGGGGTTTTTTAACCTGAAGGAGAAGAATTTAACTCAGTTTAGAGTAATTCCATTTTTCCTTAGGAATTTCTCATGCGAAAAGAGGGACAGTGGCATGGATGTAAATATTCCAGACGGTTGCCGCTTACAGCAATTAGATGGGGGGAAAGGAGTTGTTGATGTTTGTGTACTGTGAGCAAGGCACATATTTTGATGCTAAAAGGTTGATTGTCTCAACCGGGGTTTTCCTTATATAAAGCCTAAGAGGAGGCTAAAAGGTTGGCTTTTCAGGGGAAAATGTTCTTTCTGTCTTGTACAAAGCCCAAGATTGAGGCTAAAAGGGTCTGACTCAACAAGAGAGCTTTTTTGTGTGTCTTGTATGAAGCCCAAGATGGAAGCCAAAGGGGTTTGACTCAACAAGAGAGTCTTTTATACTCAACAAGAGATTGATTTGGTGTCTCGTATGAAGCCCGAGACAGAGGCTAAAAGTTGCTTGACTCAACAAGAGAGTCTTTTATACTCAACAAGAGAGTGTTTTTGGTGTCTCGTATGAAGCCCGAGATGGAGGCTAAGGGGTGATTCAACAAGAGAATATTTTATACTCAACAAGAGAGTGTTTTGTGTCTTGTACGATGCCCAAGACGGAGGCTAAAGGATGGGTGACTCAATAAGAGAGTCTATTATACTCAACAAGAGAGTGTTTTTGTATCTCGTACGAAGCCCGAGATGGAGGCTGAAAGGGTTAGCTCTGCTGGGGAGAATCATTGTACAAAGCCCAAGAGGAGGCTATAGTAACTGTTTCAGTTGAGTGACAGGTCTAGTGTTGGATAAAAGAGAAAATCAGTTCTTATATGAGTAATGTTGTACTCATGGATTTGATCTGAGGGTTGGGATTATTTCCTGTTCTCTAGGGAAACAGGAAATCCAAAGGGTTTTGGAGACTGTCTAAGTCTACGGGTGCTCTTCCCATTCTTGAAAGGGGATTGAGAATGTCTTTGAGACTCAAGGGTCTTAGACTGTCTAAGTCTAGAGTTTTATCTTTTGTACTATGCTTAATAGATATTAAGAAACAGTACATTTGCGGTAGAAAGATCTAGACTCTTTGAAAGACTATTCTATTAAGATGACTAATTTCTATTCCTATACCTTTAAGAGGTCGTCGGGATAATTTGTACGAAGCCCAAGAGGAGGCTGGAAACTTTTAAGAAGCCGAGGGACAATTTGTACGAAGCCCAAGAGGAGGCTATCTTCCCGGAGGAAGAATCATTATACGAAGCTTAAGAGGAGGCTGTGAAAACTTCTAAGAAGCCGACGGGTCCTTGTACAACGCCCAAGAGGAGGCGGGGATGCTTTTAGGAAGCCTGTGGGTCCTTGCACTAAGCCCAAGAGGAGGCTGATGAACAGTTCCAGAAGGAGTTTCACTTAGAACATTGGCCTTCTGTATATGAACTGTTCAAGGGGGGATTTCTTAGATCTAGTTATCTAGAAAGTTCTTTACTGTTTGGGTTATATGTTGAAATATCCGGGAGAACGTCGGGAGACGAGGTTCTGTCTAGTTCTAGACGTAGTTGTTGCACCCCAAAATTTGCCCTCCTTACTTTTTACTAACTGGCTTATGTTTCATTTCATTATCATGTATGCATATCATTAGCATGGGGTCAAGGTGCCTGAGTCAATCCAGGAAGGTCATATCTGGTCCATCACATCATCAAGGGTTCACAGGTGGCAAGGGATCTCAAGTGGGTTACTCCCTCCTAACCAGTGCATGAATTAGGGTTTTGAGATTCTTGGGTTTATTGCTCCAATGGGCAAGCTCTTTGGGTTTTTATCATCAACAGATGGCATATCTTATCTTTGTTGGAGAGGATACACATCATATTCAGAGGAATTTGAATTTGGAGACTGTGTTATTTCCTCCTAGACTGAGGGTACCAAAACTAGGGTTTGCTATAAAGTCAGTTTATTTCTGATTTTTTGGGCAAGGCTTGATTCCATGGTTTTTCTTGGGTCCCTGAGTACCCAGGAGTGGAAGATTGGCCATCAGTTTGATTCAGGAGAAGTTCAATTGGCCAATGGATTGAGAATCAGTTAACTTGGTCAAAAAGTCAACTGTGGTCAACACAAAGTCAAACCTCAAGATTTTTGGTCAACATCAAGATTATGGGGTGAAATTCATCATTTGATCAAGGGTTGATCATAATTCATCATGGAAACCTCAGAATCATCAAGAATCAAGAATCATGGGGTCAAAGGGTCGGTGTCATGAAGTCAAGGCTCTACCCGCCCCCCAAAGGTTTATACTAGTGATTTTTGTACCTGTCTCTCAAAATCATTAATTCTTGTCGAGATCACATCAGCGGCCCGGGAACCGTGCTAGGTGATGTAATTTGAAGAATCTCAGAAGAGGGTAGTATCGCGTAACAACTATTTCCGATAGCTTCCGCACTACTAAAAGAGGTTTTTCCTAGGTGTATACTCAATCTTTCCACATGCGGCATCACACGCATTCCCATTAGCAGAAAAATAAACACAGATATCAATTAGGAAAAGCAGTATATATATTTGTCCTAATGTCCTAGACTTTTTAAGAGCTATGAATCCTATGATCCTAACAGAAAATGGCTCCCCGAGGGAGACGCCATTCTGTGGTACCTTCCCCACTTAAAGGTTTTAACCTAAGATCCTAGTGAAGGCCGATCCTAGCAATAATATTGGTCCCCAGTGACATCACCATGCTTGTGACACCTTGAATTCAGGATTTTCACCCCTTGGGGAAACAAGAAAGAATGTCTCCCACTGTGGTCGCCATTCTTCTGTAGCGTGATTTTTGTGGTTTCGAAGCACTATCGCTTGGGTACTATAGTTCAATTCATTTTTTATCCTATTAAAGCTGATGAAGGAGGGGAAATAGATGTCTCCAATTAACCCTGCTTGCAAACTAAGGTTAAACAGTCAAAACTATTGATTTTTGGATGCTATCAAAATAGGGGGTTCTCCCATTGGTTTATTTCTGCTGAAAACAGTGTCTGGGTTATGGGTAGGACGTTGGGACTGATGCTTTTTGGTTGATATACGGGATTTTGGGTTTTTGATTAGTGTGCTCGCTAAGATTTTTCAATCTTATGCCTACGTATTCCCGGGATAGGGAAATCAGAGCGATCGTAGTTCCTCCTATTCTATGGCAGGAAATGGTGTTTTGGTGTCTTGTTCAAAGCCCAAGACGTGAAGCTAAAAGTGATTTGTATCTTGTTCGAAGCCCAAGATGTGAAGCTGAATGGTCTATTTGTATCTTGTTCGAAGCCCAAGATGTGAAGCTAAAAGGTTTTGACCTTAGAGAGAATTTGTCATCTCTAAAAGGGTCTGTTTGTCACAACAGTTGGATGACTGATTATAAAGAATAATTACTTTAACTGGGATATGTGAATCCAGCAATGCCATAATTTCCTTTATAGGGGTTTTTTAACCTGAAGGAGAAGAATTTAACTCAGTTTAGAGTAATTCCATTTTTCCTTAGGAATTTCTCATGCGAAAAGAGGGACAGTGGCATGGATGTAAATAATCCAGACGGTTGCCGCTTACAGCAATTAGATGGGGGGAAAGGAGTTGTTGATGTTTGTGTACTGTGAGCAAGGCACATATTTTGATGCTAAAAGGTTGATTGTCTCAACCGGGGTTTTCCTTATATAAAGCCTAAGAGGAGGCTAAAGGTTGGCTTTTCCGGGGAAAATGTTCTTTCTGTCTTGTACAAAGCCCAAGATTGAGGCTAAAAGGGTCTGACTCAACAAGAGAGCTTTTTTGTGTGTCTTGTATGAAGCCCAAGATGGAAGCCAAAGGGGTTTGACTCAACAAGAGAGTCTTTTATACTCAACAAGAGATTGATTTGGTGTCTCGTATGAAGCCCGAGACAGAGGCTAAAAGTTGCTTGACTCAACAAGAGAGTCTTTTATACTCAACAAGAGAGTGTTTTTGGTGTCTCGTATGAAGCCCGAGATGGAGGCTAAGGGGTGATTCAACAAGAGAATATTTTATACTCAACAAGAGAGTGTTTTGTGTCTTGTACGATGCCCAAGACGGAGGCTAAAGGATGGGTGACTCATTAAGAGAGTCTATTATACTCAACAAGAGAGTGTTTTTGTATCTCGTACGAAGCCCGAGATGGAGGCTGAAAGGGTTAGCTCTGCTGGGGAGAATCATTGTACAAAGCCCAAGAGGAGGCTATAGTAACTGTTTCAGTTGAGTGACAGGTCTAGTGTTGGATAAAAGAGAAAATCAGTTCTTATATGAGTAATGTTGTACTCATGTATTTGATCTGAGGGTTGGGATTATTTCCTGTTCTCTAGGGAAACGGGAAATCCAAAGGGTTTTGGAGACTGTCTAAGTCTACGGGTGCTCTTCCCATTCTTGAAAGGGGATTGAGAATGTCTTTGAGACTCAAGGGTCTTAGACTGTCTAAGTCTAGAGTTTTATCTTTTGTACTATGCTTAATAGATATTAAGAAACAGTACATTTGCGGTAGAAAGATCTAGACTCTTTGAAAGACTATTCTATTAAGATGACTAATTTCTATTCCTATACCTTTAAGAGGTCGTCGGGATAATTTGTACGAAGCCCAAGAGGAGGCTGGAAACTTTTAAGAAGCCGAGGGACAATTTGTACGAAGCCCAAGAGGAGGCTATCTTCCCGGAGGAAGAATCATTATACGAAGCTTAAGAGGAGGCTGTGAAAACTTCTAAGAAGCCGACGGGTCCTTGTACAACGCCCAAGAGGAGGCGGGGATGCTTTTAGGAAGCCTGTGGGTCCTTGCACTAAGCCCAAGAGGAGGCTGATGAACAGTTCCAGAAGGGGTTTCACTTAGAACATTGGCCTTCTGTATATGAACTGTTCAAGGGGGGATTTCTTAGATCTAGTTATCTAGAAAGTTCTTTACTGTTTGGGTTATATGTTGAAATATCCGGGAGAACGTCGGGAGACGAGGTTCTGTCTAGTTCTAGACGTAGTTGTTGCACCCCAAAATTTGCCCTCCTTACTTTTTACTAACTGGCTTATGTTTCATTTCATTATCATGTATGCATATCATTAGCATGGGGTCAAGGTGCCTGAGTCAATCCAGGAAGGTCATATCTGGTCCATCACATCATCAAGGGTTCACAGGTGGCAAGGGATCTCAAGTGGGTTACTCCCCCCTAACCAGTGCATGAATTAGGGTTTTGAGATTCTTGGGTTTATTGCTCCAATGGGCAAGCTCTTTGGGTTTTTATCATCAACAGATGGCATATCTTATCTTTGTTGGAGAGGATACACGTCATATTCAGAGGAATTTGAATTTGGAGACTGTGTTATTTCCTCCTAGACTGAGGGTACCAAAACTAGGGTTTGCTATAAAGTCAGTTTATTTCTGATTTTTTGGGCAAGGCTTGATTCCATGGTTTTTCTTGGGTCCCTGAGTACCCAGGAGTGGAAGATTGGCCATCAGTTTGATTCAGGAGAAGTTCAATTGGCTAATGGATTGAGAATCAGTTAACTTGGTCAAAAAGTCAACTGTGGTCAACACAAAGTCAAACCTCAAGATTTTTGGTCAACATCAAGATTATGGGGTGAAATTCATCATTTGATCAAGGGTTGATCACAATTCATCATGGAAACCTCAGAATCATCAAGAATCAAGAATCATGGGGTCAAAGGGTCGGTGTCATGAAGTCAAGGCTCTACCCGCCCCCCAAAGGTTTATACTAGTGATTTTTGTACCTGTCTCTCAAAATCATTAATTCTTGTCGAGATCACATCAGCGGCCCGGGAACCGTGCTAGGTGATGTAATTTAAAGAATCTCAGAAGAGGGTAGTATCGCGTAACAACTATTTCCGATAGCTTCCGCACTACTAAAAGAGGTTTTTCCTAGGTGTATACTCAATCTTTCCACATGCGGCATCACACGCATTCCCATTAGCAGAAAAATAAACACAGATATCAATTAGGAAAAGCAGTATATATATTTGTCCTAATGTCCTAGACTTTTTAAGAGCTATGAATCCTATGATCCTAACAGAAAATGGCTCCCCGAGGGAGGCGCCATTCTGTGGTACCTTCCCCACTTAAAGGTTTTAACCTAAGATCCTAGTGAAGGCCGATCCTAGCAATAATATTGGTCCCCAGTGACATCACCATGCTTGTGACACCTTGAATTCAGGATTTTCACCCCTTGGGGAAACAAGAAAGAATGTCTCCCACTGTGGTCGCCATTCTTCTGTAGCGCGATTTTTGTGGTTTCGAAGCACTATCGCTTGGGTACTACAGTTCAATTCATTTTTTATCCTATTAAAGCTGATGAAGGAAGGGAAATAGATGTCTCCAATTAACCCTGCTTGCAAACTGAGGTTAAACAGTCAAAACTATTGATTTTTGGATGCTATCAAAATAGGGGGTTCTCCATTTGGTTTATTTCTGCTGAAAACAGTGTCTGGGTTATGGGTAGGACGTTGGGACTGATGCTTTTCGGTTGACATACGGGATTTTGGGTTTTTGATTAGTGTGCTCGCTAAGATTTTTCAATCTTATGCCTACGTATTCCCGGGATAGGGAAATCAGAGCGATCATAGTTCCTCCTATTCTATGGCAGGAAATGGTGTTTTGGTGTCTTGTTCAAAGCCCAAGACGTGAAGCTAAAAGTGATTTGTATCTTGTTCGAAGCCCAAGATGTGAAGCTGAATGGTCTATTTGTATCTTGTTCGAAGCCCAAGATGTGAAGCTAAAAGGTTTTGACCTTAGAGAGAATTTTTCATCTCTAAAAGGGTCTGTTTGTCACAACAGTTGGATGAATGATTATAAAGAATAATTACTTTAACTGGGATATGTGAATCCAGCAATGCCATAATTTCCTTTATAGGGGTTTTTTAACCTGAAGGAGAAGAATTTAACTCAGTTTAGAGTAATTCCATTTTTCCTTAGGAATTTCTCATGCGAAAAGAGGGACAGTGGCATGGATGTAAATAATCCAGACGGTTGCCGCTTACAGCAATTAGATGGGGGGAAAGGAGTTGTTGATGTTTGTGTACTGTGAGCAAGGCACATATTTTGATGCTAAAAGGTTGATTGTCTCAACCGGGGTTTTCCTTATATAAAGCCTAAGAGGAGGCTAAAAGGTTGGCTTTTCCGGGGAAAATGTTCTTTCTGTCTTGTACAAAGCCCAAGATTGAGGCTAAAAGGGTCTGACTCAACAAGAGACCTTTTTTGTGTGTCTTGTATGAAGCCCAAGATGGAAGCCAAAGGGGTTTGACTCAACAAGAGAGTCTTTTATACTCAACAAGAGATTGATTTGGTGTCTCGTATGAAGCCCGAGACAGAGGCTAAAAGTTGCTTAACTCAACAAGAGAGTCTTTTATACTCAACAAGAGAGTGTTTTTGGTGTCTCGTATGAAGCCCGAGATGGAGGCTAAGGGGTGATTCAACAAGAGAATATTTTATACTCAACAAGAGAGTGTTTTGTGTCTTGTACGATGCCCAAGACAGAGGCTAAAGGATGGGTGACTCAATAAGAGAGTCTATTATACTCAACAAGAGAGTGTTTGTGTATCTCGTACGAAGCCCGAGATGGAGGCTGAAAGGGTTAGCTCTGCTGGGGAGAATCATTGTACAAAGCCCAAGAGGAGGCTATAGTAACTGTTTCAGTTGAGTGACAGGTCTAGTGTTGGATAAAAGAGAAAATCAGTTCTTATATGAGTAATGTTGTACTCATGGATTTGATCTGAGGGTTGGGATTATTTCCCGTTCTCTAGGGAAACGGGAAATCCAAAGGGTTTTGGAGTCTGTCTAAGTCTACGGGTGCTCTTCCCATTCTTGAAAAGGGATTGAGAATGTCTTTGAGACTCAAGGGTCTTAGACTGTCTAAGTCTAGAGTTTTATCTTTTGTACTATGCTTAATAGATATTAAGAAACAGTACATTTGCGGTAGAAAGATCTAGACTCTTTGAAAGACTATTCTATTAAGATGACTAATTTCTATTCCTATACCTTTAAGAGGTCGTCGGGATAATTTGTACGAAGCCCAAGAGGAGGCTGGAAACTTTTAAGAAGCCGAGGGACAATTTGTACGAAGCCCAAGAGGAGGCTATCTTCCCGGAGGTAGAATCATTATACGAAGCCTAAGAAGAGGCTGTGAAAACTTCTAAGAAGCCGACGGGTCCTTGTACAACGCCCAAGAAGAGGCGGGGATGCTTTTAGGAAGCCTGTGGGTCCTTGCACTAAGCCCAAGAGGAGGCTGATGAACAGTTCCAGAAGGGGTTCACTTAGAACATTGGCCTTCTGTATATGAACTGTTCAAGGGGGGATTTCTTAGATCTAGTTATCTAGAAAGTTCTTTACTGTTTGGGTTATATGTTGAAATATCCGGGAGAACGTCGGGAGACGAGGTTCTGTCTAGTTCTAGACGTAGTTGTTGCACCCCAAAATTTGCCCTCCTTACTTTTTACTAACTGGCTTATGTTTCATTTCATTATCATGTATGCATATCATTAGCATGGGGTCAAGGTGCCTGAGTCAATCCAGGAAGGTCATATCTGGTCCATCACATCATCAAGGGTTCACAGGTGGCAAGGGATCTCAAGTGGGTTACTCCCTCCTAACCAGTGCATGAATTAGGGTTTTGAGATTCTTGGGTTTATTGCTCCAATGGGCAAGCTCTTTGGGTTTTTATCATCAACAGATGGCATATCTTATCTTTGTTGGAGAGGATACACATCATATTCAGAGGAATTTGAATTTGGAGACTGTGTTATTTCCTCTTAGACTGAGGGTACCAAAACTAGGGTTTGCTATAAAGTCAGTTTATTTCTGATTTTTTGGGCAAGGCTTGATTCCATGGTTTTTCTTGGGTCCCTGAGTACCCAGGAGTGGAAGATTGGCCATCAGTTTGATTCAGGAGAAGTTCAATTGGCCAATGGATTGAGAATCAGTTAACTTGGTCAAAAAGTCAACTGTGGTCAACACAAAGTCAAACCTCAAGATTTTTGGTCAACATCAAGATTATGGGGTGAAATTCATCATTTGATCAAGGGTTGATCACAATTCATCATGGAAACCTCAGAATCTTCAAGAATCAGGAGTTACTAAATTAGGGTTTTTGTAGGAAAAGTCAACTGTACTTTGACCAGGCCTAACTTCCACATACTTCATCAAAAATTCCTCAACCAAAGCCCATCTTGAAGGAAATTTAATTCCCTACAACTTTGTGTCTCGCAAGCCATGTCCAGAAATGCTTCATTTGGGAGATATGAACCAAGACATTATAGGTCATTTTGAAAGTCAACAAAAGTCAACCTTCTTCAAAAGCTCATAACTTGAACATGGAAGATCAAATTGACATGGGACCAAAAGTGTTGGTTAGAGGACATATTGAGGTTTCTAAAAAGTATTAGTTTGCATTAAGGAGCTAAAAATTGGAGGAGTTATGCTTAGTCAAAGTTGGACAATTTTGAGGAGGTGCACAAAGCAAACTATGCCTAAAATCCAAATTTTGACAAATGGGCCATAAGTTTCTTAAACCAAACTCAAACATAAAGCCATGCACGACCCAAAGAGCATATATTTGATTTTTCCTCATTTTATTTTATTTTTATTGGATTTAATTAGTTAAAATTCAATATTAAATGAAATAATGCAAAAATCATTAAACTTGGAATTACCCAAGCCCAAGTCATTGTCAGAAGGAAACCCTAGTATTTATAAGCCAATTCATGCTAGGGTTAAAGGGACACGAAAATTTGGAGAGGAATCAAGGTTTGAACCCTAAGAACCTTTCTCATCGAATCTCGTAATCTACAAGGTTTTTGCCCAGAATTCTTCCACCAAGCTTCTCTTGGCTGTCCAAAGAGCAGAAATCAATCGCCATTTGCAGTCAAAAGCAAGAATTCCGACTGTGCCATCTCAGGTTATCCACTTTTTTTCGTGATCACAAAACCTTTCTTTTTGATATGCATAATATTGTGTGATGCCCACTGATCATCCAGATATGTTTACTTCTAAATTTGGACGTGTACATTGGTTGCTTGGTGAGTTTTAAAGTTTTGAACCTTACTTGTTTTCCTTCGAATCTCCTTATTCATTAGTTGTTTTCCTTTTTCGATTGGATATTTGAACTCCTGACATTTTTCTGATTAAAACAGTGTATTCGCACGTCATTTCTGAGAAATTTGGGGGTGAGGGTCGCCGGAGATGACGACCGGAGCTAGGGCTCCGGCGTCTGGTTTGATCTCCGGCCGGCTAGGGTTCTGGGTGAGGGAGACGCAATCCTCACCGTCAATGGTTTGATCGCACGGCCACCATTTCGCCATGTGTTTCCTTTTTTTTATTTTTTTTTTCTGAATAAAAATTAATGATCGTGTGTTATTACCTCACAGCAATTACCATGTGCTTCCAATGAGATTATTCCATTTCACTTACCTTTCGTTGACCGTTGACTGGAGGACTAGACCATTGGCCGTTTGATGAATCGTGCGAGCCAGATCAAGACAACGCATTAAAATGCGCATGTGCCAGTCACATGGCACCCCACGGTGGTCACCTTTTCCTTTTTTTTGTTTTCTGATAGTTTGGTGGGCTGGGGTTACTATACGCACCCCCACCCTGTTGGCCCAACCACATTTCTAACGTAATTTCCCTACTATGTGCACCCCCCAGGTTTTTTTTCAGACGGACTCATCCCTTGGGCCCTCGCTACTCACACCCCCTTGTTTCACAGCCCAACGCGCACATAACATATTTCTCTTGTTTCTGGGTTTTGCTAACGCACCCCCCATTCATTTTATTTCATTTTTATTTTACTTAAGTTATCATATTTCATTTTTATTTTTTAAAAATACATTCTCACATCTAAAAATCATCATAAAATTCACACATAATCTTTATTATCTTATAAAATTTTTACCAATTTTATTTTTTCATTTTTATTTTATTTTATCATTTAAAATTAATTGTTTAAATCATTTTCTTTTTAATTACACATCTCATGCATACTTAAACCTCTTGATTTTATTTCTCTTCATCCATAAAATGTTTTTCATCCGTTCTTTTTGCATTCATTCATTAATATTCTAAAGTGTTTAAAAATATTTTTCTTGCATTTTTAAATATTTTTCACATTGCATTTAGGTCCCCTCTTTGGCATATTGAACCCTATCCATTACTTGAGCTTTGTGTGATTATTTGAATGGCTAACATTTTGGATTTTTGCAGGGACCTTTTATATGTTGTTTGCCTCTGGTTGAGGAACCTTAGTGATTAATTTGGGAATTTTAGGAATCATCTTTCTAATTAGTGGAGTTGTTTTCATTTGAGATTTTCTTGCAGGCGCATCTTTGACCTTGTATGATTACCTTGTTTGAAAGGCACTTGTGCCAATTGCTTTGGGGCCGTTCTTTGTTTCTTTGGTTCATGTTTGGATTATTATTATCATTGTTTGCCGTTGTTTGATTTTCATTCACCTCATTTCTCTTATTCACGTCTGTTTCTCACTAACCTTCTATGCAGGATCAAGGTAAGTTCCTTAAGGGTATGGATAAGTATCCATGGTTACCCTTACCTTTTTCTCTCCTATCTTTATTCCTTAGGGTTTAGGTTGAACCTCACTAACCGTAGGTCACCCATGCATGATAACTTTAGGACTCTTAGTTCCCTTTAGAGTTACCCTTGTGTCTTCTCTCTTCTCATCTCGAATCTCTTTAAAACACTTAATAATAATAAGGTGTATTGCGCACGAGCCTTAAGCATGGGGAATGAGAAATGAGGGGCTTCCTCTCATCTTTCTAGAGTGCTTAGCGAGCGTCCTGTCTTGGGAGGATGTGTTATGTATTCGCCCCTGTGCCCTAGACTTTGGTGCAATGCAGCTTAGGAACTAAATTAAGCCACTTCTGTCCTAAAAAACACAAACCAATTTCAAACTTTTTGTCCTTCGGGACCTTCAACTTAAAGGCTATTTTCAAAAAGGGCACGTTACTTTCCGTCTGAGTCGCAAACAGGCATCGACCCTAACTGCCGGACGCGAACTTAGCGTCGCTCATAAAAAACACAAAAAGAACTTGGTCCGAACTACGTTGACTCTGAACTCCCCATTGCACAAAGGGGGTACGTAGGCCTAGGACGTCGACGTCCTACCGAGTCTGTCTTTGTCTTTCCCTCCCCGTCTTAGCACAGCCATAGATGATAGGATAACTCACCCTTAGAATAGACAAAAAACGTGGATCCCATCGAGTACGATGGACGCGTGGGGTGCTAATACCTTCCCCTCGCGTAACCGACTCCCGAACCCAGGCTATGGTTGCGATGGCCATTCCTTTCCCTCTTCCTAAGGTTTATGCGGTGTTCCATTTCCCTCTCTTGGGATAAATTTACACGGCTGGCGACTCTGTTTTTCCGCGCCACTCTCGCGTTTGTACCTAGATGAAAATCCTGGGAGTGACAGTAGTTGCCAGGGAAACTCTAAATATCTATACTAATACTACACAGTTGATATGAGTTTATGAAAGAAGACTTACAGTGAAACAGCCCCACAATACAATTATATACATATGAAAGCGGTAAATGAAAGCGGGTAAACACTTACTCGGTTGTAGAGCTTCCATGCTGTTTGGTTAGTTGTTCAACAAAGAAATTGAAAATAACAGTATGTTACAAAATCAAAGGAGAAAGTGCTTTTGAAAGCAAAATTGGGGCTTACAGCTCAAGGAGAGGCCCAAGTTTTAACGATGATCGCACCGTTGTCTTGAATTTGTACAGAGGGACTTATACAAGTGACTGAGGCCTAAAAAAGGTTTTCTGTATAAGGGAATGGGTCTTACACTTTCTCAAGAGGCCCAAAGGTGATTTTGAATGGGTCTTATAGCTCGAGGAGAGGCCCAGATGGTTTGTTTTAAACGGGCGATGATCGCGCCGAACTTTTGAAATACAACTGGACTTATACAATAAGTGAGGCCCAAAATAGGTTTGTATTTACAAAGGATTGGGTCTTACACTCTATTAGAGGCCCAAAAGTGTTTAGAAAAGTTTGTTAGGGTGAAAGTCAACAAAACCCTAATTTCATCATTTTTAAAGTAATTATTCAAAGAAAATTAATTAAAATGATACAAATTCCAAATAAGTTTGAATATACAACTTGTGATTTTGGTTTTAGGTTTGAAAAATGAGGCTTTAATCACAAGATGAATTAAAACCTATTTGGTGTTGATTTTCCTACATGAATATTTATTTTTAGAAGGTTTAAAAACAAATAAAAGGTATTTATTCACAAAAATATTAATTATATTAAATAAATAATATAAATCTAATTTTTTTGTGGAATAAAATATTTCAACATTTTTGTGTCTTTTTGCAAAAAGAACCAATAAAAAATAATTAAAATTGAGTGAGTTATTAATTTTTCAAATCATTTAAAATAAATATGAAAAATAACAAAAAATAAGAAAAAGTGGTAAAAAAGTGATCTGGGGCGAGGGGCATTCGAACCCCAGACCTCTCGCTTGCCAATACACATAAACCAGCTGATCAACCACTGGGGCACAATGCCAATTCATTAATAACATGGCAAGGGAAAAATATATAGAGAACTTGGTTGGAAAACCTGAAGAATGGCGCCATGGCCATCTTCTTCCCCGAGCTCGTGCATGAAGCCCCATATCTCACTCATCTCTCAACCATTTGACATGATTCAAACACCAAACTCGTGTGTTTTTCAACATGGAACAAGATGGCAATACTTGATTTTATTTATTTTCAGTGTATAGCAAATTATATCATCATGACCGTATGAACCCTAATTTTGCAAAAGCAGTCGTGCAGGCATGGTTATGAGGGCTATGATCAAATTTCTTGAGGGGAAACACTCAACATATGATGGCAAGCAATTGGCAAAAATATCATGCGAGGAAATATGCAACGATCATGAAGATGGAGTTTTGAGGCTTACCTTGATGCAAGCTGAAATTGAACTCTGCACAGATGATGTTCCAGATGCAATTTGATGATCCCTACAGCTTCAATGGATGTTGTGGAGTGTGTTGCAAGCTTTGGAACACTCTGAAAACTTCTGGATCAAGTTGGAGAACTCCAACTGCATAATTGAGGCATAATGGTTTGGTGGAAGAGTGATTTTGAGCTAGGGGTGTTACAGTTGGTGTTTAAGTGTTTGGACACCTCAAACACATCATATGTGATGTGTCTAAGCAATTGGAATGGATTGCTTAGGGCTGCAACTCAAAACCCGATGGTGGTTTCTCAAAAACAAAGAAAATTGGCACTTAAGAGAGAATGAGAGAAAGCAGTGCTATAAAGTGCTTTGGTGTGCCTTGAATGATCCATTGGAACCTCTATTTATAGGTGATCAACTCTTGTCTTGGAGGAATAGTGAATGGATGCTGGATCAGATCATCTTCAAAGGGATTGGTTGGACATAAATGTCTGTTGCATTAGGTGTAACAGCTGCTCCAAATAGATCAGCTATGCCTTGACTGAAATCACATTCCTCAGTCACTTTAATTGTTGTTTAATCAGAGAACTTGACTGAGGAGAGTAAGAATCTTGACAATGCACTATTCCACATTAATGCCCTTTGAATTCAAGGTAAAATGAAAAATGCATGAACTTCAAGTTGGAAGATTCCTTGGCTTTGTGACTCAGCTTTGTAGGTTGGATCAGATGCGTTGTGATTGGTTTGAGTACATGTGGCATAATGATCCTTGGTATTGATTCAAAAATCATGTGTGGCAAGCAAACATGCAAACTGATTTTTCCAAAATAGCTTGCAGTAGCATGACTTTGGGCATGGATTCCTCTTGGCTCAAGTTGAATCAATTCATGCTGAGAGGCTCTTTGGATTCTTAGAAACATATGCAACAACATTGATGTTTACCTTTGGACTTGATTCAGCTTGCAACTATGTGAAAAGATCTCACAAGTTTTGGTGTTTTCAACAAAATCTGCCTTGGCCAGAATTTTTCTAAGTGTTGGAAAATGATGCATTTTCATGTTTTAGTCATTTTGGCCCAATCATAACTCAGAATCCTCAATGAATTGGAGTGAGGAATAGTTGAAGCTTTTGTAGAGGGTAATGAGATCTACAAATCCAGCTTTGGATGGGGAAAATTGGCCTTGTGGTTTAGGAGTTATGGTCCTCCAAAGTTGGTACCCTAGCCACTTTGTTTCATAACTTAGAAAAATTTCTAAGTTTTTATGGTTACCCCTTTTACAAGTTATCCCACTTTTCTTGATTTTTCTTGATGAATGATGATTCCAATCACACATTAACATCATTTTAGGGTTAAAAAACCATAATTATGAAAAATCTCAAAAAGTCAAAGTTTGACTTTTGTGCACAGTTGACTTTTTATCAGATGAATTCCAAACTGTGCGATCCTCTATGAAATCAAGTCCTTGACCTAAATCAAACTTTATGGATTGATTTCATAGGTGTAATAGCGTGTATTGAATCATGTCCTAGGGTTTGGGAGCATGTCCTGGTCAAAAGTCAAAGATACAGTTGACTTTTCTCGCGAAACCCTAATTGTAGTTCAGATGAAATTGAAACTTGTGAATCAAGCTTCATGGATCAATCCATTGTTGCAAATGGATCAATGTAGTGTGTTAGGGACCCTCAAACCATCTCTTGAGGTCTTGGCTCATGTTTTGTCCCAAAAGTCAACTTAGGGGTGAATTAGGTCAAGAAACCCTAATTCCTGATTTTTGATGTATGCATCCCCTGAGGCTAAATTGACTTGATGATTGGGATTATGATGTCCCTTGGAGTATTTTAGGATATGCTTTGAAGCATTGACTCATGCCCAGAGGAAAATTTCCATCTGGAGGCCCTGGTCGACCAAAACCCTAATTTGGTGACACTGGCGATCTTGAGGCTTGATCCACTTGGAATTTTGCAACTTTGTGCTTGATTCTTGATGTGGGAGTCCTCTTGATCTCTTATGGATGTTTGAGAGACTTGACAAGTTGAAGATCATGTCATTCCTTGATTGATCCTTTGTCTAAATGCTCTGAGAGGGCTTCAAACCCTAGTCCTTAATTGTAGTGAATGCTCAAATACCTCTGAGGAGATTGATGAGTGTATAATGATTCATCCATATTGTGATGATGATTTGTACAATGATGGGAATCTTAGTGGTCAAAATTTGGGGTATGACAGATCCACCCAAGATCCATTTGACGCTGGAGGGCCTCTTGTATGAAAGAGCATCCCTGTTTGTTTACCGAGCAAGTCAGACAGGAATTGTAATCATGCCGCGGCAGATTATGATACTGGCTTTGCCTTGAGTGCATCGCCACCAAGTTGACATTCATTGCACATATGTCGTGGTTCTGAATGATGTTGGAATTCGTATAGGTCATGTTGACTCCACGAACTCGATGCTCTTGGATCCATCCGAGATCCAACTGTTCCTGTAGAGCTGATTGCACCACAGAACATCCTTGATTGTTTTTAGAGCAGATATCACACTGGTGATAATTATGAGGTGGCCCATGGCCATATCCACTCTGTCTACAATGCATCTTGACCAAGTTGGCCCTTAATAAGAGTACATCATGAATTTGATAGCTGTCGCTAGACTCTCCCTCTATCAAATTGACTACAGCTTTCTCGTGTTGAGGCAACGAGTTCGTGAGAACATTCAGATTCATATCTTTGAAAGATAAGACCCCGCTCCTAACAAGCTTTTGTACGTCGGATTTGAAACTGAGACAGTTTTCTATGTTATGCATTGGTCCTTCTTGATGGTAGGGACAAGTCTGATTCGCTTTGAACCAGAAAGGCGGATTTTCCGGTACTGTAAGAGGAGACCTGGTTTGGACATGCCCCTTGACCAGTAGTAGTGGAAATAGTTCTGCGTACGACACAGGTATAGGTTCAAACCCTGGTGGTCGCGTTGTACGGTTGTTGTTGTATGGAGGACGAGCCTGCTGAAGAGGTTGTTGTGTCTTTTGCTGGTATTGCTGTTGATTCGGTTGGCTCTGCGCAACCTAAGGTTGATACGTAGGAACAGACACGGGGTTAATAGCAGGAGTTACAGCTACTACTGGTTGATAACGTCGCCTTTGCTTTCCGAGAGAGATATTCCTAATATCTTGCTCTTTTTTCTTAGGGAGAGCACTACCGTATCGTTTTATACTACTTGATGATCCAGCGTCTTTCACTAAACGTCCTTCTCGGACGACTTCCTCAAGACGAACTCCCATGCCCACCATCTCGGTGAAGTCACTGGGTGCACTGGGAACCATTCTGTCGTAGTAAAATGAGCTTAAGGTTTTCAAGAAAATCTTTGTCATCTCCTTTTCCTCCAGAGGTGGAGAAATCTGAGCGGCGATTTCACGCCATCTCAGAGCGTATTCTTTAAAGGTTCCTTGTCCTTTTGTGACATCGATCTGAGCTGATCTCTATCCGGTGCCATGTCCAAATTATATTTGTACTATTGAACGAAGTCGGCACCAAGATCTCTGAATATGCCGATCATGGCGCGGTTTAAACCCATGTACCATTTTAATGCGGCACCGGTTAAACTATCCTGAAAATAATGGATCAGCAGATCCTGATTCTTTGTCTGAGCTGACATTCGCCGAGCGTACATCACCAAATGGCTCTGAGGGCAAGAATTACCCTTGTACTTTTCAAAGTCGGGCACTTGGAATTTGTGCGGGACTTTCACATTGGGGACCAAGCAGAGGTCCGCTGCGTCCTTTCCAAATAAATCCTGACCGCGAAGGGCCTGCAGTTCTTTCTGCATTTCTAGGAACTGTTCCTGGAATTCATTCATTCTATCAAATATTTTGTCATTTCCACCAGAAAGTATTTGGGGAATCTGTTCTTCCGGGACAGTGTGTACCACGGGTGGTGGTATAGTCATTATGACCGAGACTCTCGGTGCCTCCTAAAGTTTGTAACCTTCAGGAGTTGCTGTCATGCCCCTGGCATCTCCGCTTTCCCGAAGTTTGTAACCTTTAGGCCCAGCGGTTCCTACTGCGGTTCCCTGATCCTCAGCGATCGACGGAACATATCCTTCCGGGATATAGTTGGGTGGCATGCCCCAGGAACGATCTTTCGGCATTTTGTACCTAGGATCATACTTCTCCACTATAGGTGTCGATGTGATCTTTGAGATCACAGTCCTTTGTCGTTGCATCTGAGCATCTGCTAGAGCTTGCATGTCATTATGAAGCTTTCTCAGATCCTCTTTCAGAGTGTCGATCTCTTCTTTCAACTCTCTGTTCTCTTCCTCGAGATCATCCATCTTTTTCTGACGATTGGCCCGAGTATTGTACAAATGAGACAGTTTAACTCTAGAATCGAGACGCAAACGTGAGATTCGTAGGTAAGAAGAATGTGTTTACGCGAGAATGATGAATGATATGCAATGATTATTAATTATTTTTGTTTATTCAAAGTAAACTTCGACAATTGGATTGCAAATATTAAACAGTGGGGAAACCCCGTTTTATTGAATTCAAAGGATTTTGGAAATGGAAATACAGTAGATTACAAAGTGCTGAAAAAGGAAACCTAAACTAATGGATCCTGAGTCCTCTCTGAGGAGAGCTCAGGTGCTGGTTCGGGTGCTTTCCTTTTCTTTGACCGGAGCTCTTCAGCCATTGTCTAGTTGTCATTCCTTTGCCAAGTGAAAGGAGTGAGCAAATTCCTTTGATCATCCTGATTTTCTACAGCATGTTGCTCTAAAATTTCAATCTGAGCATCTTTTTCTCTTAATATCTGATGTATTTTCTTACACTCCACATTGAGAATATGGTACTTGTTCCTCCAAGACCTCTTCTCCTGTTGAACTTTGCTGAGAGTAACCTGAAGCTTTTCCATCTCAGACATGAAATAAAGGGCAGAGTCCCTTAATGGAAGAACTTCCTGGCGAGGGTAAGGCATCCTCAGCTTGAGAGCTCTAGTTTGTACCCAATGGAGATAAGGCTCCATCGAGACACAGTCTGGTTTTCCTAGAGACTCTCGTCCTTTCCTATGAACGTGTTTCCAGGCATGCACTATTTCTGTCTTTAGTGCCCTGTCATTTTCTCCTTCCTTGAAGAAAAGACCTTCCAGATGAGCATTACGCGGGACATGCCTCATTGGGTATCCAAATTGACGACGAACTAACACCGGATGATAGTTGATCCCTCCCTTAGTTCCTATAAGGGTACATTTGGGAAGTTTCCACAACGGTCAATGATTCTGATCCCGTCATAGATTCGATTGTACCAATCAATGTCAGAGTTGGTAAGAGACATGATTCTCTGCGACCAACGTAAAGTATTCTTTTGATCCCAGAATGCAGCAGACTTGGGCAAATGGGAAGTGAACCATTTGTAAAGCAAGGGTACACAGCACGTGATCATTCCTCCGCTGTATAAATTCCTTAAGTGTACCTAATGATACGCATCTGCGAGCAAGGTCGGTACAGGGTTTCCAATCAGGAAAATCTTAATGGCGTTGATATCTACGAAGTTATCGGTGTTGGGAAACAAAAATAACCCGTAGGTGAGCAAAACAAAGATGCTCTCGAAAGCGGCCACGTTCCCTATACTAGCAAAGTACAGAGCTTTCTTTGTCAAGAACTGGGCTAGCAAACCCTGGATGCCACTCTTAGTGGTCACGTGAGTCCTGACTTCTTACTCGTCCAAATAATTTGCTCTTGCAATGGTTTGATCCTTTGGAATTTCTTCTAGTCCAGAAAAGGGAGCTTGATCAGTGATATGCAGATCAGTCAGGTGAGAGTACTCCTCCAGCGTTGGTGCTAGCTGATAATCCGGGAATGTGAAACAGTGATAAACCAGATCGTAGAACTGGATTAGCGTGGACAGGATTCCTTCAATTACATGGACCCTTAACAAGGATAACAATCCTCCATACTTGGCTCTGAAAGCCTCATGGTTGGTGATCATTCTCGCCAAACCTCTTAAATCCTCTAACTTTGGAACCTTGAAGGTGTACTTATGAGTTTTCCTTCTACCGAAATCCATTAGCGCAATCCTCTTTTCTCTGACATTTGCAATCATTGTCTCAGTTTAATTTGAAAAAGAGAGACTAGAAGAGAAGATTTTTTTTTTTTGTTTTAATGTTTTTTAAATGAATATATGAATGCAGCACACAAAAACATAGAAAAAACATGGGGTCAAAGGGTCGGTGTCATGAAGTCAAGGCTCTACCCCCCCCCCCCCCCCACAAGGTTTATACCGGTGATTTTTTATACCTGTCCGCAAAATCATTGACCCCTCTGGGATAACAACAGCAAGCGGATCGCCAGCGAGCTGATGTATCCTAGAGTGATCTCAGATGAGGGTAGTATCGCGGGACAACTATTTCCGATAGCTTCCGCACTACAAAATGGCTCAAGTCTTCTAAAAACCTCAGCTTTTCAGATAACCCAGTCGACCACACTACTTTCAACAACCGAAGTCGTATAGGCAATGTATCTACAAAGGGAGTCTCCACTGAGTTTGATGGTCGATCGAGGGCTCTTAACTGGAATTCACTCCCAGTAAGATTACCCGTATTGCCATCACCTATTTTAGGTGTATACTCAATCTTTCCACATGTGGCATCACACGCATTCCCATTAGCAGAAAAATAAACACAAATATCAATTAGGAAAAGCAGTATATATATTTGTCTTAATCATCCTAGACCTCTAGTCTTATGATCCTATACAGACAATGACTCCCCAGCAGAGTCGCCATTTCTGTGACACTTTTAGAATTTAAGGTTTCACCTAGAGAGATAAGAGGGACAAGATGCCCTTCTTGGGCCCCACGGTGGGCGCCATTTTTCTGTAGTGAGCGATTTTGGATGTGGTTCTTAAGCACTGCCGCTCTGGGGTACTACAGGTCGATTCATTTTTATCCTATTGAAGCTGACGAAGGAAAGGAAATAGATGTCTCCAATTAACCCTGCTTGCATACTGAGGTTAAACAGTCGAGACTGTTGGTTTACAGATGCGGTTTAGATTGTGGGCCTCTCTCTGCTTATTTTACTAAGAATGTAGTTTGACGGGATCAGGCTATTTGGTAGGATGTTAGGACTGATGCTTTTCGATTGATGTGTGGAGGTATGGGATTTTGGGTTTTTTATTAGTGTGCTCGCTAAGATTTTTCAATCTTATGCCTACGTATTCCCGTTTGACGAAACAGGGAAATCAGAGCGATCGTAGTTCCTCCTATTTTATGGGAGGAAAAATGGTTGCTATGGTGTCTTGTTCAAAGCCCAAGACGTGAAGTTAAAAGTGATTAGTATCTTGTTCAAAGCCCAAGATGTGAAGCTGAAGGGTCTATTTGTATCTTGTTCAAAGCCCAAGATGTGAAGCTAAAGAGTTTTGGACTTTAGAGAGAATTTCTCATCTCTAAAGAGGAGTTGTTGATGTTTATATACTGTGGCGAGGCACAACTTTGGTGCTAAAAGGTTGATTGACTCAATCGGGGTTTTCTTTATACAAAGCCTAAGAGGAGGCTATTGACCCAACTAGAGGGTGTCTCGTACAAAGCCCGAGATAGAGGCTAAAAAGGGTTGACTCAACAAGAGAGTTTTTGTATCTCGTATGAAGCCCGAGATTGAGGCTGAAAAGTTGATGGACTCAACAAGAGAGTCTTTTATACTCCACAAGAGAGTGATTTTGTATCTCGTACAAAGCCCGAGATGGAGGCTGAAAAGGGTTTGACTCAACAAGAGAGTCTTTGTATCTCGCATGAAGAGGTTTGTGATTGACTCAACAAGGGAGTCTTGACCAGGTGATTGACTCAACAAGAGAGTCTTTTCTGCTCAATAAGAGAGTGTTTTTATCTGTCTTATACGAAGCCTAAGATGAAGGCTAAAAAAGGGTTTTGACTCAACAAGAGAGTCTTTTATACTCAACAAGAGAGTGTTTTAGTATCTCGTACGAAGCCCGAGATAGAGGCTAAAAGGGGATTTGACTCAACAAGAGAGTCTGAAAAGGTTAGCTCCGCTGGGGAGAATTATTTGTACAAAGCCCAAGAGGAGGCTGACTGTGCTGGTGACTGTTTCCGTTTAGTGACAGGTCCAATATGTTGGATAAAAGAGAAAATCAGTTCTTATAAAGAGACTGATTAAAGGTATTGTTTGTGCTTTGGTACTGATCAGAAGATCAGGGTTATTTCCTGTTCTTTAAGGAAATGAGAAATCCAAAGGGTATTGAGACCATTCAAGTCTACTGGTGTTTGAGAAGTAGATTCTCAGGTAGCGAAGGCATGTTGTATGATGCCTGAGTGAAGGCTGGAATGTTAAGGGATGAAGGTCTGGACTCTTTTGAAAGACTGTTCTATCAAGATGACTAGTTTTTGTTCCTATACCTTTAAGAGGCCATCGGGACAATTTGTACAAAGCCCAAGAGGAGGCAGGAAACTTTTAAGAAGCCGAAGGGACAATTTGTACGAAGCCCAAGAGGAGGCTATCTTCGCTGAGGAAGAATCATTATACAAAGCCTAAGAGGAGGCTGTGAAAACTTCTAAGAAGCCGACGGGTCCTTGTACCACGCCCAAGAGGAGGCGGGGATGCTTTTAGGAAGCCTGTGGGTCCCTAAACCCCGAGAAGTTCAAGACAGGCTATTCACAGAGAATAGATCAAGCCAGGAAAGTCCACGGAGAAAAGATCATCTCTGGGGAGTAGAGTTTCTTTGACAATGTCTAAGGAGGACAGCCGAAGAGAAGACTGTATCTGGTGCTCCTATAGGGGATCTAGTCTTGTCTATTTCTAAGAGTGATCAGCGGGGCTTTACCTAGTGCTAGACGTAGTTGCCGGGAAAAACTCTAAATAGCTATACTAGTATTACACGGTATATAAAGTATGTGAAAGAAGACTTACAGTGAGCAGCCCCACAATACAGTTATATATCTATGAAACGGATAAAGAAAGCGGGTAAACACTTACTCGGTTGTAGAGTTTCCATGCTGTTTGGTTAGTTTGTTCAACAAAGAAAGCTTTGATAACAATATTATATTCAAAATCAAAGGAGAAAGTGTTTTGGAAAGATTGTTGGGGCTTATAGCTCAAGGAGAGGCCCAAGGTTTTATCAGTGATTGCACTGTTGTTTTGAAATTATACATGGACTTATACAAGTGACTGAGGCCCAAAAAGGTTTTCTGTACAAAGGGATGGGTCTTACACTCTCTCAAGAGGCCCAAAGAGTTCTAAGGAAAAGAAATGGGGCTTATAACACGAGGGTAGGCCCAGGCAATTTGATTTTTGAAATGGCGATCGCGCCGAGATTTTCTTTTAACACAGAGGGACTTATACAATATCTGAGGCCCAAAAAGGTTTTGGTTAAAAGGGGATTGGGTCTTACACTCTATTAGAGGCCCAAAGAGTTTTGAATGGGTCTTATAGCTCGAGGAGAGGCCCAAATGATTTTGTTGTAAAAGGCGACGACCGCGCCGAGATTTTTGAAATTGGATCGGGACTTATACAATGACTGAGGCCCAAAAAGGTTTATTTACAACAAGGATTGGGTCTTACACTCTATTAGAGGCCCAAAGAGTTTGAAAAAGTTTGATGAGGGTTGAATTAATTAAAAACCCTAATTTGTTTTCAAAAATGTATTTTAATTGAATAAAAAATTCAATTAAAATGATCAAAATTGTTTAACATGTGGAAAACAAATTGTGATCTTGGATTAATGTTTCAAAAATCATGTTTTGATCCACAAAATGATTAAAAATCATTAAAATTTGCAAAATCAAGAAGGAAAAAATATTTTAAATTTAAAAAATAATCAAAATATTAATTCTTTGCAAAAATATCAATTATATGAAATAAATAATATTTTTGGGATTTTTTGGTAAAATAAAATATTTTAACATTTTTGTGAATTATTAAAAAAAGAATCAACTCAAAATCATTAAAACTCAGAGAGAAATTAATTTTTGAATCAATTAAATAAAATCACAAAATTCAAATATTCAAATTTTTGAAAAAGGGCGCCAAGAACATGGCAAGAACACGCGCCCTTCCTCTGTTTCTGCAGATTTACATTTTCTATCCAATCTCACTGAATACTTGATTATATCATGCAATCTACATATCAATCTACTCGTTTCAACCTCGCGATCATGTCTATGGTCTTTAATTTCATTTAATTTAAACATGGAATAAGAAATCAAAGAGAAACCTCAAGAACCCTAAATCATGCCTGAAGGTCCAGAAATTCCACACACGATTCAAACAAAGCAATTGATTGAGGGAAAACACTCTATGCATGATTATGAACATATGGCCAAATTATTGTGCAGCAAAAAATGCATGGATCATAGAGTTAGAAGAGCTCATGCTTACCGCTTGCAGCTGGTGATCCTGTTTTGGGTTAGAGGTGTTACAGCTAGGTTCCAATGATGTGGATAGCTTCCCTAGGTTCCATGGAGTGTGTCTGGATGCTTGGAATGGATTGAAATGATCTGGAACTTGATTTGGCACCTTAACTGCAAATCTGTCAAAGGCTTGAGCAATTGGCTAGTGATTTTGTGATTTTGGTGTTCCAAATGTTATGTGAGTGTTTGGATCACTTCTATGTGATGTATGTGAGGTGTGTGTGTGTGATTGGTTTGATTGGAATTGCTCTCAAACTCAAAACCCGATAGTGACTTGCTTTGGAAGGCAAATTTGGAGTGAAAGAAGAGATTTTGAGGAAAGCATCCGTTTGATGGCTTTGGTGTACTCAAACTGATCACAAATGAGCTCTATTTATAGTAGAGCAAGTTTATTTTGCAAGGAATAGTGAATGGAAACTGCTGCATAGGTTTGGCCAATGTTGAGCAATGAGAATCCAAGTCCCCTCTAGCCATTGACTAGAGGTTAGGGCACAGGCTGCTGGTTCCCTTGGTCTTGGATAAGTCTTGACTGAATTCATTTGGAAGAGGCTCAGTCCATGCCACCTTGGTGTATCCATTAAATGCTCCAATCCAAAATTGGAGTCTTGTCCCCTTTTAGGGATTTCTAGGTTTGGCATGCTATTTTTGGTTCCAAAGACTTGGGAGGCTTGGGATCAGAGTTGGTTCCTCCTTGGTCCCCCCTTGAGGTGTTCAGTTGGATAGAGTTGCTTTCCCTTTGCAAAATTTGGGCAAATCGAGCAAAATGCACAAATCTGCCTTGCCTTGACAGTTTTCAGCAAGGCATATTGCCATTGTCATATCTCATGGCTCAAGTGGAATTTGATGGAGTTGTTGGCCATTTTGGAAAGCCCTTATATGATACAACAACTATTTGATCATAGTTGGTTTTGATAATTTTTGGATCCAAGTGAAAAATGCCCTTACATTTGGAAAACAGTGAAGGCAGATTCTGACTTAGTGAAAATTTCACTAAGTGTTGGAAAAAAGTGACATTTTCACTTTTTGTGATTTTGATCATTCCATAACTTAAAATCCATGAGGAATTGGAATGAGTTGTAGTTGAAGCTTTTGTAGAGGGTAATGAGATCTACAAATCCAGCTTTGGATGGGGAAAAATGGCCTTGTGGTTTAGGAGTTATGATCCTCCAAAGTTAGTACCCTAGCCACTTTGTTCCATAACTTAGAAAAATTTCTAAGTTTTTTATGGTTACCCCTTTTACAAGTTATCTCACTTTTCTTAATTTTTCTTGATGAATGATGATTCCAATCACACATTAACATCATTTTAGGGTTAAGGAACCATAATTGTGAAAAATCTCAAAAAGTCAAAGTTGACTTTTGTGCACAGTTGACTTTTTGTTAGATGAATTCCAAACTGTGCGATCCTCTATGAAATCAATTCCTTCACATAAATCAAACTTGATGGATTGATTTCATAGGTGTTATAGGGTGTATTGGATCATGTCTTAGGGTTTGGGAGCATGTCCTGGTCAAAAGTCAAAGCTACAGTTGACTTTTCCCGCGAAACCCTAACTGTGGTTCAGATGAAATTGAAACTTGTTGATCAAGCTTCCTGGATCAATCCATTGTTGTAAATGGACAAATGTAGTGTGTTAGGGACCCTCAACTCATCTCTTGAGGTCTTGGCTCATGTTTTGTCCCAAAAGTCAACTTAGGGGTGAATTAGGTCAAGAAACCCTAATTCCTGATTTTTTATGAATGCATCCCCTAAGGCAAAATTGACTTGATGATTGGGTCCATGAGGTTCCATGGAGTATTTTAGATTATGCTTTGAAGCATTGGCTCATGCCCAGAGGAAAATTTCCATCTGGAGGCCCTGGTCAACAAAAACCCTAATTTGGTGACACTGGCGATCTTGAGGCTTAATCCACCTATAAGGGAGCAGCCTTGTGCTTAATCCTTGAAGTGGGAGTCCTCTTAATCCTTTGTGGATGTTAGAGAGGTTTACACAAGTTGAAGATCATGTCATTCCTTGATTGATCCTTTGTCTAAAGCTCAGAGAGGGCTTGAAACCCTAATTTTGATTGTAGTCGATGCTCACCCATCTTTGGGGAGACTAATGAGGCATAATGGTACACCTATATTGTGATGATGATTTGCACAATGATGGGAAATATGAGTGGTCAAAATTTGGGGTATGATACCATACTCAGCCCATTCTGAGTTATGTTGGATCAAGGGGACCACCAAGGACTCCCCCACCAGTGGGAAATACTAATTTTCAACCATTTATTCCCCCTGGATTCTCTATGCTTTTGCCTAGTCGAGACTCGCCTTATGGGATGCCAACTTTGATGATGGTAAATTTACAAAGTGCTCCTCCAGTATTTACAGAACCCATAGTGACTTCGCCAATACAAGGGTCTGGATCTGGGGTTAACATGGGTCGAAATAACCAATCCTAAGGAATGGGATATTCAACCCAAATGCCAAACTTGACAAATACCACTGCAGCATACTTAAGGCAGCAAATGGATGAAAGTAACCATCAAATGGTCCAAATGATGTCCCAAACTATGGGAGAAATATTTCAGCCTCTTATCCAGAATACCACCCAGACTAATCAGCAAATGGCAGCGCAGATGACGGGCCTTGCAGATTTCTTTGGTGTACCAAACCCCTCTCGCCATCCACAAAGGGAATATATGGTAGAAAACCAGGGGGCAGTTTTCGAAGAGGACCCTACCATTAACCAAATCCAACAAAACCCAGGAAACATACCTCAGGAGAATTTAGCAAACCAGGGAGTAGTCGAACCCCCTAGGAATCAACTACAAATTCCCGTAGGAGAACAACCAAGAGTGGTTTTGGTAAATAGAAACTAGAACACTGACAACATTATACAACAAGTTCGACGTAATGATGTGGCAGCAGATAATAATTTGGCAGCCATGGTCAAAAGGATTATGGCGCAAAATGGAGTAAACTTTAGCCTTCGAAGGCCAAATTATACATCTCCATTGTCTGAATATATTCTCCAGTCAGACTTACCCCCTAGAACGAAAGTTCATAAGTTCACTATGTTTTCTGGGGACACCACTGAGTCCACTGTCAAACATGTGGCCAGATACGTGATAGAAGCCGGAGAAATTGCGAATAATGAGAATCTTAGGGTAAAATACTTCCCAGGTTCTCTTACGAAGAACGCCTTCACATGGTTCACAACTTTGTCGCCAAATTCGATTCACAATTGGACCCAGTTGGAAGGGTTATTTTATGAGCAGTTCTATATGGGACAAACTAAGACCAATCTAAAGGGGTTGGCTAGTATAAAACAAAAATTCACTGAGCCAATAGATGACTATTTAAACATATTCCGACTACTCAAGGCTAGGTGTTTTACATAAGTGCCAGAACATGAGTTGGTAGAAATGGCCGCTGGAGGCCTGTATTATTCCATTAGGAAGAAATTGGATACCCAATATTTAAAGGATATGGCCCAATTTGCTTATAGGGTTCGACAACTAGAACGCCTGAAGGAAGAAAAGGCTAGGGCAAATAAGAATAAAAGGGTAGTGTAGCGCAATTTTTGTGGTTTCGAATCACTATCAATTTGGTACTATAGTTCGATTCATTTTTTATCCCGTTGAGCTGATTAAGGAAGGGAAATAGATGTCTCCAATTAACCCTGCTTGCATACTGAGGTTAAAACAGTCAAAACTGTTGGTTTACAGATGCTATCAAAACGGGGACTGTCTTTAGGGTTATTATCTTAAAAAACTGTGTCTATACTATTGGCTAGGTATCTGGTAAGGTGTTAGGTCTGATGCTTTTGAGGGATGTATGAAGGTACTGGATTTTGGGTTTTTGGGTTAGTGTGCTCGCTAAGATTTTTGCAATCTTATGCCTACGTATTCCCGTTTAACGAAATAGGGAAATCAGAGCGATCGTAGTTCCTCCTATTCTATGGGAGGAAAGGGATTGTTTTGGTGTCTTGTTCAAAGCCCAAGACATGAAGCTAAAGGTGGTTTGTATCTTGTTCAAAGCCTAAGATGTGAAGCTAAAGGGTTTTGGATGAGAGAGAATTTATCATCTCTAAAGAGGAGTTGTTGATGTTTGTATGCTGTGAGCAAGGCACAAATTTGATGCTAAAAGGTTAATTGACTCAACCGGGGTTTCTTTATACAAAGCCTAATAGGAGGCAGGAAATTTGACCTTTCTGGGGAAAAGGTTCTTTCTGTCTTGTACAAAGCCCAAGATTGAGGCAAGAAGGGATTTTGACTCCGTTGGGGAGAATGTATCTTGTATAAAGCCCAAGATGGAGGCTGAAAGGGTTTAACTCAACACGAGAGTGCTTTTGTGTGTGTCTTGTACAAAGCCCAAGACGGAGGCTAAAAGAGTTGACTCACCAAGAGAGTCCTGAACAGGTGATTGACTCAACAAGAGAGTATGAAGGTTGATTGACTCAACAAGAGAGTCTTTTATACTCAACAAGAGAGTGATTTGGTGTCTCGTACGAAGCCCGAGATTGAGGTTAAAAGGGGATCGACTCAACAAGAGAGTCTTTTATACTCAACAAGAGTGTTTTATATGTCTTGTACAAAGCCCAAGACGGAGGCTAAAAGTGGTTGACTCAACAAGAGAGTCTTTTATACTTAACAAGAGGGTGTTTTATATGTCTTGTACAAAGCCCAAGACGGAGGCTAAAAGTGGTTGACTCAACAAGAGAGTCTTTTATACTCAACAAGAGAGTGTTTTATATGTCTTGTACAAAGCCCAAGACAGAGGCTAAAAGTGGTTGACTCAACAAAAGTGTCTGAAAAGGTTAGCTCTGCTAGGGGGAACCATTTGTACAAAGCCCAAGAGGAGGCTAACTTACTGCTGAGGATTATTTAGATCCTGAAGCGGTTCCAAGCGGGGGGGGGGGGGGAGTGGAACTCTCATGAGAGAGATCGGGTTTCTGCTGGAGATTGATCCAGAGTGATCGGTGTTTTTTCCTATGTTTGAAAGGAACTTGAGAATGTCAATGAGACTCAAGAGGTTTAGACTGTCTAAGTCTACTATTTTATCTTTTGTTCAATGCCCAAGAGGAGGCACAGGTATTAAGGGATGAGTATCAACCCTAAAATGGCCGGAGTTTTGACACTGGAAAGAGTGCTCTAGCAAAGGATGACTAAGTTATGTCTTATACCTTTAAGAGGTCGTCAGGGTCCTTGTATTAAGCCCAAGAGAAGGCATGAGAACTTCTAAGAAGCCGAAGGGTCCTTATACAATGCCCAAGAGGAGGCAGGGATGCTTTTAGGAAGCCTGTGGGTCCCTAAACCAAGAGAAGTTCAAGAAATGCAATTCACAGAGAAGAGATCATTCCAGGAAAGTTTGAGAATTTGGAAGAAACTCAAGAGATGCCATTCACGGAGAAAATATCATCTCTGGGGAGTTAGAGTTTCTTTGACAATTTCTAAGGGTGATAGTCTGAGAAAAGGTTCACCGAGAATACTGCATTTCTATTTGTTCCATATTGTTTAACCCCAAGAGAAGGGAAGATTGTATCTGGAATCCTACGGGGGATCTAGTTTTGTTTGTATTTAAGAGTGACCAACAAGGCTTTACCTAGTACTATACGTAGTTGCCGGGGAAACTCTAAATAACTATACTAGTATTACACGGTGGATATGTGACAAGTATATAAAAGGATGTGAAAGAAGACTTACAGTGAAGCAGCCCCACAATACAGTTATATACAGATGAAAGCGGATAAACACTTACCCGTTGTAGAGCTTCCATGCTGTTTTGTTAGTTGTTCAACAAAGAAAGTTTTGATAACAACATATATTTGAATTCAAAATCAAAGGAGAAAGTGCCTTGAAAAGATTGATGGGGCTTACAGCTCAAGGAGAGGCCCAAGTTTTAACGATGATCGCACTGTTGTTTTGAAAACCGTACAGAGGGACTTATACAATATGTGAGACCCAAGATTGTTTCTATGTACAAGGGGGTTGGGTCTTACACTCTATTAGAGGTCTAAATAAATTTAAAGAAAATAAATGGGGCTTATAACACCAGGGTAGGCCCAGATGATTTGATTTTTGAACTGGCGATTGCGCCGAGATTTTTCTTTTAACGCAGAGGGACTTATACAATATCTGAGGCCCAAAATTTGTTAGGTTAAAAGGGGATTGGGTCTTACACTCTATTAGAGGCCCAAAGAGCTTGAAAATGAATAAAGATGGGTCTTATAGCTCAAGGAGAAGCCCAATTAATTTTTGTTAAAAAGGCGAAGATCATGCCGAACTTTTTGACTGTATCAGGACTTATACAATACACTGAGGCCCAAAAAGTGGTGTATTAACAAAGGGGATGGATCTTACACTCTAATAGAGGCCCATGAGTGTTTAAAAATGATTGATGAGGGTGGAATCAATCAAAACCCTAATTTTTATCATTTTAAAAGTAAATTCTCAAAGAAAATCAATAAAAAATGACAAAACACCAAATAAGCTTGAATAAACAACTTGTGATTTTTGGTTAAGGTTTGAAAAATGAGGTTTTAATCACAAGGTGAATTAAAACTCATTTGGTTTTGATTTTTCAAGGTGAATATTCACTTTTAAAATTTTTAAAAACAATTAAAAATAATTTATTAAATAATATAAATTTGATTTTTTTGTGGAATAAAATATTTCAACATTTTTGTGATTTTTTGAAAAAAGAACCAATCAAAAATAATTAAAATTGAGGGAGTTATTAATTTTTCAAATCATTAAAAATAATAAGAAAAATAATGAAATATGAAAAAGTGGTAAAAAAGAGGATCTGGGGCGAGGGGGATTCGAACCCCAGACCTCTTGTGGGCAGTGCGCGCGTCCTACCACTGGGGTGGTGATACATCCGTGTATCAAACCCCAGCCACAAATATACAAGGCTTGCCTTGTTTTTGGCGTGGCCAAGGCAAGGCAAGGCAAGGTTTTGGCCAAAAACGTGAAGCTTGTAACTTTCTCATTTCTCCATGGATTGGGACAAAATTTAGGTCTATCCGGCCTATAATTTCACAAGTAATCCAATGGTGGTGGTGGTTTTCTCAGATAAGGTCCCTATTTTAAAACCCGATAGTGGTTTTCAAATAGGTCTCCATTTGCATTTTCTGTGCTACCTCATGGTACAGGCCTCTTTAGGAGCTTTTTGGGAAATTTGTCAAGTGCTTTGTTCCAGAAATGATTTGATGCTTTGGACACCCTCAAATGATCCCTTGGAAGCTTTTAGGATGATTGGAATCAGCTGGAAACCTCAGGAATGGAAACTGGCCCTTTCTTGCAAAAGGGGCAAAAGTGACCAAAATAACAACTCTCTCAAATGGTGTTCCAGATGTGGGGAACCATTTGGGACAGTTCAAGGATGATATTTAGAGTGTTTTTGAGGCTTTATCTGGTTTTGAAAGTGACCGAATCAATACATGGCTTGAAAAATGTAAAAAAAAGTCATATTTTGAGGTTTTGAGAAGGGACTTTGTGATTTTGGTGTTACAGGTCACTTATGAGAGTTTGGATAAGTTAGATATGACATATTGGATGTGTTTGGATCATGAGCTGTGATAGAATTGCTCTCTAACTCAAAAACTCAGAGTTACCTTGCTAAAGAAGACATTTTTGCCTAGAGAAAGAGATTTTGAGGAAAGCAAGTGTTGTAGTGCTTTTGGTGTACTCAAACTGAGCATAAATGAGTTCTATTTATAGTAGAGCAAGTTTGTTTTGGCTGCAATAGTGAATGGCAACTGCTGCAGAGGTTTGGCAAATGTTGATCAATAGGAATCCAAGTCTCCTCTAGCCATTGACTAGAGGTTAGGGCACAGGCCTTTGGTTCCCTAGTTCAGAGATCATCCTTGACTCATTCAGTTGGAAATGGCTCAGTTCATGCCACCTTGGTGCATCCATTGAATGCTCCAAAACAAAATTGGAGTCTTGTCCCCTCTTTAGGGTTTTTTAGGATTGACATGCTATTTTTAGTTCCAAAGACTTGGGAGGGTTATGGATCAGTGTTTGTCCCTCCTTGGTCTCCCCCTGAGGTGTTCAAGTGGATAAACTTGTTTGTCATTTGTACAAATTGCTCAAATCGAGCAAAATGCACAAATCTGCCTAGTTATGACAGTTGCAGCAAGGCATATTGCCACTGTCATAACTCTTAGCTCAAATGGAATTTCATGGGGTTCTTGGCCCTTTTGGAAAGCTCTCATATGATACAACATATGTGTGATCATAGTTTGTCTTGACACTTTTTGGATTCAAGTGAAAAATTCCCCTACATTTTGGAAAAAGTGAAACAGATTCTGACTTAGTGAAAATTTCACTAAGTGTTGGAAAAAGTGACATTTCATGTTTTCAGCCATTTTGATCCAACCTTAACTCAAAATCCATGATGAATTGGAATGAGGTGTAGTTGACACTTTTAAAGTATGCCATGAGAGCTACAAATCCATCTTTGGATCAGCCCAAATGGTTGCTTGGATCACAAGTTATGATCCTTGGAAGTTGGTACCCTAGCCACTTTGTTCCATAACTTAGAAAAATTCTAAGTTTTTATGGTTACCCCTTTTACAAGTTATCCCACTTTTCTTGATTTTTCTTGATGAATGATGATTCCAATCACACATTAACATCATTTTAGGTTAGGGAACCATAATTGATCCAAAAAATCAAAAAGTCAAACTTTGACTTTTGGGCACAGTTGACTTTTTATCAGATAAATTCCAAACTGTGCGATTCTCTATGAAATCAAGTCCTTAACCTAAATCAAACTTGATGGATTGATTTCATAGGTGTTATATGGTGTATTGAATCATGTCCCAAGGTTTGGGAGCATGTCTTGGTCAAAAGTCAAAGGCACAGTTGACTTTTTCTGCGAAACCCTAACTGTGGTTCTGATGAACTTGAAACTTGTGAATCAAGCTTCTTGGATCAATCCATTGTTGCAAATGGATCAATGTAGTGTATTAGGGACCCTCAAATCATGTCTTGAGGTTTTGGCTCATGCTTTGTCCAAAAAGTCAACTTAGGAATGGTAGTTCACGCACCCTTCTTCTTTTGTTAAGCAATGATGCTTAGAAAAGGTAAACTTCCCCTCGATCCTGGTCTTCAGCCAAGGAACTGGTCTCAGTTTTCTTTTGAAATGAACTTTCCTTCGATCCTGGTTTCCTACCAAGGAACTGGTCTCAGTTTTGTTTTGAAATGAACTTCCCCTCGATCCTGGTTTCCTACCAAGGATCTGGTCTCAGTTTCTTTTGTCAATAAACTTTCTTGACAAGGGACGCTATTCGTAGCGGTTTTCCTCAAACTTCTCGCCAAATTTTCTTGGGGAGATGCCATTTGATAGAAAAAATTTGATGTTAGAGCTGCTGAGGAACCCATTCGTCTGAGTTGCAGAGGTGTACAAACTTCTCTATTGGAGACGCCATTTGTTGACTCTACTGGGCAAAATGAGTCTCTTGAAAGACTGCTTCTTGTTTGGGGGTATTACATCATACTTTTCTCGGGATCTTCTCGGAGAAATGCCATATGGTGTGATCCAATTTTGAGGTGCTGATGACCTTTTCGTAAGCGAATTTTTTCGGGGAAAAACTGTTGTATTGTCGAATCTTTGATTAAGAGGCTTTCGCTGGGGATTTTTCTTAATCTGGGAAAGCGAAGATATCATCTCCGATGGCGAAGAGTGATGTTTGTCGAAGGTCTCCTTGTTTTTCAGAGGTTCAAGTTATCAAAGTGGTCAAGGGTCGGCTTCAATCCAGAAATAAACTGGAGGAAAGGTTGTTCAGACGCGACATTTCCTGACAAGGAAAGAACTGACAACTCGACTGAGAGGACTTTTATCACTTGGGGACAAGACCGACTAGAGTGATAGTGATGCAATATGAATACGAATGTAAATCAATAATGCATGATGTATGTATGTTTATGCTGACAAAACTAACGCGACATACAGACTAATAGATGAACATGACGGGATACTCGGTCACAGTGGGAGATGAAAAGTATCACTGGTTCAAGATAGCAATTCTGCCTTGCTTAGGTGAGATAGTCCCCGTGGGGAACAACGTTGGTCAGGCTTAGGAGATAAGAACTCTGTCGGGGATGTCGGACGGAATATTCGCATCTGACACAGCTGATCCTTCATTCAGGTGCACTGGTTTAGAAGGAGTACTTTGATTATGCATTTTGAGGTTCGATTACTTCTGGAGAAGCGATCGATGTTCTTTCGATGTTCAACAGTCAAAAGAAATTGCCATCTTTATTTTGAAAAGCAGAAAAATTTTGACAAGTAAATTCATTTTTGTCTTATTTCAAGAATCGTTAATCATGTTAAAATGTCATTCTATAAAGCTAAAACAAATAAGAATTGCAAACAAAAGCACTAGGGCTCAAATTTTATTGACAGGACGGAGATCAGCCAAGCGCGTGATTCCATGGAGTATTTACAAAGTTAGAAAATGGTAATTTAAGGGAAAAGGGCTACATTGAAACATAACGACCACTATCCTTATACCAACTTTGAATTCTAGACATTCTGAACTTCCGTCGAAGATGACCATGACTGGAGTTTCTTCTGATGGATGGCATCACTGCTGAGGGATTTAACCTTGTCAGACGTAGTTACTTGCCATTAATCCCTAATTTTTGCCTGGATTGTACCTTGAGGTTTCCAATCCATCGAGATAATTTTTGATTATGTCTCTAAATTTTTCCTGGACCGCCCTTTCAGGTTTTCAATCCACCGAGACGTTTTTTTTTATTTAGGCGAAGTATTTCTTGACTACATCAACATTTGTGGGGTAGGCAAATTCCTCTCCATCCATGGTTGCGAGTCTCAAGGCGCCGCCTGAGAAAGCTTTCTTGACCACATAGGGGCTGTCATAATTCGGAGTCCATTTTCCCCGAGAATCAGTGAGAAATGATTGTATCTTCTTGAGCACAAGGTCTCCTTTTCTGAAGACGCGAGGTCGAACCTTTTTGTCGAAGGCTTTCTTCATTCTCTGTTGATACAACTGATCGTGGCATAGTGCCGTTATTCGCTTCTCTTCGATTAGATTCAGTTCATCGTGTCGTCTTTGACACCATTCAACCTCTGTTAGCTTATCTTCCATCAATACCCGGATTGATGGGATCTCTTCTTCTATGGGGAGCACTGCTTCCATGCCGTATACTAGAGAGAAATGGGTTGCCCCTGTTGAAGTGCGGACAGATGTGCGATAACCGTGAAGGGAAAAGGGTAGCATCTCGTGTCAGTCTTTGTAGGTTACAACCATCTTTTGAACGATCTTCTTGATGTTCTTGTTAGCCGCTTCTACCGCTCCATTCATCTTAGGTCGGTAGGGAGATGAGTTATGGTGTTTGATTTTGAACTCAGCGCACAACTCTTTCATCATCTTATTGTTCAAGTTAGATCCATTATCCGTAATGGTCTGGCTTGGAACACCATAACGGCAGATGAGATTGTTTTTGATAAATCGGACCACCACTTGTCGGGTTACATTGGCGTATGATACTGCTTCGACCCACTTGGTGAAGTAATCAATGGCTACCAGGATGAACCGATGTCCGTTTGAAGCTTTGGGTTCAATCATGCCAATCATGTCGATTCCCCAGATAGAAAATGGCCATGGGGAAGAAAGAACTTTGAGAGGCGTTGGCGGTACATGAATTTTATCGGAGTATATCTGACACTTGTGACACCTCCTCATGTACTTGTAGCAGTCGGATTCCATGGTCAACCAGTAGTACCCTGCTCTCAGAATTTTTCTCGCCATTGTGTGTCCGTTGGCATGAGTGCCAAAGGATCCTTCGTGAATTTCTTTTATCAGCATGTTTGCTTCTAGTCTGTCTACGCATCGGAGCAAGACCATGTCAAAGTTTCTTTAATAGAGTGTATCACCGTTGAGGAAGAAGTTTCCGACCAGTCTTCTGAGAGTCTTCCTGTCTTTTCTGGATGCCCCAGGTGGGTACTCTTGTTTCTGACGGAAGCATTTGATGTCATGATACCAAGGTTTGTCGTCTATTACAGCTTCAATCGCGAAGATGTAAGCAGGCCATTCAAGGCACATTATGTCAATCTTAGGTAAGTCGTTCCATTGACCTACACTAATCATGGAAGAGAGAGTGGCTAATGCATCACCCATATGATTCTCTTCACGAGGGATATGATGAAACTCGATTATGTTGAAGAATGGTATCAACCTTCTCGCGTAATCTTTGTAAGGGATCAGTCCTGATTGGCATGTGTTCCAATCTCCTTTGATCTGATTGATAACCAGGGTTGAGTCGCCATATACATCCAAGTTCTTGATCCTTAAGTCGATTGCTTCTTCGAAACCCATGATACAAGCTTCGTATTCGGCCTCGTTATTTATACACTTGAATGTCAGTCTGGCAGTGAAAGGAATGTGGGTACCCCGAGGTGTTATGATGATTACCCCAAATCCGTTTCCATAATGATTGACAGCTCCGTCAAAGATAAGTCCCCATTGGGAACCTGGTTCTGGCCCTTCACTGAGTAGCGATTCATCGTAATCTTTCATTTTCAAGTACATGACATCATCGTCTGGGAAGTCAAACCCGATTGATTCCTGATCGTCAATCGGTTGATGACCCAAATGATCAGCTAAAACACTTCCTTTAACGGCTTTCTGAGCGTGATATTCTATGTCATATTCTAACAACAACATCTGCCAACGGGCAATCCTTCCCGTGAGAGCAGGCTTTTCAAATACATACTTGATTGGATCCATTTCGGAGATTAACCAAGTAGTATGACGAATCATATACTGGCGAAGACGTTTGGCTACCCAAGCCAGAGCATAACAAGTTTTCTCAAGCATAGTGTACCGAGTTTCACATTCGGTAAATTTCTTGCTCAAATAGTAAATGGCAGACTCTTTCCTTTTGGTTTCGTCTTGTTGGCCAAGCACACAACCCATTGAGTCTTCCAAGACTATTAAGTAAATGATTAGTGGCCTCCCTTCCACTGGAGGTAATAGAACCGGTGGGTTCAACAAGTATTTTTTGATACTGTCGAAGGCGGTTTGGCACTCTTCTGTCCAAACGCAGTCCTGATTCTTTTTTAGTAATTTGAAAATTGGCGCGCATGTCGCGGTCATGAGGAATATAAATCTAGAAATATAGTTCAAACGTCCCAGGAATCCCCTGACTTGTTTTTCAGTCTTTGGAGAAGGCATTTCTTGAATGGCCTTGACCTTGTCAGAATCAACCTCAATTCCTTTCTGGCTGGCGATGAACCCTAAAAGTTTTCCCGAGCGGACACCGAATGTGCACTTATTGGGATTCAAGCGAAGTTTGTATTTTCTCAGCCGCTCGAATAGTTTTTGACAGGTGGGTCACATGCTCCTCTTCTATTTTAGATTTGGCAATCATATCATCGACATATACCTCGATTTCTTTGTGTATCATGTCATGAAACAGAGTAGTCATGGCCCTTTGATAGGTTTCCCCGACGTTCTTCAAACCGAACGACATTACCTTGTAACAAAAGATACCCCATGGGGTGATGAACGAAGTTTTCTCCATGTATTTCGGCGCCATTTTTATCTGATTATAGCCCGAGAATCCATCCATGAAGGAGAAGACTTTGAACTTTGTTGTACTGTCAACCAGCATGTCAATGTGCGGTAAGGGAAAGTCATCCTTGGACTTGCTTTGTTCAGATCCCTGTAGTCTACACACATTCTGACCTTTCCGTCCTTTTTCGGAACGGGTACTATGTTGGCTAGCCATTGAGGATATTCTTATGTGGCGAGGAAAACTGCGTCAATCTGTTTCTGTATTTCCTCTTTGATTTTGATGGCCATGTCTGGATGAGTTCGTCTCAACCTCTGTTTTACTAGCGGACATTCTGACTTTAACGGTAGATGATGTTCCACGATGCTGGTATCCAACCCTGGCATATCCTGATAAGACCAAGCGAATACATCGGGAAACTCTTTGAGAAGCTTTGTCAAACTTTCTTTGACAGTTGAACTGAGCAGTTCCCCAATCTTGACCTCTTTTCTCTCTTCCTCTGAACCCAAGTTGACCGTTTCCAACGGCTCTTTGTGAGGTTTAATGGACCTTTCCTCTTGTCTGAGTAATCGGGAGATCTCTTCTGGAATTTCTTCGTCATCTTCTTCTTCAGCCTCAAATACCGAGAATTCAAACTTGGGAGAAGGCATCGAATCGTATGTTTCAACGGGGTTTAAAACAAGCAATCTGCATGACGTGATGATTCGTTTTTTAGAAGAGATAGGGAGAATGCAAGAGTGTGTGCAATGTATTTTTTTTACTGCTTGTTTTTATTATTTGAATTGTTTTTTAGGATTACCATTTTCTGAAAAAGCGAAAAGAGAAAACAACAATTAATGCGGAAATTACAGAACGACATTATTTTATTTATGAACTTGTCGATTCTTGAAATTACAGCCCTATAAAACAAAAATCTGTCGCTTTGGGTGAAGCGATGAGGGATATTTACAGAAGGTGAGCCCTATCAAAACATCGGTTTCACCTGGGCAGGGTGAAAGGTTAAGGACGGCAATTACTTTGACTTATGAACAATCTTCGAAACATCGACAGCAACCCATTGGCGGCAAACTCCTCGGTGAATCACAAAGTCTGGTACCTTCCTTGATTTGTCTTCAGAAATAACGTTGATTTCTGGCGGAGCAGGATCATTGGATTCTGTCTCATAGGCAGAGTTGTCGTAGGAGGATTCCTCAGTTGTATTCTGCATAGTATTTGTGCTCTCAGGTAAATCTCCCCATCCAGTTGGCTGGATGTCTTCGAGCCTGATACGAGAGCTTTCAGGAGCGGTGTATTTGACCATGAAGTCGTACTTGCCACTCGGCTGCCCTAAGGTGTCCCATATTTCTTTGGAACTGGAGGAGTCATCCCTTTCGATGACGTTGACCTCAGGAAAAGCATAGTTGATGAATTCTAGTCCTGCAAGCTTTGCGAATTCATCGTAGTGCTGGATATTTTTTGAATGCCTTGAGTGTTGATCCCATGACATGGTGGGGACGCAGGTATTCTTTTCAATGATGCTCAGCTGATTTTCATTGTTCGGCTGATTTTCTTGCCCCGAGTCTTCTGGGTACGGTTGCCACATAGGCAGACCATCCATCGGGCCATAATAGTCGTGGTCAAAGTTGTTTTTCATCAGAGTGTCCTTCTCTAATGAGTTTGGTGGAGCACGACATCCTTCCGGATCACAATCTCTGTATATCATCTCGACATTTGACCTTGGTATAAATCTCGGACTTTGTGCGGAATAGCAAAATGGCGTCGTTAAGATAGGACTTCCACTCTTCATCGATATTAGAGGAATCTCCCTCGTTGAGGGTATGTACTTCTTGAGACACTGGGTGAAGGAAACCTCCACTGTGGAAGAAGTTCGGAGTGGGATGAAGACTTTTATCATTAACAGCAGTCTGGGTACAGGTTGAAGAAAAACCAAGACCCTTCTTTGTTTTATTATCAATAGGAATGACAAGCCGTCCCCATCCCTTTGCATTGTTACTATTGATCACCTCGAGAGCATTTGTACGAGGATATTGATGTTCCCTTCTCTAATTGATTCTCACTGCTCACCGAAAGCGCTTGGAACTGGGTTCCCATAACCTCCTCGGGTTCTACACAAGTGGACAATGATAGGTTACTCACGATCAAAGCTTGTTCTCCGTAGACCGTGACGAGTTGGTCATTTTTGACAAACTTCAACTTTTGGTGAAGCGTCGAAGTGATTGCCCCAGCCTGGTGTATCCAAGGTCTTCCCAACAAACAGATGTATATTGCTCAGATTTCCACGACCTGGAAAGTGACTTGGAAAGTGTGAGGACCGATAGTTATGGGAAGGTCGACTTCGCCAATAACCGTTTTTCTGGACCCGTCAAATGCTTTGACGACGACCTCACTGCCTCTCATCGAAGATCCTTTGAATGATAGTCGCATTAGAGTGGACTTCGGCATGACGTTCAGAGCCGATCCGGTGTCTACCAGTACGCTGGCTAAGGCATCGTCCTGGCAGTTAACTGTGATATTGAGCGCCATGTTGTGACTTTTGCCTTCTTCTGGTAATTCCTCATCACTAAACCCCAAGTTGTTACAGGAAGTGATGTTAAAGACGATGCTATCGAACTGTCGTATTGACACATCCTGTTCCACAAAGGCCTGTTCTAAGACTTTCTGTAGAGCCTCTCTGTGGGCTTCGAAACTGAGCTAAAGCGATAACACTGAGATTTTTGAAGGAGTTTGCAACAGCTGATCAACAATGTTGCATTCACTCTTCTGGATGAGCTTCAGCATCTCATCGCTGTTTTTTGAAAGGTCGGGATCACAGGATTGACCGACTGGTTGATTGGGAACTTCTGTTTGAGGTTCCTTTTCTCTGGTAGGTTCTCCAACTCCTCGGTTGAAGATTCGACCGCTCCGTGTTACTCGACTGATGTCTGCAATATTCACGAGGAGGGTAATGGAATTTCCTTTCCATTCTCAATTGTTGTTGCACCGTATTTGTAAGGGATCGCCTTAGCGGATTTGTACGACACTGGTCCCGGTAGATAGATAACTACATGAGCCTTTTGATTTCTCTAACTATCGTAAGTAACTTCAATCAATTCCTGGTTAAGAACCTTTGATTCGTCAAGTAGAGGGATGATGGTACAAACATCTTTGGTCCTTTTGTGATCAGAGATTATGACAACGTCCTTAATCTGATCAGCGAAATAGTCTGACGTCCAACTGATTGATCCAGAACTTGGACATGGTTGAATCTCTTTGTGGTCCAACTGACCCTGGAGGGCCTCTTGTACAAAAGAGCATCCCTGTTTGTTTACCGAGCAAGTCAGACAGTAATTGAAATCATATCGTGGCAGATTATGGTACTGGCTTTGCCTTGAGTGCATTACCACCAAGTTGACATTCATTGCCAGAATGTTGTGATTCTGAATGATGTTGGAATTCGTATAAGTCATGTTGACCCCACGAACTCGGTGCTCTTGGATCCATCCGATATCCAATTGTTTCTGTAGAGCTGATTGCACCACAAAACATCCTTGATTGTTCTTAGAGCAGATATCACACTGGTGATAGTTATGGGGTGGCACATGGCCGTATCCACTCTGTCTTCAATGCATCTTGACCAAGTTAGCCCTCAATAAGAGTACATCATGAATTTGAAAGTTGTTATTGGACTCTCCCTCTATCAAATTTACCGCAGCTTTCTCGTCTTGAGGCAGCGGGTTCATAAGAACATTCGGATTCGTATCTTTGAAAGATAAGACCCTGCTCCTAACAAGCTTTTGCACATCGGATTTTAAACTGAGACAGTTTTCTATGTTATGCCCTGGTCCTCCTTGGTGGTAAGGGCAAGTATGATCCGCTTTGAACCAAAAAGGCGTATTTTCCGGTATTGTAAGAGGAGCCCTGGTTTGGACATGCCCCTTGACCAGTAGTAATGGAAACAGTTCTGCATACAACATTGGTATATGATCAAACCCTGGAGGTTGAGTTGTACGGTTGTTGTTGTACTGAGGACGAGCCTGCTGAAGAGGCTGTTGTATCCTTTGCTGGTATTGCTGTTGATTCGGTTGGCTCTGAGCAACCTGAGGTTGATACGTGGGAACAGGCGCAGGGTTGATAGCAGGAGTTACAACTGCTATTGGTTGGTACCGTCGGCTTTGCTTTCCGAGAGAGATATTCCCAATATCCTGCTCTTTTTTCTTAGGGAAAGCACTACCATATCGTTTTGTATTACTTGGTGATCCAGCGTCTTTAACTAAACGTCATTCTCGGACTGCTTCCTCAAGACGAACTCCCATGCCTACCATCTCGATGAAGTCACTGGGCGCACTGGCAACCGTTTGGTCCTAGTAGAATGAGCTCAAGGTTTTTAAGAAGATTTTTATCATCTCTTCCTCCTCAAGAGGTGGACAAATCTGAGCGGAAATTTCACGCCGTCTCTGAGCGTACTCCTTGAAGGGTTCATTGTCCTTTTGTGACATCGATCTGAGTTGATCTCTGTCTGGTGCCATGTCCAGGTTATACTTATACGGCTGAACGAAAGCAACACCAAGATCTATGAAAGTGTCGATCTTAGTGCGGTTTAAACCCATGTACCATTTGAGTGCGGCACCGGTTAAACTATCCTAAAAGTAGTGAATCAGTAGCTCCTGGTTCTTTGTCTGAGTTGACATTCACCGAGCATACATCACCAATTGGATTTGAGGGCAAGAGTTACCCTTGTACTTTTCAAATTCGAGCACTTTGAACTTGTGCGAAACTTTCACATTGGGGACCAAACAAAGGTCTGCGGCGTCCTTTCCAAACAGATCCTGACCGCGAAGGGCTTGCAGCTCATTCTGCATCTTCGGGAACTGTTCCTGGAACTCATTCATTCTATCGAACATACTTTCTTTTCTGCCAGAAGGTATCTATGGAATCTATTGTTCTGGGACAGTGTGTACCACGGGTGGTGGTACAGTCATTATGGCCGAGACTCTTGGTGCCTCCCGAAGTTTGTAACCTTTAGGAGTTTCTGTCATGCCCTTGGCATCTTCGCTTTCCCGAAGTTTGTAACCTTGAGGCCCAGCGGATCCTGCTGAAGTTTCCGGATCTTCAGTGATTGACGAAATATATCCTTCCGGAATATAGTTGATAGGCATGCCCTAGGGACGATCTTTAGGCATGGTATACCGAGGGTCATACTTTTCCACTATAGGCGTTGATGTGATCTTTGAGATCACAGCCCTTTGTTGTTGCATCTGAGCTTCTGCTAGAGCTTGCATATCGTTATGAAGCTTTCTAAGATCCCCTTTCAGAGTGTCGATCTCTTCCCTCAACTCTTTGTTCTCTTCCTCGAGATCATCCATCTTTTTCTGTCGATTGGCCCAAGTATTGTACGAATGAGACAGTTTGACTCTAGAATCGAGACGCAAACGTGAGATTCATAGGTAAGAAGAATGCGTTACGTGAGAATGATGAATGCAATAATTATATTTTAATATTTTTTTGTTTAATCAAAATAAACTTCAACAATTAACAGTGGGGAAACCCCGTTTTATTGAATTCAAAAATTGCGGAATGGAAATTCAGTAATTTACAAAGTGCTACTAAAAGGAAAGGTCTAAACTAATGGATCTTGAGTCCTCTCTGAGGGGAGCTCAGGTGCTGGTTCTGGTACTTTCCTCTTCTTTGACCGGGGCTCTTGAGCCATTGTCGGGTTGTCATTCCTTTGCCAAGTGAAAGGAGCGAGCAAATTCCTATGGTCATCCTGATTTTTTACAGCATGTTGCTCTAAAATCTCGATCAGAGCATCTTTTTCTCTTAACAACTGCTGTATTTTCTTGCACTCCACATTGAGAATGCGGTACTTGTTCCTCCAAAACCTCTTCTCCTGTTGAACTTTGTTGAGAGTAACCTGAAGTTTTTCCGTATCAGACATAAAATAAATGACAGAGCCCCTTAATGGAAGAACTTCCTGACGAGGGTAAGGCATCCTCAGCTTGAGAGCTCTAGTTTGTACCCAGTGGAGATAAGCCTCCACCGAGACGCAGTCTGGTTTTCCTAGAGACTCTCTTCCTTTCCGATGAACGTGTTTCCAGGCATGCACTATTTCTGTCTTTAGTGCTCTATCATTTGCTCCTTCCTTGAAGAAAATACCTTCCAGATGAGCATTACGCGGGACATGCCTCATCGGGTATCCGAATTGACGACGAACTAAAATTGGATGATAATTGATTCCTCCTTTAGTTCCTATAAGGGGTACATTTGGGAAATTTCCACAACGGTCAATGATTCTGATCCCGTCATAGATTCGATTGTACTAATCGATGTCAGAGTTGGTAAGAGACATGATTCTCTGCGACCAATATAAAGTACTTTTTTATCCCAAAATGCAGCAGACTTGGGTAAGTCGAAAATGAACCATTTGTACAGCAGGTGTACACAACATGTGATCATTCCTCTGTTATACAAATTCCTTAAGTGTACCGAATGATAAGCATCTGCGAGCAAGGTCGTTACAGGGTTTCCAATCAGAAAAGTCTTAATGGCGTTGATATCTACAAAGTTATCGATGTTGGGAAACAAACATAACCCGTAGGTAAGCAAAACAAAGATGCTTTCGAAAGCGGACACGTTCCCTATACTAGCAAAGTACAGGGCTTTCATTATTAAGAACTGGGTAGGCAAACCCTGGATTCCACCCTTAGTGGTCATGTGAGTCCTGACTTCTGACTCGTCCAAATAAATTGCTCTTGTAAAGGTTTGATCCTTTGGAATTTCTTCCAGTCCAGAAAAAGGAGCTTGATCAGTGATATGTAAATCAGTCAGGTGAGAATACTTCTCCAGTGTTGGTGTTAGCTGATAATCCGGGAATGTGAAACAGTGATAGACTGGATCGTAGAACTAGATTAGTGTGGACAAGATTTCTTCGATTACATAGACCCTTAATAGAGATAGCAGTCCTCCATACTTGGCTCTGAAAGCCTCAGGGTTGGTGATCATCCTCGCCCGACCTCTTAAATCCTCTAGTTTTGGAACCTTGAAGGTGTACTTATGAGTTTTCCTTCTACCGAAATCCATAACGCAATATCTTTATCTGACATTTGCAATCATTGTCTTAGTTTAATTTGAAAAAGGAGAGTGTCGCTCCCAGGATTTTCATCCAGGTACAAACGCGAGAGTGGCGCGAAAAACAGAGTCGCCAGCCGTGTATATTTATCCCAAGAGAGGGAAAGGGAACACCGCATAAACCTGAGGAAGGGGGAAAGGAATGGTCATCGCAACCATAGCCTAGGTTCGGGAGTCGGTTACGCGAGGGGAAGGTGTTAGCACCCCACGCGTTCATCGTACTCGATGGGATCCACGCTTGTTGTCTAATCTAAGGGTGAGTTATCCTAAAATCTATGGCAGTACTGAAACGAGGAAGGGGAAGACAAAGACAGACTCGGTAGGACGTCGACGTCCTAGGCCTACGTACTCCCTTTGTGCAATGGGAAATTCATAGTCAATGCCTGTTTGGGTCAATGGGAAATTATGAGCGACGTTAAGTTCGCGTCCGGCAGTTAGGGTCGATGCCTGTTTGCGAGTCAAACGGAAAGTAACGTGCCCTTTTTGAAAATAGCCTTTAGTTTGACAATTCCGAAGGACAAAAATGTTTGAAGTTTGTTTGTATTTTTTAGGAGAGAAGTGACTTGAGTTAGTCCATAACCCACCTTGAACCAAAGTCTATGACACGGGAACGAATGCGTCGCATGGTCGTCCCCAATGGGACGTATGCTCAACACTCTAGAAAAATGAAGGGGGACCCCTCAATCTTCATTTCCTATGTTTAAGGCTTGTGTGCAAGACAAGTTGACCTTATTAAGTATCTTGGAAATTGTTAAGAGATGAGAAGAGGGGCTCAAAAGAAAAGAAAAACACTAAGGGGAAAATCTACCCTAATGTTATCATGCAAAGATGGCCCTAAGGGGAGGTTTAGGAGGGAAGACTACCTAATGTTAGCATGCAAAGGATTGAAAGCCTAATGTCGCTCCTACCTCCAACTTAATCAAAAATTAAGCGGAGCTAGGAATCCTAAGGGGATCAAGTGAACAAACATAAGTAAACATTAACCAGTTCAATGACAGACGAAGTGAAATCCAAAACTTAAAGGAAAAGAAATAAGAAGGAGAGAATGAGGGTGAACATGGATGACTATCCACACCCTTAAATAACTTACCTCAGCCCCTGCATAAAAGGTTAGTACAAAACAGACATGAGTGACAATAAGATAAATGAAACCCAAACAAGTAATCAGACGTGATCAAAGATGTGCATAAAAGAAGACCTCAAGCAAAGAGCAATCAATCAATTAGCAAAACATCTCCCAAAATTACCAAATTAATTATCAATACACCTCAACTAGTGGAAAACAACATGTTAAAAACTCACGCAAAAATTCTCAAGATAAGTCACTCAAACAATCATGCAAAGATCAAGTAGGAAACATGAACTAACATGCAAAAGAAAGGGACTAAAATGCAATATGAAATGATTTTAAAAATTAGAGAAAAATGTTTTAATAAACTTCAATATGTTGGTGAAACAATGCAAAAAGAATGGACTCAAAATGTTTCATGGATGATGAGAAATAAATTCTACAAGTTAGAGTATGCATATATGGAACAAATTCAAAAGAAATTAACCAAATAATCAATTTAGATGCTAAAAATAAAATAAAATAATAAAATAAAATTTAGGAAAATTTCACAAAACGTTAGATATGACTCATGAATTTTCTGGTAATTTTTGGATGTAATTATCTATTTTTAAAAAATAAAAATGAGATGCGATAATTAAATAAAATAAAAATATGGAAATATGCATGGGGGTGTGAGTAGCAGTCCAGACACGTTGGCAATTGAAATGGGCTTAAGGGAGGGGGTGTAAATAGAAAACCCAAAACCTAAAATCCATCAGCGAAAATAAAATAAAATAAAAAGGTACATGTGAAACCCAGTCAACGGATTGACTCCACCACAACCCTCAGATCAATCTAACGCCTCACACTTAGTCAACCAAACCAGCATGTATTCATGATTAACGGTATAGATCACACAGTACACCACAACCAACATACTCGCGCGCTCACCAAAGTACTCAGAATACCCTACACTCCCACGTGAGCAGCACATGGGTTTTTTAATGTGTTGTCACAATTCCATCCATATGATTCATCAAACGCACAAGATTAAGTCAACAACTCAAAAATTAAACAAGATCAGTGGTTCAAATTAGAAGTTCACGGTAACACACATAGGAAGCCACACATGCGATTATTAAATTAAAATCAGAAAAATAAAAAACGTGGCTAAGTGTAGACCGTTGGATCTGGCCAATGGACGACCAGGATTTCATCTTCTTCGCCCAAACCCTAATCTCGCCGGAAACCTCACCAGACGCCGGAACTAGGGTTCCGGTCATCTTCTCCGGCAACCCCAACCAAAAATTTCCCAGAAACGACAAACGAATATACCTTCTTAGCCAGAATTTCACCAGGATCAATAATATCACATCAAAAATCACAAACAATGCATCAATAAGGAGATTCGAATGAAACAAAGTTAGGTCCAAAACTTTCAAACTCACGAAACAACCAAATCATACGTCCAAACTTAAAACAAAACACATCAGAATCATCAGTGACAACCACAGATCATTATGCATGTCAAAAATTTGAGTTTAGAGAGCATGCAAATTATCACTAACCTGAGATCAAGCAATCTGTATCCTTGCTTTTAGCTTCCAGCGATGGGTGGTTTGTGCTCTATGGATGCCAAGGATGAAGATTGTGAAGGAAGTTCTTGAGAAACCCTTGTGGCTGATGAGATTCGAAGGAATGAAGCTTTAGGGTTCACACTTGAAAACTCACAAAAATAACGTGCCTCCCCCTCTAACTAGTGCATGAGTAAGCTTAAATATATTAGGTTATTCCACTGATTAGTATTTGGGCCTTGTTAATTCCTCACTTAATGAGTTTTGGGTGATTTTGGAAATTTGCATAATGTGAAATACACCCTCCTCCATGCATGTACACCCAAGCCTCTTATGATGGATCACTTATTTATCAATTACTAATCACACCCGAATTGGATTTAGGCCTTGAGATGTCTTGGTTTATGAATTTTCAATGATCTTGCAATTTTGCATAATGGGGAATAAGTGATAAATAAGCCATGGATCCACTTGATTCAAAGGCCAAAAATGCTCTTTATGGAATTTAATTTGATGTTAGAATGTGCCTTGAAGCAACGGAACCAATTATAGGTCCATATGTCCCAAAATGCAAAAGTTGTGAAAATGGAACCATAAGTAAACCCTAAAAACCACTTTGCCTTCTTTTGATCATAACTTGAGTTTCACAAATGATATGGAGACCATCTAGTACTTGTTGGAAAGGGGAGAAAAAAATATTCAAATTTCATGTTTAAGAAAAAATCATTTGAAGCCTCTTGGATGGTGAAAAGTCAGGTTGAATGTAGTGTAAAAACTTGCCAAAAATTGAAACTTTCAAATCATAGGTCATTTCCATATTTAGTAACTTTTGCACAAACTCCTGATTCTTGATAAATGGTATGAAACTTGACCCCTGCAGACCATATGAGGATGTGATACCTTGAAAACCTTGAAGAGATCCTCAAAATTTCACAGTTGACTTCTCCTCTCACTGTTGACTTTTCTCCAATTCACCTTATTTGCAATCCATTGGCCAATTGAACCTCTCATGAACCAACCTGATGGACAATCTTCCATTCCTAGATACTTAGGGACCCAAGGAATACCATGGAATCAAGTCTTGCCCAAAAAACCAGAAATAAACTGACTTTATAGCAAACCCTAATTTTGGTACCCTCAGTCTAGGAGGAAATAGCACAGTCGCCAAATCCAAATTCCTCTGAATATGATGTGTGTCCTCTCCAACAAAGATAAGATATGCCATTTGGTGATGATAAAAACCCAAGAAGCTTGCCCATTGGAGCAATAAACCCAAGAATCTCAAAACCCTAATTTCTGCACTGGTTAGGAGAGAGTGGTTCACTTGAGATCTCCTGTCAATTGTGAACTCTTGATGATGTGATAGACCAAATAGGACCTCCTGGCCTCCAAGGTCCCTTAGTGACTCAAATAATGGTGGCATCAATAACCCTTTCTCCTCTTGATCTCTAGGACAATATGTGGACTCTTGCTTGATCCTTTGAAGAACACCTTCTCCTCTTGAACTGCCTCAAGCACCTTGACCCCATGCTAAGAACCAATGATATGCACACATGATAATGGAAAAATGAAATGAAACATAAGCCAGTTAGTACTAAAGTAAGGAGAGCAAATTTTGGGGTGCTACAGCTGCCCCTATTCAATCAACTTGGTCCTGAAGGTATGATAGCAACAGCTGTCATGCGTTCAAAGGATTCACGGGGATTGAATACCAAAAGAAACCTGAAATTTGCAATCCTCAAATGAGGGACGACTCCACTGGGGAACAAGCAATAAATGCTGCACTTGTCACAACACGTACGAGTGTTGGAAGCCAATACGAACGATGTATTGGAAAGTCATGAAATAAACACAAACGAGTGTTAACTATGCTGGGGATAAACACGGACGGGTGTCAAGGAGTCAAAGAGATCAAATACGAACAGGGTACCGAAAAGATACACGGACGGGTGTAAAAAGGTTCAATACGGACGGGTACTAAGAAGATACACGGACGGGTGTAAAAAGGTGTAATACGGACGGGTATCGAAAAGATACACAGACGGGTGTAAGAAGGTTCAATACGGACGGGTACTGAAAAGATACACGGACGGATGTAAAAGGTAAATTTACTGGGGATTGATCACGCTGGGGAATGGAAGGCAACACGGACGGGTGTCCTCTAGAGGTCAATACAGACGGGTATCGAAATCAAAGGTTCAAACACGGACGGGTGTTAAAAGAACACGGACGGGCGTCAAATGTCAATACGGACGGGAATTGAAACAAAGGTTCAAACACGGACGGGTGCTGAAAGAACACGGACGGGTGCCAAATGTTAATACGGACGGGCATTGAGACAAAGGTTCAAACACGGACGGGTGCTGAAAGAACACGGACGGGCGTCAAATGTCAATACGGACGGGCATTGAAACAAAGGTTCAAACACGGACGGGTGCTGAAAGAACACGGATGGGTGCCAAATGTCAATACGGACGGGCATTGAGACAAAGGTTCAAACACGGACGGGTGCTGAAAGAACACGGACGGGCGTCAAATGTCAATACGGACGGGCATTGAAACAAAGGTTCAAACACGGACGGGTGCTGAAAGAACACGGACGGGTGTCTGACGGTGAAAAAACCCCTGAGGGAATCAACCAAAGGACCACCTGGGCGTAGGGGTAAAGATGAAATCATGGATTAACGCTCCTGGCAAACAACTCTGCAAGGGAATGTCAAATATTGCTCAACACTTGTGGAGTAAAGTCGAATGATATTCTCCGAAATCTGCTCTTTTCCCGACGAAGGAAAACTCAAACCTGGCTTATGCTTCGGATGCCTATGTTTGAATTTTGCTGTAATGCTCCACACGAAGTGGAAATGCTACGCATTTGAGGATGCAATACAAATGCTTATGATATGCAAAAATGGTCCCTCCAGCAAAATAAATGTTGGAGAGAAAATACCAGTTCAGCTGGGGATGACAAAAATAAATCGTCCTCTGAATCCAGGAACTCTGCTGGGAAGGATCACACTGACCGACTCTTTGGATCCCCCACTTCTACCGGGGATGAAATCCAAAAGCATATACACTCTACTGGGGATTACACATGTCCTTTACTGAAGGTAACATCCCAAAACCTGAGATTTCTCCTCTGCTGGGGAAGTTGAGAATGAATGCCAATAACGGAACCAGAGATCTGTTACTGAGGATTGCCAATAACAATTGAGCTTAGGACCTGCTGGGGGATGCCAGCCTATAATACCATCCTGCTTGGGGATACTGCTGAACTTAGCCTGCTGATGGGGAGAATGTCTTTACTCCCACCTTGCTGGGGATTAGAACATGACATTGTCGGTGAAAGCACGCTTCCTGACTGGACGGGGAAAGTGAACACCCTGATTCTGTGGGGAAATAACGTCCTGATCCAGAGAACAAATTCCCCGAGTCTCCTGCTGGGGAAAGTCTACTCTGCTGAGGAAAGTGCAAACTCAAGGCCGGGGAGAGCAAACTGCTGGGGAAGTACAATCCTATTGCCATCCAGCCTGACCTGTCTCTACGGTCATAGACGCCCCTTTGAACTTTCCACTTGCCCCAGACCACCAGGCCTAATGGAAGAAATCATCTCAAGAGGATTTTATAGAGGACCGGGCGTTCGCACTGCCCCAGGGTCTTCAAACTCTTGGAGAGATTTATCAGATCTTGACATAACTGCCCCAGACTTCATAATCCATGAAGTACATTACCTCGCAAGGATTTGTAATGAATAGAAAATACTCTGTCCCAGTATTCTGAACTTTGAAGAGGTATTTTCAATTAACCATTTTCAGGAGTGGACAACTTCTCACGCTCTAGAGGTGGCCTGCCCCAAGTCTTGAAGGAAATTTCCCCCTGACGGATCTTACAGAGATTTGTCAAATCGACCCGATTGCCCCTGTTCGGCTGCTTTAGGGGGAGTTTTCAACGTGACTGCTCCAGATTAACTGCATCTTATCACCATTTATCGGGAACCCCCCATGCTGCGCACAATCTCTTGGCCACACACCCCTTGATATGATTGTCCTTCAGAGTTTTCACCATCTCAACTTGGCGTGATCGAGCTTCTCGACTGTCGTTCACCGTGTAAGCTTTTTTGATATCAAACATATGCAAGCAGAAAATGTTTATTATGAAAATGATAATTCTAATGCAACACTCGTGTTACCCTTGAAGTTTTGTTGAAAATGTGTCGCCAAGCCTCGTGAACGAATCACTAGCTGGGATGCGGCACTGATTTTTGGATGGAAAAAAATGCGCATATGCAATACCAACAAAAATCTTATTAGCACAACTCATAGGAGTCAGGAACGCTATCCTGTTGAAGTACGCTTTCGGAATAAACCTTGTTTTAATTAGGACTTTTAAGGGTTGTAACGTGGCCTGGTTCGCGGTTTTGAGGAAAAGAAAGATTTAAGGCTCAAAGTTTATCAGTACCCACCCATTCTCCATGATGTTCTCCAGTCCTAAGTTCAGCTAATTCGGCGCAAACGCTCATCTCTCGAAAGGTTTTATGATCCTTAAAGAAACCCATGCATCTGATGGTTCAACACCCAATGAGGTTTTGGAGTAACAGTCACCCCTTTTTGTCTTTTGTGTCTGTAGTCACACGACTTTGTTCTGCTCAAAGATTTTCTTTGTAATCCTTTTGGCTTTTCGCTTTCTCATTCTTTTGCTTTTTGTTCCCTAATTTTGTCTGAACTGACTCTTTTTGAGTTTTCAATTTTGAAGTCCAGCGGGATGCCTTAACTTTTGCCTAAGTCACTTCTTTCAAGTTTTTCGACTTAGCAGGCTTTTTCTTTTTCTCTTTTTTCTTTGAACAAGTCGTGTAACACTGTTTTGTCTGACTTGTTTGAAAAGGCTGTGACTGTTTCACTCTTCGGTTGGTGAGGAGTAACCATTGTGGTTCTACACCTCTCAACCTCCTGCTAGTGGAATGGAAGGTAATGGATCCTCAGATGTACACTCCTTCTGAGAGTTGAACACTTGGTCAAACTGACTGACGCCTACCCTGCCCCAGGTTAAGATTGAGGGTTTTTTCGTTTCCAGAAAGAACTCCTACTACTAGGCTCAAAGAGGTTGACAAAGGTCTATCTCCTTATTTCTCCAGTGTTTGTGAATTGGAAACAATGCCTGTACATCCTTAACAGGGTTTTATCCAAAAGCGCACCATTAGAAGTCTGCGCTCTTATTTCGTCATCCTCCCTCAAGAGTTCTAGACAAGAAAGGTTGGTATTGCAGTGCATATAAACATTTAAAAAATGAGTAAACACAAATGGAACTCTTCAAGAAAAACATACTTATTGCATTATGATTGTCATTCAAAAACAAACGAGTTCTTACATGCAAGCAATGTTTAAATAAACAAATGAAAGCTACATATGAAAATGCAATAAAGGAAGCTGATGATTGCCATTGTTGAGGAGACTTGACTCCGTCTGGACTTATTGCTTCTGATGATGCTCTTGCAGCCTCGAGTGCTTACTCTGATAAAGAAGCTTCACCCCAAAGGGGTACCATCTGGCGTGATGACCTTTGAGTCGATCAAGTCTTGCACCTTGTGCTAGAATACATTACAATTATCAATTGTATGCCCAAACGTTCCCGAATGGAACTCACAGCTAGCGTTCATGTCAAAGTCCAGAGGAATAGGGTACGGTACCGGCGTGGTACTCCTCATTTGAATCAGAGAGTTCTTGAGCAAGCGAGCAAACAATTGAATATAAGGAATAGGAATAGGATCAAATATCCTCTTGGGCCTTCTTAGTCCAAATTGCCTCTGCTGCTGCTGATTTGGGTGCCTCACCTGCGCTTGCACTTCCCTTTCCACATTTGGCTGAGGCACAAACAAAGATTGTTGACGTAGAGCTTCTGCAGCAAAAGGAGAAATTCCATGACATGAGGTGGATCCTGCAAAGAGGGGAGGAGTCTCCACTTCCTTTGCAACAATTTAAGTGAAATCACCTTGTATGCTCACGCCGCCCGACGTGAATTCAATTGCCCCTGCATCAATCAAATCCTGGACTTGGTGCTGAAAGGCCCTACATTTCTCCACAGTATGCCCTGGTGCCCCAGAATGGAAATCACAATGGGCTCTTGCATTGTAGCCTGGTGGGGGATTACCAGTGAGAGGAGCCAAAGTCCTTTTCTGTACCAGTTGCAACTGAAGGAGGTGCTGCAATAGCTGAGAATATGGCATGGGGAGCGGATGAAAAACTATTTCAGACTGCTTCGGTCTCTGTGCACGCTTTTTATTCTTAGGCTTATCTTGGGAGATAAGACCTGGTTGCTGTTGGGAAAGTTCTGAAACTTCAGCTTGTGGAAGAGATTCACGAGGCAATCCACGATCTAGATCAAATCCCAAAGAGATGGGAGGAGTAAGGACCTCTGTCGTGGAAGCGAGCACATGACTATTTTCCTTCTTTAGCACTGTTTTCAAAATATCCATGACCAAACCCATCTGAGTCTTCATCTGATTGACCTCCTCCCTCAGCATCTTCTGGTCTTGCATGAGAGTTTGCATATTCCCCATAAACTTCCCCATCTGGCCTCGCATTTCCCTCAACTCAGCTTGAATTTACTCCATGATCAACTCCTGAATGGCCTGAGGAGTTAAGTCTGCAATTCTGAAGAAAGCCTTATCAGAATAAGAATAACCAGCCTTGAACACCTGTTATGCACAATGATCATGAATATGCAAATGCAAATGAACATGTTTGAATATTTACAGGGCGATCCACCCCTTGATTCCAGTTTAACAACAAGATAGAACGGAACTTCTGCTCATGTATTAAGAAAAACCAGAGGATAACCAATTGTCAACAATCACATCCCAAAATAAGCAGTCTGAACACAATAATCATAGATCCCAACCAACAAGCCTGGTGGTGATCCAAATACAATAAAAGAAAAAGGAAAACTACGGCAGGTCATCAAGGTCCACAAGTGCCAATCCCCCCATCCATTATGCTTTTTGCTCCAGTCTTGAATTTCCTTTAACAACTTTTTGGTGTCGGGATGCTTCGGTCTCTGAATTAGCTCTTGAATGAGAACGTCTCTCCTATGCATGATCCCTTCCAAGTATCGGCAACGCAACTCCCAAGCGTCTTCTCCAGAAACACCATCCATACTAGGACCCTCATTTCTAGGTCTCTTCACTTCAGCTTGGATCTTCAGTTCCTCTATGGAGGCTATGGCTTCATTGAGTCGACCCTCGACTGTTTGTCTCTGGAATACCCCTGATAGGATCTCAGTGTCCTTTTTCTTGAGCTTCAACTTCAATTGATCAATCTGAGCTAGATAATCGTCTTCCTTTCGCTTATTCTCAGCCATCGCAGTGTCTCGGTGATCATTGAACTTGTGAATTTTCAACAAAGCCTTGGCCAATTCCTCCTTCTTAGACTCGAGAACCTTACTGATACCCTCTAGAGCTTGCTTCATCCTTTGCCTGGCTGTGATCTTGTCAGCTAGCTCCTTTTCTACCTTAGCGAGAAGCTCTGTCTTCAACTCGGCGATATGAACAGCTTCACCCCGCTCATGTTTCAACTGGTAAATCTCTCTTTGTAGCTCACTGTTTTCTTCTCATAGCTTTTCCTTTTCAGCCCACAACTTATTAAACTTCTCTATCTCAACTGTGGTAGGAGGCTCAATCAGCAAGGGGTAAGATGGTGGTTCTCTGGAGAACGAAAAAAGTTCCTTCTCTACCCTTTTCTGAATCCAATCTTCGTACGCAGGAAATGCTCTGTTATTGCTCTTCCCAAAAGAAATCTTCCCCTTCTTATGACGATCTTCCCAAGTATTTGCAGCTTCTTTTAACAGTTCTGGATTGACTTCCCCACTCAGATATAGAGATTCTTGGACATCCTCGCATTTTGGTGGATCCTTCAAGGCATACCCGAATTGCCTAATAGCAAGAATAGGGTTGTAGCTAATTCCCCCTTTCCTTCCTATTAGAGGCACATTTGGGAGACCTCCACAACTAATCATGATATCTTAGCCCAAAAAGTCACGGTTAACCCAAATTAGATTATCTGCCCTCAAGCCCATTAATCTTTTGGACCAGTCCAATGTTTCTTGAGTATCTACAAATGCCCAAGATTTGGGAAGACGATCTGCAAACCACTTGTAGAAAACTGGCGCACAAAAATACAGGGGTCCTCCCCTCCTCTTCTCATTCTTATAATGCATTGAGTGGTACAGATATCCAAGCAAAGTAGGTACCGGATTCTTCATGGTAAGTATCCGGACAGCGTGCATGTCCATAAAATCTTTCACATTTGGGAACAATACCGTTCCATAGACACACATAGCCAAGATGGCATTGAAAACCGACCAACATTTAGCCTTAGCATACACAGCAGCCTGTTTCATCAAAAACTTCATATGAAAGCCTTTACACCCTCCCTTACTGGCAACGTTGTTTTTCAACAAAGATGGATCCAAATGCAAAGCCTCGGAGACCTTTTCCAAATCAGGAAGTTCTTTAGAAGGATAGAAAGGAGCCCCTTCTTTGATAGAGACATCCAGAATGAGAGCAAATTCCTCCAATGTCGGAGCCAAAAGATAATCAGTAAATAGAAAACATCGCAGATGAGGGTCATAGAATTGCACCAGAGTGTGCAAAGCCCTATACTCGTAGTCGGTGATGTCGCGAGCAAAATTCATAATTCTTCCATACTCTCCTCTAAAATCTGCCAATACCCCAGGTTCTTCCATAGACACAATCTTGTGAACAGGATCCAGAATAAGTGACGGGAACTTGTACACTATAATATTCTTCCTTTTCTCAGTGCTCATCCTTAATAGTCTTCAAAAACCAGAATCAAAGTTAGGATGCAACCCTGCAAATGAATAAACATGTTAGGATGCAAAATGATGATGCAAATGCACACATGGGATCAAGGATGCCACACAGACTGGACAACTGCTGCACTGAACAACTGTATAATCTCAAGGATCTGCCCAAATACCCAGAATACCAGAATAACCATAATATCACACTAATAAATTTACTGACCAGAAAACCGGGTATGTTGAAGGTCAAGGTTACCTGCAAACCTGTAAACACCCTGCCCTCTCACATGTGGGTACTAGAAAGCCGAGGATCCTCAATATCACGGGCTCTTAGGTCAAGAAATGATGATACGTTCACCATTTCTAGTTTGGCATCATCACCAATCGAGGAGGCCTCAACTGATTCCCCTCAAAAAGAGACATCCCATGGCAAGTCCTCAGTTTCGGCACTGAGGTCGAGAAGCAATAGTACATTCATCCCTCGGGGTACAGTACTATCGCCAATCGAGGAGTGCTTCCACTGTTTCTTTTCCAAAAGGAAACCCTATAGCAAGTTCCCAGCATTGGGTCCTCGGATCGACATGTGTAATGGGTTTGCCATTTCTGGTCTACCATTATCACGTCTCGGGAGGAGTGCCGTTACTGAGTCCTCGGGAATGGCCGCCAGAGTCGACAGTTTCCCAAGTTACATTCAATCATCTGCACCAATGCGCAGGACAGAACATTACCAAGGAAAACCTCGTCTGGATGTGGGGTTTTTATGTATACTACGTCTGGCCAAATGCCACACAAGTCACACTACTTTCCACGCTAATCCTACGTGTACGCTCAAGCCTGGGTATTGGGCTTATCTCTCAGAACTCCTAACTCACCAAACAGAAAAACAGTGCAGCAGATGATAATAATATGCAATGCAGTAAATGCGGTAAAAATAAAATACAACAAATAAAGCAAAACAAAAACAAAAACACCCAAAGAGAAAAAAAACAAACAAGCGCTAGGACAGACCCGCTTAGGGAACTAGCCTTCCCCAGCAGAGCCGCCAGCTGTCGTTCCCAGGATTTTCATCCAGGTACAAACGCGAGAGTGGCGCGGAAAACAGAGTCACCAGCCGTGTATATTTATCCCAAGAGAGGGAAAGGGAACACCGCATAAACCTGAGGAAGAGGGAAAGGAATGGTCATCGCAACCATAGCCTAGGTTCGAGAGTCGGTTACGCAAGGGGAAGGTGTTAGCACCCCACGCGTCCATCGTACTCGATGGGATCCACGCTTGTTGTCTAATCTAAGGGTGAGTTATCCTAAAATCTATGGCTGTATTGAAACGGGGAAGGGGAAGACAAAGACAGACTCGGTAAGACGTCGACGTCCTAGGCCTACGTACTCCCTTTGTGCAATGGGAAATTCAGAGTCAATGTAGTTCGGACCAAGTTCTTTTTGTGTTTTTTATGAGCGACGTTAAGTTCGCGTTCGGCAGTTAGGATCGATGCCTGTTTGCGACTCAAACGGAAAGTAACGTGCCATTTTTTAAAATAGCCTTTAGTTTGAAAATCCCGAAGGACAAAAAGGTTTGAAGTTTGTTTGTATTTTTTAGGACAGAAGTGACTTGAGTTAGTTCATAACCCACCTTGAACCAAAGTCTATGACACGGGAACGAATGCGTCGCATGGTCGTCCCCAATGGGACGTATGCTCAACACTCTAGAAAAATGAAGGGGGACCCCTCAATCTTCATTTCCTATGTTTAAGGCTTGTGTGCAAGACAAGTTGACCTTATTAAGTATCTTGGAAATTGTTAAGAGATGAGAAGAAGAACTCAAAAGAAAAGAAAAACACTAAGGGGAAAATCTACCCTAATGTTATCATGCAAAGATGGCCCTAAGGGGAGGTTTAGGAGGGAAGACTACCTAATGTTAGCATGCAAAGGATTAAAAGCCTAATGTCTCTCCTACCTCCAACTTAATCAGAAATTAAGCGGAGCTAGGAATCCTAAGGGGATCAAGTGAACAAACACAAGTAAACATTAACCAGTTCAATCACAGACGAACTGAAATCCAAAACTTAAAGGAAAAGAAATGAGAAGGAGAGAATGAGGGTGAACATGGATAACTATCCACACCCTTAAATAACTTACCTCAGCCCCTGCATAAAAGGTTAGTACAAAACAGACATGAGTGACAATAAGATAAATGAAACCCAAACAAGTAATCAGACGTGATCAAAGATGTGCATAAAAGAAGACCTCAAGCAAAGAGCAATCAAACAATTAGCAAAACATCTCCCAAAATTACCAAATTAATTCTCAACACACCTCAACCAGTGGCAAACAACATGTTAAAAACTCACGCAAAAATTCTCAAGATAAGTCACTCAAACCATCATGCAAAGATCAAGTAGGAAACCTGAACTAACATGCAAAAGAAAGGGACTAAAATGCAATATGAAATGATTTTAAAAATGAGAGAAAAATGTTTTAATGAACTTCAATATGTTGGTGAAACAATGCAAAAAGAATGGACTCAAAATGTTTCATGGATGATGAGAAATAAATTCTACAAGTTAGAGTACGCATATATGGAACAAATTCAAAAGAAATTAACCAAATAATCAATTCAGATGCTAAAAATAAAATAAAATAATAAAATAAAATTTGAGAAAATTTTACAAAATGCTAAACACGACTCATGAATTTTCTGGTAATTTTTGGATGCAATTATCTATTTTTAAAAAATAAAAATGAGATGCGATAATTAAATAAAATAAAAATATGGAAATATGCATGGGGGGTGTGAGTAGGAGTCCAGACACGTTGGCAATTGAAATGGGCTTAAGGGAGGGGGTGTAAATAGAAAGCCCAAAACCTAAAATCCATCAGTGAAAATAAAATAAAATAAAAAGGTACATGTGAAACCCAGTCAACGGATTGACTCCACCACAACCCTCAGATCAATCTAACGCCTCACACTTAGTCAACCAAACCAGCATGTATTCATGATTAACGGTATAGATCACACAGTACACCACAACTAACATACGCGCGCGCTCACCAAAGTACTCAGAATACCCTACACTCCCACGTGAGCAGCACATGGGTTTTTTAATGTGTTGTCACAATTCCATCAATATGATTCATCAAACGCACAAGATTAAGTCAACAACTCAAAAATTAAACAAGATCAGTGGTTCAAATTAGAAGTTCACGGTAACACACATAGGAAGCCACACATGCGATTATTAAATTAAAATCAGAAAAATAAAAAACGTGGTAAAGTGTAGACCGTTGGATCTGGCCAATGGACGGCCAGGATTTCATCTTCTTCGCCCAAACCCTAATCTCGCCGGAAACCTCACCAGACGCTGGAACTAGGGTTCCGATCGTCTTCTCTGGCAACCCCAACCAAAAATTTCCTAGAAACGGCAAACGAATATACCTTCTTGGCCAGAATTTCACCAGGATCAATAATATCACATCAAAAATCACAAACAATGCATCAATAAGGAGATTCGAATGAAACAAAGTTAGGTCCAAAACTTTCAAACTCACGAAACAACCAAATCATATGTCCAAACTCAAAACAAAACACATCAGAATCATCAGTGACAACCACATATCATTATGCATGTCAAAAATTTGAGTTTAGAGAGCATGCAAATTATCACTAACCTGAGATCAAGCAATCCGTATCCTTGCTTTTAGCTTCCAGCGATGGGTGGTTTGTGCTCTATGGATGCCAAGGATGAAGATTGTGAAGGAAGTTTTTGAGAAACCCTTGTGGCTGATGAGATTCGAAGGAATGAAGCTTTAGGGTTCACACTTGAAAACTCACAAAAATAACGTCCCTCCCCCTCTAACCAGTGCATGAGTAAGCTTAAATATATTAGGTTATTCCACTGATTAGTATTTGGGCCTTGTTAATTCCTCACTTAATGAGTTTTGGGTGATTTTGGAAATTTGCATAATGTGAAATACACCCTCCTCCATGCATGTACACCCAAGCCTCTTATGATGGATCACTTATTTATCAATTACTAATCACACCCGAGTTGGATTTGGGCCTTGAGATGTCTTGGTTTATGAATTTTCAATGATCTTGCAATTTTGCATAATGGGGAATAAGTGATGAATAAGCCATGGATCCACTTGATTCAAAGGCCAAAAATGCTCTTTATGGAATGTACTTTGATGTTAGAATGTGCCTTGAAGCAACGGAACCAATTATAGGTCCATATGTCCCAAAATGCCGAAGTTGTGAAAATGGAACCATAAGGAAACCCTAAAAACCACTTTGCCTTCTTTTGATCATAACTTGAGTTTCACAAATGATATGGAGACCATCTAGTACTTGTTGGAAAGGGGATAAAAAGATCTTCAACTTTCATGTTTAAGAAAAAATCATTTTAAGCCTCTTGGATGGTGAAAAGTCAGGTTGAATGTAGTGTAAAAACTTGCCAAAAATGGAAACTTTCAAATCATAGGTCATTTCCATATTTAGTAACTTTTGCACAAACTCCTGATTCTTGATAAATGGTATGAAACTTGACCCCTGCATACCATATAAGGATGTGAGACCTTGAAAACCTTGAAGAGAACCTCAAAATTTCACAGTTGACTTCTCCTCTCACTGTTGACTTTTCTCCAATTCTCCTGATTTGCAATCCATTGGCCAATTGAACCTCTCATGAACCAACCTGATGGGCAATCTTCCTTTCCTAGATACTTAGGGACCCAAGGAATACAATGGAATCAAGTCTTGCCCAAAAAATCAGAAATAAACTGACTTTATAGCAAACCCTAATTTTGGTACCCTCAGTCTAGGAGGAAATAACACAGTCTCCAAATCCAAATTCCTATGAATATGATGTGTGTCCTCTCCAACAAAGATAAGATATGCCATTTGATGATGATAAAAACCCAAGAAGCTTTCCCATTGGAGCAATAAACCCAAGAATCTCAAAACCCTAATTTCTGCACTGGTTAGGAGAGAGTGGTTCACTTGAGATCTCCTGCCAATTGTGAACTCTTAATGATGTGATAGACCAAATAGGACCTCCTGGCCTCCAAGGCCCCTTAGTGACTCAAATAATGGTGGCATCAATAACCCTTTCTCCTCTTGATCTCTAGGACAATATGTGGACTCTTGCTTGATCCTTTGAAGAACACCTTCTCATCTTGAACTGCCTTAAGCACCTTGACCCCATGCTAAGAACCAATGATATGCACACATGATAATGCAAAAATGAAATGAAACATAAGCCAGTTAGTACTAAAGTAAGGAGAGCAAATTTTGGGGTGCTACAGAGAGACTAGAAGAGGAGATATTTTAATGTTTTTTAATGAAATGAATGCATGAATGCAGTACACAAAAACATAGAAAAAACATGGGGTCAAAGGGTCAGTGTCATGAAGTCAAGGCTTTACCCATCCCCAAAGGTTTATACTGGTGATTTTTGTACCTGTCCTCAAAATCACTGACCCCTCTTAGGATGACGGCAACAAGCAGATCACCAAGCGAGCTGGTTCATCTTAGAGTAATCTCAAATGAGGGTAGTATTGCGTGACAACTATTTCTGATAGCTTCCGCACTACAAAATGGTTTCAGTCTACTAAAATCCTCAGCTTCTCGGATAACTCAATGGTACAATCTGCTTTCAACAACCGAAGTCGTATAGGCATTGAATCCGTAAAGGGCATCTCCACTAATTTGCTGGTCAACCAGGACCTCTTATCTGGGATTCACTCCCCGTAAGATTACCCGTATAATGCCATCATTTATCTTAGGTGTATACTCAATCTTTCCAGATGAGGCATCACACACATTCCCATTAGCAGAAAAGTAAACACAGATATCAATTAGGAAAAGCAGTATATATTTGTCCTAACATCCTAGACCTCTAGTCCTATGATCCTATACAGACAATGACTCCCCAGCAGAGTCGTCATTTCTGTGGTATTTGGTGAATTTAAGGCCTTCACCCTAAAAGAGGCTAGAAAGAATGCCTCCCACTGTGGTCGCAATTTTTTTGTAGCGCGATTTTTGTGGTTTCGAATCACTATCACTTTGGTACTACAGTTTGATTCATTTTTTTATCCTGTTGAGCTGATTAAGGAAGGGAAATAGATGTCTCCAATTAACCCTGCTTGCATACTGAGGTTAAAAGAGTCAAAACTGTTGGTTTACAGATGCTATCAAAAGGGGGGTTTATTTTTAGGGTTATTTGCTTAAAAAACACTGTCTAGAATATTGGCTAGGTTTCTGGTAAGGTGTTAGGTCTGATGCTTTTGAGGGATGTATAAAGGTACTGGATTTTGGGTTTTTTGGTTAGTATGCTCGCTAAGATTTTTGCAATCTTATGCCTACGTATTCCCGTTTAACGAAACAGGGAAATCAGAGCGATCGTAGTTCCTCCTATTCTATGGGAGGAAAGAGATTGTTTTGGTGTCTTGTTCAAAGCCCGAGACATGAAGCTAAAGGTGGTTTGTATCTTGTTCAAAGCCCAAGATGTGAAGCTAAAGGGTTTTGGATGAGAGAGAATTTGTCATCTCTAAAGAGGAGTTGTTGATGTTTGTATGATGTGAGCAAGACACAAATTTGATGCTAAAAGGTTAATTGACCCAACCGGGGTTTCTTTATACAAAGTCTAAGAGGAGGCGGGAAATTTGACTTTTTCGGGGAAAAGGTTCTTTCTGTCTTGTACAAAGCCTAAGATTGAGGCTAGAAGGGATTTTGACTCCGTTGGGGAGAATGTATCTTGTATAAAGCCCAAGATGGAGGCTGAAAGGGTTTGACTCAACAAGAGAGTGCTTTTGTGTGTGTCTTGTACAAAGCCCAAGACGGAGGCTAAAAGAGTTGACTCAACAAGAGAGTCCTGAACATGTGATTGACTCAACAAGAGAGTCTGAAGGTTGATTGACTCAACAAGAGAGTATTTTATACTCAATAAGAGAGTGATTTGTTGTCTCGTACGAAGCCCGAGATTGAGGCTAAAAGGGGATCGAATCAACAAGAGAGTCTTTTATACTCAACAAGAGAGTGTTTTATATGTCTTGTACAAAGCCCAAGACGGAGGCTAAAAGTGGTTGACTCAACAAGAGAGTCTTTTATACTCAACAAGAGGGTGTTTATATGTCTTGTACAAAGCCCAAGACGGAGGCTAAAAGTGGTTGACTCAACAAGAGATCCTTTTATACTCAATAAGAGAGTGTTTTATATGTCTTGTACAAAGCCCAAAACGGAGGCTAAAAGTGGTTGACTCAACATGAGAGTCTGAAAAGGTTAGCTCTACTAGGGGGAACCATTTGTACAAAGCCCAAGAGGAGGCTAACTTACTGCTGAGGATTATTTAGATCCTGAAGCGGGTCCAAGCGGGGGGGGGGGACTCTCATGAGAGAGACCGGGTTTCTGCTGGAGATTGATCCAGAGTGATCGATATTTTTTCCTATGTTTGAAAGGAACTTGAGAATGTCTTTGAGACTCAAGAGGTTTAGACTGTCTAAGTCTACTGTTTTATCTTTTGTACAATGCCCAAGAGGAGGCACGGGTATTAAGGGATGAGTATCAACCCTAAAATGGCCGGAGTTTTGACACTGGAAAGACTGCTCTAGCAAAGGATGACTAAGTTTTGTCTTATACCTTTAAGAGGTCGTCAGGGTCCTTGTATTAAGCCCAAGAGAAGGCATGAGAACTTCTAAGAAACCGAAGGGTCCTTGTACAACGCCCAAGAGGAGGCGGGGATGCTTTTAGGAAGCCTGTGGGTCCCCAAACAAAGAGAAGTTCAAGAAATGCAATTCACAGAGAAGAGATCATTCCAGGAAAGTTCGAGAATTTGGAAGAAACTCAAGAGATGCCATTCACGGAGAACAGACCATCTCTGGGGAGTTAGAGTTTCTTTGACAATTTCTAAGGGTGACAGTCTGAGAAAAGGTTCACCGAGAATACTGCCTTTCTCTTTGTTCCATATTGTTTAACCCCAAGAGAAGGGAAGACTGTATATGGAATCCTACGGGGGATCTAGTTTTGTTTGTATTTAAGAGTGACCAACAAGGCTTTACCTAGTGCTAGACGTAGTTGTCGGGGAAAACTCTAAATAACTATACTAGTATTACACAGTGGATATGTGACAAGTATATAATAGGATGTGAAAGAAGACTTACAGTGAAGCAGCCCCACAATACAGTTATATACAGATAAAAGCGGTAAATGAAAGCGGATAAACACTTACCCGTTGTAGAGCTTCCATGTTGTTTTGTTAGTTGTTCAACAAAGAAAGTTTTGATAACAACATATATTTGAATTCAAAATCAAAGGAGAAAGTGCTTTGAAAAGATTGATGGGGCTTACAGCTCAAGGAGAGGCCCAAGTTTTAACGATGATCGCACCGTTGTTTTGAAAACCGTACAGAGGGACTTATACAATATGTGAGGCCCAAGATTGTTTCTATGTACAAGGGGGTTGGGTCTTACACTCTATTAGAGGCCCAAAGAAATTTAAAGAAAAGAAATGGGGCTTATAACACGAGGGTAGGCCCAGATGATTTGATTTTTGAACTGACGATTGCGCCGAGATTTTTCTTTTAACGCAGAGGGACTTATACAATATCTGAGGCCCAAAATTGTTTAGGTTAAAAGGGGATTGGGTCTTGCACTCTATTAGAGGCCCAAAGAGCTTGAAAATGAATAAAGATGAGTCTTATAGCTCAAGGAGAAGCCCAGTTGATTTTTGTTAAAAAGGCGACGATCGTGCCGAACTTTTTGACGGTATCGGGACTTATACAATACACTGAGGCCCAAAAAGTGGTGTATTTACAAAGGGGATGGGTTTTACACTCTAATAGAGGCCCATGAGTGTTTAAAAATGATTGATGAGGGTGGAATCAATCAAAACCCTAATTTTTATCATTTTAAAAGTAAATTCTCAAAGAAAATCAATAAAAAATGACAAAACACCAAATAAGCTTGAATAAACAACTTGTGATTTTTGGTTAAGGTTTGAAAAATGAGGTTTTAATCACAAGGTGAATTAAAACTCATTTGGTTTTGATTTTTCAAGGTGAATATTCACTTTTAAAATGTTTAAAAACAATTAAAAATGAATTTATTCATAAAAATACCAACTATACTAAATAAATAATATAAATTTGATTTTTTTTGGAATAAAATATTTCAACTTTTTTTTTATTTTTTTGCAAAAAGAACCAATAAAAAATAATTAAAATTGAGGGAGTTATTAATTTTTCAAATCATTAAAAATAATAAGAAAAATAATGAAATATGAAAAAGTGGTAAAAAAGAGGATCTGGGGCGAGGGGGATTCGAACCCCGGACCTCTTGTGTGCAGTGCGCGCGTCCTACCACTGGGGTGGTGATACATCCATGTATCAAACCCCAGCCACAAATATACAAGGCATGCCTTGTTTTTGGCCTGACCAAGGCAAGGCAAGGCAAGGTTTTGGCCAAAAACGTGAAGCTTGTAACTTTCTAATTTCTCCATAGATTGGGACAAAATTTAGGTCTAGCCGGCCTAAAATTTCACAAGGAATCCAATGGTTATGGTAGTTTTCTCAGATGAGGTCCCCATTTTAAAACCCGATAGTGGTTTTGAAATAGGCCTCCATTTGCATTTTCTGTGCTACCTTATGGTACAGGCCTCTTTAGGAGCTTTTTGGGCAATCTGTCAAGTGCTTTGTTCCAGAAATGATTTGATGCTTTGAACACCCTTAAATTATCCCTTGGAAGCTTTTAGGATGATTGGAATCAGTTGGAAACCTCGGGAATGGAAACTGGCCCTTTCTTGCAAAAGGGGCAAAAGTGACCAAAATAGCAACTCTCTCAAATGGTGTTCCAGATGTGGGGAACCATTTGGGACAGTTCAAGGATGATATTTGGAGTGTATTTGAGGCTTTATCTGGTTTTGAAAGTGACTGAATCAATACATGGCTTGCAAAATGCAAAAAAAAAGTCCTATTTTGAGGTTTTGAGAAGGGACTTTGTGATTTTGGTGTTACAGGTCACATGTGAGAGTTTGGATAGATTAGATATGACATATTGGATGTGTTTGGATCATGAGCTGTGATGGAATTGCTCTCTAACTCAAAAAGTCAGAGTTACCTTGCTAAAGAAGGAATTTTTGCCTAGAGCAAGAGATTTTGAGAAAAGCAAGTGTTGTAGTGTTTTGGTGTACTCAAACTGAGCACAAATGAGCTCTATTTATAGTAGAGCAAGTTTGTTTTGGCTGCAATAGTGAATGGCAACTGCTGCAGAGGTTTGGCAAATGTTGATCAATAGGAATCCGAGTCTCCTCTAGCCAGTGACTAGAGGTTAGGGCACAGGCCTTTAGTTCCCTAGTTTAGAGATCATCCTTGACTCATTCAGTTGGAAATGGTTCAGTTCATGCCACCTTGGTGCATCCATTGAATGCTCCAAAACAAAACTGGAGTCTTGTCCCCTCTTTAGGGTTTTTTAGGTTTGGCATGCTATTTTTAGTTCCAAAGACTTGGGAGGCTTATGGATCAGTGTTTGTCCCTCCTTGGTCTCCCCCTGAGGTGTTCAAGTGGATAAACTTGTTTGTCATTTGCATAAATTACTCAAATCGAGCAAAATGCACAAATTTGCCTAGTTATGACAGTTGCAGCAAGGCATATTGCCACTGTCATAACTCTTAGCTCAAATGGAATTTCATGGGGTTCTTGGCCATTTTGGAAAGCTCTCATATGATATAACATATGTGTGATCATAGTTTGTCTTGACACTTTTTGGATCCAAGTGAAAAATGCCCCTACATTTTGGAAAATGTGAAACAGATTCTGACTTATTGAAAATTTCACTAAGTGTTGGAAAAAGTGAAATTTCATGTTTTCAGCCATTTTGATCCAACCATAACTCAAAATCCATGATGAATTTGAATGAGGTGTAGTTGACACTTTTAAAGTATGCCATGAGAGCTACAAATCCATCTTTGGATCAGCCCAAATGGTTGCTTGGATCACAAATTATGATCCTTGGAAGTTGGTACCCTAGCCACTTTGTTCCATAACTTAGAAAAATTCTAAGTTTTTATGGTTACCCCTTTTACAAGTTATCCCACTTTTCTTGATTTTTCTTGATGAATGATGATTCCAATCACACATTAACATCATTTTAGGGTTAGGGAACCATAATTGATCCAAAAAATCAAAAAGTCAAACTTTGACTTTTGGGCACAATTGACTTTTTATCAGATGAATTCTAAACTGTGCGATTCTCTATGAAATCAAGTCCTTGACCTAAATCAGACTTGATGGATTGATTTCATAGGTGTTATAGGGTGTATTGAATCATGTCCAAAGGTTTGGGAGCATGTCCTGGTCAAAAGTCAAAGGCACAGTTGACTTTTTCCGCGAAACCCTAATTGTGGTTCTGATGAACTTGAAACTTGTGAATCAAGCTTCTTGGATCAATACATTGTTGCAAATGGATCAATGTAGTGTATTAGGGACCCTCAAATCATGTCTTGAGGTTTTGGCTCATGCTTTGTCCAAGAAGTCAACTTAGGGGTGAATTAGGTCAAGAAACCCTAATTCCTGATTTTTTAGTGAATGCATCCCATGAGGCTAAATTGACTTGATGATTGGGTTTATGATGTCCCTTAGAGTATTTTGGGTTGTGATTTGAAGCATTGGCTCATGCCCAGAGGAAAATTTCCATCTGGAAGCCTTGGTCGACCAAAACCCTAATTTGGTGACACTGGCGATCTTGAGGCTTGATCCACTTGGAATGCTGCAACATTGTGCTTGATTCCTGAAGTGGGAGTCCTCTTGATCCTTGTGGATGTTTGAGAGGTTAGACAAGTTGAAGATCATGTCATTTCTTGATTGATCCTTTGTCTAAGAGCTCTAATTGCAGTGATTGCTCAACAACCCTTGAGGAGATTGATGAGGCACCAAGGTACATCCATATTGCGCTGATGATTTGCACAATGATGGGAAATCTTAGTGGTCAAAATTTGGGGTATGACAGGTAGCCTACGTCGAAGTTAAAGAAGAATACGAAAAATATTATAATGAGCCAGTAAGTTTCGACGAGAGCGAGATTGATCTTGCTGAATTGAAACAAAGCCCACCTTACTCTTGTAAGTTGTTGGCCCCTTCGAATGGAAAGAACCCAATCGAACTAGAAAAAAATGATAAATTTCCTAAGAAAACTTACACTTTAGACGTTACTAAGTGTGACAAAATTTTCAATTTGTTAGTTAAGGATGGTCAAATGATAGTGCTTCCCGGTGCTAAAATACCTCCTTTAAAACAAAGAAAAAAGAGAGGTTTTTGTAAGTATCATAATTTCTTGGGCCATAAAACTTCTCAATGTTTTCTTTTCAGGGATCTCGTCCAAAATTATATCCAAGAAGGAAGGCTCAAGTTTGGTGAGAAGTCTAAAAGCCAGATGAAGATTGATGATGATCCCTTACCGGTGGCTTACGCTTAATACGCGGAGCCAACGGAGGTTGACATGATCGAGGTCATTGAAGGCCTCGACAAAAACACCAACATGGGTCGATGTCACTGACGACTTCAACAATGGAGCAGTCATGGTCAAGATCACTGAGGGTCTCGACCAAGAGTTTATGAAGAATTTTGTTAGTGAGGCTGCCCAAAGTTTTACTAAGGATACTGCTGATGGTGTCGACATAGGAGTCACTGATGACTCTGATGAAGGAATCACTGATGATTCCCATTGGATGATGATAACCAAAGAAACCGCTGAAAGTTTCGTTCAAATGGACAAGGCTGCTGAGGGCCTTCAGATGGAGTTACATAAGCTTGACATCACTAACGATGTCAAAATGGAAATCAACATGGTGGAGGTTTCGCAAGAGACACCCATGGAGGTCGATGACGAACGTCGACAAGAAGAATACAACAAATTGGCTTTCCCTAGAGAGGAGGAAAATCTGATTGACTTCATACATATGTGCCAAAAGAAGAAGTCAGAGGTCATGTTGTGTCCCAGATGCAACGCTGTAATTGACAAGAACGCAGCGTAAAATCTCGAGGGAGTTAGAAAGACCAAACAAAGGCGCGAGGAGAAAGCCCCTCATGATCAGCGGGGTTTCGACCCAAGGAAATCTTCTTCGAAGCAAGAACAGTCAATGACAAGAGTTCCAGGGGCAAGGCACGCCACTTTTAAACCATTTGCAGAGCTTTCCAATGGCAAGTGGATAAAATCGAATGAAAATAAGGAAAAAAAGCCAACAGAAATGGCAGGATAACGTGGTTTCTGTCCTACCAAAGGAATTCGACCAGATAAGTGAGGTCAAAGAGCTGAAAGATAACACTAATCTAGAAATGGCCACTCATAGGCCAGTGTGTTACTATGTGATGAATAACGGTTGTGTTGAAGAACAAAATGCATTCTTCGAAATACCTAATGAGGCTATGAAAAGTTACTTGAAGCCTCTTTTTATTACTGGGAAAATTGAAGATATGCTCGTCAACAAGATTCGTGTAGATTGCGGTGCAACGGTAAACTTGATGCCGCATTTCATGTTAAGAAAAATAGGGAAATTCGACACAAACACCAAGCCCCACAATATGGTGTTGTCCAATTATGAAGGGAAGGTTGGCACCACATTGGGGGTAATTCAGGTTGATTTGACGGTAGGAATAATTACAAGATCAACCATGTTTATGGTTGTGGAGACGAAGGCTAACTATAACTTATTATTAGGAAGAGAATGGATTCACGGAATAGGAGTCGTGCCATCATCAGTGCATCAGAGAATTGCCATTTGGCGAACAGATGGTATTGTGGAAAATATCTGAAAGGTCCTAGAGTTTGACTAAATTTTGGTAAAACATATCAACAATAAAGATGAAGAAACTGCCAAGATCAAAGATGTCGAAGAAGATGTCCTAACAGCAAGATGCGGCATCATGGACTGATATAGCAGGATTTAAATGTGTAACAAATCTGTCCAAGATTTGCTACGCTTTTTGATACTGGATCAATGATCAAAAATAGAAAGCCCAAGACAGAAGACTATATATATGAAGACTTAGACCTAGGGTTCAGGGTGCCTGATGTAACAATTGTAACCTAGTTCTCTTTTGTAAAATTAAGGGTTTAGGTTTTGAGAGTCTGTGGCTCTTAGGATTGTAGTTCTCCTCTGTAATATGAGATGCAGAGAGGATGACATAGGTACAGGGACACAACCAAATGCCTGTAGGTAATGGTTGTTGTATTGTTCTTGGACGAAGCTTTGAAGCAAGTCCAAGATAACTTGTAGGTCAAGAAACCGCGACAGTTCTGAATTGGCAGAAGACAGAGATATCACAAATTGTGATTAAGGTGTGAGTGGGGTATCTCATATCAGGGTTGTAAATCATTGAGTTTAGCCTTGGTAAAGATGTTCATGGGGTAGATGTTAGGAATAAAGTTGTAAACGTGGGAGTTTAACTTTGTAACAGTCTACAGTTAGTGAAATCTTCATCCTGGATTGGTATCCCCCAGATGTAGGTGAATTGCACCAAACTGGGTTAACAATTACTATTTTATTTACATTCTGCACTTTACTGTATTGTTGTATGTGTTCTTGACTGACATGTTGGATCAGATGTTGTGACATCTGAGAGTGTGCAGTTCTGATTTTCAAGGTATCAGTCTGCAGTTCCGCCTCCAAGTTTAAGAGATTATGCAGCACAATGTCTTGACATCTGCTAAGACATCTGATGTCTGCATAGGCCAGAATTTCAATATCGAAGCCGACCAGAGGTATTTCCTGGCTTCAGTTAATCATGTCAATAGACGTAGTTTCGACAAAAATTTGGCTAACATAGCTCCATGTAACCCAACCAGCTTTGCATTCACTCCAAACGACAACGCATACTGTTTGTTGTACCTGCATACAACAAATGGGTTTTAGTGGGATCGGGAGGTTGTAGGAGAAGATGACTTCGCTTACAAAGGGACATCTGGAGTTAACCCCACAGACTGGGGGAGCGAGTTCGATGATGATGTCTCAGTTTGAAGTGCTCAAAAGGATTTCGGCTTACATAGCCGAAAACAAACTACAAGCGGACCTGGAGGCCGAAGTTAAGCAGATGGTTGTCGAAACCAATAAAGGATTAAACCAAGAAGGTCCTGGTAAGGACTTCGATCTAGAACCACCCGATAAGGTTCAGGATGAAATACAAAGCCAGAGGCTCGATGCCATCTACGATGACGAGCCTTTGGGTTTCGAGAAGGATCCGTTGGCAAACAACATTAAAATGCTAGTGCAAGATCCTTTGGAAGAGATCAACTTGGGAGAGGGGGTAATGAAAAGGCCAACCTATATCAGTGCAAATATCAGCCTGCACTTAAAGTTAAAGTGATCCAGTTGTTAAAGGAGTTCAAAGACTGCTTTGTATGGGATTACGACGAGATGCCTGGCCTAAGCAGAGAGCTGGTCGAATTGAAGCTTCCAATAAAATCTGGAAAGAAGCCAATCAAGCAGAATCCAAGGTGGTTTGCATCAGCAATTCTCTTGAAGATCAAGGAGGAGGTGGAAAGGCTTCTTCGTTGCAAATTTATTCGAACGGTCAGGTATGTCGAATGGTTAGCAAATATTGTACCTGTTATAAAAAATAATGGTACTTTGAGGGTTTGCATAGATTTTAGAGATTTAAATGCTGCGACCCCAAAGGACGAATACTCAATGCCTGTGGCGGAAATGCTAGTCGATTCTATCGCTGGCCATGAATATCTTAGTATGCTCGACGAGTATTATGGATATATCCAAATATTCATTGTTGAGGAGGATGTCCCTAAAACAACGTTTTGATGCCCTGGGGCCTTACGCACCTACGAGTGGGTGGTCATGCCTTTTGGCCTAAAAAATGCTGGGGCGACATACCAAAGAGCGATGAATTCGATCTTCCATGATTACATAGAGACTTTTATGCAAATTTACATTGACGATATTGTTGTGAAGTATGTTTCAGGGAAGAATCACATTGACTATCTTCGACAATCATTCGAAAGGATGAGAAGCCATGGTTTGAAGATGAACCCTCTTAAATGTGCTTTTTGTGTGCAGGCGGGAGATTTTTTAAGCTTTGTGGTCTACAAAAAGGGAATCGAAATAAATCAGAATAAGACCAAGGCCATTATGAAGGTGAAAACGCCATCAACAAAGAAGGAATTGCAGTTACTGCTGGGAAAGGTCAATTTCCTATAGAGATTCATCTTAAACCTTAGCGGAAAAACTCAAGCCTTCTCGCCTCTGCTTTGACTAAACAAGGAAGAATTTGAATGGGGGCAAGCTCAGCAGGGAGCTTTCGACAAAATCAAGGAATACTTGAGTCACCCTCCAATTCTATCACCACCTTGTAGAAATAGGAGCATAAGACTGTACATATCTGCGTCAGACAAAACTTTAGGGAGCATGTTGGCTCAAGAGGATGAAAATGGCGTCGAAATAGCCATTTACTACCTTAGTAGGGTTTTGAATGATGATAAACTAGGTATAGCATGGTTGAAAAATTGTGTTTATGCTTGTATTTTTCTTGTACAAAGTTGAAGCATTATATAAAACCATTCAATGTTTATGTTTCGTCTCATTTTGATATCATTAAACATATGTTGTCTAAACCAATTTTGCATAGTCGAATTAGTAAATGGGCATTAGCTTTAACTGAGTATTCCCTAACTTACATGCCTTTAAAGGCTATTAAGGGACAAGTGGTAGCTGACTTCATCGTCGACCACTCTATAAATGAAAACATGTTAAACTATCTTGAGTTTGAACCTTGGAAATTGTATTTCGACGGTTCTAGTCATAAAGATGGTACAGGCGTAGGAGTCTTGATCATTTCTCCTAATAAAATTCCAACAAAATTCAAGTATAAATTCGAAGGTATTTCTTCGAATAATGAGGCTGAATATGAGGCTTTAATAGTCGGACTTGAGATATTGTTGGAATTAGGGGCAACTCGGGTCGAAATAATGGGAGACTCGAAGTTGGTCATAAAACAAATTACAAGGGAGAACAAATGTGTTAAAGAAAATCTCATTATGTACTTTGTAATAGCCAATCGATTACTAAAAAAGTTCGAAGTAGTGAGCATTTGACACATACCTCAATTGGAAAATCAAGTGGGAAATGACTTGGCTCAGATTGCTTCTGGGTATAAAATTTCAAAGGAAAAAATAGAAGATGCAATCAAAGTCAGAAGAAGAGTTATATTAGCCAGATTGTCCCCATCGGATTTGGAAACGACGAAGCTAGGATACGCTGACAAAGAGAATTTTGAAATCTTAGCGATAGATAGTTTGACGGACGAAGACTGGAGAAAACTAATAGTGGAATATCTGCAAACCCAATGGCGTCCACATATCGAAAAATCAGGTATCGAGCTTTAAGTCATGTTTTTTTGGGTAATGAGTTATTTAAAAAGACTCCTAAGGGAGTTTTGCTCAAGTGCCTTAGTGAGTCAAAAGCATACCTAGCCCTTTCGACAGTTCATAGTGGGGCATGTGGGGCTCATCAGGTAGGTCACAAGATGAAATGGCTTTTATTTCGACAAGGTATGCATTGGCCTACTATGTTAAAGGATTGCATCGAATTCGCTACGGGATGCCAAGAGTGCCAAGTGCATGCAAGTATACAACATGTACCTGCAAGCGAATTACATTCTATAGTCAAGCCATGGCCCTTTAGAGGTTGGGCTTTGGATTTGGTGGGAGAGATTCGACCAGCGTCATCTAAAAATCAAAGATACATTTTGGTAGGCATTGACCAAATGTTGACCACTACCAAATGTTGACACTACCAAATGTTGACCAAGAGGACGTAATCGAGTTCATTAAAAAACACATTATCTATAGGTTTGGAATCCCATAAACCATTACAACAGATCAAGGATCAGTGTTCACTAGTCAAAAAATGCAAGAATTTGCTAAAGAAATGGGTTTCAAGCTTTTAACCTCTACACCTTATTACGCTCAGGCTAATGGTCAAGTCGAAGCAGCAAACAAAGTAGTAATTAGTTTAATTAGGAAACATGTGGGAAAGAAGCCTAGAAATTGGCACAAAACTTTGGACCAGGTTCTTTGGGCATGTCGAACCTCCCCCAAAGAGGCGACTAATTCCACACCTTTTCGATTGACCTTTGGTCATGATGCAGTATTACCAGTTGCGATCTACCTTCAGTCGACGAGAATCTAGAGGCATCATGAGATCCCATCTAAGTTATATTGGAACATGATGTTAGACGAATTGGTAGACTTAGATGAGGATAGGCTTAATGCTTTGGAGTTATTAAAAAGGCAGAAGAAGAGAGTAAAACAGTCTTATAATAAGAAAGTTAAAGTTAAGACTTTTTCACCTGAAGAGTTGGTTTGGAAAGTAGTTTTTCCTATGGATCGAAAAGATAGAGCTTTGGGGAAATGGTCCCCTAAATGGGAAGGCCCTTTTCAAATCACACAATTTTTTTCTAATGGTGCTTATGAGATCGAAGAGTTAGATCAAGATAGAAGAATCTTGAGGGTAAACGGGAAATATTTGAAGAAATACAAGTCTGCACTTCGAGAAGTAAAAATAGCCAAAGAGTAATTACGCACGCAAGTTAATCGAAGCTAACATGGTAAAACAAAAGTTGTTTGCCAAAATGGATAAATTCGTTACAATCAAAAGAACCACGAAGGGTTCAAAAAGTCATTACATAATTTAAGAATCGATGATTAAATAAAAAGAACTAAAATGGAAGGGAGGCCTTCATGCTGAGGTATTTCGACTTCAGAAGATCCAGCCGCTTCTCACTAACGGATTTGGTTGACCTTATGACCTCCAGTTCTCCTTCCAACTTTTGAGCCTTATATGCAAAGTCCAACCTGATTTCAAGTTCTTTCGCCATTTGAGAGTTATCAAATTTCTGAAGCTCAGCATTCTGCTTTTTGGCCTTCGAAATTTTGGCTTGAAGTTCTCTGATCTGTTCCTCCCTGGAATGGATATTTCGATTGTTAGTTTCAATTTCATCTTTGTTGTCTTCTAGGGCTTTCTCTAAGTCAGCTAAGCGATTGGTCGACTCCGAGGCAGCATCCCATGCAGCCGCTACAGAGCCAGTATAGCTTTCGATGTCCTTTGAGCTTTGCTTGATTTTGGCAACATCAGCAGCAACTTGGTCAATCATAGAAGTTAGCTCCAAGATAACATTTAGAATTTTGGGAGAAGCAGTCAGAATGTCAACTTTCTTAAGAAGACTCTTTAAAGCCAGAGGAGAAGTGGGGTCAGTGATCCGCTGTTGCGCACGGATAAAAAACGAGTATTTTTTAAAAAGTATAGTTACGGTAACGACAACTCGAGTATCGTTATCAAGGATTCTTGTACTATTATTAACCAACAATTGGAACAATGGGGGGTTTTGAATTTTGCTTAAATGAAAAATAATGAAAAAAAGTGATTATACTAAAAAGTGATTATCAAATAAGCTGAAAAGTTAATTTGCTGATTTGGTTCTTACCTATCATCGGTTATTATAATTCCAATCTCCGAACGGATTATCTATTCCTATTTGATTACAAACTCATTGACAAGCACAATTTGTATTGTGTGATGTAGGTTCCTATTATCCGAATTAAGCAAACAGATTTAAGCCCTCGTGAATTAAGCAAACACGATTTGATCAATCATTATAACGAATTAAGCAAATGCTAACGTGATTACAGTTAAGGATCATACAATAATCGAGTTAAATCAACTTACTCTATGAAAATTGGATTAAGTAAGCAAGAATCATAGAATAAGATTGAAAAAAATAAAAATTGAATTGAATTTATTATAACCTCAAGGTGTCGGAACCGAATACAGCAAATCAACAATTTGAAATTAGTTCTCCATGAATTTCCCGTACAAAACTTCCGACAAAATTAGTGAATAGTGTAAAAAAAAACATAATGAACAGTAGCACGGCTGCTACTACGTATAGGGAAGCACACAAAATCCGGTTCTAACCCAACTAGGTCGAAAAACATAAATAAAAAAACAGACCCAAAACTAAATATTCCCAAAGGCAGAATTCAGGTCCTAACTTCAACGAGTTATTCGAGCATGCTACACTCCAAATCAGCTTCTGCCTAAAACATGAAAGTTGCAGCTCTTTGTCTCAGCTTTCCAACGATTAGTAAAACGTACAAATCCAATTCTCGAAGCTCCAGTTATGATCCGAATAGTGGACAAGTATCAAAAAACCGCTAAAACTGAAAATAAGCTGCGAAAATAGATTAACGACAAACAAAGACTTAATTATAAAAATATAATAAAACACTAAAATAAAAGAAACATACTAAGGAAATGCCTAAGTACAAATATAAGAAAATGTGCATTAAAATGCACTACTCAAATTCCCCCACACTTGAACTTTTGCACTCCGAGCAAAATAGTATCAAGACTCATGGAAAACAATAGCATCCGGAAACTCATTCAAGGCCACAAACACTTCGTCAGTCAAGATTGTATCGATAGGTAATAATTTTGCACACTAATGATATCGTAGAACACAAATCCGCAATTGTGCGGTCATAAACCTCCCTCCTAAACAAACCAATCCGAATCATGTTATTATGCTTAAGCCTAACTTACTCATCCTTCTTTTTGCTCTCTTTCATTCTAATGCAATCACATTAAGCTTGTTATCTATTCATACACATGGTAAATAAGCTTGTTAGTGACTATGATCCATATCTTCTCAACAATTCAAAATTAACCATTTTTTTTCTTTTTTGAAGGTTTCAGAACCATTAGCCTAAGTGACCGGGTGGAGGTCACCTAACTTAAAAGGCAGATTCCTATTTAGATTTCTTACAAAGCACGGGATCATTCACTTATTTGCATCAGTTTAATTACTTAGTGTGTACATTTTAGATGGTGCTGATTGTTAAGATAAACTACTCAAGAGCTATTAAAAGATGAGAACTCAAGGCTATGTCATAACAAGTATTCAAAATGATTTCCATATTCAGGAGACTTAAGGTGTTAAAACGATATCGATCTTGTGAACTTTTCCCAAGTCTCCACAACTAACCTCAAATTAATCTATGGCCTAAAACTTTCAAAAAAAATGCCTAGTGTTTCTAAATCAAAACAAAACAAAATAAAACAAAATAAAACAAACAAAACAAAAAACAAAGAAAACAAAGAAAATAAATGATTCCCTCCCCCACACTTAAAATAAGTATTGTCCTCAATGAAAGGACATAACTAATAAAGTTGAGAGAAAGGAAAGAACACACCCGAGTAGTCAAGGTGGATAGGTGATCACATAAGCAGCCTTTCCTAAAGAGAGTTCTTTTACGCTTTCCTCTTCCATCAATGTGGGGCTCTCTTTTATGCGGTGAAATTTGAAGTTATTATCAGAGCTCTCGCTTTCGCTTTGTATTCCGAGATCATAAAATGATCCTAGAAAAGTGAAAGTGTGGTCCATCCAATTAAATCGCTTTTGGTGCTGCCTAAACTCAAGAATGCTAACCAAGGTCCATCCAATGCCCTTCTTATGTTCCTGCAATGATTTCTATTCCTGCACAAATTCAAATAAATTATTAGGAAGTGGTTTCAGCTCTAAGGAGGGTGGTTTCTGGATGGATGGTTTGTTCCAGGCAGTCGGGGTGTCGAGAGCTTCATCTACATGAACAACTTCATTTGCAACCTCATCTGCAGTAAGAATATCAACTTGCAAGGCAACCTCAATTTCAGCATAAACAGAGCAAATTTTAGTGTCAGTACAAACATCACAAGAGTAAACATCATCAAAATCAGACAATGATGGAAAATCAGCTGTAAACAAATCAGTACTATTATCAACAGTTTCAAAAGACAACTCTATTTGAAAAACAGAATGCTCTTCCAAGGGTTGTTGGTTTGATCCTTGAGCTTGTTGTATGACATTCATTGAAGTGGCAAGTTGTCCAATATGTATTTCCAAAGTCTGAAAATTAGAATCTATATGTTGTTGAAACCTGATATTATTTGTATCCATTTGGTTGACAAGGTCCTCTAGTGAAGGTTCGGAAGGTGCAGAGCACACAACTTCTAATTCCTTCATATGCTTATGTGGATCCTCACCTGCACGACCATTAAACCTTGGTAACAAGTGTATTAAACCATATTTGAATTCAAAAGGTACAGTAACATCGGGATATTCAATACATAAAGCATTATAATTCACAAGTGCAACCACTTCTCTCAAAGTTCTTTGATCACCCATGATAAACTCAAAATAAATAAAAAAAGGTGCCAATTTGATCCGCTGTCGCGCACGGATCAAAAACGAGTAATTTTAAAAGCGGTAGTTAGCGACAATGACTCGAGTCGTATCGCAAGGATTCTTGTACTATTATTAGCCAACTAAAGAAAAGGTTTATGGGGGTTTTTAAGTTTCGATTTATAAAACAAGAGAAAAAATTGATTAAAATAAGTGATTATCAATTAAGCTAAAATGGCTAATCCTACTGATTCGAATTCCGACTTATCATCGGCTATTATAAAACCAATCCCTAAGAGGCTTCGATCCTAATTCGATTGTTGTTCATAGGATAAAATTGATAAAATTCAATTATATGCATGTTCCTAAATTCAATTGCGTGTTATTGTTTGCTTAATTCGGTAAACAAGAACATAATTCATTTGATTTTGATAAGAGCTTTTCTAATTGATCTCATAATCAAATAAGATTGAAGCCTCTTAGGGATTGGTGCTATAATAGCCGATGATAAGTCAGAATCTGAATCAGTAGGATTTGATCCGCTGTCGCGCACGGATAAAAAACGAGTATTTTTTAAAAAGTATAGTACGGTAACGATAACTCGAGTATCGTTCTCAAGGATTCTTGTACTATTATTAACCAACAATTGGAACAATGGTGGGTTTTGAATTTCGATTAAAGGAAAAATAATGAAAAAAAAATGATTATAAAAAAAAGTGATTATCAAATAAGCTGAAAAGTTAATCTGCTGATTTGGTTCCTACCTATCATCGATTATTATAATTCCAATCTCCGAACAGATTATCTATTCCTATTCGATTACAAAATCATTGACAAGCGCAATTTGTATTGTGTGTTGTAGGTTCCTATTATCTGAATTAAGCAAACGGAATTAAGCCCTCGTGAATTAAGCAACACGATTTGATTAATCATTAAAACAAATTAAGCAAACGCTAACGTGCTTACAGTTAAGGATCATACAACAATCGAGTTAAATCAACTTACTCTATGAAAATTGGATTAAGCAAGCAAGAATCATAGAATAAGATTGAAAGAAATAAAAACTGAGTTGAAATTATTATAACTTCAAGGTGTCAGAACCGAATACAGCAAATCATCAATTTTAAATTAGTTCTCCACGAATTTCCTGTACAAAGCTTCCTACAAAATTCGTGAATAGTGTAAAAAAACATAATGAACAGTGGCTACTAGGTATAGGGAAGCACATAAAACCGGTTCTAACCCAACTAGGTCGAAAAACATAAAAAAAACTCGGCCCAAAACTAAATATTCCTAAAGGCAGAATTCGGGTCCTGACTTCAACGAGCTATTCGAGCCTTCTACACTCTGAATCAGCTTCTGCGTAAAACATGAAAGTTATAGCTCTTTGTCTCAGATTTCCAACGATTGGTAGAACGCGCAAATCCGATTCACGAAGCTCCAGTTATGATCCGAATCGTGGATAGGTATCAAAAAACTACTAAAGCTGAAAATAAGCTGCGAAAATAGATTAATGACAAACAAAGATTTAATTATAAAAATATAATAAAACACTAAAATAAAAGAAACAAAATAAGGAAATTCCTAAGTACAAATATAAGAGAACGTGCATTAAAATGCACTGATCAAATTCCCCCACACTTGAACTTTTACACTCCGAGCAAAATAGTATCAAGACTCATGGAAAACAATAGCATCCGGAAACTCATTCTAGGCCACAAACTCTTCTTCGGTCAAGATTGTATCGATAGGTAATAATTTTGCACACTAAGGATATCGTAAGAACACAAATCCGCAATTGTGCGGTCACAAACCTCCCTCCTAAACAAACCAATCTGAATCATGTTATTATGCTTAAGCCTAACTTACTCATCCTTCTCTTTGCTCTCTTTCATTCTAATGCAATCACATTAAGCCCATTATCTATTCACACACATGGTAAATAAGCTTGTTAGTGACTGTGATCCATATATTCTCAACAATTCAAAATTAACCACTTTTTTTCTTTTTTGAAGGTTTCATAACTGTTAGCCTAATTGACCAGGTGAGGGTCACCTAACTTAAAAGGCAGATTCCTATTTAGATTTCTTACAAAGCACGGGATCATTCACTTATTTGCATCAATTTAATTACTTAGTGTGTGCTTTTTAGATGGTGCTGACAGTTAAGATAAAATACTCAAGAGCTATTAAAATATGAGAACTCAAGGCTATGTCATAACAAGTATTCAAAATGATTTCCATATTCAGGAGACTTAAGGTGTTAAAACTATATCGATCTTGTGACCTTTTCCCAAGTCTCCACAACTAACCTTAAATTAATCTATGGCCTAAAACTTTCAAAAAAAATGCCTAGTGTTTCTAAAACAAAACAAAACAAAACAAAACAAAACAAAATAAAACAAAATAAAACAAACAAAACAAAAACAAAGAAAACAAAGAAAATAAATTATTCCCTCCCCCACACTTAAAACAAGCATTGTCCTCAATGAAATGGCATAACTATTTAAGTTGAGAGAAAGGAAAGAGCACACCCGAGTATTCAAGGTGGATAGGTGAACACATAAGCAGCCTTTCCTAAAGAGAGATCTTTTACGTTTTCCTCTTCCATCAATGTGGGGCTCTCTTTTATGCGGTGAAATTTGAAGTTATTATCAGAGCTCTTGCTTTTGCTTTGTATTCCGGGATCAAAAATGATACTAGAAAAGTGGAAGTGTGGTCCATCCAATTAAATTGCTTTTGGGGCTGCCTAAACTCAAGAATGTTAACCAAGGTCCATCCAATGCCCTTCTTATGTTTCTGCAATGATTTCTCTTCCTGCACAAATTCAAATAAATTATTAGGAAGTGGTTTCAGCTCTAAGGATGGTGGTTTCTCAATGGATGGTATGTTCCAGGCAGCCGGGGTGTCGAGAGCTTCATCTACATGAACAACTTCATTTGCAACCTCATCTGCAGTAAGAATATCAACTTGCAAGGCAACCTCAATTTCAGCACAAACAAAGCAAATTTTAGTGTCAGTACAAACATCACAATAGTAAACATCATCAAAATCAGACAATGATGGAAAATCAGCTGCAAACAAATCAGTACAAGTATCATCAATAGTTTTAGAAGACAACTCTATTTGAAAAACATAATGCTCTTCCAATGGTTGTTGGTTTGATCCTTGAGCTTGCTGTATGACATTCATTGAAGTACAAATTGTCCAATATGTATTTCCAAAGTCTGAAAATTATAATCTATTTGTTGTTGAAACTTGATATTATTTGTAGCCATTTGGTTGACAATGTCCTCTAGTGAAGGTTCGGAAGGTGCAGAGCACACAACTTATAATTCCTTCATATGCTTATGTGGATCCTCACCTACAAGACCATTAAACCTTGGCAACAAGTGTATTAAACCATATTTGAATTCAAAAGGTACAACAACATTGGGATATTCAATACATAAAGCATTATAATTCACAAGTGCAACCACTTCTCTCAGAGTTCTTTGATCATCCATGATAAACTCAAAATAAAATAAAAAGGCGCCAATTTGATCCGCTGTCGCACACAGATAAAAAATGAGTAATTTTAAAAGTGGTAGTTAGCGAAAATGACTTGAGTCGTATCGCAAGGATTCTTGTACTATTATTTGTAAGAACAAGATTTGGTTCTGTATCTTGCCTCTATTTTTTGATGATAACAATGGAGGATTTGTGTGAGAACAATTATGGTGCTCTAACGTTTGTTATTCTAATGGTTTTGACAAACAGGTTCTAACTCTGATATAGACCATGTGCTCGTCACTCTGATATTCTCTATGGTCACTTCTGTGTGAAGAAGCAAGATTGGTTCTAATCTACTGTGCATCAGAAAGATTCTGAGAAGACACTATGTTCCTGTTGTAACGTCTCTTGGATTCTAACTTCTGAGCGTGACTCTGATATTCTATTTATGAAGTCGGTTTAGCTTCTGAGGTGACTAACTTCTAAAGATTAAATGCTGAAGATTCTAAAGACAAGGTTCTGCTGAACGAAATTCTGAAGACTCTGAAGACTTAAGGATTCTGAAGACTAAAGGTTCTGAAGACTAAGTGCTAAAGATTCTAAAGACAAGGTTCTGCTGAACGAAGTTCTGAAGACTCTGAAGACTTAAGTATTCTGATAACCGAGGGTTCTAAAGTAGAAGTGCTGAAGACTCTGAAGACGAGGTTCTGCTGAACAAGTTCTGAAGACTTTAAAGACTCAAGACTCTGAAGACCCAATGATTCATTCTTCTGATCATGCTTCAATCAAATCAATTCAGAAGCCTCTGATGAATAAAAGAAGATGAAACGTTTGCGTGGGAAAATAGTACATAGTACAGATAAAACACGTTCCTCTCCACTACCTTGATTTGGTGGTACAAAGGACAACTTCAGTGTACGATTTTCAACCCAGCATAACGACATTATTTCAAGTCGCCAGTACACTTCTCTGATATTACTTATCTGCCCTTCAATGGATCTTTTTCTGGCTATATATAGACTTGATCAATCAACGAATCTGAAGCTGATTAGCATGAGCATGAGCGTAAGAGAGCAGATGCATACGTGCAAGCATGATTGAATAAAGTGAGCAACAAATGATGTAGTACTCGGTGTGAAAAGGAAAAATATCAAAAACACTGATTCACATGAAGAAAGAACTCAAGAAACAGAAGAAGATATGAGTGAACAGTAAAGCACCACAATACAAAGAAAAAAAATGTTTTTACTGTATAGTTTCGCTCTAAGTTAGATTGAGCTTAAAATGTATGTTTACCCTGCTTGTGTAGAAGCATCATTATTGTAAACAAACCTTGTAACAAATAGATTGTTTGTATTCCTTAAGAGACCAGTTGGGTCAGAATTCTTAAGAAGACTAAGACAATGTGTTTTAGTGTTGTTAGTCACTTGCAGTTGGCTTGTGCGTTGTATTCCTTAAGAGACCAGTTGGGTCTGAATTCTTAAGAAGACTAAGACAGTGTGTTTTAGTGTTGTTAGTCACTTGCAGTTGCCTTGTGCGTTGTATTCCTTAAGAGACCAGTTGGGTCAGAATTCTTAAGAAGTCTAGGACTAGTGTGTCTTAGAGGTTGTTAGTCACCAGCAGTTGCTAGTGCAGTTGTAATCAGTTTGGTTATAGTGGATTAAGTCCTTGTATAAGGCAAAATCACCTTGGCGGGTGGACTAGATTAGCTTGATAGTTTTTCAAGTGAACCAGGATATATCGTGTGTCTTTCTTATTGTTAGTTTATTTATGATCTTTGTTTGATTTTTATAAAAAGCCTTCAAAATGGAAAACCCAATTCAAACCCCCCATTTCTTGTGTTTTTCTCACACCTTCATTATTAACCAACTAAAGAAAAGGTTTATGGGGGTTTTTAAGTTTCGATTTATAAAACAAGAGAAAAAAGTGATTAAAATAAGTTATTATTAATTAAGCTAAAACGACTAATCCTACTTATTCAGATTCTGACTTATCATCGGCTATTATAACACCAATCCCTAAGCGGCTTCGATCCTATTTCGATTGTTGTTCATAGGATAGAATTGATTAAATTCGATTGAATGCATGTTCCTAAATTCAATTGCGTGTTATTGTTTGCTTAATTCGGTAAACAGGAACATAATTCATTTGATTTTGATAAGTGCTTGTCTAATTGATCTCATAATCGAATAGGATCGAAGCCGCTTAGGGATTAGTGCTATAATAGCCTATGATAAGTTGGAATTCGAATCAGTAGGATTTGATCCGCTGTCGTGCACAGATAAAAAACGAGTATTTTTGAAAAAGTATAGTTATGGTAACGACAACTCGAGTATCGTTCTCAAGGATTCCTGTACTATTATTAACCAACAATTGGAACAATGGGGGGTTTTGAATTTTGATTTAAGGAAAAATAATGAAAAAAAAGTGATTATCAAATAAGCTGAAAAGTTAATCTACTTATTTGGTTCCTACCTATCAACGGTTATTATAATTCCAATCTTTGAACGGATTATCTATTCCTATTCGATTACAAACTCATTGACAAGCGCAATTTGTATTGTGTGATGTAGGTTCCTATTATCCGAATTAAGCAAACGGAAATAAGCCCTCGTGAATTAAGCAAACACGATTTGATCAATCATTATAACGAATTAAGCAAACACTAACGTGATTACGGTTAACGATCAAACAACAATCGAGTTAAATAAACTTACTCTATGAAAATTAGATTAAGCAAGCAAGAATCATAGAATAAGATTGAAAGAAATAAAAACTGAATTGAAATTATTATAACCTCAAGGTGTCGGAACCGAATACAACAAATCAACAGTTTGAAATTAGTTCTCCATGAACTTCCCGTACAAAGCTTCCAACAAAATTTATGAATAGTGTAAAAAAAATGTAATGAACAGTAGCACGGCTGCTACTAGGTATAGGGAAGCACACAAAATCTAGTTCTAACCCAACTGGGTCGAAAAACATAAAAAAAAAACCGGCCCAAAACTAAATATTCCTAAAGGAAGAATTCAGGTCCTGACTTCAACGAGTTATTCGAGCCTACTACACTCTAAATCAGCTTCTACGTAAAACATGAAAGTTGTAGCTCTTTGTCTCAGCTTTCCAACGCTTGGTAGAACACGCAAGTCCGATTCTCGAAGCTCCAGTTATGATCCGAACTGTGGACAGGTATAAAAAACCCACTAAAGCTGAAAAACAAGCTGCGAAAATAGATTAACGGCAAACAAAGACTTAATTATAAAGACATAATAAAACACTAAAATAAACGAAACAAACTAAGGAAATGCCTAAGTACAAACATAAGAGAATATGCATTAAAATGCACTGATCAATCAGACTCAATGAGTCGAAACAGGTCACCTTTGAAAACTTTTTCTTTGATCTTTGCAAGGAGTTCGCTAGCAGGGTTGTTGGTTGATCTACCACTAGACACTGAAGGAGAGCTGAGACTTTTTCAAATGAACTCCCCCTAGAGCCAATCAAAGCTTTTAGGTATTCTCGAGGGTTGCTCTTTTTCAAGGCCGCCAGCTCTTCTGCCGAAAGGGTCACAAAGGCGTTGCCTGAATTTTTCGCAGTCGACAGACCAATATTATGGTTTGGTTCGACGACTATCTCCTCATGAATATCTTCATCCTCTTCTTCCTCCTGGTCGTCATCCTCCTCGACATGTTCAGGATTATCCTCGAACTCCTTAATAGGCATCGAATAGTTCTGAAGCACAGAGTGAGTTTCCATTTCTTCCATGTCATCATTTGGGTCTTGTTGAACCATATCCATACATTTGACTCTTAGAGAGCCATCTTCAGCTTCTTCTTCAATAGGAGCATGAGGGTTAGCCACCTCTGTAACTGCTTCAGTTTCCATGTCCTTCTCTTGATTACCTTCGTGCTCAGAGCCACTGGTGTGAGAATTTTGAGTAGTGGTCTTGGGTGGCGAAGTTTCGCGCTGTTCCCTAACCATTTGATTTATTTCGCTTATTGAGCTCTTCTCATAATCTTTCGCAGAAGTAGGATGATACGTTGGTCACCTTCACTGTTGAGGATTGTTGGGTTGGTTGATTCAGCGGCTGGTTGAGTCGAAACTCCTGCATCGTCCTGAAAAAATATAATCGAAGTTAGTACTCAAACAAGAATACTAAGGACAATGAGGTATAATTTTTGACTACCTTAGGAGCTTCTGCCCCAGGTCTTGAGTTGTCACTTTCAGGCTGGTCTGCAGCCTTCTTCGACATCTCTTTAGGATTTGGTTCCAAAATGGTTAAGTTGGTGGGTTTCCTTGTTGAGACTTTCATGACTTTCGTTTGAGATTGAGCAAGGGCTTCGCTCATTTTGAGCTGCCTTTTCTTCTTCTTCAAGGGTTGTTCAGCAGTCGGAGATAAGTCCTCATCATCCGATTCGACTATCACCAATGCGTCCTCCTTCGCCTTCCTTTTTTGAGGAGCTGGGGGCAGCTTTCGAGCACCCTGAAAAGGAAAACGTTAGAAAATATTGGTATATATACATACAAAGTGACAAAATTAATAAAGGGTGCGAAAATACCTTTGTTGTTGTTGTTGTTGTTGTTTTGCTTCCTCCTTCGTCTTTCACTTCTGCGGGCTTCCTCACTGGTGGTTTCTTTGGAGGATTTTTCACGGCTAAAATAAAACATAAAGCAGTTATGATATGTGAAAGGAAATAAATAAGGAAATGTTAGGTCGAAATCCTCCCGCTCCACACCTTCATATATTTCATATTCGATGCGAACATCTTCGATCCCAATATGAAGATGCCCTTTGAAACTGTCTAATGTATGTTTGGTCGAAACCACCCGCAGTGCTTTTGGTTTTGACTGCTGGCGAAGGATTTTGATAGAATCCCCACAGACGAACCATCCTGGAAATGGAGGGGCAAGTGCCACTCCAAAATCAGTGCTTGGCAGTCGAGGGAAATTGGGAGGAAACATATTGAAAGTCGTTTCGTATCGTTTCTCAGGGGGAACATACAAAGGAATCTTTAAGTTCTCCATTTTCTTTAAAAAAAAATTCCTTTAGAGTGACAGCTGCATCGCGAACGGTTCGACCAAGGTCATTTGGTCGATAAACAGTTTCAAAGTATTTTTGGAAGGCCTGGATTTCTTTAATATGTGTCGAAGTACCTTTCTTCACTCTTTCCTGCACAGAGAGGAAAGCCTTGTTAATGTGGTGTGTAAATGCAGCCACGTCGAAAAATTCCTCAGTATAGTAAGCCTTCCACCAGTCGTCAAATTGTTGAGTACAGAGAAAGTTTGGTTCGAAAACTACTGGGAGAAGTTGTGTTCGACCAGCATATCGTGCGATCTGCTTAATAGTTGTGGCTTCAGAGTGAATTGCGTTATAAAGGAGGAGGAGGTGTTTCTTATCATACAAGGGTTTGGGTAAAACTTGAACCAGTCCAAATTGTCGAGCGACCAGATTTGGTTGGTAAGCAATCAAAGTAACATAGCTTTTTGAGGGGTTGAATCTAAGGGTTAAAACTCGGGAGTTAGAAAGGCTTCCCAAATCGCAGTAGATTCTGCTACTTGAGCCTTCGACGGCGCTAGGAATGGCCTGGTGAACCACATTTCCTTGCAGCGAAGAGAGCCATGTGGGGTGTGAAGTCATAGCATTTTGCGAACATCATGATAAAGTTGGTAAAAGTTTGTTGGATGGGTCGACCATCGCCAATAGGAGTCAGCTTTGCCAAGCGAGGACCTTCTACCCTTCTATTCCTCACTTCATCACCATCTTCATTGATTTGATTTTTATGGGGAAGACAGGCTTCGAAGGAAGCATTCAACCACAGCTGTAGAAGCCAGAAGGGTCCAGAGAGAAGGAGGTTCCCTTTGTCACCCAGACATTTGAGTTGGGTAACGCCTTCGCTCATGGATTCGTAGAGGTTGGCAAGAATCAATTCACTCAGACAGAGGTTGTGGCCAGCATGGAGTTGGTTCGCTATAGTCAGGAATTTCTTAGCCACTTGAAGTGACTTCGAACTGAAGACACAACGAGACAGCCATAGAGCTAAAAATGCTATGTGCTTGACATCCGAAACTTCTTCTGTGTCTGTGTCATGGTAATGCGCAATATGAGTCGAATACGCTGCCCTAGAGGTCGAAAAGCTAATAGTGTCATCAGCCATAAACTCAGGGTCGTAGGTGTTCCCAGTTGGTTTAAGCCCTGTGATAGTGGCTACGTCGAATAGGGTCGGTGTCATCATTCCACATGGAAGATGAAGTGTATAGTATGTGCTATCCCAGAAATACAGAGACGAAACCAGCATGTTCGATCAATATTCATGTCCTATTTTCGAAAAAATGATAAAGTCATAAATACCCATTTCTTTCCAAACTTCAGATTTTGTTTTCTCTAACTTACTCAACCATCCTAAGTAATCAAAGGGGTTCTTCAAAGATGGACTAGACCTAAACACTCTAAAATTGTTCATATACCTAAGATCAATAGCATCTTCAGTTGGAGGATTTTCTTGGTTAGCAGGTTTAGGATCCTCATTGCTATCCCTAGGTTTTTTACATTGTCCTATAGGTTTATATTTATGATACGTAGGAAATAAATCCCTAAACTTATTGAAATCAACATTGGGGTCCGTCAAAGGACCACATAAAGCCTGAGGCTTGCCAGAGACAGTTAAAGGAATAAGTACCTGGGAAGCATAAATTCTCCTTTTCTCTTCAGCAAGAGGTTCAGGTAGATACTATTGGTTTCCCACCATGGTAGGTCCAGAGATGGAATTGAACGGAGGAAGTTGAGCAGCCTTCTTAGGAGCCCTTGCAGATTTTCCAGGTTCTTTGGTGATTTTGTTACCGCCCATGTTTGATCGCGTGGAAGATGCCATTGTTGGAGAGAAATGAAGAAGATGAGTGTTGTTGAAGAGAAAGAAGTTTTTTTCTAGGGAGATTTGAGAGTAAGAGAGTGTAAAAGTGAAATAAGTTGTTGAAAAGGGGTATTTATAGAGTTAGAAGTGGAACCGGTTGTAGAAATTATTTTAATGGTAAATTTGAGAGTGGGACGCGTGTCTTCCCCATGATTTCTGATGAAGCGGTGGCAATTAATGCCTAGCCCCATGATCTCCTAGACTCTAGGAAACGTGATGAGGATGGAGATTCTTGCACGCTTTGAGGGGACGTGTCAGATATGGTAATGATGGCTATGACGTCATAGGTCTGCTGGTGGGAAAGTGAGCAGTTTTATAACGTTGGAACTATGAGCAATCGTCGAAGCATCACAAGGACTGAATGAGGCGTCGAATGACATTCTCAAAAAATGCCTTTTTCTTCAATGGTGTCGAAAATGACATTTTTGGGGGGGCAATTTGTTAGCTCCTAATTTTGACGCTTGACATTGGATTAAGAGTATTATTCAAAGAAATGGAATTTTGGAAGTTGCCAAAGATTTCGACAGGAATGGTATTTTCAAAGAGTCTAGTCGAAAATGTCCTTATGCAGAAGAGACATGTTCTATGTACTTAGAAATAATTCTAACAATTTGGAGGTATGTTTCGACAGAAGAATGACTGATGATGTTCGATTCAAAGATTCAAATTCAAATAATGGAGGGAACTTTGTCCTTGTCCATTAGAGAGAAGGAGACACATGGAGAACATCTGAAAGGCATAGGCACGCAGAATGCCATTTGTCTCGCTCTAATTAATAGGCTGTTAGGGTTAGTTATTTTTTATTATTATAAATAGCAAGCCTTAGTATTAGGATTGGCGTGTTAAAAGTTGTACAAACTTCTCAAACCACTCAAAGTATCCGTGTGTAGAGAAAAGAGTTTCTGAAGAAATGTACGTTTTATATAACACCATTTTTCTTATTCAATGCAATCCAATTAATCTTTGCCCAGAAATTTATCTTTTTTCCTTTACTTTGTTAAGTTATTTTCCAATGCACTTTTAATTACTTCCTCGTATTACTTTTCCTTTAGTATTGTCGAAATAACCTTTTTCCTAAATATGAACATTGTCGAAATGTTTATCATTTTCCAAATATCCTTTTCAAATTACTTAGCACATGTTCTAGGATTTAGTGTGGTTGATCCTGCAAGTTATCCATCTTATAAATTTGGTAGACCAGAGGTTGTTTGCTATTTTTCACAGTAAACAGAATGATGATAATGAGAAAATTGTGATGAAAATTAATATGATAGTTGGAATGTTGAAAAATTGAATGATGAAAATTTGTTAGAAAATGATGGAATTTAGAAAAATGTGAGTTAAGCATGCATCTTTGAATTTGAATGAAGAAAAATGAGGCCAAAAAATGATGATTGGATTGAATTTGTGAAGTAATGGAATGATGAAATTTGAAATTTTATCTTAAGAAACGTTGAAGTTAGAAAATTTTGTGAAGAAAATTGTGGTAATGGTGATGATGAATTTTGAATGTTGAACATGTGTTTTGAATACTTGAATGTTGAATGTTGAAAGTGTGGTTTAGATGATGATGAATCTATAAAAATAATGATGATAATAGTTAGTTATATTTGTGTGATATTTGGTTAAAATTGAAGTGAAAAGTATGAAGTGTATATGATACAATATATGAAGTGGTAATGTGTAGTGTGTGAAGTGGAACAAAGTAGCAGAGAAAAATAAGAAAGGTGGGGCGTGGGTTTTGTGAGATGAAAATGGAAATGGTACAAAAATGTAAAATATGTGAAACAAGTTTACATAAATAATACCCAAATAATATAATAAATAAATCAATAATAATAAAAAAAAATTAATTAAAATTGAAATTGAAATCGGTAAAAAAAACGATAAAAACTGTCAGTATCGAGGTGTCCGGAAAAATAAAATGAACACACCAAAACGATCAGCAAAAAATATATGTATTGAAAAAATACAGCATTTTGTCAAATTTTGAAATTGATTTTACCCGGTAAAAAGGCTCAGACGGGTCAGAAAAGCGACCGAAAAATAGCTGAAAAAATAAAATAAGCTCACCAGGTTAAAGTACGTGAAAAATAGATTAAGAAATTACATCTGCAAATTTGATTTAAGAAATTGTTCGTACACCGGATTTTTGCACAGTAAGCTTTTAGTTTGACCAAAACGCATGAAAATTTAACACGTTCATTCTGACTGATAATTCAAACAATATTCATGATAAAATATATGATGTGATATGCAGATGATGCAAAGTAAAAATGCAGTCAGATGACCGAAAATAATTAAAATGAGGGGAAAAAATTTAGGGTATGACAGATGCCCCTATTTAATCTTCTTAGACCTGAAGGTATGAATAACAAAGACTTTTAGACATTCGAGGTATAAGAGGATTAAATATCAGAGTCCATAGAATTTTGACCGTGAATGCAGATGAAATGATATGTAATGTTATGTTATGAAAAACTTTGAACACTGTAGAGAATGATAACACAGACCAACAAGATAAAGTTTTACTGGGGATGCAAGATATTGTAGAATTTTGTCGAGGTGACAAAGAGTATTCAACAATACTTGGAAAAAGAGGGATAAACCCTGGAACAGAGATACAGATATCCGGAAAAGGGTCAGATGTGAAAGAAGTATCACACTCTGGAAAACATATCAGAAACATCTAGAAAAACGTTAGATGTGGAATGAGACCAGATCTGAGAATATGTCAGAGACATCCAAGAAAGTAGTTAACTTTACTGTGGAATACACGGGAACATCTAGAAAGTAAAAGCAACTCTAGTGGGAAAAAGGTTACAATCATCAGAGTTTTTCAGAAATGCGTTGAATAACCCTCGAAAAAATGAAGTAACAACCGTAAAAGAAATTCAGAAGAACGCTGAATGAAACTTTGGAACATAAGCAGGAATGATCATCAGAGACATTCCAAAGAACATTGAATGAAATCTGGAAAAGAGCAAATATTTAGAGATATCAGGAAAATAATCAGATACATTCAGGAGAGCATTGAATGAAATCTGGTACATCCAGAAAAGCATTAGATGAACAAGGAAGACATCAAAGACATTCAGGAGAGCATTGAATGTAGCACTCTGGAAATATATCATAATCACCCAGAAAAACATTGGATGGGATGGAAACCAATTCGGAGATTTTTTAGAAGACATCCAGAAAAGCATTGGACGAAAGAGAAACAAACTCGAAGGTATTGGTGATATCCAGAAAAGTGTTGAATGTGCATTGAAATAACTTTGAAGGTGCATTCGAAACATTTTGGAAAACGTTAAATGTACGGGAACAAATTTTGGAAAACTGGCAGAACGGTGGACATATCCAGAAAAACATCAGATAAGCACATCAGAACAAAAGTTACATCTAGAAAAACATCAGATGATAAAAGTCATATCCGGGAGAGCATCAGATAGACATGAACAGAGTTTTGGAAGACTGTCAGAATGATGGACATATCCGAAAAAGCATCAGATAAGCACATCAAAACGAAAGGTACATCTAGAAAAACATCATATGAGAAAAGTCATATCCGGGAGAGCATCAGATAGACATAAAAGGAGTTTTAGGAGAACATCAAAACAAGGAGACATATCCGAAAGAATGTCGGATAGACACACAGAGAAAATCAACAAGTTTATACTCTTTTGGGGAGTGAAAATCAATAAGTTTATACTCTTTTAGGGAGTGAAAAGACTGGAAGACTGATTCCTCAACATGAAGATCACTACCATTGCTTAAGAACTAAAGATGCTGTTTTGTTGAACACCTCTTTGCCATACTGATAGACTGTATCAAGTTGATAATCCTTGGAGGAAGGTTGGAAAGCTGCTTGGGGATTTCCTTGCCCCGGACTTACTGACTGTTCGATGTTTTAGCTTGAATGAGAATGATTGTCTTACTGTATGCTTGGAAGGCTTGTCCCCAGTAACGAGTCTTAAAAGTTTTCCTAAACAAACCAATTCTGAGAAAGACTTGAACTGAACAAATCTTGAACTGATTCTTAACAGGCTTTGGAAAGAACTTGCCCTTGATAGGATCACTGACCAAGTTTCTAAACCGTTTTGAAAATTCCTTGAGAGGAAAGCTAGTTTGAAATAAAAAAAAATTATTTAAACATGGCAATTTTAATGTAAAGTTCATTCCAAAATTTTTGAAAACAAAATCATTGTTTAGAAAATGTACATCAATATGAATTACTGGTTAAAACATGATGGTTTAAAACATTTAGAATGAAAAGTAAAGCAAAGGTATGATACCAAAACAAATGATTAGCAAAAAATGATTTTGGAGTCAGTTTACGCAACCTTGTTGTAGTATGCTTTCAAAATAACCTTACCTCAATTAGGTCTTTTGAGGGTTATAACGTGGCCTGGTTCACGGTTTATGAAACAAAGATAAAGGCTCAAAGTTTATTTGTACCCACCCCAACTTCGTGATGTTCTACAGTCCTAAGCTCAGTTAAACTTAAATTGTGCATTCAGGTTCCAAAAAGGTTCGGAACTATACTGATGATAGTGATGACGATGGTCCAGAAGTCTTGAGACGGCAGCTACTGCTTTTTTACAACATTTAGTTATTTTTTTTGTCCTTGAGAATTTTTTAAGATCGAGGATTTAAGGACCTCTTCTCTGTGTTATCCCTAACTTTTACCTAAACTATTTCTTTTGAAACTTATAGTCAGCGGGATGCCCCAGTTTTTGCCTAAGTCTCCTTCATAGGTTTTGACTTAGCGGGATTTTTTTTATTTCACCTTAGAAAGAAAGTGACTGCTTGATTTAATGATTACGGCGGACCATCATTGATTTTTGATTTGATAGACATCTTTGACATCTACTTGTTGTATGTATGAGCTTCCCATCTTTCTTAGCTTTTTGCCTTGAAAGGGACTCGACTCATTCTTTGAATAAGGACTTCTTAACGATCCTTTGCACAACATTTGTTCACTTGATTTGGGACCATCCTTTGAAAAGCATCTTTGACACCTGCTTGTTGTATGTAAACTTTTTGTTGAAAGGTGTCATGCATGAAACTTTTTGTAATTGAATGCACAGCCTAAGTTAAACTGGGAACTACCCTGCCCCTGGTTACAATTGCGGGTTTTTTTGTAAAGAAAGAAACTCCTACTTCAAGGCTCAAATGGGTTAACGAGGGATTATCTTTCTTATATATCCAGTGTTTGGGAATTGAAAAAATGCCTTATATCGCCAGCAAAGTCTATTCGAAAGCATACCAACAACAATCATGGGTATTACGTTTTCATCATCCTCCCACAAGTATTTGCATAATCAAAAATTTGAATAAGAGGTGTATATTTTGTTTTTGTTTTTTTCTAAATAGAAAGCATAAAGATGTAAATAAATAGATGATTTGAATTAAAATACTGTACATGCTCATTTCAGTAAAATTAACATTTAAAGATAAACAAGTTTGAAAGAAAATAAATATGATACAAACAAGGAAAAAGAAAAATAGAAAGAAACAAGGTCAGTGACTAATCAAACACAAAGATGAGTTGTCCTGTCTTTGGGAAGTAACTGAGCTAAAGTTGATTGAAGCTTCAATTCCTATGTTCCGGCAGAGGATTGCGCTGGACATTAGGATTGGTATCACGAAAGCTGAGGAGCTTGTCCTTGATCAAATCCTGCACTCTAGCCTTTAGTGCATAGCAGTTTTCCAGTTCGTGGCCTGCAGCTCCTTCATGGAATGCGCAATGAAGGTCAGATCTGAATCCAGGTGGAAGTGGATTTAGAGGAGGAGGTAGAGCCTTAGTGGTAATCCATCCTTTTCGAACCATGGTCGGATACAATTCAGTGTATGTCACTAGAATATGATCAAATTGAGTCCTATTGCGGTTCTGATATTGTCCCACAGCTGGGCGTTGAGGATCTTGAGTTGGTTGAGCAGCAAACACAGGAGTAATAATAGCAATATGAACTCGATTGGAATGTTGAGGTCTGTGAGGAGGTTTCATGTCCTCAGTCCTGACAGAATTAGTTTGATCTTCCCTCTTCTTTTGGAAGTTCCCATAGGGTTTCTTTGCAGCGTTGGAAGATTCAGCAGCTTTAGATACCTTCCCATTCTTGATGCCTTCTTCGAGTCTTTGGCCAATGGTGACCAAGTCTGTGAAGCTTGATGAGACACTGCCAATCATCTTTTCCCAAAAGAATGAAGACAAAGTGTCTAAGAACATTCCAGTAAGTTCCTTCTCTGCCATAGGAGGTTCGATTTGAGAAGCTAATTCTCTCCACCGTTGAACGTACTCTTTGAAAGATTCTTTCTCATTCTAAGTCATGTTCTGGAGTTGACGACGATCTGGACTCATGTCCTTGTTGTACTTGTACTGATTCATAAAAGCATTGGCAAGATCTTGAAAGCAATGGACATTGTTTCGCTCAAGGTTCATGTACCATTTGAGTGAAGCTCCACTTAAGTTGCCTTGAAAACAGTGGATGAGTAACTTCTGGTTGTTGGTGTAGGCAGCCATCTTCCTAAAGTACATAACCAAATGGGCCTTTGGGCAGGAGTCACCTTTGTACTTTATAAACTCAGGAGTCTCAAATTTGGCAGGTATAACAAGGTTAGACAAAAGACACATGTTGTCTGCATCAATATTGAAGAAGTCGTTTTCTTCCATGGCTCTGAGTCTCTTCTCCAATGTCTGATATTGTTCTTTGACATCTTCAAGTTCAACATCCACATTGTCCTCACTTTGAGCACTAACGTTGTAGTCAAAGTTAGGATTCTCATAGGGAATTCTGGCAGTATGTACCACATGTCTAGATTCTGAGAAGATATGAGCTTGGTGTCCTGGTCTTGAAGCTTGACCAATCATAGCGACAGTGACCTGTGATGGAGAGAAGTTGTGAGGCAAACCAAATTCAGGCCATGTTGATGGTGGTATCTGGATAGGCTAAGGCTCAACAACAACACTTGCAATTTCTTGGATGGCATTCCTCTGAGGTGGCTCCCCTCTAGCAATTAGGACCTGGAGAATCTCCATTAAATTAGTCATGCTTGACTTCAGATCGTAAATTTCCATTCTGATATCTGCCTTGTGCATTTCTTGTTCTGACATTTTGCGTCTGACGTTAGCTCTAGTCCCGTATCGGTGATGAGGAATCAGTTTGACGACTTACAGATGACTGAAAGATAGACAGTTGGAATGAATTGTTGGACGACCCAAATATATGTATGAATTATGCAAGGAATGAAAATGATATGCAATGCTTATGCAACATAGGATACAATTCACATGCAACAGGATCAAAGATTTGAAAGATTTGAAAAAGTTTAAAGAATGCATGGATGTATAAACACAAGCAAAATTTATAAACATATGGGGTTCAAAGGTTTGACGTCACGAGCATGGAGCCATGGGTCTACCCATCCCAAAGGGTATGTACTAGGGGTTTATTTTGTACCTGTAGAACGGGTTCTAACAAGGTTCCTAAATCAATGATGCCTCTTTAGGATATTACCAGCACACCAACTGACTCATGAGAGCTGTTATATCTTTAAGATGAATCTCAGTTGAGTGTAGTATCGCGTATCAACTATTTCCGATAGTCACCGCACTACTTCCTAAAAAGGCTAAATGGTTAAAGGGTTTATTCTAATCCTCAGTTTCACGGGTTCCCAGTGGAAAAAGTAATGTATTCACGACACAAGCTCGATCAACATTAGTAATTCCAAAAGGGTACCTCCACTGATTTGGCGGGTTTTCAAGTTAGCTTGTTCGGGATTCACTCCCTATAAGCCTCCTTGATTATACCATCTCATATCTTAATTGTATGTTCTCAAGTCCACTGAGGACTTTTCCTTACCACATGTGGATTAATCACATTCCCGAGAAAAATATAGCAAAATAAAACAGTAGGCAAATAAAATCAACAAAAAATAGAAAGCAAATAACAATCACAAATATATACAAGATAGGCCTAACCATCTTAAGGGAAGATCCCCGACAGAGTCGCCATTTTTCTGTAGTGCGATTTTCGTGAACCGTCATTGGTTGCCACATGTGAACTTTTATATTTATCCTATGAAGCTTTAAAGGAAGGGGAAAAAATCTAAATAAACCCTGCAAGAATGTAAATGTTAAAAAAATAAAATGTAAATAAAGAGAACTGGAATCGGGGGTTGGTTATACTAAGGGAAGTTATTAACACCCTAAGTATCTATAGTACTCTATAGGAACCTCTTGTATATCTATGTTATTACTATTATTATTTGCTATTATTTGGGGAAGTTTTATTGCTTTTGAGAGATGAAGAGAGTGATAAATGTTTTTGTTGTTTTTGTAATATATATGAAAAAGGGAATTTGTAAAAAAAATGGAAAAGAGGATGAAAAAGAAAAAAGAGTACTCGCAAAGGGTTGAAGCCTTGTGCCTACGTATTCTCAAAAGAGAAATCAGAGCAGTCGTAGTTCAGAAATATGGGAAAAGCTTGAAGGAAATTTGTAGCTCGAGGACTAAGAGTTGTTGGGTTTTTAAGAACCAAGACAACAAAAGGGAAAAGCTTGAAAGCAAAGTTTGTGAGGATTGATTGAAAAAAAGTGAAGAGATTAAAGGTTGTAAATGGAGGGTCCTATTGTTTGTGATGCTTTTAAGAAGCCTGAGGGTCCTTGTATGAAGCCCAAGAGGAGACTAGGGTGCTTTTAAGAAGCCTGGGGGTCCTTGTATGAAGCCCAAGAAGAGGCTATGGATATGATGCTTGTATAAAGCCCAAGAGGAGGATGAAGATATGAATATCTGGGAAAACGTCGTATGGGAAGAGAAGGTGAAGAAATGAATATCTGGGAAAACATCGGATGTAAGGAGAGATGAAAAAAAAGAAAAGGTTGAAATATCAGGGAAAGCGTCGGAGGTAAAGAGAGATAGGAAAAAAAGAAAAGGTTGTTCGCTAAGACTTTACAGTCTTATGCCCACGTATTCTCAACGGGATCTTGATAAATCAGAGCGGTCGTAGTTCACCCTCTAAGGGGTACGAACTACAGAAAAGAAAGTTTTGATCGCACGGTGGCGAAAGGGGAAATCTAACCTAATATTGTCGTGCAAGATGGACTTAAGGTTGAGTTTTGAAAGGGAAATTTTACCCTAATGTTGTCATGCATGGATTAACATCCTAATGTCTACCTTACTTCAAACCTAATAGAAAATTAAGTTTGAACTAAGAGATCCAAAGGGAGCATGCATACGTGGCAAAGCATCACAGAATAAATAAAATATACACGGAAAAACCTCGTGAAATCATAGATATACATACATACATGGAAAAACATCATGTAAGTAAAAATATACACGGAAGAACATCGTGTCATAAATAAACATCCACGGAAAAATATCGTGGTAATTGAAAACATACACGGAAGAACATCGTGTGACCAAAGAATCATACATGGAAAAAACATCATGCAATGAAAACATACACGAAAGAACATCGTGTTAAAAGCATTTAAAAGAGGAAAAGCATCAAGATTAATCAATAAGCATGACATCACAAAGATTAAAATTCAACAAAATAACAAGTTGAAATCAAAGAAATAAAAATGTTTAAGATGAATTCAATAAAGAAATTAACATGTATATGAAGTTAATCAATTATGAAATTAATAATCAACAAACTAATTTCAAAAGAAATTAACATCTTAAACATAATTAAAATATTTTAGTAATTAAACAAATTTAACTAAATTAAATTAAACAAATCATAAGAAATTAAAATTGAAATAAAAAAACATAAATTAAATGGGCCATGCTAGTATTGTGAAAATAAAGAGTGAGATTACCAAAAATATATATGGTGGTGGTGGTAGGAGGAGGAGGAAGGGTATGGTGATGGTGGTGGTGGTAGAAGGAGGAGGAAGGGTGGGGGTAAGGGGAGTGTGATACCGGGGATCACTCGATTCCCCCACCTCATAGTTAAGCCAGTGATATTTTTCATCAATGGTTTTACCTTTAGCAGCTCTAGCATCATCAGCCGCTCTAGCAACCTCAACAACAATATTAACCAATGAGTCAAATCTTTGGTCTATATCATTATCATCTCCTATAGGAGCAGTAGCACCAACTATAGGACCAGGAACACTCATAAGACTTTGACCAACAGTGCAACCGCAAGTCCTTTACATGATGGAGGAACATCAGGAGAATTTATCAACCTTTGGCCTGGGTTCCTTGTGGTGCGAGTCCGAGTTTTTTTAGGATGGTCTGATAAAAATAGGAAATCAGTCTTGGGAGTCGGTTTGAAATTGATTCCACCATGTCTATTGGACAATGTTTGAGCTTTTTTTCTAATTGCGTCGGCGATCCTGTTTTCCATACCAGCTAACACTCTGACCTTCTCCCAAAATCTAGAATTATTACCATAGGCTCTGTCATACCCTAAATTTTGACTCCTTCATTTTAATTATTTTCGGTCATTTGACTGCATTTTCACTTTGCATCATCTGCATATCATATCATATATTTTCTCATGAATATTGTTTGAATTATCAGTCAGAATGAACGTGTTAAATTTTCAGCCATTTTGGTCAAACTAAAAGTCAACTGTGCAAAAATCTGGTGTACGGGCAGTTTTTTAAATCAAATTTGCAGATGTCAATTCTTAATCTATTTTTCGCATATTTTAACGTGGTGTGCTTATTTTATTTTTTCAGCTATTTTTTGGTCGCTTTTCTGACCCGTCTGAGCCTTTTTACCAGGTAAAATCAATTTCAAAATTTGAAAAAACGTTGTATTTTTTTATACATATATTTTTTGCTGATCGTTTTGGTGTGTTCATTTTATTTTTTCGGACACCTCGATACGAACAGTTTTTACCTTTTTTTACCGGTTTCTATTTCAATTTTAATTAATTTTTTTTATTAATCAGATTTTAATGAGCTTAATTTTTATTAGTCTTTTTTATTATTATTGATTTATTTATTATATTATTTGGGTATTATTTATGTAAACTTGTTTCATATATTTTACATTTTTGTACCACTTTCATTTTCATCTCACAAAACCCATGCCCCACCTTTCTTATTTTTCTCTACTACTTTGTTCCACTTCACACACTACACATCACCACTTCATATATTCTATCACATACACTTCATACTTCTCACTTCAATTTTAACCAAATATCACACAAATATAACTAACTATTATCATCAATATTTTTATAGATTCATCATCATCTAAACCACACTTTCAACATTCAAATTCAAGTATTCAAAACACATGTTCAACATTCAAAATTCATCATCACCATTACCACAATTTTCTTCACAAAATTTTCTAACTTCATCATTTCTTAAGATAAAATTTCAAATTTCATCATTCCTTTACTTCACAAATTCAATCCAATCATCATTTGTTGGCCTCATTTTTCTTCATTCAAATTCAAAGATGCATGCTTAACTCACATTTTTCTAAATTCCATCATTTTCTAACAAATTTTCATCATTCAATTTTTCAATATTCCAACTATCATATTAATTTTCATCACAATTTTCTCAATATCATCATTCATATTCATTATTCATTTTCCTCATTCAAATTATTATATCAATTTTTCTCAACATTTAAAAAAAAATCATCATTATTTCTTAACCTCAATTTTCCTTATTCAATATTCAAAATTATTATATTAATTTTATCACAAATTTTCTTTAACTTCATCATCATTATTCATCATTTTAAACCAATTTTTCAAATATCATCATTTCTATAACTTGTTATTCAACATTCAACAATTTTTTTCAAGAGTTCAAACCATGTGATTCAACATTCGACAATTGTTATTCAATCTTCAAACTTCTTTGTTCAAAATTCATCATGATCTTACATCATTAAAACTTGATCTCCACGCTCTAATTTTATATAAATTGTGAGAGCATAACTTATTCCAACACACACCAAAACAATTTCACTAAACTTGTTTTCTCACATTCTCTTCTACAAAACATGTAGCATACTTCATACCATAATACTAAGGTTCTCTCTTCTTAATTTACCTTTTATTTAATTTTTTATTTTCATTTATATATATATATATATATATATATATATATATATATATATATATATATATATATATATATATTATTTTTATTATGAGAAATTAGGTTTTGTTTGGTGGGCTTAGTTTAGTATGCTCATATCCTCCTCCTACTACTACCGAGATAACTCCTTCCACAACCACTCTTCCTCCTCCTACTACTACTACCACCACCCTTCCCACCCTTCCTCCTCCCCTACCACCACCACCAACACTACCCTTCCTCCTCCTCCTCCTCCTCCTACCACCCTTCCTCCCACCACCACCTTTCCTCCTACTACTACTACCCCAATAACTCCTTCCACCACCACCCTTCCTCCTCCCCCTACCACCACCACCACCACTACTATTCCTCCTTTTCCTCCTCCTACCACAATAATTCCTAACACCACCACCACCCTTCCTCCTCCTACCACCACCATCACCTTCCTCCTCCTACCCTCGCCCCCACCAATGAAGAGATAATGAAAAAATTAGCTACTTTGAAAGAAATGATTTTGACTCAAGGAATGGAATTGAAAGAAATTCATCTTCCTCCTACCAAAATAATTCCTAACACCACCACCACCCTTCATCCTCCTCCTCCTTCTCCTTCCTCCACCTACCCTTCCTCCTCCTACCCTCGCCCCCACCAATGAAGAGATAATGAAAAAAATAACTATTTTGGAAGAAATGATTTTGACTCAAGGAACGGACTTCAAAGAATTGAAAGAAATGAGAAAATAGAGATGTTGGGTTTAACTTGGTTTGTTTTTTATTGTTTATCCTTGTTTGAGATATATTTTACTGTTGTTATATTCATGCATCAGTTTAAAACAACAACTTTAAATAGTTAAGAAAAAATTTACATATGTTCGTGGGATGCCATTTTTTCTTATGAAAATCTAATTGTTCTTTTACTCAAGCATTTTTTGTTATTGTGATGTTTGAGTTTTATTCATGTTCTATTTATAGTAATTCATGAGTCTTGTATTATAACCATGTGTCCAACTTCTTGACACGTGTATACTACGTGTCCCCATGGAGATGGTAATAAATGAAGTGCTATTTTATTAAGTTTAAATATAGGAATCAACCATGGATAAAAAAAATAAGAATAGCCTCTGATTTTTTGACAAGTTGTCATTACTTTATTATTATTATTATTATTATTATTATTATTATTATTATAATATAATAACTAGACATAGTATAAATATATTTATAAGTTTATATTTTATTTAAAATATTAACTAATTATAAAAGATAATATATTTTTTAAAATATAATTAGAGAAAATGGAATAATAATAAACGAAAGTACGTATACCCAACCAAACATCCATTCAGCTTTTTAGTATCACTTACATTTAATTAAACAACACTAATTTAAGACATAGTACTCATGTTATCCATACAAATGAAAATATGCGTCAACATAGTTTACAAAACATACGTAGTTATAGAACTAAAATATTGAGCATGGTCAACTACACTTGAACAACAGACAACATAAACCCTTCAAAAAACCAACCAACAATTCTTTCAGCATGGTCATCCTCCCTCACAGCCATTATACGCCTTCAACGGTTTAAGATTCGGACAAATATTTTCTTTGCAGGAGGCGTGCGAATGATGAATGCAAGTCTGTCGCCGTCTTTCAATTCTCTTTTCTTTGCTAATTCATACCATCCACGACCGATAAAAACTTCATTCGTTCGCTTTCTGGCCGACCTATGAAGCTCACAATCATATATTTCTCTAAGGTTTCCATCCGACAACTGCTCTATGCTACCACCTCCTTTCGGACATTCTTTTATCACTCGCTGAGGTAATTGCTGCCAAAAATTCCTAAACTTGGTAAATTCGATTGCCTACATTATAATAATTTAGTTACAGAAAATTACATTTCAATTAACATTTACCAAAACATTATTCCTGGCGGCCTCTCCGGAACGAATCTCCCGGTACCAAATATAGTACTTCAACCGTGGACCTATTACTTTTTGACAGTCTTCATCATCATAACTAAAAAACATAACTAAACATCATAAACAACAAAAACTATGTCACAAAAATTTACAGCAAACGAACGTCGAAATAACTGTTAACTTTTATCAATTTCTCAATACCTATCGCTGTTAGAAGATATGGCTGTATGTGGCACATTCTTCTTCACGGTCTCTCCTTCAACATCTTCCACCGCTGGTTGTTTTCCTTTCTCAGACACCCGTTTTTCACTGTTGTGTCTAACACGACTCCCCTTCCCAACCTCAGCAATCTTTCTCTTCTTCACACCGTTGAATTCTATTGAAATTGTATTACCATTCATGTCTTTCTCAAGTGCATTTACTTTCGTCGTAAATGCGACATCATATTCTCCCATTACTGTTGGTGATTTTTCTTCTTTTTCAACCTTGCCTTTATGTTCAACAGCATCTTCTTCTACTACACCGCATCCCCTGTCCGAAGTTCTTCTTCTACCAGATATCCTTTTAACTGGCTGAACATTACCCCTGCGAAACATTAAAATAAAATATTTGTCGGCTATGGATTCTATATCTTTTACAACAACACCTACTTCATTATAAAGACAAACACTTACCTTCCTTCAGACCTTCGCCTCTCACAATTCTCATTGACTTTTTTGAATTCCTCAAATGTCATCTTTTTTCCCTTCCCCTTCAGCCCCACATACTGGTCTTCATAAGTCATATAGGCTAACTTTTGTTCGAAGTATTTCCGCAGCTCTTCCCTGAAAATACATCGCATAATTCTCATTAATTTATTTAAATAGGGAGTCAACTCACATGCTGCAAATTCATTGGAATTATGTATATCCTAAATTTCAGAGAGGAAAAAACAAATACAAGCAGATGTCGTATATAGTTGTCATATAGTAATCAATAAACAGAAGTAAACATTTCAATAGTTCATATATTCCGGCATTCTACATTCCTGCATTCTACATATTGTATTTCGTACTGACATTAAAGTGCATATTTCCATTGATTTTCCAATGTCTACCACTTAAGTAATCTATACCCTAACAGTCCATAACCGATGTCTGAAGTGAATTTGCAATGTCTAGGCAATTTCACCAACATAAAAACCCCTTTAATGGGATTATCGGATTCTTCTTTACAACACCACCCAACTGAAATATGATTTGTAACTTCCATACAGAAGAGTAAGGGTTGTCTATACATCAAAAACCAAATCGGATTCAAAGACCCATTCACTGCAACAACGACAAGCATACATCATCCTAGGGTTATTTAATCAGACATGCATAATGTAAAATACCCAGAAAAAACACAATAAACAAGCAATTTCGTTTCGGTTCAAAACAACACCAACATAACATCCAATTTCGATTCGATTCAAATCAACACCAACAAATCCCTACAGCTATGTATTATCCAAAATAAACATGCAACAAACATGCTCAAAAACCAATCTTCTTACCTCCTCCATGATGACGACGACCCCTGCTTCGCCATGTTTCACCTAATCCTCCGCACCTTGCTCGATTTACCCTTGACCCACAAAGCTTCCGCTTCTTCACAATTCTCACTTCGTTTATCTAACAAACCTAACCAAACACTAGAGATAAGACCCTGTTTCGGGTTTCTCCTTTCTTTAATGTCATTTGGACCACCACATCTTTTAATTTCAATTTGCACCCCCTCTTTACAAAACACACTTGGTTTCTCAACTTTATTTACATTTTATAAATTCTATTATTTTTAACATTTTTTTCTTACTCTTATCTCAACTATTACATTATCCGTACTAACTTTGAAATTTTTGTAATCATTCGATTTTTATAATTTTTTTTGTTATACTACTTTACTTATGCTTTTGACTTATTTATTTCAATTTACATTACTATTAATGTTTTTCATATTTTCATTATTAAATTTTACATGTTTCAGTTAATTTTCAATTAAAACTAACGCACGGGTTTCTTACTAGTTCTATTTATAGTAATTCATGAGTCTTGTATTATAACCATGTGTCCAACTTCTTGACACGTGTATACTACGTGTCCCCATGGAGATGGTAATAAATGAAGTGCTATTTTATTAAGTTTAAATATAAGAATCAACCATGGATAAAAAAAATAAGAATAGCCTCTGATATTTTGACAAGTTGACATTACTTTATTATTATTATTATTATTATTATTATTATTATTATTATTATTATTATTATTATTATATAATAACTAGACATAGTATAAATATATTTATAAGTTTATATTTTATTTAAAATATTAACTAATTATAAAAGATAATATATTTTTTAAAATATAATTAGAGAAAATGGAATAATAATAAAATTGGTCAGATGTAAAAATCAATGTCATTGTATGTATTTGTATAGACAAAATAAATTCATATTATTTTATAAATCAATTGATCTTTTAGGAATAGAGTTTAAATATAATAATTAAATAGTTTTAAATAATAACAAAACATCTTTTTAGATCTTTATACTTCTTAGTAGTTTCGGGATGAATATTCAAATTACTTCTATGACTTTTTTCAAGAATTCGCTTCTTAAGCTCTCGCAAATTGGGCACACAAACTCTGTCTCAAAATCTCATCTACTCTGAAGTCCACCTCTTTACCTTGATTGATTAACACCAATCGGTCAATCATTTTCAAGTCCAACTTTTGACATTCTTTAATTTCTTCTAGCACACCACTGATCAACCTCGGCATACCCAACTTTACACTTTTTAGCGTCATCTCACATAAGATCTTTGAACTGTTCAATCAATTCCAATTCTCGAACGATAAGCGTCGACATATGAAGGAATTCCTACTCAAAGCATCTACTACCACAATAGCTTTATCAAGATGGCAACTCAACCTGAAATCATAATCCTTCAAAAACTCTAGCCACCTTCTATGCCTCATATTCAGCTCCTTCTGGTCAAACAAATACTTCAAACTCTTATGATCGCTGAACACTTCAAACCTCGAACCATACAGATAATGTCTTAAAACTTTAAGCACGAAGACTACTTTTGCTATCTCCAAATCATGGGTAGGATAATCCCTTCGCGAGTCTTAAGTTGTCTCGAAGCATGCGCTACAACTTGACCATTATGCATAAGCATGCCACCTAAGCCCGTCTTAGATGTATCACAATGCACAACAAAAGATTGCTTTGCATCTGGTAAGATCAAAACATGCATCGTCACCGACGTCTTCTTCAACTCCCACAAACTTTCATCACACTGAACACTCCTTACATAAGCTTGTCCTTTTTCTGGTCAACTGAGTCAAAGGAAAAACAAACTTCGAAAAGCCTTTTATAAACCTTCTATATTAGCCAACCAACCCATAAAACTTCTAATTTCAATAACTGGCTTAGGAGTTTCCCATTGCAACATTGTGTCTACTTTAGACATATCAACGACTATACCTCCATTGGAGATCACACGACCAAGGACACTCACTTCTCGCAACCAGAACTCACACTTGGACAACTTACTGTACAACTTCTTCTCTTGCAAAGTCTGCAACGCAACTGTAGATGCCATGCATGTTCTTCGTCTAACTTAAAATACACCAAGATGTCATATATGAACACCACAACAAATTGATCCATGTAAGGATGAAATTTCATATTCATATTGAAGGTGAAAAAAATACACAAGAAGGGGGTTGAATTGTGTATAGATAATTACTGAAAAACTGACCTCAGAAACTGACTTCAGAATCTGAATAAGTTCATAATCTGATCTTAGAGATAGCGGTGGAATATAAGGATTCAGACGTAAAGTAGAAATAAAGAATGACACACAAAGTTATTTTGCTTCCTCCCGCAAACTAGGAGTAGTCCAGTCCCCTTGTACTACAAGAGATTTTCACTATAATCAAACAAATTACAACTTGCTCAAGCAACCTAGCAAGAGACTTTAACTACTCAATCACACTAAAAAGAGACTTTTGCTCAAGCACACAGACAAGAGACTTCAACTGCTCAAGCAAACTAGTAAGAGACTTCCTAGACTCTAAACAATTAATTTAGAAGAATAGATAACAATTACACTTGAGATTTAATCAGGGGTGCAAAAGTGATACAACACACACAAAGACTCTTAATACTTAAGACTTCTAAGATATACAAAGATAAGAAATCTAAAGGACTTGTGCAAAGAAACAACTCTATTCACATAAGCTCAAAGTTGTTGTATGATGTGTTATTAGCTTCATTCAAATATTCATCTCCTTTTATAGGAGGTAAAAAGAGATGTTGGAGGATAACTTGCACAAGAGGTCTTTGCATAGAAGATTTTCCAAAAGATACGTTGGAAGTTGTTATACAAAATGTTACTTACTTTTTGTAACAACTCTATCCAAAATATCTTTTACAAACCAGATATCTACTGAATTGATGGAGTAGACAATAGGAGATAAGTCAAATCTTCTTGAGCCTTGCGCTACAAAGCCCTAGTTAACATTCTTCAAAATCCGGTTTTGACAAGATTTACTTCAGAGTCTGAGCTTTATTCAGAAGCTGAGTTCCTTTGAAATGGTCTTCAGAGTCTGAGTCATCAGATTTTGAACCTTCAGAATTTGAGTCTCTAACTTCTCTTTATATGCTCTTTCAGAATCAGAACCCTGTTAAGCTTTAGCAAAAATATGGAGAAATCCTACTATTTCTCTCCATAAGTAATTGCTAAATTTGCAATGTAACTATCAATAAAAAATTTATGCATTTGCATCAGTAAACATAATCTATACTAAAATTGATGCGGCACCCACCCCTACTATCAAAATAAGAAAACTAACATCTACCAAAATTACTTTATTATCCAAACTTAAACTAATTTCAAAAGATTTAGGGTTAAATAAGTTTTTAGTCCCTATAAAGTTTGAAATTTCATTTTTAGTCCCTCCCTACCTTTTGGCAACAGTTTTTACAAAAAAACCGTTGCCAAAACCAGCTAAAACCGTTGCCAAAACCCAAGAGGAACTAAAAATGAAATTTCAAACTTTATAGGGACTAAAAACTTATTTAACCCAAAGATTTATCATGTTCTAAAGTGTCATTTCGTCATTTCCCCAACTAATGATATCATTTCGTCAAAAGTATAAAATCAATATTTGAAAAGTCGAATTTCAATATCACAAGCCCGCATTAGAAACTTTATGCAATAACCTTTGTAATTTGCGTTTATTATCTTACTTTTTATGTATTTATATTCAATTTGCGTTTATAATCTGACTCTCCCTATGTTTATAATCATTGTTACTTAAATGAGTGTATATGCTTGATTTTTAGTTTTTCCAATCTTGCGGGTAGTTAAAAATTCTAATTGATGAAATTAAATTTGAATGTTCTTAAATAAAAACATATAATATTTTGGAGAATTTAAAAGATACAACAAACCATTCATTGACAATTTATTATTTAGCCACATAAACCCATTTTTGTACCTACATTTTGAAATTGATATCATGTCATGAAAAAATAGAGGCCTCTCATTTAATGTCAGCGTATGACTATTAAATCAAATTTTTCTTTACTAGATTTCGCAAATAGAAGGCAAAAATATCCAAATTGGTCCCTTAAGTTTATCTCGAGGTCCAATTTGGTCCCTCAATTCTAAAAAGTTCCAAAGTAATCCCTTAAATTTTTAAATGGTGTCAAATTGGTCCTTTCCGCCAGTGGCCCTCTAACGTCCGTCAATGTGTGCAGACGTGGTTGATGAGCTGACCTGTTGTATCGTCTTCTTCCTTAAGATATTGCTGCACTTCATTTCTTCCCTAAATTGATTTAGAAATTTGAGTTAAGGCTAGAGTTAGAGATTCAAGGATGAAACCATGCGGATCTTCGTCATTGCTGAAACAGATAAATGTTGAAGGTGGTGGTTCTTTCAAGGAAGGTTCAAATCTTTATACAAGCTCCGGTTGGAAACCCTTATGTTATTGTAGGGACCGGGTCGTTCTTCGAAGGGCAACAACTGTTAAGAACTATGGAAAACATTTCTGGGGTTGTCCTAATTATAAGGTATATTTCATGTAAATTTGATGTTTGTAATTTGGAAAACAAATGTTGCTGCAACTAATTGATTTGTATCTATGAATTTTTTTAGGGATCTATGCAAGCTGGGCGTGGGTACTTTGGTTGGTTTTATGAAGATGTTGGAGATGAAAATGAGCAGTTTTAGATGGATAGAGTTGAAAAGCTATCAAAGGCAGTTGCAGAAGGAAAAATGGTGAATGAAGAACTTGGGCAACAAATGATGAATCTTGAAAGGGAAATGAAGAACATTATGAAGTGGAAAAAAACTTTGGAATTTGATGTTGTTTATGATTATAATTGTAGTAATTTTTAGAATGAATTAGGGAAACACTTTGATTTGTATCAGTTTGTACCAGTTTGTTCAAGTTGAAATGAATAGACAAGTATTAGATTTGTATTAGTTGGTTCTATAAGTATGTACCATTTGAAATGAATAGACAAGTAATTTTTGGAATTTGTTGTATTATTTGTTTGCATTCGTTTATAAGCTGGTTCTATAAGCATTGTTTATAACAATTGTTACTATAAGTTTGTTTTATAAACATTGTTTATAACAGTTGGTGTATAATTTGTTTGCATTTGTTTATAACAGTTGTTATAATTTGTTGTTGATGTTACAATTTGTTGTATCAGTTGTTACAGTTTGTAGCAGTTGTTACAATTTGTTGTATCATTTGTAAATAAGTCAGATTACATAAGTCATAGGCAAAATACATAGTGATAACATTGAAACCATAAGTCATAGCCAAAATACATAGTGATAGCTTGTGTTAGATTACATATGTCATACCCAAAATACATAAGTGACACCTAAAATGCATAAGTGACACCCACAATACATAAGTCATACCCAAAATACACAAGTCATAGCTTGTGACAGATAACAGACAGAAACTAACAAAGTGGTGAAGGTTCAAACTTAAACTAACAAAGTGAACACAAAATTCCATAGACTTAAACTAAATTTTCCAAGTTGGCTGAATAGTTGATCTCTTAGTAGGTGTGGATCTCCTTGTTGTTGGTCCAACAGCAGTCTTGGCTGCAGTCAGTCTTGTGGTAGGTCCTGGTGGTATGAAAGGCTTAGTTGGCCTTCTGATAGGTAACTTCTTGGCCCTTCCATGAGATGCTGAAGTAGATTATTGGCCCTTCTTAATTCACTACTAAAAAATTTGTGTTTAGTGACCGAATTAGAGACCGAAAAAGTCTAAAAATTGGTGACTATAACGTTTAGCGACCAATAACACGACTACCAAATTTCGGTTGGAAAAGTGCTAGTCGCTAACCTTTAGCGACGAATTTAGTGACCGAAATTGGTGACCGATTTTAGCGACTGGAATTAGTGACCGATTTTTGTGACCGATTTTTATTTGTTTAAAAACTTAAAAAAAACAAAAGTTTTGGCTCAAGTGGGAATTGAACCAATGCACTTTCCTTTGAAAGGTTTTCGCGTGACCACTAGGCCACTTCATTTTAGTTGTTACATTTACATTTAAAATATATATAATATTAATGAAATAGAAATTTTAAATATTATTTAAATTTTTTACACTAATTATCATTAAAATTATATTTTATTTAAACTAATAAATTTTAATGAGTTAATTATTTCTATAAATATATGTCTTATTTGTTAAAATAATATGATTGTGAAATTTTGAATAAAAATAAAAACAAAAAAAAGGAAAAAAATTGGGAGGGAAGTAACTTAATAATAAAAAATAAAATAAAAAATTATTAGTGACCGAAATTTCGGTCACAAATTTTTTTAATGAATTAATTTATATAAAAAACGATTATTTGAGACCGGGAATTATGGTCACTAAATTTCAGTCGCTAATTCGGTGGCTAATTTTATTTTGTGACCGATTTAGCGACTTTTAAAATTTTACTAATAAGATGTCAAATTTTGGTGGCTAATTCGGTCACTAGAGTGACCGAAATTTTCAAGTCACTAATTCGGTCACTAAAAGCGAATTTTCTAGTAGTGATTGGTTGTTTTCCTGCCCTTCCATGAGATGCTTAAGATGCATGGGGTGGCTGCTGAGATTCATGAGTGACTCCTTGTGAAACTTGTGTTGATGATTGTTGGGATGGCTGCTGAGATTCATGAGTGACTCCTTGTGAAACTTGTGTTGATGGTTGTTGGGATGGCTGCTGAGATTCATGAGTGACTCCTAGTGAAACTTATGTTGATGGTTGTTGGGATGCCTGTTGAGATGGTTGCTGGCTAGATGGGGTCACCTTGCAAGTAAGCTTGTTGTGACCTGGTTTCTTACATCTGCTACACCTAACATTGAAACCAGTCATTCTCATTTTTTTCTCTGAACCATCTGTCTCATCCTGCTCTAAATTCCTTCTCTTTTTTTACCTTCTAGGCATCTTCCTATACTCGGGTGGCAGCACATCAGAATACTCAGTCCTTACCCAAAGATTAGACCCATTAACTGGAAAAATAACATGTTTATACACTTCCATATATCTTGCCTTTCTGTAATAATCTAGAATGTAGTCATCAATTCTGTAGTTCCTACTCTTCATAGCTGACAGTGCATGAACACAAGGTAAGCCTGTAAGTTCCCATCTTTTGCATGAACAACTATGCCCCTTCAAATCTACTGAAAACTTGTCATCTTGGTTTTCAAGGTGCCTCACCTCAAATATATGCTCATCAGACATCCTAAAGCATGAACACATGATCATCAGATATAGTTGTTTGAAAAACTTCATCAGACATAATATTAAACTTAGGTTAAGTTCATGTATCTTACCTGACAAGCCAAAGAATCCTCATTAGTTGCCAAGAATCCTCATTAGGTAACTTAGCACAGTAAGCTTCCCACTCACAACCATCTGTACACCTAACCCTCACTCTAACCTTGTCATTTTTAGTGAACTTTAGGTTCCTGCCAGATTGGAGTGCATAAGAGGTTATAACTTCCTTGAAATCAGCTTTGGTAATAAAGTACATTCCAACCTCCCATTTGTAATTGGCCATGTCTTTTTGTAACTTGAACATGGGGTACTTTTTTCTCCTCACTCCACTACTATCATCACTATCACACCCACTTTATAATGACTTGTTCAGTTTCATCCACAGTTTCATTTTGCTCTACAACTATTTCATCAACAGGATCATCATAGTAATCAGGTTGTGACAATGCGTGTTGAATATAAATGTCGACACTAAGATGCACCCTATAGAGATCAGCAATCTCTAAAGCACCTTTGTCATCAACCAACAAGTTCATCCCAAAGGTTGGATCCCTATAATATATCTTTTCTATCGAAGTGTACTCTAAATCCTTAAAACAACCTAACAGTTCAAAACAACTCCATCTATCAGAATCTATTTTCAACTCAACTACCTGACCCCCTTCGTACACATTCATTTATTCATCAACAAATTCACCGCTGTGGTGGATTTTCAAGTTCAAATACTCAGCCATATCAAACTATATCCTATGTCCTAAAAAGAAGCGCAGAAAAGAGCAATATTTCAGTTCAATCACTAGAAGCTACATTTCAGTTCAATCACTAAAACCCTAAAACGAACAAAATGGAAACATTTTCACTTCAATCAGTAGAAACCATACCTGGTTGTCTTTGATATCAACTTGAAGAGTGGAGATTGCTTCAAAACGCAGCTGAATTGCCTTTAACATGCAACAATGGTTGCGCTAGGGTTCCACCAACTTTACTTCTTTCGCTCCTTCTGAACAATAAATTCGTTTCAGTTTCCATTTCTTTTTTAGGCATTCCAATTCCACATGGCATCCACATGGCATGACTAATCACACTTCAGCCCCACGTGTTCGCCAACTGTACAAACCCATTGACTTTGACTAACGTTGGTGACGGTAAGGACTAACGTGGCACCATTTAAAAACTTAAGGGATCACTTTGGAACATTTTAAAATTAAGGGACCAAATTAGACCCAGAGGTAAACTTAAGGGACCAATTTGGGTATTTTTCCCAAATAGAATCATCTCCTGTCGCGCTATGTCATGCAGTCTCTCCTGTGTCATTCTCAGCAGTTGGATTAATACAACGACATGATAATAAAAAAAATGTTAAAATTGAAATGTATTGAAACAAGAAAACCCAGAAATCATAACTTTCTCTTTTCGAGAAACTGCTTCGCAAAGGTTCATGGGTCATAGATCTGCCACTGTGCAAATATCTTCTAACTCTTCTCTTTTTCATCATCCAATCTTCAATATGTCTCTCGTTGCTACAATAATGCATCGGATCTCAACTTTTATATTTTCACTTCGCGTGGAACTTGTTTTAGTTTGAAAAAACATGAATATTTGCGTTTTTTTAGATGTTAAATTAGATTAAGAGTATATAATTTTTGGAATTAAGAGATCAACTTTATTTTTTTTTGTACAAATTTTAGTGGGTGAAGATTTTTGGGTGTCCTTGTTCCGGTTCTTTTCATTTTTAATATTCTTTTCTTTTTATTTTTAAACCGTTGGATTAATTAAACCGTTGAGAATGACGCAGGAGAGATATCATGACAATGAAGCGCAAGAAATGATCCTAATCCTAGATTTCGTGACACACTTGGGTGAAGTTTTTTATTTTGTTTTCTGTTTATTTTGGGCTGTTGTAGGTAATTTCATAGACCAATCCATCAAAATTGTTATAGAGATTGCTAACAGTATGTTCCACTCTTTGAACCTTTTCTGTTTACATTTGGTTCATAATTTTTTTTTCTTATTTCATGTTAAAATCCTCAATTTTTTTAATTAATTTAAATTGTTTTAAATTGAACAGAGGCTCTATAGTTAGTTATTTCATAATGTAAACTTAAGGTTAAGGTTGTTGACATTGTTGCATTGATTTTTACAATTCTGAAGTCTTGGTTAGAGGTAAGGGAAAAACAACATCACGAAAGAAGACAGAAATTATAGATAAGTAATTCCATGTGTTCTACAATACTCTTGGACAAGTAGTTGTTAATGGAAAGAAAATGACATTACCTTATATGTTGGAATTAGTAGTTGATTTTCTAAACAAAGTTTGTAATATCTCATATTTTCTAAAGTGCTCTAACTATTTTCAATTGAGACAAATTAAGCTCCTATGTGCTCTATTAACTGTCAGTTATGACCAACTAAGTTCCTATACATTTTATTTTTTGTCAGTTGGGACTAGGGGTGGCAAACGGGCATGTCCGCCCCGCCAATGCTCGCAAAAAAACGGGGCGGGGTGGGGCGGTCATAGTTGAGGATGCGGGCATAATACCTAGGCCCGCCGCGCAAAAAAGTGAGGGCGGGGCGGGGAAAGTCCACGGGCACTGTACATTTTAAACCTAAAAACGCAAAATTTTATGTAAATGCTTATGCCCGCAAAAGCCCGCGAAGAAAACGGGGCGGGGCGGGGCGGACACATTAGAGAGTGAGGGCCTAAACCCTTGGCCCATCCCGCACTAAAGTGCGGGTAAAACGGGCATGCCCAACGGGCGGTGTAACACCCCACTTTCCCAATTTAAAATAAAGTACAAAATAATACTTAAAATCAGAGTTTTACACCAAGAGTGGAATGTCACATTAAAATCCAACAAATAAACTCCTTTATTAAATGAAATAGCGGAAATAGTTTTTATTCATTCAACTCACGGCCATCTGCCAACAACTCATAAAAATTCCACATATAATCGTGGTTCACCAAAAGTACATAAAAAATGAGATACGTAACAAATGAAAGAATAACAATTAACAAATGTTTCAAAGTCCCCAAAATAGTTCCCGTGTTACGTATCAGAGCACTCCTATGGACTCGATCAGCAACACCAATATCCAAGCTACCTAAGTACCTGGATTATCTGTACTTTCGAAGAAGCACAGACACAACAACAACAAAGGGGTGAGAAATCACGTTCAAATATTATAGGTGAATATATATACATGATAACAAGGTAGCATCCATATATATATATATATATATATATATATATATATATATATATATATATATCAATCAACAACACATCAACACGACCTACTGTCCAATATCACCAACAACATCAAATAGCAATGTAATGCAACTCAACACCATGAATGCGGTACCGACTCATTGGTTCATTCAATCGAACCCGGATAGATCACATACACCTCTACTTGGCAATGATCTATCCCCACCATTCTCCATATCGGAGTACGGATGAATCACATACACTCCTCCTGATCAATGATTCATCCCACCAAAACACCATGAATATGCATGACTCAATTATGCGCAACCACACATCTATTCAAGCATGTTTACATGCACACGATCCTGCTGATCACATCCACATATATCATCAATCAACATGGTCAATGTTACTTCATATACAACCTTACTCAATTAATCAATTAGTTAATTTAAAATTATTAAACTCATTATTTTCATCACCAATTTATTATCCCTCAACAACTGACTTCTACCCTCAACCTCTCAAACCATTAGAAATCGAAACCACCGCGAAAAGGGAAAGAAATCGCTAAAACGGTAAAATCCTGTACACTGCCAGCCCATACGCGTACCGACCCATGTCATACGCGTATGCCTCATTTCCTCGCTCATCCATACGCGTAAGGCTCCATCTGATACGCGTATGGCTCACCCTCCCCACTCTCCCCTACGCGTACTACCCATTATCATACGCGTACGAGCAGTGGCTCTTTTTCCAAGAAAATACCATTTTCAGATCCCCATACGCGTATGGCTACTCCATACGCGTATTGCCTTGCCAAACATACGCAAACCATACGCGTACGGGCAGAGGGCCGTGTAATTCCCTCCTTTCCCACTTCTTTTACGCGTAAGGCTCCCTCCTCCTTGTTCTCATACGCGTACGGCCTCGTTTGCTACGCGTACGGCCATATCTCATACGCGAACGGCCAGTGAGCTCATCTTTCTGCTCTCTGCTGCGTTTTCATCACTCGTTCACTCTCAACCAGTCCTATAATCTCTTCTATTTTGATTTTAGGTTCAATTCCTTTTTCTTTTACTTGTATCCTATGATTACTACATCAATTATGGATTCAACGCTTCGAATCGTCCCTCCAAAATATGAACAACCCACCACATACCAGATCAGATTCAAGCATCACAGTATTCATCAACAAGAAATTCAGAAATTACATGCCAGCAAATGTACGAATTCAGAATTCAATCCAACATACTCTACAATGCATCACAACACAATCATGGATATAAAATCCTACGGGATTAAGGAATTCCCACTACCCTATCATGAATAAATCACCAATATTTAACAGTTCCCCCCCCCCCCTTACCTCGAATTCTGTAGAAAATTGAAAAATTGGGGAAGATGGTTCAAGCCCTAGCACACCTTGTTCTTTCTCTTCTCTTGGTTCTCTGTTCTTCGTTAACCGTGCCCAGACCTTCCTATTTTCCTTGAACCTCTCTTAATTTCTTATTTTACTTAATTCCCAATAATAATAATAATAATAATAATAATAATAATAATAATAATAATAACAATAACAATAATAATAATAATAATAATAATAATAATAATATTTCTATTATTAAAATAATCATAATTATTATTTAATTATGTCTCTATTATTATTAGTCCAAGGTTTTATTCTAATAATATACCTTCTAAGCCAAGGTCAACAAGTAAACCCACTCAGACACTCTCCCAAACAAGAACACACTTAAAGATTAATACAAGATGACTAAATAATTAAAATGGGTGTTACAACTCTCCCCCACTAAAATTATTTTCGTCCTCGAAAATTACCTGATGGAAACAACTCTGGATACGACTCTCGCATCCTGTTTTCCAATTCCCAGGTCACACTGCCTCCTGCAGCACCTCCCCAAGCCACTCTCACCAGAGGTATCTCCTTCCCTCTGAGTTGCTTCATCTTACGATCTTTGATCCTCAACGGCATCGTCTCTACGGTAAGATTCTCCCTGATATAAACTTCGTCTCTCTGAATCACATGAGACGGATCCGAAACATACTTCCGAAGTTGCGACACATGAAACACATCATGCAAGTTCGAAAGTTCCGGTGGCAATGCCACCCTATAAGCAACTGCACCAATTCTCGGCAAGATTTGATACGGTCCAATAAACTTAGGATCCAACTTCTTAGATTTCAAAGCACGACCCACACCGGTCACTGGGTTAACTCTTAGGAATACGTGATCACCTTCCCTGAATTCCAATTCCTTCCTCCGATTATCATGATAACTTTTCTGTCTACTCTAAGACGCTTTCATCTTTTCACGGATCATCTGAATTGTCTCAGTAGTCTGTTGCACAATTTCTGGTCCAAGTACCACATTCTCACCTGTTTCATACCAACACAGAGGTGTTCTGCACCTCCTACCATACAAAGCTTCAAAAGGTGCCATTCCGATGCTAGAATGGTGACTATTGTTGTATGTGAACTCAATCAATGGCAAGTGAGTATCCCACGCACCACCTTTTTCCAATACACAGGCCCTCAGCAAATCCTCCAACGACTGAATGGTCCTCTCTGACTGACCATCGGTCTGTGGATGATAGGCCGAGCTCAACTTCAACTTAGAACCCAAGGCTTCCTGCAGACTCCTCCAAAATTCTGAAGTAAATCTCAGATCTCTATTCGACACTATGCTCGACAGAACACCATGTAACTTCACAATTATCCTGATATAAATCTCCGCCAGCTTCGACAACGGAAAACTGATGTTAATTGGTATAAAATGTGCATACTTCGTAAGTCGATCCACCACTACCCAAATAGCATCAAAGCCTCTCGCCGTATTCGGTAAACCAGTCACGAAATCCATAGCAATACTGTCCCATTTCCATTCAGGAATCTCTAACAGTTGCATCAATCCAGAAGGTTTCTGATGCTCCACTTTTGACTTCTGACACGTCAAACAAGCATAGACAAACTGAGTTATGTCCCTCTTCATATCGGACCACCAAAACAACTTCTTCAAATCATGGTACATCTTTGTAGCTCCCGGATGAATACTCAAGCTACTCCGATGACTTTCCTCTAAGATTGCCTTTTTCAATTCCACATCATCCGATACACAAATTCTGCCCCGGAATCTTAACACACCAACATTATCAACTTTAAAGTCACTTTCAGGGTCCTCTCCTCCTGTAGGCATCAAGTCAACTAATTTCACATCCAGTTTCTGATTTTCCTTGATTGTATCCAAAAAGTCATTATTCACCTTCAACATACCCAATCTGATACTTCCCGGTGTAGTTTCACAAACCATACTCAAATCCCTGAACTGTTCAATCAATTCCATTTCCTTCACCATTAACGCAGACATATGGATTGTCTTCCGACTTAGAGCATCTGCCACAACATTAGCTTTTCCCGGATGGTAACTCAAATTGAAATCATAATCTTTTAGAAACTCTAACCACCTTCTTTGTCTCATATTCAATTCCTATTGGTCGAATAAATATTTCAAGCTCTTGTGATCACTGAATACTTCAAATCTTGACCCATACAAATAATGCCTCCAGATTTTTAACACGAACACCACTGCAGCTAATTCAAGATCATGAGTTGGATAGTTCCTTTCATGTACCCTTAATTTCCGTGAAGCATAAGCCACTACCTTTCCATTTTGCATCAATACACCGCCTAATCCCATCTTAGACGCATCACAATACACTACGAAGGAATCACTTGGACGTGGTAAAATTAACACTGGTGTTGTAGTCAACTTCTTCTTCAGCTCTTCAAAACTTTCCTCACATGCAGCATCCCAGACAAAAGCTTGATTCTTCCTGGTCAACTGAGTCAGTGGCAATGCCAATTTAGAAAACCCTTCAATGAACCTTCTATAGTAACCTGCCAGACCCAAAAAGCTTCTAATCTCCGTTGCGGTCTTCGGAGCCTCCCATTCAAGTACTGCACTTACTTTAGAGGGATCCACCGCTATACCATCACCAGAAATAACATGGCCTAAGAAACTCACAGTCTTCAGCCAGAACTCACACTTCGAGAACTTTGCAAACAATTTATTATCTTTCAACACTTGCAATGCAATTCTCAAGTGGCCTGCATGCTCTTCGTCAGACTTAGAATAAATCAGTATATCATCAATAAACACCACAATAAACTGATCCAGATAAGAATGGAAAATACGATTCATATATTCCATAAATACACCCGGCGCATTAGACACTCCGAAAGGCATTACTGCATATTCGTAATGTCCGTAGCGAGTTTTGAAAGCAGTCTTCTGAATATCACCTTCCTTTACTCTAATCTGATGGTACCCCGACCTCAGATCAATTTTGCTGAAAACACGAGCTCCCACTAGTTGATCCATTAAGTCATCAATCCTAGGGAGTGGATACTTATTCTTAATGGTCACTTTATTCAACTGACGGTAATCAATGCACAGACGCATACTACCATCCTTCTTTTTCACCAATAACACTAGAGCCCCCCACGGCGACACACTTGGCTTGATAAACTTCTTATCAAGCAATTCCCCGACCTGAGATTTCAGTTCTGCCAACTCTGATGCAGATATCCTGTACGGTGCCATAGAGATAGGTTTGGTACCTGGTACAAGATCAATAGCAAATTCAACTTCTCTTGTCGGAGGCAATTCTGTGATGTCATCTGGAAACACTTCAGGAAATTCATTCACTACTGGTAATTCATTAACTGAAGTCTTGCTTTCAACAGATAACGAGGCAAAAACTGCAAACAACTTTGCTTCCTCCTCCAACAACGCCCTCAACTCTTTACTAGATAACGAATCTGCTAATGCTTCCTCTTCAGGAGTAAGAAACAGTAACGTCTTCCTGAAGCAATCAATATAAACCCGGTTGAACTCCAACCAGTTCATCCCCAAAATAACATCAAGATTACCGAGTGGTAAACAGATCAAGTCCACTCTGAAATCCCTCCCAAATATGGTCAGCGGACACTTCAAACACACCAAAGAAGTAACCACAGAATCAATAGATGGAGTTTCAATCGTCATCCTCTGCTCTAGAGTAGACGGCACAATCCCTAATCTCTTCACACAATCAACAGAAATAAACGAGTGCGTTGCACCCGTGTCAATAATAGCAATCAAAAGAACATCATTAATAAAGCAAGTACCTTTGACAGAACGCTCTTCTTCAGTGGACTGAGCTCCCACCAAGGTAAACACTTTCCCACCAGATTGAGACGCCTGAGACTTCTTCGGCTTTTCGCAGTGAGTACTGATGTGACCCTTCTCCCCACAATTATAACAAGTAGGCATAGTGGCTCTACAATCAGCTATAACATGACCTGCTTTGCCACATTTAAAACACTTCTTTACCTCCTTCTGACACTCATTAGCACGGTGGCCTGTGCCACCACATCTGAAGCACTTAAGAGTATCAGCACCTGCTCCCTTCTCCTTTTGCTTCTTTCCCCCATCAGTTTTCTGTTTCCCCTTATCAGCTGGAGCACTGTAAGGAGTACCTCCAAATCTCTGCTTATTTTTCTTCTCATTCACAGCTTTATAATGAGCAATTCTGGCCCGGTTGTCATTATCATAAATTCTGCTTCTGCTTACCAGCTCTGGATAGTTTCTTATCTTCTGACAAGCAATACCCAACTTGATCTCGGGACGCAGCCCGTTCTCAAACTTCAGACACTTCGATGTCATAGCTTCTTCAGTATTGTAATGAGCACAATACTGAACCAGCTCCTCAAACTTAGCGGCATACTCAGCCACAGTCTTATCACCCTGCTTCAGCTCCAGAAATTCCACCTCTTTTGCACTACGGATGTCTTCCGGAAAATACTTTTCCAGAAACTCAGCTTGAAACACAGCCCAAGTAATCTCAGTACCTGCAGCTTCCAATCTCTGGCGACTATTGTCCCACCAAGCCTCAGCCTCACCTTCCAGCATATGCGTACCAAACCGTACCTTCTGAGCATCACTGCATTCCATGGTCCTGAAGATCTTCTCCACAACCTTCAGCCACTTCTGTGCAGCCTCTGGATTCAAGATACCTCCCTCAAAAGTAGGCGGCTTGTTGCTCCGGAACTGTGCTAAGTCGCGAAACTGAGCACCTTCACCCTGGTTAGCGTTCTCTACAGCTTGTGCCAAAGCTTGCATAGCAGCAGCAAGGGCAACATCATTCCTTCCTGCCATACTGTTCAACAACAAACATACGGTCAGAACACCAAATCGACTCCTATACTAAGGACAGACTCTACTACTACACTGGTCGGACGGACCGACCTGCTCTGATACCAATTGTAACACCCCACTTTCCCATTTTAAAATAAAGTACAAAATAATACTTAAAATCAGAGTTTTACACCAAGAGTGGAATGTCACATTAAAATCCAACAAATAAACTCCTTTATTAAATGAAATAGCGGAAATACTTTTTATTCATTCAACTCACGGCCATCTGCCAACAACTCATAAAAATTCCACATATAATCGTGGTTCACCAAAAGTACATCAAAAATGAGATACGTAACAAATGAAAGAATAACAATTAACAAATGTTTCAAAGTCCCCAAAATAGTTCTCGTGTTACGTATCAGAGCACTCCTATGGACTCGATCAGCAACACCAATATCCAAGCTACCTAAGTACCTGGATTATCTGTACTTCCGAAGAAGCACAGACACAACAACAACAAAGAGGTGAGAAATCACGTTCAAATATTATAGGTGAATATATATACATGATAACAAGGTAGCATCCATATATATATATATATATATATATATATATATATATATATATATATATATATATATATATATATATATATATCAATCAACAACACATCAACACAACCTACTGTCCAATATCACCAACAACATCAAATAGCAATGTAATGCAACTCAACACCATGAATGCGGTACCGACTCATTGGTTCATTCAATCGAACCCAGATAGATCACATACACCTCTACTTGGCAATGATCTATCCCTACCATTCTCCATATCGGAGTACGGATGAATCACATACACTCCTCCTGAGCAATGATTCATCCCACCAAAACACCATGAATATGCATGACTCAATTATGCGCAACCACACATCTATTCAAGCATGTTTACATTCACACGATCCTGCTGATCACATCCACATATATCATCAATCAACATGGTCAATGTTACTTCATATACAACCATACTCAATTAATCAATTAGTTAATTTAAAATTATTAAACTCATTATTTTCATCACCAATTTATTATCCCTCAACAACTGACTTCTACCCTCAACCTCTCAAACCATTAGAAATCGAAACCACCGCGAAAAGGGAAAGAAATCGCTAAAACGGTAAAATCCTGTACACTGCCAGCCCATACGCGTACCGACCCATGTCATACGCGTATGCCTCATTTCCTCGCTCATCCATACGTGTAAGGCTCCATCTGATACGCGTATGGCTCACCCTCCCCACTCTCCCCTACGCGTACTACCCATTATCATACGCGTACGAGTAGTGGCTCTTTTTCCAAGAAAATACCATTTTTAGATCCCCATACGCGTATGGCTACTCCATACACGTATTTCCTTGCCAAACATACGCAAACCATACGCGTACGGGCAGAGGGCCGTGTAATTCCCTCCTTTCCCACTTCTCTTACGCGTAAGGCTCCCTCCTCCTTGTTCTCATACGCGTACGGCCTCGTTTGCTACGCGTACGGCCAGATCTCATACGCGAACGGCCAGTGAGCTCATCTTTCTGCTCTCTGCTGCGTTTTCATCACTCGTTCACTCTCAACCAGTCCTATAATCTCTTCTATTTTGATTTTAGGTTCAATTCCTTTTTCTTTTACTTGTATCCTATGATTACTACATCAATTATGGATTCAACGCTTCGAATCGTCCCTCCAAAATATGAACAACCCACCACATACCAGATCAGATTCAAGCATCACAGTATTCATCAACAAGAAATTCAGAAATTACATGCCAGCAAATGTACGAATTCAGAATTCAATCCAACATACTCTACAATGCATCACAACACAATCATGGATATAAAATCCTACGGGATTAAGGAATTCCCACTACCCTATCATGAATAAATCACCAATATTTAACAGTTCCCCCCCCCCCCTTACCTCGAATTCTGCAGAAAATTGACAAATTGGGGAAGATGGTTCAAGCCCTAGCACACCTTGTTCTTTCTCTTCTCTTGGTTCTCTATTCTTCGTTAACCGTGCCCAAACCTTCTTATTTTCCTTGAACCTCTCTTAATTTCTTATTTTACTTAATTCCCAATAATAATAATAATATTTCTATTATTAAAATAATCATAATTATTATTTAATTATGTCTCTATTATTATTAGTCTAAGGTTTTATTCTAATAATATACCTTCTAAACCAAGGTCAACAAGTAAACGCACTCAGACACTCTCCCAAACAAGGACACACTTAAAGATTAATACAAGATGACTAAATAATTAAAATGGGTGTTACAGGCGGGGCCCGTTTTACCACCCCTTGTTGGGACAAATAGAGTAATAAATGATCTCAGATGAACTTAATTCTTACTCAAAGAGACTGACCTTTATTAATAAGTACAAGAAGAAATATTTTAGTAACATTAATAATTGATAAATGGGTAATAGAAGGCAAATCTCATTTGAGATATTTACTCTCATATATATATAGTACATATCCTATGAGAATGTGATTTTTATGTGAGAACATTAGAATGAATCTGAATCATTAGATTTTAAAATAAATTGTGGAGATTATATGTGGTTTTTGTTTTTCTCTCTCCTCCATTATTAAAATAAATGATGGAGGAGAGAGAAAAAAACTGACACATAATCTCCACCATTTATTTTAAAATATAATGGTTCAGATTCACTCTTTATACGTTCCATGTATATATATATATATATATATATATATATATATATATATATGGAACATATCTAGTGTCAATAATAAGTTATATGAGAATGTTAAAATGAATAAGAACCATCCAATTTAAAAAGGAAATGTTGAGATTAAAATATATTTTTAAAATTTAATTAATGATTTCTCTTTCCTATTAATGAGACATGATTTAGTGAAAACCACGATTTAATCTCAACCTTTCTTTTTTAAATCTGATGGTTCTTATTCATTCTCATATTCTCATATAATTTACTCATTCTCACTAGATATGTCATATATATATATATATAAGAATGATAAGAATAATTATTAGTCTTTAGATTGAAAATAAATGGTTGAGATTAAAAAGTTCATTTGAGGAACATGTGTGTCTCTTTCATATGAATAATAAATGATGAAAGAGACACATATGTTCCTTAAATGAACTTTTTTAATCTTAACCATTTATTTTTAATCCAAAGACTAACAATATTTTTACAGCTCTAAAAATGAAAATAAAACATAAAATCATCAGAGCTTGAAGATGACATATTTTTTATATGTTATTGGCTCCAAATCCAAAATCTCATAAATAATCTTTTATAGATATGAAAAAAATAAATAAAAGAGAAACAAAACTAGGGTCTTAAATCTATGAAACCTCAAAAGTATAAATGAGTTATAACACATTCAAAAGAGAAAAAAAATGGGAAAACGTTTCTAAGACGAAAAAGAACATAAAATAATCAAAGCTTAAAGATAACATACTTTTAATCCGTTATTGACTCGAGATCTAAAATCTCGTCAACAATCTTTTATAGACCTTAAGAAGAAAATGGAAGAGAAACAAAACTAGGATCTTCAATCTATGAAACCTCAAAAGTAGAAATGAAGTTATAACATATTCAAAACAGAAAAAAAGGAAAACGTTTCGAAGACGAAGAAGAACATAAAACGAATACATGAAGAAGATAAAACCATTTTACCTGTTATATGGAAGACAAAGGTTTAGGAGATGAAGATGTTGTTCGCTTAGATAGAAGACATAGTTGAAGTTTGGAAAGAGGAAGGAGAAGAAAATTAAAATGTGGAGTAAGAGAGAGGGCGTACAGAAAATCTGTAATTGTGAAATGTTGGACAGTGTGCACAATAATAGTCTGTCTAATTAGACATTTTTGGTTTACCAAAGTCGGGAATGGAAAGAGGGAGATGGGAACCAAACCAGAAACTAAAAAAGTAAAAATTAGTGAAAATTACTTAGAATGACCACATAAACATAATGGGTTATACAGAAAGGTAGAGGCCCTAATGTCATTTCGATGCAATTAGTTGTTACCATTTAACCATAAATTGAATTAGTTGGGAAAAATAGGTTTTGGACACTAAAAGCCCATATTTTGGACACATGTCGAAGCCAATGGTGAAGTTAAAGTTTTCATTTCCAGAGCCATTACTTTTTTTATATTATAGATGATTGAAGAGATGTCTTCTTGATTTGTATATGTGGCACAAAGACAATGAATTTATGACTCGTGAGATTAAAAATTTAACTTAAATAAACATATAATTTATGGTTTGTTGGACAATGAGATTGGACCAACCACTAATATTATTGGGTCTTATTATGTCACACAAATACTATTAACATACGGATTATGTTGGAAGTTATGAATTGGAAGATAAATGACATTAAAAGGGCTTATTAAGTCACATAATGTATGACATTATGAGTGTAATTAATCCTTCTCCATTTAACACTATGTAAGACAGAGGTTACTTAGGGAATACATATTATTCTATCATCATTATTCTAAGACATAAATTCTATTTTTGGAGAGTATCTCATTGCATTCTCGTCCTCCTATCTTTCGGTTCTCCCTAGTCACTAAAGTAAGGAGAAAACCTTGTTCAGTCCTTTCGTACAACATACACGGTGATCTGGTTATTACTCGTGGACCAACATTAGAGGAACGACGTTTGACGTTCTCGAAAATCTCTATTGGAAGTTAGCAACTTCATGGATTCACACATCAAATGTATACAATCTTATACTTTCTACGATTCATGTTGATATATGCATGATGATCTTGGGTTTAGATGTAAAGAATGAGATTCTTGAAATTCCGCTATAAGCATCTAAAATCCTACATTGGCCTGGTATCATAGCTTCTTGCATATATCAATATGAACATGGTGATGCTAACTTGTTCATAATTTTATTCAAAAGGAAATTATTCTTGAATTAGAATGCATAATTAAATGATGGTTTTAATTGATTGGAAGGTATAAAAGAGTTTTATACTTGTAATACCCTAATTTTTACCCCTAAGATCCCACATGTCATTTGTATTTTTGCATACCACAAACAAGATCACATATTGGTTCCCTCTTTGATAGGATTGGGCCTTGCAGGGATCTTTGAGTTTGTGTGCGTTTGATTTGCTTAATTTGTTTATATTTTACTAACCATTAATTAAAATCCAAAAAAATATTTTGTTTTCTTTCTCTAACATTTTCAGGGGAAAAACAGGTTAAAGATGCCAAAATAACAGTCCCACAGCTCGAATGAATTTTATCTGAGAAAAGTCAAAGTTGATATGCAATTAATTCGAAAATTATCTGATCAAAAGTTTCCAAGATTTAATGGATTATTATTCAAGAGACTCCAAGGTTCATGTGTTTATTTCCATGCCTTCTTTGACAAGCAAGAAAATCGAGCCAGAGCCAAGACAGCACATCAAAAAGCCATTTTTTTTTCATTTTTCACTGTGTTAATCGATTAACCTAATTGCACTGTGAAGTGGTTAATCGATTAACACGTGCAATTTTTGAAAAAAATGTGCCAAATTCAAATTCTGCAGCAATTGGCAACAATTTTCATCATTTTGATCACATGTGGAATATTCTAGACCATCTCATTTTAATTCCCTACATCATTTTGATCATTCCCCACCAAGTACCATCACTAATCACCACTCTTTTGTGATTTCCCTCCAAATTTGAATTTCAATCCTAATTTTGATCATCCAAGCCTAATTCCAAACCACCAAATTTCCAAGCCTAAACTCTATAAATAGAGGCTTCATTTCATTCATTCCACAAGCTTTTGATAGCCAACAAATCCCTTGCAATTTCTCTCCCCAAACCACAAATTCACCAAAGCTCTTCTTTCTTCTTTTGAAAGTTAACAAGAATTCACATTGAATCTTGTTTAACTTTGAGCTAAACCTTCATCCATTCTTATTTTTTTTCATCAATCACAGTATATCAAGGTTTTGGAGTGTAGATCTTGCTACAATTGGAAGGATTTTCTGATTTGGAGTGGTAATTCACTTTTCACCATTGTTGAAGCTTCATCTTCATCTTCCATAATGTAGATCCTTTGTTGATCTTGTTTGCTTGATCTTTGGATCTTGCAATATGTGTTAATTGCTGGTTTTTGCTGCTGTTTTACTCCAAAATTCGTGCACAATTGAATCCTTGATCCTAAGATGTTTGAAGAAATGAGTGATCAAGGATTTGGCAATTTTCAAACTGATTTTCTGCTGTTTTCACAGTGTTAATCGATTAACAAAAACTAGTACAATTAGGTTAATCGATTAACAGCTTGTTTTTGCGTAAAAAACTGGAAGTTTACACTGGTTAATCGATTAACATAATTACACTGTGAGTTGGTTAATCGATTAACCAGCATCTAGAATGTGAAAAATGCTTGTTTTTGGGACTGTTTTTGTTTTTTGCCATTTTCTTCCCTTTCCTTTGTTCTTAGCCTTAGATCACATATTTGTGTGGTTTAATTTGGCTTTCTCTTCATCTATTTCTCTTTTCTTTTGATCGATGAAAGTCTAAAAGATCTTGGAATTCCGTTGTTGAATTTCGATCAAGACTAGATTGTTACCACTTTTCTTTTCGTGCGGTAGTGCTTTCGGATGACGATCTATATATCATTCTTCTAGCCTACATTAGCACAAAGAGCTATTGACCGGCCTCATTGTAGGGTAATTACTCCGTAAATTACTCGGCGATTGCTTAACATAGCGCAATATTTGTCCCGTATCGAAAAACTATCAAGAATGGTTGATCATTTGTCTTATGGTTCAAAACTCATGAAACTTGTTGTTAGGAGGCTTTAGTCTTATCAATCCTCTAATGAGTTTCATCAACCTTGACCTAAGTGCAATTATTCAATTGTTATTGATCATTAACACTAACAACTAATCACTAACTTACTAACAATATTTTGTATTAATTTTGTTTATGTTTCCTTCTCGCTCCCTATCTCTTTTATTTTTATGCTTCATTTCATATCATGTTTATGCTTCCGCAATTTTTTCTTTGTCCGTTGGACACATGTTTATGTTTCCGCAATTTTCACTTTGTCCGTTGGACACATGTTTATGCTTATGCCTTTTTTTCTCTTTGTCCATTTGGACTCAAAAACATTAATAAAGGCTTAAACCATAAAAAACTTAATTCTCCTCATCTTGGACTATTGGTTACTATCCTATGCTTTGGAGTGATCTCTTTATGGACCTCTTTTGAAGTAATATTGGACTTATGGACCTAGAATTAGGACTTCTTATCCCTTTGCTTGGAGTATTGAATGAAGACTTGCCTTTATTGGCCAATTTGCTTAAGGATGGAATTCTTTTAATATTGCTTTGAAGTGGCTCCATTTTGGTTAGATCCTTCTTTTCCCTAGCTTTTATTTTATGCACTAGGATAGTCACTTCTTCTCCTCCCCATTCTTAAATTTTCAAAATCCTCTCTCTTTTTCAAAACCTTCTTGTTTTCAACTTAAAATCGCTTTCATAATAAAACCTTGACTTTTGTCAAGTGACTTTTAAAACTTTCTTTTCTTTAATAAATGTCAATCCATTTAACTATATTTTGACCATTTCATAAAAACATAAAAAAATATAAAACTCATTCAAATATTTTGTGCTTTTGTGCACCTTTTTTTCTTCTTAACTTTTTTCATAAGTTTAGACATGATTCATTTCTTTAAGCGGAATTATTCGCTTAGAAATGACGACTTGTCTTTACACTTAAAAATCAATCAAAACCTACAAATTTTTGTTCCTTGTACCAAGAACTACGGGGTTTTGATCCTACATTGCACATCGTGGGTACGTAGGCATGAGGCGATAAGTCTCTCCAAACACAAAAAATCTTAAAAAATAATTCTCCTCTCATCTCCTCAATCTCTTTACAAGCAAACCATTTTCAAACCAAAAAGCGGTAGATATTTCAAAGGGCTCCTATAGAGTACTATAGACGTTTTGGGTGCTAACATCTTCCCATTGCGTAACCAACCCCCCTTACCCATTCTCTGTTCGTTCTTGTTTTTTAGAACTTTTTAGGTTTTGTTCGCTCTTTTTCCTTTCCCTTTGTGGATAAAATAAAAGTGCGGTGGCGACTCTTGCTTAATTTTGAGTTAAGTTAATCAATAGCTTACACTCACAAATTTCCCCACTACAGAAAAGTGCCGACTCTGCTGGGGATCATCTTCCTTGAGGGGTTTAGCCTACTTTGATTTATTTACTGCTTTTTGTTTGATTTGCTTGTTACTTGTTTGTTCTGTTTGGGAGTTCCTCTGTGTGTGAGATAGGTCCTATACCCGGACCAGAGTACACTTTGAGATAGGAGGATAGTATAGTCAAGGGAACTTTGAAGGAGTCGAATCCTGAAAAAGAAGAACTTGAGAATCTATCCGCTCGGTGGTTGCCTCTTTGGAATTACTGATGCCGATCGAGCGATCAAGAAGGCATTACTTTTTCCATAGAATCCTATAACACTGAGGGTCGTAGTAACCCTTAACCTATCCTAGCCTTTTTAGTATCATAGCGCGGAAGCTATGAAGATGCAAATCTGACTTAGCTGCCACGCGATGCTACACTCAGGTTAGATTCTCTTGAGGATAACTACCAACCTCCGAGCAAATCAGTGTGCTGGTGTCTGATAGTGGATTGTGGACCCTGGGCACTTTGTTAGAACCACTATTTTCTGCAGGTACAATGAAGACAAAACCTTAGTACACACCTTTGTGGGATTGGTTCTTACCCTTGGCTTCATGCTCGTGACTTGAACCTTGACCCATGTGCTTTGTGTGATCTTGTTTGTGGGTGTTTCATTCATGCACTCATGCATTCATGAGCATTCTTTTGGAAGGTTTCAAGGAACTTAAAGGTGTTATTGCAAACATTGCAGGAACTTTTATTATGGATTTTGGAAGGAGAAGTACAAAGAAGTACACTTTCAAGAGTCCTAAATTAGAGGCTTTGAGAGAGCTAGTATCTTTGGTTGCTGATACCAAGAAGTTTGAGTCCAGATATGGAAGGCTTTTATCTCTCTTGAAGGTTGATTCGGCTGAAGGATTGCTTGCTACTTTGGTTCAGTGCTATGACCCTTTGCTTCATTGTTTCACCTTTCCTGATTATCAGTTGGTACCTACGCTAGAGGAGTATTCTCTCCTACTTGGTTTGCCTGTTTATGGTCGGATTTTCTCTGGTTTGGACCCCGCTCCCGAGCATGATGTTATTGCGAAGGCTACTCACTTGAAGGTTTCCGAGATTAAGGCTCACATGGATACCAAAGGAAAGATTCTAGGGTTACCCGCTAAGTTCTTGATAGATAGAGCTCATCACTTTGCTAGTGTGAAGAACACAGTTGCTTTTGAGTCTATTCTTGCCTTGCTTATTTATGGACTGTTCCTCTTCCCGAATGTTGAGAACTTTGTCGACATCAACGCTATTCAGATCTTCTTGATTGGGAATCCAATTCCCACTTTGCTTGCCGATGCTTACCATTCTATTCACCTCAGGAATTTACATGGTGAAGGGATTATTATTTGTTGTGCACCTTTGCTTTACAAGTGGTTTATTTCTCACTTGCCGAAGTCTGCAGCTTTCTGGAATCTCAAGGATGGTTTATATTGGTTGCAAAAAATCATGTCTCTCACTCATTCTGATATTGATTGGTGTAGCTGTGTTCCTTCTGGAGCGATGATTATTGATAGTTGCGGTGATTTTCCCAACGTGCCTCTTCTTGGTACAAAGGGAGGAATCAATTACAATCCGGTGTTGGCTCGTCGTCAGTTAGGATATCCTTTGCGAGAGGTACCGAAGAACATTCATTTGGCCGGTCTCTTTTTCAAGGAAGAAGAATCTCAGGTTGCTCTCAAGAGAGAAATTGTGGAAGCTTGGTGCAACATTCGTAGAAAAGGGAAGGAAAGTTTGGGAAATCCGAATTGTGTCTCTTCGGAACCTTACCTCCAGTGGGTTAAAAATAGAGCTATTACTTTGAAGATGCCTTATAAGCATCAGGAGCCTTTATCTCTAACTGATAAGAAGCCTATTCTCTACTTTATGGAAGACACAGAGAAGCTTCAGATCGCTTTGGCCGAGATGCAACAAGAGAGAGATGCATGGAAGAACAAGTATCAGATTGTTGAGTTAGAGAATGCAAGACTTCAAGAGCACTTCAAGAAGAAGAATGAAGATGAAGTTGCCAACAAGAAGAGAAAGGCGCAAGAGGATTTATTTTCCTCTCGCATTCAGCCAATTTCCGATATTCCGAAGAGTATAGAATCTCCTTAGAAGTTGATCGTCGATAAGTTGCTGATTGAGAAGACTCAGATGCAGGCCCACATCAAGAAGCTGGAAGATAGAGTTGGGACTTCTTCTTATAGGATTCTCTAGGGATCTAGTTTTCTTTATTCTCTATTGTTTTAGGATTCTTGAATTTGTACTTCCGAGATGTAATCTTTTCCATCATTAATGAATGAGATTTTGGTATTTCAGATAACAATGTTTGCAATATGCCTTATAATTCCTTGAAACTTTGCATTTGCATCTTGCACATCAAGCATCATTTTGCATTATTTCTTGCCTTTTTCCAGGTGTCTTATGTTTCCCTTTGATCTTCATTCAGCCAAGCTGTCGCACCGGTATAATACTCGAGCTAATCTGAAGAAAAAGATGGATCAATTGCAACAAGAGAACCGTGAACTTCGTAAAGAAGTATCAACTCTGAAGGACGGTTTGGAAAGACTCACTACTATGATGGAAGCTCTGGTGGCTACTCAGAATCATCCACCACCACCTCCTCCTCCGCTTTCAACTCCTGTGCAAAGGACAGTCATTTCTGAGATTGTCTCTACGCCCATCTCTGTGGCGCCTGCTAGTGTTCCTCAGTACTCCATGCCTCCTGGTTTCCCTTAGGGCAGGCCTCCTAACTTTGTTCCTGAGGGTTATCAACCACCACCACCTCCTGAAATTCCAGTTGTTCCTACTGTTCAACCTATGATGACTGTACCACCGCCTGTGGTTCACACTGTTCCTTTTGGTGAAGAACAGATTTTCCATACTGCTCCAAGTGAAAATGCCAGTGCTTATGATAGAATGGAAGAGATTCAAGACCAGTTTGCTGAAATTCAGAAATAGATCAAAGCTCTGAGAGGTAAAGAGCTATTTGGAAAGAATGCTCATGAGTTATGCTTGGTTCCTAATGTGAAGATCCCGCATAAGTTCAAAGTCCCTGACTTTGAAAAGTATAAGGGTAACTCTTGTCCGATGAGTCATTTGACTATGTATGCTCGTAAGATGTCAGCTCAGAAGGATAATGATCAGCTTCTCATTCACTACTTTCAAGATAGTTTGTCTGGTGCAGCTTTGAAATGGTATATGGGACTCGACAGTACTCGAGTTTGCACTTTCGAAGATTTGGGTGAGGCGTTTGTGAAACAGTATAAGTATAATGTGGATATGGCTCCTGATCGTGACCAGCTTCGGGCAATGGCTCAGAAAGATAAGGAGACATTCAAAGAATACGCGCAAAGGTGGCGCGAGATTGCTGCTCAGATCAGACCTCCTTTGGAAGAAAAGGAGATGACCAAGATTTTTCTGAAAACTCTGAGTTCTTTCTATTATGAACGTATGATTGCTAGTGCCCCAAGTGATTTCACTGAGATGGTTAATATGGGGATGAGATTGAAAGAGGGTGTCTGATGCGTATTTTTTCGCAAGTGTACGAACGTGTCAGAGTAATATAAAAGATTATCGTATCCACAGAGACCAAGTGTCAATCTATCGCTATCTATTGTTAAGGTGTGTATCTAAGGTGATTGAAAATAGTAGTTTTGAAGAGTGCACGGTAGTAAATAAAGTAATTAAAATTAATTGATAAAGACAGGTTCGAATGCAATTCACACAACCAATTGATAATCCAAGTACTTGCTAATAGAACTACTTACGGGCAATGTTTTCTACTTTGAAAAGAACTAATTTAACAGGAACTGTCGCTTTCGCGTATTCAGAACCGAGTTGTACCCCCTAATCAAACCCTCTTATTGTCACGGATAAAAAGGCGCGCATTGCGTTAGAGTAGTAAACCTATTTTTAAGAAATATAGTATCTTGACCAAGTTGAAAAGTACTTTAACCTGGATTTTCTAAAAAAAAGAGGTTCTTACGAACCAGACTTTAAACTTCTTAACGCGTCCGAAAATGGTTTTAAAATCTCTTTTCCTTTTAGATTAAAAACTCCTAATAAACTAAACAAAGCGCTTTCGCTGTTTTTGAAATAGTTTAAAAACAATTAAGTTTAGATAGGCGTTGGACGGCTTTCGATCTTACCCAACGGAATTTAAGAACAGGAAAACTTATATTGAAAGTTAAAATAGCCCTTAAGTGTTTCCACTAACAATTGTACAGATTATCGGTTCGGTTATGATCTTCACATTCTAACCTTTATAAAATTAGCCAGACATGGTAAAGTAAAAGTTCATTTTTAGATTTTTCATAAGAAAGGGTATTTAAGTGCGAGTACGGAAAGTAAATGAAAGTAGTGCGAGTGCGGAAAGTAAACGGAAGTAGTGCGAGTGCGGAAAGTAAACGAAAGTCATGCGAGTGCGGAAAGTAAACGAAAGTAATGCGAGTGCGGAAAATAAATGAAATTAAAAGACAGTGCAATAAATAAAGTTGACAAAAGGTAAAGTAATAAAACCTGCTCCAATCGGAGTGGTTGAATAAAACGCGAACTGAAAGTAAAATGGCGGCAGGATTAACTTCCTTCCAGAGTGCTCCAAGACTTAATCTCACAGGCTCTTACAGACTCGATCTCTCGAATGTAGTAACCCCTAGCATTTGAATTTGGGAGGGAACTCGTTTTGTTCTTGTGGCGCCCGCCACAACACCATGGCGCCCGCCATGAGTGTAAAGTTGCTTGGGCAGTTGGAGATCGTGGGGAAAAACAGTTGGGAGGAGTTTGAGACATGGCCACGTCATGGAAGACCCTGTGGCGGCCGCCATAGTGGATGCCATAAGTGCAAAATGCTGATTTTCTCTATTTTAGCTCATTTCGGCTCCTTTTTCGCTCCTTTTCTCGCTCGGGGCTCCGATTAGACTAAAAACCTGAAAACAAAGAAAAACATAATAATAACATAATAAAATGACATTAAAAGACTAAGAATGCATGCGAAATCGGAGTCAAAAATACGGTGAAATTCAGTGTCATCAAATTCTCCCACACTTAGACCTTTGCTTGTCCTCAAGCAAAACATTTAAAGCTCAAAGTAAGAAAACTAGTGCTGACACGTGATTCGGGCAAAAAGGGCTTCTAAGTTCAAGTCAGGATGCAGTGACAGGTACTAAGTGAACCAAGGGTATCGTAATGACACTTATCCGCAGAGGCGGACATAAACTTCATTCTTATATTAATCAATCGTATCATCCCACAATAACTAGGCCTACCTCTTCATCTCTTTTTGGGTCCTTTTCATTCAGGCGCAATCACATTAAGCCCGTTATCCGTACATGTTTCATAGTAGAGTGACCTGTTAGTGATTCTGATCCAAAACATAGGGTTTCTGGCACATAAGACTGTGTAAACCCTTTTATTTAACCCAAATGCAGTTGTGGGGGATCGGATCGTAATCCGCCCTACCGAGTTCAGCGCCAGATACCTCTGAACCAACTAACAATGGGTGAGCTAAAATTATATATATATATATATATATATATATATATATATTTGTGGCAACAATTCAACTTTTTGGTTTAAACGACCTTGTGAGGGTCATCTATCCGGAGTTTGCCTTTTTCTTTATTTATTTTACTGGATCATTCACTTATGTTCACCAGTCCCCTACGTAGAACATGCTTAGGCCGGAGCTGACTGCTGAAATAAACTACTTAGGACAAATTTGGAAATGATAATTAAGGCCATGGTACATGGGGTTTTGGAATGATTCCTATATTCGTGAAGTCTACGGTGCTAAAACGATACTAATGTTTCAAAAAGTTCACCTAAGTCACCACATCCTAATCCAAACCTGTCTTAAAGCCCAAAAAACGTGTAGAACAACAATGTTTTCTTTTTGCAAAAAAATTTTTTTTTTTTTTTTTTTTTAGGGCTAAAGAAATGGGGAAAAATGAGGGTGCACTAGGGATACACTGTACTGGTGACTCGTCAGACTCATGGATTTTCTAGAAAAAAGACATAGACAAAAACAAGAAATAAACAACTAACTAAAAAATGGAAATAGAAAGCAATAAAATCCCCTCCCACACTTAAATCGAACATTGTCCACAATGTTTCGAAATAAGATAAGGAGAGTAACCTGTAAAACTACTGATGTGGACCACTGGTGCCCTCGTCGTCCTGCTGGGAGTGCCTGGGACGACGGGATCTGCTACGATGCTGGTCTCTCCAGTCCAATCGGGCTGATAAGGCTGCCTGGGCATCTCTGACCTGTCGAAGGTTACCTAGAACGGAACCTTGAGTAGTCTCCATAAGCTGGGTCATGAACACTGGTCATCATCGGATCAGGCAGCAAAAAGTAATGAACAGCCTCGTTGTCGATCAACAATCTGAACTGGTTGGGGTTTGCAGAGGCTCTCCTTATCAACCCTCTGTCTAGGCAGAAATCAACGTCCATGGTGGTGTATTCACTGAAAACCCTAAGATGTAACAACTTACGCGATAGGCCTAAAGCGGCAGCAATCTAGGTAACAATACCTCCCACAGGAATAATACCTACTGATGACCTGGCAATACTGCTAAGACCTTTCAGCAGAAAGTTCCCACATGCCACAGGACGTGATTGGGTCGCACAAAACAGTAGAAAGATCTCCTCTTCACTAAGCAAGGTCTCAGCATCTGGCAATCCAAAGAAAGAGTGAGCTATGATCATCTGAAAATACCTCAATGCAGGGTTGTGGATAACATGTGAGAACTGGGTGGAAGGATCCTGACTCCCTCCACCAGAGATATCACTCCAGAACTTCTCCACTTCCCTACTCAGAAAGTATCCCATAGGTGTCTCAGGAATAGCATCAGGGTCGTCTGAAAACCTAATAAATCACCAAACTCCTTATGAGTGAAGGAGTACTCAGTCCCAAATAACCTGAAAATAGCACATCCATCTGGTCCGGCCCAGGGGTCATAAGAAAACGAGCTGAGGAACTCCAAAGTGAGGTTCCTATAGGTGTTGTTCAGGTCGTCGAACTGGTCCCATTGAAGCTGGTGGCATAAGAATCTGACACTAGGCTCAATGCCTAAAGCCTCCATGCAAGCCTGATCTGGGTACCTCGTAGGTGCCATAGGACGCCTGAAGTGGACAAAGTAACGCTCTCTCTGGGCGTCATTCCTGAAAGTCACATGCATGTCGTCAAAATTCTGCATTCTGCACAGAGTTAGGAAGAAGGTCCTGTAAAACACAAACATTTCAAACATTAGTCCTGACAAAATATAACAAGAAATAAAATAAAACAAAATGTAGAAAAAGTAAATAAGGTAAGAAAATCATGGGTTGCCTCCCATGCAGCGCTTGTTTAACGTCGTTAGCTTGACGACTGGAACTTATACATCTCTTGTCGGGATTGGTGGATCACTTAGAGTGTGGCTGGAGTAGGTTGTTGGAATGTCTCCTCCTTCGTAGAGCTTCAGTCTTTGTCCATTGACGATGAATGGTTTACATGTCTCGTTTTTTATTTCAACAGCTCCAGACCTCAGAATTTTTGATACTTTGAAGGGGCCAGTCCATCTTGAACGGAGCTTTCCTGGGAAGAGCCGTAGCCTAGAATTGAACAGGAGAACAGGGTCGCCTAAGTTGAAGTCTTTTCTTACGATTCTTTTGTCGTGCCAAGCTTTTGTTCTTTCTTTGTATATTATGGCATTCTCGTAGGCTTGCTGTCTGAGTTCTTCCAATTTGTGGATGTCAAGGATACGTTTCTCACCAGCAGTTAGGTAATCCAAATTCAAAGTTTTAATGGCCCAATAGGCCTTATGCTTTAACTCAAAAGGTAAATGACAAGATTTTCCATAGACTAGTTGGTAGGGGGTTGTTCCTATAAGGGTTTTGAAAGCGGTTCTGTAGGCCCATAAAGCCTCTTGAAGCTTTTGCGACCAATCTTTTCTGGATACAGAGACAGTTTTTTCTAAAATTTGTTTAATCTCCCTATTAGATACTTCCACTTGGCCACTAGTCTGTGGGTGATATGGTGTTGCTACTCTATGCTTAACTCCATACTTGCTTAAAAGCTTATCAAATATTCTTGATATGAAGTGAGATCCTCCATCACTTATAACTAAACGGGGCGTTCCAAATCTGGGGAATATATAATTTTTAAATAATTTAATCACTACTCTAGTGTCGTTTGTGGGTGCAGCTATCGCTTCAATCCATTTAGACACGTAGTCTACTGCAACTAAGATATACTTGTTTCCTAAAGATGGCGGGAATGGTCCCATGAAATCTATACCCCATACGTCGAAGAGTTCTACTTCTTGGATGTTTCTTAAAGGCATTTCGTCGCATCTTGAAATATTTCATGTGCGTTGGCATCTATCACATTTGACAATGTAAGAATGGACATCACGCCACATGGTAGGCCAGAATAGGCCAGCTTGAAGAATCTTGGCGTAGGTCTTAGAGGTGCTTGCATGTCCACCATAAGGCGCAGAGTGACAATGCTGAATTATACTTTCTACCTCGTCTTCTGGAACGCAACGGCGGAAAATGCCATCTTTACCTCTCTTGAAAAGAAGTGGCTCGTCCCAATAGAAGTTTCTAACATCACTTAAGAACTTCTTCTTCTTGTGGTAATCGAGATCAGGGGGTATGATATCAGCAGCTAGGTAATTAACAAAATCAGCGTACCAGGGCACGTTACTTACAGCTAAGGATTTTTGGAAGTGCTCATGAGGGTCTGGTTTTTTATCTTCAATGGTTTCCAACTGGGCTATCAGTCTATCATAGGCAAAATCATCATTTATGGGTACTAATTCAGGATTCAGGTATTCTAGCCTAGATAGGTGATCGGCTACTACATTTTCTGTGCCTTTTTTATCTCGGATATCTAAGTCGAACTCTTGTAGCAACAAAATCCATCGAAGTAACCTGGGTTTAGCATCTTTTTTACTTAGTAGGTAACGGATAGCAGCATGATCGGTGTAAACTATAATTTTGGCTCCTACTAGATATGATCTAAATTTGTCTATAGCGAAAACTACCGCTAGGAGTTCTTTCTCGGTTGTTGCGTAATTGAGCTGGGCGGCGTCTAGGGTTCTACTGGCATAATATATTACATGTAATCTTTTATCTTTTCTCTGACCTAGAACGGCTCCTACAGCATAATCACTGGCGTCACACATTATCTCAAACGGTTCAGACCAATCAGGGGGTTTCATAATGGGTGCTGAAATCAATGTTTGCTTCAAAAGGTTGAATGCTTCATTGCATTTTTCATCAAAGATGAATTCAGCATCTTTCATTAACAGGCCAGTTAAAGGTTTTGTTATTTTGGAGAAGTCCTTGATGAAACGGCGGTAGAATCCAGCGTGTCCAAGGAAACTTCTAACTTCCCTGATAGTCTTGGGTGGTTTTAGGTTTTCTATAACTTCTATTTTTGCTTTATCTACCTCTATACCTCTTTCGGAGATTATATGTCCTAAAACAATCCCTTCAGTCACCATGAAATGGCATTTTTCCCAATTCAGTACAAGGTTCACCTCCACACATCTTTCCAGGATTTTCTTGAGGTTGATAAGACAATTTTGGAAATCAAAACCGCAAACCGAGAAATCATCCATAAATACTTCCATGATTCCATCTAGATAATCTGCAAAGATTGACATCATGCAACGTTGGAAAGTAGCAGGGGCATTACAGAGTCCAAAAGGCATTCGTCTGTAGGCAAAAGTTCCAAAAGGGCATGTAAAGGTAGTTTTTTCTTGATCTTCTGGATGTATAGGTATTTGGAAGAATCCCGAATACCCGTCTAGATAGCAGAAGTAAGAATGTCTGGCAAGACGTTCTAACATCTGGTCTATGAACGGTAAAGGGAAATGATCCTTCCTAGTTACTTTATTTAACTTTCTATAGTCTATGCACATACGCCAACCTCCTTCTATCCGCTTTGCTATTTGTTCACCTTTCTCATTTTGCACAACTGTGATGCCTCCCTTCTTGGGTACCACATGCACAGGGCTCACCCACTTACTGTCCGAGATCTGATATATTATACCTGCTTCTAGCAACTTCAGAACTTCCTTCTTGACAACATCACTCAGTATAGGGTTTATCCTTCTCTGGTGCTCTCTGGAAGGTTTTGAATCTACTTCGAGCGAAATCCGATGCATGCATACGGATGGACTTATACCTTTCAGATCAGAGATATTATATCCTAAGGCTGAGGGATATCTTCGTAAAACGTCCAAGAGTTGATCTGTTTCTTTTTGTCTCAAGGCAGCACTAACTATAACCGGACGATTCATTTCTTCATCAAGAAACTCATATCTCAGGTTCTTAGGCAGTTCCTTAAGTTCCAAGGCTGGTTTAATAGGGCAAGGCATAGGATCTGGGGTAAGGGATAAACATTCGTAAAGGTTATCATCGATGTAGGGTTTCTTATAATTGTCATCTTCCAAAATAAGAGCTGATGGCAGCTTAATTGTTTCAATGACTTCTTCTTGCTCTAACTCCCTAACACATTCATCAATGATATCTATCGCATAACACGCGTCTCCTATTATAGGTGCCATAAGAAATTTTGAAAGTATAAATTCTATCTTCTCGTTCCCTACCTCAAAGGTTAGCTTCCCCTTTTTGACATCTATTATGGCTCCAGCAGTCGATAAGAATGGTCTACCTAGAAGAATTGGTATGTCATCATCTTCTTTAATGTCCATGACAACAAAATCAGTAGGGATAAACAGCTGACCTATCCTAACAGGGACGTCTTCAAGTATGCCTATCGGATATTTAACAGATCTATCGGCTAATTGAAGTGACATCTTGGTAGGTTGCAACTCTCCTAAATTTAACCTTTCGCAAACCGCTAAGGGCATTAAGCTCACACTAGCTCCTAAGTCTAGAAAAGCTTTTTCGATGACATGACTCCCCAAAATACAAGGAATGGAAAAATTTCCAGGATCTTTATCCTTTTTTGCTAATTTATTTTCGGCAATAGAATTACATTCCAAGGGTTTCAGATCATCAAGTCTACGTTTATTGGTAAGGATGTCTTTTAGAAACTTTGCGTAGGATGGTATTTGGGTAATGGCTTCTGTGAACGGGATTTCTACGTGAAGTTTTTCTATAACTTTAATGAATTTCTGATACTGATTATTGATCTGGGTTTGTTTAAGTCTTTGCGGATATGGTATTGGTGGTTTGTATGGCGGGGGTGGTATATAGGTTTTGTCTTTGGGTTCTTCTCCTTTTTCTTGACTTTCCTGGTTTACAGATTCCTCTGGTTTCTTCTTTTTATCTGGGATGTTGTCATCTTCCTCAGAAGTTTTGGGATCACTCAACCTTGGGTTACAAGGTTCATCATAGGCGGTCCCACTTCGTAGGGTGATGGCATTTGCTTGTCCTTTCGGGTTTTGTTGAGGTTGTCCAGGGAATTGTCCTCCAGGTGTGGTCTGAGGGGCTTGGTTTAAAGCTACCTGCGAGATTTGGGTTTCAAGCATCTTATTGTGAGTGATTATTTGGTCAACCTTGGTTCCTAACTGGGTAATTAGTTCGTTAACATGAACGTTTTGGTTCATGAACTCCTTGTTTTGTTGGATTTGAGCAGCGACAAAATTATCCACGATTTTCTCAAGGCTCGGTTTTGGTGGTACAGGTTGCATAGGTTGATTTGATCTTGGGGCTTGATAACTTGATTGTCTCGGAGGGGCAGTATTTTGGATAGGGTTATTATTCTTATAGGAAAAGTTTGGGTGATTCTTCCATCCAGGGTTATAGGTATTTGAAAATGGGTTCCCTTGGGTGTAGTTCACTTGTTCAGAGCTGGTCTCGTTTAACAGACTATATTCTGCGGATTGGTGTCCTTTCGTCCCACATATCTCACAATCTGACGAAACTGCGGCTGCAGTATTCGGGGTTGTACACATATGCTCAACTTTTAGGGCTAATGCGTCCATTTTAGCTTGCATCATGTCTATAGAGCTTAACTCATGTATTCCTCCTTGGGCTTCCTTCTTTTCCACTGTCGCTCGTTCTACTCCCCATGATTGATGGTTTTGGGCCATATCTTCGATAAGGGCACTAGCTTCAGGGTAAGGTTTGTTCATCAGTGCGCCACCTGCGGCGGCGTCGATGGTCATCTTAGTGTTATAATGAAGTCCATTATAGAAGGTTTGAATGATTAACCAATTTTCTAAACCATGATGTGGGCATGCTCTTAACAACTCTTTATATCTCTCCCAGGCTTCGAACAACGATTCTCCTTGGTTTTGGGTAAATCTAGTTATTTGGTTTCGAAGAACAGCGGTCTTACTCGGGGGAAAATATCTAGCAAGGAATACTTTTCTAAGGTCTTCCCAACTTGTTATGGAATTTGGTGGAAGGGAATCTAACCAAGATAGGGCCTTATCTCTAAGGGAAAAAGGAAATAATCTTAAGCGAATCGCCTCAGGAGGGGCTCCATTGGTTTTAAAGGTGTCTGCTAGTTGGAGAAAGTTTTTCAAATGTTGGTTTGGGTTCTCTGTAGCAAGACCTGCGAATTGTCTCTGCTGTACTAACTGCAGCAGGGATGGTTTAAGTTCAAAATTGTTAGCTGGTATGGCTGGATTTACTATACTAGAACTAGGTTCCTCGTTGGATGGTTGGGCGAAATCCTTAAGAGGTCTTTGATTTTGATCTTCGGCCATAGCTTTCCTAAGTTTACAGAAATATAAACGTGCGCGAGCGTAACGTTCTGGTTCCGCTAGAGGGTCTACTAAACTTCCGGTACTACGAGTTTTTCGCATTGACCGGCGGGTAACTTCCTTAGTCTAAACGGTATAACAACAGGGTACGAAATTTGACGAAATTGGTCCCCGGCAACGGCGCCAAAAACTTGATGCGTATTTTTTCGCAAGTGTACGAACGCATCAGAGTAATATAAAAGATTATCGTATCCACAGAGACCAAGTGTCAATCTATCGCTATCTATTGTTAAGGTGTGTATCTAAGGTGATTGAAAATAGTAGTTTTGAAGAGTGCACGGTAGTAAATAAAGTAATTAAAATTAATTGATAAAGACAGGTTCGAATGCAATTCACACAACCAATTGATAATCCAAGTACTTGCTAATAGAACTACTTACGGGCAATGTTTCCTACTTTGAAAAGAACTAATTTGACAGGAACTGCCGCTTTCGCGTATTCAGAACCAAGTTGTACCCCCTAATCAAACCCTCTTATTGTCACGGATAAAAAGGCGCGCATTGCGTTAGAGTAGTAAACCTATTTTTAAGAAATATAGTATCTTGACCAAGTTGAAAAGTACTTTAACCTGGATTTTCTAAAAAAAAAAGGTTCTTACGAACCAGACTTTAAACTTCTTAACGCGTCCGAAAATGGTTTTAAAATCTCTTTTCCTTTTAGATTAAAAACTCCTAATAAACTAAACAAAGCGCTTTCGCTGTTTTTGAAATAGTTTAAAAACAATTAAGTTTAGATAGGCGTTGGACGGCTTTCGATCTTACCCAACGGAATTTAAGAACAGGAAAACTTATATTGAAAGTTAAAATAGCCCTTAAGTGTTTCCACTAACAATTGTACAGATTATCGGTTCGGTTATGATCTTCACATTCTAACCTTTATAAAATTAGCCAGACATGGTAAAGTAAAAGTTCATTTTTAGATTTTTCATAAGAAAGGGTATTTAAGTGCGAGTGCGGAAAGTAAATGAAAGTAGTGCGAGTGCGGAAAGTAAACGGAAGTAGTGCGAGTGCGGAAAGTAAACGAAAGTAATGCGAGTGCGGAAAGTAAACGAAAGTAATGCGAGTGCGAAAAATAAATGAAATTAAAAGACAATGCAAGAAATAAAGTTGACAAAAGGTAAAGTAATAAAACCTGCTCCAATCGGAGTGGTTGAATAAAACGCGAACTGAAAGTAAAATGGCGGCAGGATTAACTTCCTTCCAGAGTGCTCCAAGACTCAATCTCACAGGCTCTTACAGACTCGATCTCTCGAATGTAGTAACACCTCAATGTGAAGCGATTACCACTATTACACTGATATATGCTTATGAACAACTAAGCTTGGATGAAGAAAAACGAAAATCTAAAGTCCTATTTATAGGCAAGGAAACATGTGGAAAAGACAAGGATGCCCCTAGCATTTGAATTTGGGAGGGAACTCGTTTTGTTCTTGTGGCGCCCGCCACAACACCATGGCGCCCGCCATGAGTGTAAAGTTGCTTGGGCAGTTGGAGATCGTGGGGAAAAACAGTTGGGAGGAGTTTGAGACATGGCCACGTCATGGAAGACCCTGTGGCGGCCGCCATAGTGGATGCCATAAGTGCAAAATGCTGATTTTCTCTATTTTAGCTCATTTCGGCTCCTTTTTCGCTCCTTTTCTCGCTCGGGGCTCCGATTAGACTAAAAACCTGAAAACAAAGAAAAACATAATAATAACATAATAAAATGACATTAAAAGACTAAGAATGCATGCGAAATCGGAGTCAAAAATACGGTGAAATTCAGTGTCATCAGTGTTCGTGAGGGATGTTTGTCGAAAGATGGCAATTCTACTGAAAGTTCCAAAAAATATAGTGGAGGATTTGCCAAAAAGAAAGAAGGAGAGACCAATGTCATTTCTCGAGAAAGGTATAGAATACCTCGCAATAGAAACAATCAGTGTCAGCAATATGTTGCATCTGTTACTCATGTTATCAGTTCATCTCCTGTTGTTCAGGCAGCTCCTGTTCAGCAACAACGTTCTAATCAGCCAAACAATCAATGGGGCCGTTTTCAGAAGGATTTTGATCTGATTCCGATGACCTACACGAAATTGCTTCCTTGTTTAATTAAGAAGAATCTTGTTTAGACTCGTCCACCGCCTGCTGTTCCAAAAGATTCACCATGATGGTATAAGCCTGAAGCTCATTGTGCTTTCCATTAGGGAGGAGCCGGGGCATGACACAGAGAACTGTTATCCATTGAAGATGGAAGTTCAAAGGTTGGCTAGGAGTGGTATTTTGTCTTTCGAAGATTCCAACCCTAATGTCCAATCGAATCTGCTGCCTAATCATGGCAAGGCGTCTGTCAATATGGTTCAAGATTGTCCTAGTGAAGATCTTTCTACGGCTGCAATTCTTGAAGATGTCCCTGTAGGCTACATCCTATTTGGTTCTGAAGATGACGTCATTCCTGCTGAAGATTGGGAGCCTTATTTGGAAGACCCCGGGTATATGTCCCCAGAGGATGCATATGTGCCTTTTTATTCCCCTCGGAAGAAGTTTAAGCAACCTGAATATGAAGTCAGTGCCATCATTGAAGATGATAAAGAGGAAGAACTTCCCAATTTCGTGACACATGGTCAAATCTGCCAGAATTGGATAGTTGTTGATGTTCCCACTGTTGTTCATATTTCAAAGTAATTTGTTTTTGTTTCTTTCAAAAATCCTTTCACTCTGCCCAAGGTGAAAGTGAATTTGTGAGGGCTTTGTTTCAAATTTTATCATCGTCAATAAAATGTTATTTTGTTTATCCATATTATGTTTTCCCTTTTTTCTTTATTTCTGAAAAATGGTAACATAAAAAACCAAAAAAATATATATTGATGTGGTAATCACTTTTATCTGCATGATACTTGCACTTTTTGTTCATATTCTAAAATCAAACATAAATCATTGTGCAGATTGATTGTTAAACCCATTGAAAACAATGACCCTATGCCCTCTCCTAACTTTGAATTCCTTGTGTTTGGAGCTGAAGAAGAGGGTATTGAGGAGATTCCAGATGAAATTTCTCGGTTGCTTGAGCACGAGGAAAAAGCCATTCAGCCTCATGAAGAGCCGTTGGATTTGGTTAATTTGGGTTCAGATGATGATATAAAAGAAGTCAAGACTGGGGCACTGCTTCAGTCAGATGTTAAGAAGAGGATTGTGGAGCTTCTTAGAGAATATGTTGATGTGTTTGCTTGGTCTTATCAAGACATGCCTGGTCTTGATACTGATATTGTGGAGCATAGATTTTCGTTGAAGCCTGAATGTCCACCGGTGAAGCAGAAATTGAGAAGAACTCATCCCGACATGGCGGTGAAGATCAAATAGGAGATTCAAAAGCAGATTGATGCTGGTTTTCTTGTGACTTCTGAGTATCCTCAATGGGTGGCCAATATTGTGCCTGTTCCAAAGAAAGATGGAAAAGTCCGAATGTTCGTTGACTATAGAGATTTGAATAAAGCGAGTCCAAAAGATGATTTTCCATTGCCACACATTGATATGTTGGTAGATAATACTGCTAAAGTCAGTATCTTTTCTTTTATGAATGGATTTTCCGGTTATAATCAAATAAAGATGGCACCCGAGGATATGGAAAAAACAACATTCATTACACCCTGGGGAACATTCTGTTACAGAGTGATGCCCTTCGTTTTGAAAAATGTTGGGGCAACATACCAGAGAGCTATGACTACTTTGTTCCATGATATGATGCATAAAGAAATTGAGGTCTAAGTGGATGATATGATTTGTAAGTCGAAGACTGAAGAAGATCATATTGAGTACTTATTGAAGTTGTTTCAACGTTTGAGAAAGTTTAAGCTCCATTTAAATCCTAATAAATGCACTTTTGGTGTCCGTTCTGGAAAGTTCTTGGGCTTTATTGTCAGCCAAAAAGGCATTGAAGTTGATCCTGGTAAAGTTAAAGCTATTCAGGAAATGCCTGCGCCCAAAACAGAGAAACAAGTAAGGGGATTCTTGGGACGTTTGAATTACATCTCCCGATTTATATCCAATATGACTGCCACATGTGCGCCGATCTTCAAGCTTCTTCGCAAAGATCAGGGTTGTGTCTGGACAGAGGATTGTCAGAAAGCTTTTGAAAGAATTAAAGAGTATCTACTTGAACCTCCGATTTTGTCTCCCCCTGTGGAAGGAAGACCCTTGATCATGTATTTGACCGTGCTGGAAGAGTCTATGGGCTGTGTTCTAGGTCAACAAGATGAATCTGGTCGAAAAGAATTTGCCATTTATTATTTGAGCAAGAAGTTCACCGATTGTGAGTCTCGGTACTCAATGCTTGAAAAGACATGTTGTGCTTTAGCTTGGGCTACCAAGCGCCTCCGCCAGTATATGTTGAATCATACAACTTGGTTGATATCCAAAATGGATCCAATCAAGTATATCTTTGAAAAGCCTGCTTTAACTGGGAGGATTGCTCGTTGGCAAATGTTGTTGTCAGAATATGATATCGAGTACCGAACTCAAAAAGCGATAAAAGGGAGTGTTTTGGCTGACCATTTGGCACACCAGCCAATTGATGATTATCAACCTATCAGGTTAGATTTTCCTGACGAGGATGTGATGTATCTAAAGGTAAAAGATTGTGAAGAACCATTACTTGATGAAGGGCCTGAGCCTGGATCCCGTTGGGGTTTGATTTTTGACGGAGCTGTCAATGAGTATGGCAATGGTATTGGGGCAATAATTGTTACTCCTCATGGTTCTCATATTCCTTTCACTGCAAGGTTGGTGCTCCCTTGCACAAATAATGCGGCTGAGTATGAAGCATGTATTATGGGCTTGGAAGAAGCCATTGATTTAAGAATCAAGATTCTTGATGTATACGGAGATTCAGCCCTAGTGATTAATCAAATTAAAGGAGAATGGGAGACACGTCAACCTGATTTGATTCCTTATCGAGATTATGCAAGAAGGTTGTTAACTTTCTTCAATAAGGTTGAGTTTCACCATGTACCCAGAGTAGCAAATCGAATGGCAGATGCCTTAGCAACTATATCCTCCATGATTGTGGTGAATCGGTGGAATGATGTGCCCAAAATTGATGTTATGCGGCTTGATAGGCCAGCTCATGTATTTGTGGTTGAAGAGGTTGTTGATGATAAACCGTGGTATTATGATATTAAATGCTTTCTTCAAGATCAAGAGTACCCGCTTGGGGCATCCAAGAAAGATAAGAAGACTTTGAGAAGATTGGCTGGCAGCTTCTTCTTGAACGATTATGTGCTGTATAAAAGGAATTATGACATGGTCTTGCTCAGATGCATGGATAGACACGAAGCAGATGGGTTAATGAAAGAAATTCATGAAGGATCTTTTGGTACCCATGCCAATGGGCATGCAATGGCTAAGAAGATGTTGAGGGCGGGTTACTATTGGCTGACAATGGAATCTGACTGTTGCAAATTCGTGAAGAAGTGCCATAAGTGCCAGGTTTATGCTGACAAAATTCATGTGCCTCCAACTCCTCTCAATGTTATCTCTTCTCCATGGCCTTTCTCCATGTGGGGCATTGATATGATTGGAATGATTGAGCCTAAAGCGTCAAACGGACACCGTTTCATATTAGTGGCTATTGACTATTTTACCAAGTGGGTTGAAGTGGCATCATATGCCAATGAGACCAAGCAAGTAGTGGTCCGGTTTATCAAGAATCAAATCATTTGTCGGTATGGTGTTCCGAGCAAGATTATCACTGATAATGGGTCGAATCTGAATAACAAGATGATGAAGGAATTATGCGATGAGTTTAAGATTGAGCATCATAATTCTTCTCCTTACAGACCTAAGATGAATGGGGCTGTTGAAGCTGCTAATAAGAATATTAAGAAGATTGTTCAGAAGATGGTTGTTACTTACAAGGATTGGCATGAGATGCTCCCTTTTGCTTTGCATGGGTATCGTACATTCGTCCGCACTTCAACAGGGGCAACCCCTTTTTCTCTTGTTTACGGTATGGAAGCAGTGCTCCCAGTAGAAGTTGAAATCCCTTCTATGAGAGTTTTGATGGAAGCTGAATTGTCCGAGGCTGAATGGTGCCAAAGCAGATATGATCAGTTGAATTTGATTGAAGAGAAAAGAATGACGACCTTGTGTCATGGCCAATTGTATCAACAGAGAATGAAGAAAGCTTTTGATAAGAAGGTTCGACCTCGTGTTTTCAGAGAAGGCGACCTCGTGCTCAAAAAGATCTCAACTTTTACCAATGATTCTAGGGGCAAGTGGACTCCTAATTATGAAGGCCCATATGTTGTTAAGAGAGCCTTCTCTAGCGGTGCATTACTTCTTACAACTATGGATGGTGAAGAGTTCACTCGTCTTGTGAATGTCGATGCAGTCAAGAAATACTTCGCCTAGAAAATAAAAAGAACAGCTCGCTAAGTTGAAAACCCGAAAGGGCGGCTTAGGCAAAAATGAGCGTCTCGGTGGGCTGAAAACCCGAAAGGGCGGTTCAAGCAAAAATTAGAGACAAAAACAGAAATAATAATCTTGGTAGATTGAAAACCCGAGATGGCAATCTAGGCAAAAGTTAGGGATTATGGCAAGTAACTGCATCTGGCCGGTCTTGATCATTTGAAAGCAACACTGTCTATCAAGGATTATGCTTCAATCACCCTCAGCTGAAGTTTTGGGCACAGTGGAATTCAAAGTTGTTAGGGAGAATAGTGGTCATTGTATTTCAATGTAACTTTTTCCATGTATTTACCATTTTTCAAACTTTGTAATGATCTATGGATTTACGCCATTTGCAGACTTCCATTCTATTAATAAAATTTGGGCCTTTGTTCCTTTGTTTGCAATTCTTATTTTGTTTCTGTTTGCAAAATTTCATTTATTGCTGATGATGATTTTTGAAACAAAATGTGAATAATTGATTTAAATTTTTGAAAATTATAAAAACATTTTTCTTTGATTTATGAATTAAAAAAAAAAGAATGTCAACGGTTATTCCAAGAATGGTAGGATCAATGTCTTCTTCAACAGGGTTCGTTCTCGCTCCTTTGGTGGAATTTATTAACAGATCCCCAGTAGAGTTTGTTGATATTTCCTCAGTAGAGTTTGTTCCTATGAATGTGATCAGTTGTTGACAAGGTGGTAGGTTTGTTTTGGTGTGTTGAATTCATAAGGTCCAATGCTGTTTGGTTTTTCCCCAGCTAGGTCTTGATCCGAATCTTCTCCAGCTGATTATGTTATGGTCGGGCAGTTGAGTAGTTTTGAGGTCCACTTCTCCTTAATGGTTGTCCCCACGAAGAGATTCATTTTTTTGCTGTCCCCAGCCGAAATCATATGAGGAATCTTCACTCAGAGTTTTACCCTCTAGACGTGTTGTTGTTGCTTTGGATGTCCCCAAACAGAGAGCAATGTTATTCTCTTCTAAGAAGCATTGACATAGTGGCCGCTTATCCAGGTTTTATCTTGACTTGTGGATGTATTTCTCTCCAGGTTGTCCTACCCAGAGATTTATTCTTGCCGATTCCTCAATAGAGGTGGTGCATTATTGTTTCGATTAGTCCCCAAGCATAAAGCAGTGATGTTAATATCTTATCATCCCCGGCAAGTCCAGAATATACTTCTTTCCTGATTGTTTATTTTCAGAGAAGATTGTGCATCGCTATTTTGGCTATTCCCCAGTGAAGTCGTCCATCAAGGAATGTTGATATACTAGTCACCTGTTGGGTTTTCTCTCATTCATGATGAGTATCGATCTAAAATCCCCACAGTTTAACCTTTTGCTGTTTTCCCAGCAAGTTCAGGATGCTTTGCTCAGAATTGGTTACTCCTCCGAGAGTGTTCTCGTATTTCCAGCAGATCTGCCTTGTTTTCCCAGTGGATTTTTGCGTAGATGTTGACATGTCTATAATCCCCAGTGGATTCATAATTTTTCAGCAGCAGATCTCTTCACCTTTTTAAAATAGAAGTTCCTGTGAATATTTATGATCCCCAGGAAGATTAAAAAGATTTGGGTTGTTATGATTCCCCAACAGTTTTCCTGCCATCCTCAAAGTAGAGCTTATGTTGTTATCCTCTTTGTGGATCATCTATGTTAGAAGATTGATATTTGGGTTTTTCCCCAAGGAGTATTTTCTTTTCTCCAGCAAGATTTGAGCCTGGCAGTAGGATTTATTTTCCTTTGATGGCTTTTGTTTATCTCTTGCAGGATTTCTTCGGCTAAATGCCTAGCAGAGTTGCTAATAACATCTCCATCTTGTTGAGATTAGCCTAGTATTCAGTGGTGTCGTGATGTTTATTCCACCCTCTGCTTATCCTTTATGTCTGTTTTGTCAGCATATTCATACTCATACACATCGCATGCGCATTCATTTGTTGTGCATGGCATATTGTTGTTGCATTTTGCATTTCGCATTTGTGTTGGTGCTTCTTTGCTCTCTGGTGTTGTTATCCCCGTAGAGCGTGTGTGTCCTCCCTCCATTTATAGTGTCGACCCGTAAGCAGAAAAATGCATATCTTTGTTAATTCCCCACTGAGTTTATTTCTCGTGGAAGATTTTGATTCAGTTTCCTCTCCATTTCATTATCTGGATGGAATTAGTCCCCAGTTGAGATATTTCCTCCTCGGGATGAGTCTTGTGTGACCGTTTCTCTCCAGCTTGTTCCTGGATTGAACTTTGGTCCCCTGCAATATTTTGTTTGGATCTCTAGGCTGTGTTACCTAGATTGGGAGTGCATTTATTTTGCACCTTTGAAGATTCTGCGCCCTTCAGCTGAAATCTGCATATGATTCCCCTTTTGGAAGGTTCAATGCTGTTTCGTGGCATTCCTTTATTTGAGAAGCCTGAGGTGATGCAGTTAATAATTTGTGACTCCAATGAATGGTAAGTCTCTTCGGTTTGATGGGACAGTTCGTTGTTGAGATTGTTGTTACTCCAATGAATGGTAAGTCTCTTCGGTTTGATGGGACAGTTCGTTGTTGAGATTGTTGTTACTCCAATGAATGGTAAGTCTCTTCGGTTTGATGGGACAGTTCGTTGTTGAGATTTTTGTGACTCCAATGGATGGTAAGTCTCTTCGGTTTGACGGAACAGTTCGTTGTTGAGATTTTTGTGACTCCAATGAATGGTAAGTCTCTTCGATTTGATGGGACAGCTCGTTGTTGAGATAATTTGTGACTCCAATGAATGGTTAGTCTCTTCGGTTCGACAGGACAGTTCGTTGTTGAGATTTTTGTGACTCCAATGAATGGTAAGTCTCTTCGGTTTGTTGTTGAGATTTGTTACTCCGATGAATGGTAAGTCTCTTCGGTTTGATGGGACAGTTCGTTGTTGAGATTTTGTTACTCCGATGAATGGTAAGTCTCTTCGGTTTGATGGGACAGTTCGTTGTTGAGATTTTGTGACTCCGATGAATGGTAAGTCTCTTTGGTTTGATGGGACAGTTCGTTATTGAGATTTTGTGACTCCGATGAATGGTAAGTCTCTTCGGTTTGACGGGACAGTTCATTGTTAAGGTTTTCTACTCCGATGGATGGTTAGTCTCTTTGGTATGCTAGAGACAGTTCATTGTTGAGGTTTTGTTTTTCCCAGTGGAGCCTTGCTGTGCTAAGTCTTCCCTGTTTGGTTTTATCCTTGTTGTGGTGTGGTTTATTTCCGCATACACTTATCCCCAGTTTGTCTCCTCCCTTTGTTGGGATGTGTTTTCCCCTGCGAAGTCTTTTCCCTTTTCTTTTGCTCTCCAGTTTTTGTTTATCTCCTGTAGCATATTTTCCCCACAGCGGTCTTGGGTTTGAATGTCATTTGCATGATCTTTCGTTTTGTGGTCTCTTAGGGCTAAAAATTGGGTTGTTGTTATATTTAAGTCTCTTCTATCTCGTCGAGACAAAGATGCCCATCTTCGTATCTCCGGATAGAAGAAACTTAAATAGGGGCAGTTGTAATACTCTAATTTTTACCCCTAAGATCCCACATGTCATTTGCATTTTTGCATACCACAAACAAGATCACATATTGGTTCCCTCTTTGATAGGATTGTGCCTTGCAGGGATCTTTGAGTTTGTGTGTGTTTGATTTGCTTAATTTGTTTATATTTTACTAACCATTAATTAAAATCCAAAAAAAAATTTGTTTTCTTTCACTAACATTTTCAGGGGAAGAACAGGTTAAAGATGCCAAAATAACAGTCCCACAGCTCGAATGAATTTTATCTGAGAAAAGTCAAAGTTGATCTGCAATTAATTCGAAAATTATCTGATCAAGAGTTTCCAAGATTTAATGGATTATTATTCAAGAGACTCCAAGGTTCATGTGTTTATATCCATGCCTTCTTTGACAAGCAAGAAAATCGAGCCAGAGCCAAGACAGCACATCAAAAAGCCATTTTTCCCATTTTTCACTGTGTTAATCGATTAACCTAATTGCACTGTGAAGTGGTTAATCGATTAACACGTGCAATTTTTTTAAAAAATGTGCCAAATTCAAATTCTGCAGCAATTGGCACCAATTTTCATCATTTTGATCACATGTGGAATATTCTAGACCATCCCATTTTAATTCCCTACATCATTTTGATCATTCCCCACTATGTACCATCACTAATCACCACTCTTTTGTGATTTGCCTCCAAATTTGAATTCCAATCCTAATTTTGATCATCCAAGCCTAATTCCAAACCACCAAATTTCCAAGCCTAAACTCTATAAATAGAGGCTTCATTTCATTCATTCCACAAGCTTTTGATAGCCAACAAATCCCTTGCAATTTCTCTCCCCAAACCACAAATTCACCAAAGCTCTTTTTTCTTCTTTTGAAAGTTAACAAGAATTCACATTGAATCTTGTTCAACTTTGAGCTAAACCTTCATCCATTCTTGTTTTTTTTCATCAATCACAGTAGATCAAGGTTTTGGAGTGTAGATCTTGCTGCAATTGGAAGGATTTTCTGATTTGGAGTGGTAATTCACTTTTCACCATTGTTGAAGCTTCATCTTCATCTTCCATAATGTAGATCCTTTGTTGATCTTGTTTGCTTGATCTTTGGATCTCGCAATTTGTGTTGATTACTGGTTTTTTCTGCTGTTTTACTCCAAAATTCGTGCACAATTGAATCCTTGATCCTAAGATGTTTGAAGAAATGAGTGATCAAGGATTTGGCAATTTACAAACTGATTTTCTACTGTTTTCACAGTGTTAATCGATTAACAAAAACCAGTACAATTAGGTTAATCGATTAACAGCTTGTTTTTGCGCAAAAAACTGGAAGTTTACACTGGTTAATCGATTAACATAATTACACTGTGAGTTGGTTAATCGATTAACCAGCATCTAGAATGTGAAAAATGCTTATTTTTGGGACTGTTTTTGTTTTTTTGCCATTTTCTTCCCTTTCCTTTGTTCTTAGCCTTAGATCACATATTTGTGTGGTTTAATTTGGCTTTCTCTTCATCTATTTCTCTTTTCTTTTGATCGATGAAAGTCTAAAAGATCTTGGAATTCCGTTGTTGAATTTCGATCAAGACTAGATTGTTACCACTTTTCTTTTCGTGCGGTAGTGCTTTCGGATGACGATCTATATATCGTTCTTCTAGCCTACATTAGTACAAAGAGCTATTGACCGGCCTCATTGTAGGGTAATTATTCCGTAAATTACTCGGCGATTGCTTAACATAGCGCAATATTTGTCCCGTATCGAAAAACTATCAAGAATGGTTGATTATTTGTCTTATGGTTCAAAACTCATGAAACTTGTTGTTAGGAGGCTTTGGTCTTATCAATCCTCTAATGAGTTTCATCAACCTTGACCTAAGTGCAATTATTCAATTGTTATTGATCATTAACACTAACAACTAATCACTAACTTACTAACAATATTTTGTATTAATTTTGTTTGTGTTTCCTTCTCGCTCCCAATCTCTTTTATTTTTATGCTTCATTTCATATCATGTTTATGCTTCCGTAATTTTTCCTTTGTCCGTTGGACACATGTTTATGTTTCCGCAATTTTCACTTTGTCCGTTGGACACATGTTTATGCTTATGCCTTTTTTTCTCTTTGTCCATTTGGACTCAAAAACATTAATAAAGGCTTAAACCATAAAAAACTTAATTCTCCTCATCTTGGACTATTGGTTACTATCCTATGCTTTGGAGTGATCTCTTTATGGACCTCTTTTGAAGTAATATTGGACTTATGGACCTAGAATTAGGACTTCTTATCCCTTTGCTTGGAGTATTGATTGAAGACTTGCCTTTATTGGCCAATTTGCTTAAGGATGGAATTCTTTTAATATTGCTTTGAAGTGGCTCCATTTTGGTTAGATCCTTCTTTTCCCTAGCTTTTATTTTATGCACTAGGATAGTCACTTGTTCTCCTCCCCATTCTTAAATTTTCAAAATCCTCTCTCTTTTTCAAAACCTTCTTGTTTTCAACTTAAAACCGCTTTCATAATAAAACCTTGACTTTTGTCAAGTGACTTTTAAAACTTTCTTTTCTTTAATAAATGTCAATCCATTTAACTATATTTTGACCATTTCATAAAAACATAAAAAAAATATAAAACTCATTCAAATCTTTTGTGCTTTTGTGCACCTTTTTTTCTTCTTAACTTTTTTCATAAGTTTAGACATGATTCATTTCTTTAAGCGGAATTATTCGCTTAGAAATGATGACTTGTCTTTACACTTAAAAATCAATCAAAACCAACAAATTTTTGTTCCTTGTACCACGAACTACGGGGTTTTGATCCTACATTGCACATCGTGGGTACGTAGGCACGAGGCGATAAGTCTCTCCAAACACAAAAAATCTTAAAAAATAATTCTCCTCTCATCTCCTCAATCTCTTTACAAGCAAACCATTTTCAAACCAAAAAGCGGTTGATATTTCAAAGGGCTCCTATAGAGTACTATAGATGTTTTGGGTACTAACACCTTCCCATTGTGTAACCAACCCCCCTTACCCATTCTCTGTTTGTTCTTGTTTTTTAGAACTCTTTAGGTTTTGTTCGCTCTTTTTCCTTTCCCTTTGGGGATAAAATAAAAGTGCGGTGGCGACTCTTGCTTAATTTTGAGTTAAGTTAATCAATAGCTTACACTCACAAATTTCCCCGCTACAATACTTTATTTCACACACACACACACACACACACACACACACACACACACACACACACATATATATATATATGTGTGTGTGTGTGTTTCGGACAGACCCAATGACTAGGTATGACCCAATCCACTTTTTCTCCCAGAACATCCCAATTGCCTAAGAACAGCCAATTTAGGGCAGCATTTACCTTTCTGCCCCTATACCAGGCAAGGCAGGACGGATGACCCCAAGGGTCAGCTGATTCTCCTCGATAGTTTCTTCCCGTCACGCGCGGTTCCACCATCCAGAAACTGTCACAATGCCCGTGCCCGCAACTGCTCCTCTGCCCGTGGCAATGACTAGTTTCAGGCACCTTTGCCCGTCCCAACGGCTAGTTTCTGGCAGTTACCTATTCTTTGGGAAACGGTTATCTCGCCCCGAAAATAGGGATCAATGGCCAAGCGCTGGGGGCACTATAAAAACCCTCTCATTTGAGAGGGTCATGTATTCTAAACCATCCTACGAAACACATACTTTGTTCTTGCCTTCTCTTCCTCTCGATTCTTACTTTAGCATCGGAGTGCCTTGCTGGTACACCCCCTACTCATCTTTCACACCCAGCATCGTATACGTCATCTTTGGCCCACTTCAGGTTCTGATCATCCGTCAAGATCAGTGGCGCCGTCTGTGAGAAACTCTGTTATCTTCGTATTTCCTTCTTCGTAGATTCAAGACCAAAATAGCCCTTCCAAGATTCTGATCATGGCAAGCCAAGATCACGTCCACGATGCTCGTAACTCCGCCTTTCTCCCCATCAGCAAGACTGATACTGACGGAGCTGCACCCTTTCTTGGGGGCAACGCCCATCAGCTGAGAAATGGAGCCACAACGTCTCCCTCCCCCGCTCGCGCTAATCATGTTGAGGACCAACCCTCCCTGGACCACCAGCCTGTCCCTGTTCTGCCCAACACCGACCCGGCCGTGGCGGCCCTTCTTGAAGCCCTCAACAAAACCAACCTCCTAATCCTCCAACAGAATGCGAGGATTGGAGCCCTGGAAGAGTCCAATCGGCAAAGATCCCCTCCACCGAGGAAAGAGCACCAAAGATCCCGGAGTCCACCTCCCCGACATGAAAGAGACCGTCGGGCACCACCTGAGCCAGAGTCTCAGGCCATCAGAAAACGTGGCCACATCTCCCCACGGAGCCAGTACTCCCTGGGAACCAAGAGGACCAGAAGGGACCAGCGTTCGCCTCTGCCTAGATCTAAGGGCTGAGCACGAACCCCATCTCCCTGCAGAGATCGTCGTCCTATTCTTGAACGAAGCACCCGCTCCCCGTCATGGTCCAGTAGCAGCAGCGACGACGAGCCTCGTGGCCCGTTGTCTCAAGAAATCATGGCCATGTGCTTGCCAAAGGGGTTGGAGAAACCACTGTCTTTGGGCACGTACGACAGTACAACGGGTCCTGATGAGCACATCGAGAATATCGATGCATTACTCGACTATCGTGGCGTCCGGGGCGCCATTAAATGTAGATTGTTCCCTACCACACTCAGAAAGGGAGCGATGACCTGGTACAAGAAGCTCCCCGGCGAATCCATCACCTCATGGAGACAGTTGGGGATAATGTTCTCCAGACACTTCACAGCCTCTCGACGCCACCCGAAAAGCGAAGCCTCCCTTGAGACCATAACTCAAGGGAAAGATGAGCCACTCCATGCCTATATCGAGAGGTTCAATAAAGAAGCAGTCCAGGTCTCAATGACCGATGACATAAAGAAGTTCTTGCTCGATCGAGGACTTCGTCCCCGTACAGAATTTTCCAAAGCAGTTGGCATTGAAACTCCGCGGACCCTGGACGCCTTCCTCCTCAAGGCGCAAGCATATATCTAGTACGAGGAGAAAGAGGCTGCCAGCTCTGCCCGGGACTCACGGCACCAAGAGAGTGCCCAGACCTCCAAGCACGATGACCCCTCGACATCTCGTCGGGGGGATAGAAGACACGAAGATCGCCCCCGGGAGTCCCGAGACAGCAAAGGACCCTCCGGCCGCTTCCATGAGTATACTCTCCTAACCATCTCCAAGGAGAAGATCCTCTCTGAATGTGCCAACTCAGAGTTCAGACAAGTAGAGGTCTGATTCCTTAAACAGATACCAACCAAGTCGAATACTAACAAGTCGAAATACTGCTAGTTCCACAAGAGCCACGACCATACAACCGACGACGCATCCACCTGAAGGATGCCATTAAGATACTGATTAGGGATGGGTACCTGAAACACTTTTCCAAGAAGAAAGAAGCTCCACGGCAGGACGCCTAGGAGTCCAAGAAGGTTGAGGAAGAGGTGTCTTCCTCAGATGAGACGAGCCTTCAGGTCGCCATGAGCGTATCGCGGCCTGAGGACTTTTACATCCCCGAAGGACTCAACGCTGCCCCCTACTTCGCTGCACACAGTCCATGGGAAACCTTCCCCTCCGCCATGGTTATCTCCGGAGGGGGATTCAACAAGGTTATTGTGGGCTCCGTTAAAAGGAAGTTTGAGCATCTTCTAAGCACGAGCTCAAACTGAAGTACCATGCTCGATAATGTCCGGGGAGAGTAGGTCCCCACCGCCTTCTACCGCGAGGAACTCCTCGGTGGGGCTCCCGACTCAAGCATTCTATTTCTCGTGAGAGCACAAATGGCCAACTTTGATGTTCGCCGAATCCTAGTCGATCAAGGCAGCTCGGTCGACATCATGTATTCATAGTTGCTTTCCACCCTCCAGCTAGATGAGACACACCTAACGCCTTACATAGGCTCTGACCTACAAGGCTTCAACGGGTCGGTCACAAAGCCCTGGGGGTACGTGGAACTGATCGTGACTTTTGAATTTGCAGAGATGGTCAGGGCTATTAAAGTCCAACTTTGGTCGCCCCTCTCTCTATCAGTGCATCTTTGGGCGGCCAACTTTTGCTGAATTGGTGGTCGTACCATCAACCGTGCACCTGAAGATGAATTACTACACTTCAAAGGGTCTTGTTGCCACTCTGCACGGGGACATCGAAGCAGCCAGGAGATGTTTCGAGGCAGCCACCAAAGGGCTGAACACTATTGCCGCCAAGCCGAAGACTTCCAGCAAGTCTGCTCTGCCCAGCAGCTTCGAAGAGGCAAAGCCGCTGCCCCGCATCGACTCTATCGACCTTGACAGCCGCTTCTCCGAAGACGACCAGAAGGAGCAGAAGAAGAAGGGGAAGGAGATCCAGCCTTGTTCGAGCAGCCCTTCAGCTTCAACCAGTACCGGTGAGACCTCCCATCCGATGCGCCTAATTCCAATTTTTTTTTGTAATTTGAAGATATTTTGAGATTTCAATTATGTCCTGACTTGAACCAATTTCAATTAAGGTTCTTGATCCAAAAACTCGACTAATTGACTTAAAGCATAATGTTCATACTCAAACACAAAAAGTTTCAACTATGCATGCTAAACTACAAATCTAAAACTCGATCCAAATATGTGTAGTTTAAGAAGAGACTCAATGATGTAAACTAAAACTAAAATAAAGCTTAAAAGGAAAGCAACAAAACCATATAGCAGAGACATGCATAGTCTCTCCCTTAATGTATCAGAGACATGTAACTTCAACAAATATTGAAAATGATGATCATATAGTTGAGCATGATATTTCTAACAACATAGGAAACAATGGTTAATCTGCTAAAGAAGATGTAGATTTTGATGAAAATGAAGGTCTCACTACTGAGAAGGGAACCATTAACAAGAATCGAGAAAAATCATTCTATTGAGAATATTATAGGAGATTTAGATTAAGGGATCACCACACAAAGAAAAGAACCTATAAACTAGAAAGAAATTCTATCAAACATGTGTTTTATCTTGAAAATAGAACCCAAGAGTTTATTGATCCTTGTCTTCCAAATAATGTGTACAATCTAAGAAAAGCTCTTTATGGACTTAAACAAGCTCCAACGGCTTGGTATGAAATACCCACTGAATTTCTTACTAAGCAAAGGTATACTCATGGAGGAATTGACAAAACTCTATTTGTTAAGAAGAAGAATGGAAACCTTATGATAGCCTAAATTTATGTTGATGATATTGTTTTTGGAGGAATGTCAAGCAAAATGGCTGATCATTTTATTCGACAAATGCAATCAAAATTCGAAATGAGTATGGTGGGAGAACATATACACTTCATGGATTTTCAAATAAAATAAAATTAAAGATGGCATATTTATTTCCCAAAATAAATATGCAAAAATAAATAAATAAATAATGAAGAAATTTGATATGCAAGGCATAAAAGAACATCTGTTGCAAACTATGTCAAGCTCACCAAGGATGATCAAGATGTAAATGTTGATCAAAGTCTTTATAAAAGTATGACCAGAAGTCTCTTGTATCTCACAATTAGTTATCTTGACATTACATTTTATGTTGGTATGCGTGCTCGTTATCAACTCAATCCTAAAATTAGTCATCTTACTCGAGTCAAGGGAATTGTTAAGTACATAAATGGAACATCTGAGTATGGTCTCCTATAACCTATTGATACCAATCACTACTACGTAAAACCCCTTTAACAACGGTTGAAAAATACATATAATAACGCACATCAAGGCGTTGTTATGTAGAGTGTTGTGGTAAATGCACTACTTATAAACACGGCCCTGGGACCGTTGTTGTATTCTGGAAAGCGCACGGTATATCACAACAGTTATGCTTAACAACCGTTGTGATAGATGAGGTACTGGGTTCAAAACCCAGCATCAGCAAATCAATTACATTAGATGACAGTTAATGTAGACAACCGTCGTGGAAAGTACCCATAGTTTATTATATATACAAATGTATATTGCTTGGTTTACCATACACCTATTTAAAGAAATACAACCATTCAAATTGGCAAAGAAATATATAATCTGAAAATTAAACTATTCTTGAAAACCAACTTAAACACACCAATTTTTTCGAATTGAATCCATCTCATTTAGCACATTTTATGTTCTTTAACACATAATATACGATTCAATGGTCTGATTCCTTTAATGCATCAATATCTTTTATTATAGTTTACCTCATCATCGTCGCTTATCAACGCGATTGTAAATTAGATCGATGAATTGAAGCAAACAGATCATTGAACTATATATTGTGTTAAGGAACATAAAATGTGCTGAATGAGACGGATGCGATTCAAAAAACATTGATTGATATAGGTTGGTTTTCAAATACATCTTAATTTTCATAATATAAGTTTCTATGTCAATATAAATGATTGCATTTTTATTAAAAGATAAGTGAAACAAACAATATACATAGTATATAATAAACTAAACTTGCCAACCTGTATAAAAATTTAAAGAACAAAACATTGCTAAGTCACAAGAAGCCTCTATCTTGTGACTTAGCAATGTTGTATTCTTGTTTTGAGAACATTTGTCAACAACAACAACATACAACAAATCCATACAACACAATAAAAAAACATATATTATTTAAGCAACAAAACCTCAAATGGGACTGTAACAAATCAAAATACATTGAGTCAATAACGCACCTCTTATTGAAAATAATCGTGGAACTGTAACAAATCACGTATATATTCCAACACCTCTCTCACAACAAAACAACAATGTTAAATTTCTCTTCTTCCTCTGCAATTTCTTGTCTATGTTATTATTCTTTAATTTCATTTCGTTTTTTCTGATTTACAATGGCTGAAACAAAAAACACTCATTACATTATTGAAATCCCAGTAGACCAAGAACATCGTGAAACCAATAACAAGGCTTTGTTGTGTTCCAATATGTTCGAGGCGATTGATGATCATCCATTAACCGAAATCTCTTAATCTCCCGGTCACCTCTTACTCTTAAAGCTATGGCAAAGAGAAGAAAATCTCTTCGCCAAACGCATATCAAGAAAAGAAACTAGAATGGATTCGATAAAATCGGAACTTTTTCAACTTTCTTCATTTTTCTTCATCTTCCATGGATTTTTCTTAACGCTTTTGTTTACTTCATGGGCCAAAACCCAACAGAAGGGTGGTAGTAGTTGTAGGATTTGGTCGATACCTTCGATGATTTCTCTTTGCACTTCGCTTGTGTTTGTGTTTTTGGTTCAGGTGAAGTTGTATAGGTATTGGAAAGTGTAGGAATAGTTACAGAGGGAGAGGGATGATAGTAGAGGTGTTGAGAGGTGTATTCAGGAGTTGAGGATGAAAGGTGCTAGCTTTGATTTGTCGAAGGAGTTGAGATAGTGATGTTTTTGTTCTCATAGGTAAAGGAAATCTTTGGAATGGAAAAATCAGCAATGAGTGGTCCGAGTGTTCGTAACCATTCCATTCCTAACACAACATCTGCCCCTTCAATTGGAAATAAGTAGAATGGGATGAAAAATAAATGGGTTTGAAGAGAAATAGGGACTTGAGGGCATAAGCCTGAGCAATGCAGTTGGGAACCATTTCCCACCATAACAGAAAAGTTGGGACTTGTACTGCAGGGAATTTGTAGATGTTGGGCAATACAGGGCTGGAGAATATTATGTGTGATACCGGTATCAATGAGAACAATCACTGGAAGGCCCTCAATTATGCCTTTAAATTTAAGGGTTTTGGGTGAAAATTCCCCACTCACAGCCTGCGGAGAGAGCTGAAAGTATGTTTCTGCATTGTCTTCATTTGGGTGTTCAATTTCCACATTTTCAGACTGTTCGCTAACCTCTGAGGAAACAGTAATGGGTGGATCTTCCTCAACCATTTGGAGTAGGAATTTACCAGCTGCACATTTGTGGCCCGGAATGAATTTTTCGTCGCAATTAAAGCATAAACCTTGCGCGCGACGTTCAGCATGTTGGGCTGGTGTAATTCTGCGGATTGGTATACGAGGAGCTGGTGGATTGGTTTGAGGAGAGGTGAAAGGTTTAGGTGTAATAGGGATGGCAGAAGTGGAGGAGGCGGATTTGAAAGACGGAGATTGGGAGGGTTGGGTTTGAGGAGCAGTGTAGGGGGTCTTAAACTTAGGCTTTGAGTCCTTTATCTTTGCTTCAATGAGTTTTGCCAAACCAATTGCATGTGAAATTGATTGAGGTCTTTGGACAGCAAGTTCATTTCGAATTTCAGGAATTAATCCCGAAATAAAACAATTTAGAATTGCATCAGGTGGTAATCCAATAACTCGATTTCCAAGTTTCTCAAAATTAGTTTGATATTCTGTAACTGAACCGAGCTGCCTAAGTTTAAAAAGCTGAGCCTGATGATTTTCATAAGTTGATGGGCCAAAACGCAACTCTAAAGCTTTAGCAAATGAATTCCAATCAGATAATTCATTACTTTGAAACATCCATTTATACCAGTCAAGCGCATCACCTTTCATGTAAAAGGCAGCCAACGATAAACGATTCTCATAAGCAATGTTGTAAAAAGCAAAAAATTGTTCCGCTTGGAACAACCATTCCAGCACATCACTACCATCAAAAATGCTAAGTTCAATCTTTGGTTGTCGAAAGTTCAGGTTTTGCATTGTGTTAGGCTGTGTTATGTGATTGTAAGGGGAGTTTTGATGGAGAGGGTTGGAATAAGGAAAAAATGGGTAAAGGGGGGGTTGGGTTGTAGTGCTGTAAGGTTGAAAAGAGGAATAATTTGGTTGTGTGAGAATGTGTGGTGGCTATGTGTAATGTGGTGGAAATGGGTTTGTGAATGTTTGCGAAAAAGGTTGAAAAGCAGAATTTGTAGAATGTAGAGTTGGTGAAGGTCTAGTAAAATAAGGAGGTGGTGGTGGTGGTCGTGTATAAAGTTGAGTAGAACTTAGGGTTGAGTTGATTTGTGAAAAAGAAGTTGTTAAAGGAATAGAGGAGTTACCTATGATAGATCTGGCAGTGGAAGTAGGGGTAGATCTAGGTGTTGATGTTGGGGTAGATCTGGGTATTGCAGCAGCAGCATTCATGGCAGCAAATTGTTGAGTCATGAGTGTTGTTAGAGCAGCAAAATTGTTGTTCATGACTGTCTCCAAGTTACTGTGGTTTGTGTTGATTTGACCAAGTTGTAAAGCAACAGCTTGAATATTAGCTTCCATGGATGATTCAAAGTTTTCATGGGTAGTGATGAGGTCTTCAATACGTTGATTAGTGGCTTGGAGGGTATCATCTATGTCTTTGGGTGTAGGATTTGTGATTTTGGGAGGCATTGCGGATGAAGATGAAAACACCAAATGATAAGAGGGGTTTTGCTGCTACCATTAACTAGGGTTCTAACCAAAAGGAAAGAAAAATAAACTATTAAAAAAACTGAATTGAAATTCTTCTTGCTCATTAATCAGCCAAACAGCCTTTAAATACATAAAGTCTGAAATGGGCCTAAACTATGGGTCAGACCCACTTGGATAAAAAAAAGATACAAACATAGTTTAATTAAAAAAACTAGACTTAATCCATAATAAAATCTTGCTGCCATTTGGGTATTTTTTTAATTCTGTTGGGCCTGTCCAGCATCCTATCAGTTTGAATGGGAAGAGGATGAAGTGTTCGAGTGTTGAGATTAAATGGAAGGTGGTTACATGGTTTTCTCGGTATTTGATTACTGTTTGTCTTGTTTGTTTTACATGTTTGGCTTTTCCTGCTTCCAAGTTGGTTCTATGTGGCTTGTGAGGATGTTGAGGATGACGATGGTGCTTGTATTTATTCATTGTTAATGATTATGGTAAACAAAGAAGTTTTTTTTTTTCCATTTATGCTATTTACTATTTTGAGATTTGTTTTGTTTTTTAAGGTTTAGTGTTTTATGGAATTTTCAGCATGCTAAAGGAATGAAGCATTGTTGGTCCGATTGATCAGAGAACCCTTTTGAATTGAGGGAATTGAGTTAGAAGCACTTGATTGATGAGATGAATCATGGACAAGCACAAAAAATGGCCTTGGAGGTTACAATGCAAACTACAAATTTGGCAAGGATGGGAATGAAGCATATGTATGGAGAGAGGGTAGACTCGTCATTGTTTTATGCTGCAACTGATAAGGTTTTGCTGGATGAATATGTTACTGTGACTAGTGACTATAGATTCTGCAAGAGAATGGTTCTGTTATGAAGCAACACCTCTTGTGTGCCCTTGGCTTCTACAATTTTGTTAGGACTGTAGTGTAGCTATGATACTGCGAACTGCTACAATTTTGATTCATTTATACAAGTTTTGTGGACACTACTAATGTAGCTGTTATACTGCTAGCTGCTTCAATTTCGATGCATTCTGTAAATTTTACAATTCTATGAATGCTGCAGCTGTTTATATGATTAGCTGCTTCAATTTTGATTCATTTTGTAATGTCATTAGCTGGAATATCTTATGAAATAAAAGCCACCATTCAATTTTTGATCTCATTTTGTAGTCTATTATAATGTAGGTCATTATGTATCTAAAAGGCTCTTATTCATTCTATCATTTTTTTGTAAAGTGTACTTTTGATTCTATCATTCTTTGATTCATAATTTTGATGCTCAATGGGTTGGAAATGTTAAAGATAAGAAAAGTACTTATGGTGGACATTTCTTTTTAGGAAACAACTTAATTCTGATGACACTTTGTCAAAACATAAATTTTACAGCATTTATCCATTATTTTATTAAGTTTAATATCATTTTGGTTAAGTTTGATTGGCATTTACTATGTTTTTAATAAATGGCAGAAAATGGAAGAATGAAGAAAATATGAAGAAATAGCGTGAAAAGAGCAAATATGAGGAAATGCAACACTACAAGTTGACAAGACACATGTCTCAAACCCAAACCTCTTCACTCTCTGGCTTACATACATTCGACCACGAATTCTAAGGGATCTTAGGCTATGTTTGGATTGATGGAAAATAACAGGACGGAGCATAGCGGAGCGGAATGGAACGGAGCAGGATGGAATATAGATCTCACTCCATTGTTTGGTTATTTTATTAAAAATATTTCATTCCATCACATACACCCCAAATTGGATGGAACAAAAAATGGGGATTTGGATGGAATGGGATGGAATGGATTTCATCATGTTCCATTCCATTCCATCAATTATTTGCATATCCAAACAATGGAATCTCATTAGTTACCATTCCACTCCATTTCATTCCATCTCATACCACCAATCCAAACATACCCTTAGAGTTTCTTTTAGCATATGTACTTTATATTTGGTTGACATTGTTCTATAACTTGTATTATGTACCATGCAAATTAGTATATACAATATTGAACCAAAAATAAAATAAAATATTAAAGACATAAGCTTGATGGTAAATTTTATGGTTGCTGTAGGAGTATTTCACATCACAAATTATTATAATTGTTCTGTCACTCATATTACAACATAATCATTGAAAGATTGATTATCACATTCATATTTCAATGAGCAGTTCGTGAACATTACATTCATATTTAAAATGTCCAAGACACCAATCAAAGAAATTGAAGTCTCCAACATAACCTCAATGTGGAGAAAAACATAAATAGTCCTAACACCATGCAACAATTATTCAACTAAAGAATAATCTACTTCATATTTTACATGTCTAAAACACCAATCAAAGACATTGAAGCCTTCAACATAACCTGATGGGTATATTTCTGATGGACAACCATCATTCCAATCATACTTAGTACATTCATGATATATACCATAAGCTTCATACACATGGTTGCTCTCATACCCAAATCTCTCCGGGTTGCTCAATGCCTGACAGTATCTCCATTTAACATAAAATAATGCAATGTCACCCAAACTTTTCATCTTAACATAACTCATGGTTGACAAGTCTATCTTGTAAACTTCCCTATGTGAGTAGGCGGATCTTAAATTAACCACTAAAAGTTGCTCATCACAATTAACCAATTTAAAGGAATTTGAGGGATCTTTCTTGGGAGTATTCTTGAGGTTTAGATATTGAATATTTCCAGAATTCAAGTTTAGTACCCCCTATGTTGACATTGTTAGTGATAAGATAAATTATATTATTCAAAACCACAAAGTTGACTACCACCTCCTCTTCTGGTTTAAATGTTGAATAAGTAAACCAAGTATAGTATCGAGATCGATAGACATACAAATGGCTAGACTTATTGCATAAAACCACCAAGACATATTCCTCTGAGAATTTCTCAAAAGCAAGCAGGGGTTCGTACCGATTAGAAGTCATATTCATATAATCAACTGTAAAGACAGTATTGATTACCATTTTTTTTCTTGTAAATGGATTGAACAGCAAAAATGAATTACTTTTATGGGCCAAGATGAAATATCCGCTGGAAACTCTAACATAGACATAGTTGGGGGACTGGAAGCTTCTCATCATCTTCAAATCATAAACTTTTTGATTGTGTAGGCTAATAAAGGAATATGAGTCAGTAAAATGACCAGGGATATAAAGCCTAGTCATACGAACAAGCAAGGGTTCTGACAAGAAAAAATTTGACTTATGAAAAGTCCTCCAATTCTTGCAAACACCAGAAAACGATAAGAGGTCTTCAAAATCCAGTGATTTGCAAATGATATCAAGCACATCCCAATGAAGTTAGTTTGTTTCCTTTATATCAAAACAAATGTTAAGTGATTTAGATTCTAAAACTTAAATAAGATATAATATTGTTTATACAACACCAATATGATAGAAAAGAAGAGACAATAAGTTAGTACTAACCAGTGATCTTGATCTGAAATGGAGATGGCATGAAGGTGTTGAATTCCAAAATTAAATAGTTATGCCCTTCAAACAAGCTCTTCAATTTTGCTACGACACAACTTATATGAATTCTTTTAGCACTGAAATCTCTTAGGACTTTTGAAAATCGATCATACTTTTTCTTTTTCATGTTATTTTGAAATGCAAATTTTACTGCATTAAGATACCGTAGTGTATCCTCGGTAACACCTGAGTTCTTCTTCGTTAAGAAAATAATTCTATTCAGTTTAATTCATTCGAATTCAATTCAAAACAAAAGTTAAAAAAAAAAATGATTGAGCGCATACCGTTGATTTTGAAATCTGATTTGCATAATTGAATAGCTGCTGCAGCAGCACGGCTTCGGAATGAGGCATGAGAAAATCCTTAAGGTTGCTTTTGTGCAACAGAGGAAGAAACCTATTTATACGTAGGTTAGAGAAGAAGTCGTATCGTACGGATTGGGCTGTTGGGTTTTTTCGCCAGAAAGGTGATTAGGTTTATTATACACCCTTCACTTAATGAAAGTTTTATCCTATACTCCCGTACTTATCCTCGTACCTCTATAACTTTTTAAATATTTTAGAATTATCCTTTTTAATTTTTTTTTACTTTTTTTTTATTGTGCAGTCAAATTAGTCACAAAAAATATTTTTTTTAGAAGTATATGACGCCAATTGACTAATATTAGGTAAAGAAATTCGGAATGCATTATTTTTAAACTAGAAAACATAAGTAGAAGAAATTCGGTTGTGTAATTTAACAAACTTGATAACTTGTATGCGAGTTATCTGGTTCATATAATACGTTCCGGAAAACATTTACATAAGTTCTCCAGTTTGTGATTTTACACGTTCTAGATAACTTATGTAAAAGTGTTCCGGTTTTGGTTTTTTGATAACCGGTAACTTTACCCCCAAGTTATCCGGAATGCTTTTTTTATTTTTTTATTTTATTTTTTATTTTTTATTAATTTTTGTGACATTTATGTTTGGAATGGACAATCCTTTAATGATATGCGATAAAAACTAGACATGTGTATACACGACTAAGATATTCTCGACCACAGAAAAATTTGTCACGCAAGATGAGACGACTAGGTGGATTAGGGAGGTTGGAATCAGGAATAGACTTACTGTTATAATAACTCGTTCTGACACCAAAACTGGCAAAAGAGGAAAAAGTGACAAAGTTATATTTGGTTGTGATAGAGGTGGAAAATACAAAGAAGGAGATAGTGAAACACAAAGTGCTACCAAGAAATATGGTTGTCCATTCAAAATTAGGTCAACACCTTTAAAAGATGGTTCTGGTTGGAATATTGACGTAAAATGTGGGTTTCACCGGATAGATTTACCGGATAGATTTACCAGATAGATTTACCATGATTTACCGGATAGATTTGAAGGTCATGCATTTGTAAGTTGACTCAATGCTGATGAACAACAACATATTATAGATTTGACAAAACGTCGTGTTCTACCAAGACACATATTGTTTTCATTACAAGAATAGGGTCCGGAGAATGTGACTCGAATCACCCAGATATATAAACATAAGACTAATATTCAGAAATACACCAGGGGTCCTAGAACAGAAATGCAACAGTTGTTTAAGCTGATAGAGGAATCTGATTAAGTTTATTAAAGTAGGAAAAAAGATTAGTCGAAAGTTGTGAGAGATATCTTCTGGGCCCATCCAAGATCAGTGAAGTTGTTGAATATGTTTCCTAATGTGTTTATTATGGACAGTACTTACAAAAAAAATAAGTACAGACAACCTTTGTTTGAAGTAGTTGGTTGATAACACCGAAGCACACTGCGTATTTGACTCGGATTGCACATGTTTATCATCATTTAATTGTTATTTTCTTGCATTATGTTTGTGTTTTGTCTTATTTTTAGGTACATTGCCCAATAAGAGCCTTTCACGAAGAAATGAAGCGAAACTATGGTTAAATAAACAGCTCGCCCAAACACAAACGCCGACAAGGACTGACACAAACTGACACGGACTGGCTCTGATACCACTTAATGTAACACCCCCCCAATCTATACCCCCAACTAAATAAAGCGATAAAAAAAATAATCAGAGTATAATTAAAAATCACGGCATAGACGGAGGCGTCACATCAATTGAGACAAAATACAATAACCTGCTCATATAGATATGCAACAATTCAGGTAGCACATAATAAAGGAACTTAGTTCCTAACACCCACAATTCAGATACGGAATAAAAGCGGAAAATCTGTAACTGAATCTCATATATACACATCATAAAAAGTTTGTCTGTCATATACAAAGTCACACAAGTACGGTCCAAAATAAGTGTATACATAATACAATCAATCACACTCGATCACCCCGACTACCCGGTGCTACATATCAGAGTCGACCGACAAAAGAATGAAGACATAAGTTTCACAAAAAGACCTCCAGCCTCTAATCTGCAATGCCTCATAGAGCATTCAAAACAGTAGAAGGGTGAGAAACACAATCATAATATAATTGCATACAATTATATATTAACACAAAAATACACATATAACATATTCTCACCACAGCTCACACCATAATACACGTACAAACCAACACAATGAATTTTCTCATATATCCGTCACAAAGGCATAACAACCATGCACAATTCAATTATCACCAACATATATATATATATATATATATATATCCCAACTCATCAATTCCATTCACAATTTCACACAAAATCAATCCATTCATGATTTATGCAAATGCAAAGAGACCGACACAACTACTATATGCAAATGCAATGCGGTACCATCCATCCATCATCTCATCACTAGTTCACTCAGGAACTATTGGAATCATCGCTTGTTACTTATTGTAACTCCCCATCGGGCAAACGATGTTCCCCGTCGCTTTCGGTCCTCTTGGTATAAGGCGCACGACGTTTATGGATCGCTTTCAGTCCTCTTTGTATAAGGCACACGATCCGATCGCTTTCGGTCCTCTTTGTATAAGGCGCACGATCGTCTATAATCATCGCTTTCAGTCCTCTTTGTATAAGGCGCACGATGTTATAGGGGATTCCCTCTGGAATCGTTTCGTCGCTCACACCCACTAGGGCACACGACATCACAAGAATGCATATCATGATGTTTGGCATACAATGACTCATGACATTCAAATGCACACATATATGCAACCATAACCATGCATACATAATCAACCACAACACTTGCATTTACTTGCCCTTAGGCCACAAACCATCATCACAACATTTAATCGCATGCATTCACATCATATAATCATCACACCAGTCATACAATACATATCACAAGCATGTTGCATAATAACACATCAAATGCACACCATTAAAACGGTAAAAGTCGACAAAATGACACATTCCAAATTCCCGACGTAATTAAATCGGCCAACAATCTCAAAACCATTTTAATAAGAAGGAACATTTCAGTAGCTCTCTAACGGTACCAAGAACGCCTCGATCCGAGTTACGGATCAAAAGTTATGAATTTTCAAAGAAAAGAATTTATTTTTAAACTAGAAAACATAAGTAGAAGAAATTCGGTTGTGTAATTTAACAAACTTGATAACTTGTATGCGAGTTATCCGGTTCATATAATACGTTCCGAAAAACATTTACATAAGTTCTCCAGTTTGTGATTTTACACGTTCTAGATAACTTATGTAAACGTGTTCCGGTTTTGGTTTTTTAATAACCGGATAACTTTACCCCCAAGTTATCCGGAATGCTTTTTATTTTATTTTATTTTTTTATTAATTTTTGTGACATTTATGTTAGGAATGGACAATCCTTTGATGATATGCGATAAAAACTAGACATGTGTATACACGACTAAGATATTCTCGACTACAGAAAAATTTGTCACGCAAGATGAGGCGGCTAGGTGGATTAGGGAGGTTGGAATCAGGAATAGACTTACTGTTATAATAACTCGTTCTGACACCAAAACTGGCAAAAGAGGAAAAAGTGACAAAGTTATATTTGGTTGTGATAGAGGTGGAAAATACAAAGAAGGAGATAGTGAAACACAAAGTGCTACCAAGAAATATGGTTGTCCATTCAAAATTAGGTCAGCACCTTTAAAAGATGGTTCTGGTTGGAATATTGACGTAAAATGTGGGTTTCACAACCATGATTTACCGGATAGATTTGAAGGTCATGCATTTGTAAGTTGACTCAATGCTGATGAACAACAACATATTGTAGATTTGACAAAACGTCGTGTTCCACCAAGACACATATTGTTTTCATTACAAGAATAGGGTTCAGAGAATGTGACTCGAATCACCCAAATATATAAACATAAGACTAATATTCAGAAAGACATCAGGGGTCCTAGAATAGAAATGCAACAGTTGTTTAAGCTGATAGAGGAATCTGATTATGTTTATTGAACTAGGAAAAAAGATGAGTCAGAAGTTGTGAGAGATATCTTCTGGGTCTATCCAGGATCAGTGAAGTTGTTGAATATGTTTCCTAATGTGTTGATTATGGACAGTACTTACAAAAAAAAATAAGTACAGGCAACCTTTGTTTAAAGTAGTTGGTTGATAACACCGAAACACATTGCATATTTAACTCGGATTACACATGTTTATCATCATTTAATTGTTATTTTCTTGCATTATGTTTGTGTTTTGTCTTATTTTTAGGTACATTACCCAATAAGAGCCTTTCACGAAGAAATGAAGTGAAACGGGCGAAAAACAGAGATTATAGGGTAGATTACACACATGGCGTTGGCCATGGGAGTAGCCGTGAGGTGTAGGGTTTCTCCCACTACCAAACGGTCATGAGACCATGTCCACCACCATTTACACACATGGCAGACGCCATGCCTAGGTGGCGAGCGCCATCTTCACAAAGGTGGAGTCAATCAAGGGCGATTGGAGGTTGAAGCCATGACCAGAGGATTTCTCTCCCACGATTTCTGAAGGTCCAACTTGACGTCCAAGGCAATGTTTCACCATAAATAGGACCTAGTTTCTCATTTTTTTAAGCATCCACTCTTAGTCGCAGCATAGGCATAGATTCACTTTGTAAAAGCGATAATCCGTCACATCGAGGAATTATCGCACCATTGTTGTGAGCGAGTGTGGAGCAATCATAGAGTAGAAGCTTGTTGTTATTTTCTTTACCAGTCGTGTACCAGATTCAAGTCTCTGATTTGGAGAAGGTTTTTAATTCATTCGCAATTATTATCATTTATTTATCCCGCATCGCATTTACTTTCATTTATTTCCCGCATTATCTTTAATTTTATTTATTTCTCGCATCGCCTTTATTTTATCATTCTGTCTCAATTTCATTATTGTCTCACACTTTTACTTTGATTTATCTTGTTATTCTTTTCGTTATCTTTTCAAAACCAATTGCACACTTAACATGCTCTTTCCCTAAATGACTTATTCTGATAATGAATTATATGTTATGTTGTTTACCGTAGTCATGTCCAGCTAAATCATTAGTGTTGTGATGTGAGGATCGTTGTTTTAACGATACTCCGTATGTTGTATCTGTAGGAATGCTTTAGGGGCTACTTTGGTTTTAATGCAATTTTTATGCGGTTTATCTGATCGAATATTACGAAAGTAGATCTGTGATTACGTCGAATAAGATTGAAAGTCGTCTGACACTTAAGATAAAAAATTGGTTAGTTTTTTATTTAGAAAAACAGCGGAAGCACTTTGTTAATCAATTAGGAAAGTTTAATATTATTAGAAAGTGATTTTAAAATTATTTTCGGACACGTTCGTAATGTTTAGATCCAGTTGACTGAGCATATGCAAGAAACCCTTTTGTATTAGAAGTTTCCAATCAAAAGCACTTTTTAACTGAGTCTTAGAGGTAGTTATATAAAAAAGGATTTTTCACTTTAACGTAAGATGTGACCGATGCAGCGTGAGCGGCTGGTATAGATTAGAGGTCAAATCTGATTCCGATTACGCTAACGCGATGATTCCTTTTAAATTAAATCTTTTTTCAAGAAAGAAAATATTGCCCCATAAGTAATTCTATTTAGATACAATAGGAGTATTGTCTGATCGATGTGAATTGCATTTCAGCATTGTTTCTCTGAATTTATTTTATCTTCTTAATTTTCTGTGCACTTTGCAACCCTGTTTGGTTAGCCTAAAATAGAACATCGTAACAATAGTTATAGATAACTTTGACATTGGTCTCTGTGGGAACGATAATCTTTTATATTACTTTGACGTAGTCCGTATACTTGCGGAAGGCACTGACACGCGATCAACTCCGTCAAATTTCCGTACCTTGTTATTACACCGTCTAGATTTAGGCATTTTCCTTTTCTATTTACCGGTAAATGCAAAGATCTCACAGTACCGAAAACTTAGTAGATCTAATAAAAGAGCCCGAAAGATACGCACACGCACGTCTTTTACTCCAAAAGATTAGAAGAGTTATGGCCGAAGAACAAAACCAGAAACCTCTTAAGGATTTTGCCTTACCTTCTAATGAAAAACCCCATTCAAGTATAGTAAACCCAGCTATTGCAGCTCATAACTTTGAGTTGAAACCCGCTCTGTTACAATTAGTGCAACAAAAACAGTTCGCCGGTCTCTCTACTGAGAATCCAAACCAACATTTAAAAGTTTTTATCCAATTAGCGGATACCCTAAAATCCAATGGTTGTCCTTCTGAGGCGATACGTCTGAGACTATTTCCTTTTTCCAACAGAGATAGAGCACGATCATGGTTAGATTCCCTTCCACTCAATTCAATAACCACATGGAATGACCTAAAGAAATTTTTCCTTGCTAGGTATTTTCCACCAAGTAAGATCATTGTCCTACGAAACCAAATAACTAGGTTTACCCAGCAAGACGACGAATCTCTTTTCGACGCTTGGGAAAGATATAAAGAATTATTAAGAGCCTGTCCACACCATGGTTTAGAACAATGGTTGATTATCCACACCTTTTACAATGGACTTCTTTATAACACAAAAATGACCATTGACGATGTCCCCGATGGTGCACTGATGAACAAACCTTACCCCGAAGCTTGCGCTCTCATTGAAGATATGGCACAAAACCATTACCAATGGGGGACGGAACAGACATCAGTGGAGAAGAAGAAGCCCAAAGGAGGTATATATGAGGTCAGTTGCCTAAACATGATGAAAGCTAAAATGGACACCCTAACTCAAAGAGTTGAAAGTATGTATGTGAATCCTACAACTACCATAGCTACAATGCAACCCGAATGCAAAATCTGTGGAACCCCATGACATATAACTGCTTAATGTAGCCTCTTAGCTGAACCAAGCCCAGATCAGGTCAATTATGCCCAAGGAAACCCCTTTTCAAATACTTACAACCCTAGATGGAGGAATCACTAGGGATGGCAATGGGCAGGGTATGGGTAGGGTACTATAGTACCCGTCCCCATACCCACAGTTGGAAAAAATCTCCGTACCCAAGCCCATACCCGCTTGGGTATCAACATTAGCACCCGTCCCCGTACCCTATGGGTATATAAGTGCCCGTACCTATACCCGTTACCTGCATTTCTAATAAAAATAAATATATCAAGTCTAAAATATCATAATATTTTAAGCTTTTAAAAACATTAAAAAGTTATTAAAAAAATTTATTGTTAATTTATAAAATAAATGATCACTTATTATAAATACGTAGTAGGTTAAAATTGATATTCTTTTAAAAAATTTATAAACATCTATTTTTATATAATAATATAAATTAAAATATATAAATATATATTGTGCGGGTATGGGGCGGGGTGGGTACTAAGGTGCCCATCCCCGCACTCATCCCCGCTTTTTTAAGTGGGTAATTATCCGAGCCCGTGCCCGTACCCATATTTGCGGGTTTTTACCCTACCCGTTGTGGGTACCCACTGGAGATGGGCCGAATTGCCATCCCTAGGAATCACCCTAACTTTTCTTATAAAAACAATAATCCTAATCAGAATTCTTCACCCCAAAGACCCCAAGGTTTTCAAGTCCAAAAACCGACACAACCTATGCAAGCAGCTCCTTAGAAATCAAATCTTGAGAAAATCATGGAGAACTTCATTTCAGCCCAAACTCAGCAAAACAAGGAATTCGTGAACCAAAAAATTCACATAAACGAGTTGATTACTCAATTAGGCACCAAATTCGATTCTGTGGTAACCCACAACAAAATGTTTGAAACCCAAATCTCTCAAGTAGCTCAACAACAAGCTGCTCAGGCTACGCCAGGAGGACATTTTCCTGGAAAACCTTAACCTAACCCCAAGGGGCATGCTAACGCTATTGCCCCGCGGAGTGGAACCACTTATGATAGATCGGAAGATCCTAGGCTAAAGAAGCCAGAACAACCAACGAAAAATGTGTAGCCACACCTGAGACACAAAATGAGGAGAGTGTAGAACATGGAAAACAAAAAGAAGTCAAAGATAAGGAAGGAGTTGAAGATAACCAAGTTTATATACCACTCCCTCCTTATAAACCACCTACCCTATACCCGCAAAGACTTAAACAAACCAAATTAGACAACCAATACAAAAAATTTGTAAAAGTGATCGAGAAACTCCACGTTGAGATTCCTTTCACCGAAGTCATCACCCAAATACCATCTTATGCTAAATTCCTTAAAGACGCCTTAACTAACAAACGTAGACTTGATGACCCTAAATCTTTAGAATGCAACTCTATTGCTGAAAAACAAATTAGCTAAAAAGGAGAAAGACCCTTGAAGTTTTTCTATACCTTGTGTTTTAGTAAATCATGTCTTCGATAAAGCCCTTCTGGACTTAGAAGCTAGCGTGAGCTTAATGCCTTTAGCCGCCTGCAATAGACTAAACCTATGAGATATGCAACCAAGTAAGATGTCTCTTCAATTGGTCGATAGGTCAGTTAAATACCCTATAGGTATCTTAGAAGACATCCCTATTAGGATCGGTCAACTTTACATTCCAACAGACTTCGTCGTTATGGACATTAAAGAAGACGATGAAATCCCTATCCTTCTAGGTAGACCTTTTTATCGACAGCTGGAGCTATAATAGATGTCAAGAGAGGAAAGATGACTTTTAAAGTAGGAGATGAGAAAGTAGAATTTATCTTATCCAAATTCTTAACGGCACCTGCCATAGACAACTCATGTTATGCCATCAATATCATCGATGAGTGTATAAGAGAATTAGACCGAGAAGAACCCACTGAAACAATTAAATTACCATTGACTCCCATCCCGGAGGATGATGAATTTATGGAACCTTATATAGATGACAGACTTTATGAATGCTTAGCACTTACCCCAAACCATATGCCAGGTCCTAAGAAACCATCAATAGAGCTTAAGGAGCTACCTAAGAATCTTATATACGAGTTTTTGGATGAAGAACTAAATCGTCCAGTTATAGTAAGCGCTACCTTAAATAGTGACGAAACCATCAACTCTTAGATGTCTTGAGAAAGTATCCTGCATCCCTGGGTTATAACATATATGATCTCAAATGGATAAGTCCATCTGTGTGCATGCACCGGATTATGCTAGAAGAGGATTCTAAACCCTCTAGAGAACATCAAAAAAGGATAAATCCTATAATGAGTGACGTAGTAAAGAAGGAAATGCTGAATTTACTAGAGGCTGGAATAATTTATCAAATTTCTTATAGTAAGTGGGTAAGCCCTGTACATGTGGTACAAAAGAAAGGAAGTGTCATAGTTGTGCAAAATGAGAAAGGAGAACAGGTCGCAAAACGTATAGAAAGCGGTTGGCGTTTGTGTATCGACTATAGAAAGCTAAAAAAAGTAACTAGGAAAGATCATTTCCATCTTCCATTCATAGATCAAATGCTTGAGTGTTTAGCCAGACATTCTTACTTTTGTTATTTAGATGGATACTCAGGATTTTTCAAAATTCCCATCCATCCTGATGATCAAGAGAAAACAACATTTACATTCCCTTATGGAACGTTTTCCTATCGACGAATGCCATTTGGACTTTGCAATGCCCCAACCACTTTCCAACACTGTATGATGTCAATCTTCGCAGATTTCCTCGACGAGATCATGGAAGTTTTTATGGACGATTTCTCAGTATGCGGATCCATTTTTAAAAACTACTAAGCTAACCTTGAAAGAATCCAAGAAAGATGCGTGGAAGTAAACCTAGTTCTAAACTAGGAGAAATGTCATTTCATGGTCACCGAAGGTATAGTATTAGAACACATAGTATCTGAGAGAGGCATCGAGGTTGAAAAAGCCAAGATAGAGGTTATAGAAAACCTACAACCACCAAATACAGTTAGGGAAGTCCGAAGCTTTCTTGGACACGCCGGTTTCTACTGACGTTTCATAAAAGACTTCTCTAAGATAACTAAACTTTAACCGGACTTCTGATGAAAGATGTTGAATTCATTTTTGACGATAAATTCCTCGAAGCATTCAAACACCTTAAACAAGCACTAATTTCCGCACCCATTATGCAACCTCCTGATTGGAACCAACCTTACGAAATTATGTGCGATGCTAGCGATTTTGATGTTGGTGTTGTTCTAGGACAAAGAAAGGACAAGAAATTACATGTTATTTATTATGCCAGTAGAACCTTAGATGCCGCCCAACTTAATTATGCCACAACCGAAAAAGAACTTCTTGCCGTAGTTTTTGCTATAGATAAATTCTGATCCTATTTAGTCAAATTCAAAATAATAGTTTACACTGATCACGCAGCCATTCAATATTTGTTAAGCAAGAAGGACGATAAGCCCATATTACTATGCTGGATCCTTTTGCTACAAGAATTCAACCTGGAAATCCGTGATAAGAAAGACACCGAAAACGTGGTAGCTGACTACCTTTTGAGTCTAGAATATTTAAAACCCGACCTAGTACCCATAAACGATGATTTTACTTATGATAGACTTATAGCAGCTGTTAGAACCAATCATAATGATGACGCCGATCCTAAGTTAGAATTGAACCTTGAAAACGCTTTAGTAATGACTCGCGTACCTTGGTACTCAGATTTTGTTAACAACTTAGCCGCCGATATCGTACCTAGAGCTGTCAAGTGGGCCGCCCGACCCAGCCCGCATCGACTTGGTGTGCCAACACTTATAAATGGGCTGGAGTGGGTCGACCTAATTTCTTCATGGGCTATCAAAATTGAGCCCGACCCTGTTCCTTATGGGTCGTGTAGTCCGATGGGCCAGGCCCGCATATATATTTCAATATTATAATTTTAATTTTTAAATTTAGAGACAATAAAATACAATCATACCTAACAATATAATTACTCATCTAACCATTCAAATTATATATAAAAATAAATTATCTACTTGACAATTTTTTGGATAAATCCCATGAACACTTAGTGAATCCAACAATAGGGTTTAACCCAATTTCCCCTCAAAATTAACAAAAACAGTTTTCTAATTTTTTTATCAAAACAAATTATTATTTTTTAATATTTTTAACGGGCCAGGACGAAGCACGCTTAGCCGGCCCAGCCCGGCCCATAAAAAACATCGGCCCGATGGGCTGGCCCAAAAAGATATGGTTGTATTTTTTAATACATTTTTACAGTCTGGCCCGTGCTAAAATTAAGGGCTTATGGGCTGGCCCAATGGGCAAGGCCCATTTTGACAGCTCTAATCGTACCCCATGATCTAAACTATCAACAGAAGAATAAGTTCTTTCACGATGTGAAACACTTTTATTGGGATGAACCAATCCTATTTAAGAGAGGTGCCGATGGCATACTTCGTTGTTGTGTACCCGAGGAGGAGGTAGAAAGTATAATCAATCATTGTCACTCTGCACCTTATGGTGGACATGCGAGCACGTCTAAGACATGCGCCAAAATCCTTCAAGCAGGCCTTTTCTGGCCAACCTTATGGCATGATGTCCATGCTTACATAGTCAGATGCCACCTGTGTCAACGCACTGGAAACGTTTCAAAACGTGATGAAATACCCTTAAGGAATATCCAAGAAGTGGAAGTCTTCGATGTCTAGGGAATAGATTTTATGGGACTATTTCCATCTTCGATGGGAAATAAATACATCTTAGTAGCCATAGACTACGTGTCTAAATGGATTAAGGTTGTTGCCTCACTCACCAACGACACTCGTGTAGTCATCAAATTATTTAAAAACTACATATTTCCTAGATTTGGAGTACCCCGCCTCGTTATAAGCGATGGTGGATCGCACTTCATATCGAGAATCTTTAATAACCTCTTAAACAAGTATGGAGTTAAACACAGAGTAACAACACCCTATCATCCGCAAACTAGTGGTCAACTAGAGGTGTCAAATAGGGAGATTAAGCAAATCTTAGAAAATACTGTTTCAATATCCAAAAAAGATTGGTCCCTTAGACTACAAGAAGCCTTGTGGGCTTACAGGACCGCATACAAAAGCCTTGTAGGAACAATCCCGTTTAAATTATTCTATGGAAAATCATGTCACTTGCCCTTCGAGTTAGAGCATAAGGCCTATTGGACCATAAAAACCCTTAATATGGATTATTTAGCAGCCGGTGACAAGCGAATTCTCGACATCCATAAGCTAGAGGAACTTCGTCGTGACGCTTATGAAAATGCCATCATCTATAAGGAAAGAACTAAAGCATGGCATGATAAGAGAATAGTTAGAAAAGAATTTAATGTAGGCAACCATGTACTTCTCTTTAATTCGAGATTACGACTTTTCCCTAGTAAGTTACGTTCACGATGGAATGACCCTTATGAGGTCACCAAAATCATGAAATATGGGACAGTCGAAATCTGGAACAATTCCTGTAGTTATTTCATAGTAAATGGACAAAGAATTAAGCACGATAACGGAGGCGACATCCCTACCTACTACTCTGGCCATACTCTGATTTAGCCACCTATAACCACTAATACAATGTGATATTTATGATCGTCGAGCTACCAACGTTAAACAAGCGCTGCATGGGAGGTAACCCACGACCTTTTTATTTTTATTCTGCATTATTTTATATTATTTTCACCAGGTGAATTATTTAATATATTAGTTACTTAACAGGACTGACTTGTGTGATGTTTACATTGCAAGTTTCAGATTCCATCACTCTCCATAGCATATTCTCCACTAACTATATTTTTAGGATGCAGAACTTTGATGATATGCATGTTGCATTCAGGGATGAAGCTCAGAAAAATCGATTTGTGGTTCTATCCGAACGACCCATGTTACCTACCATATATCATGACCCTAACTGCTTAGAAGCATTAGGCCTAGAAGTAAGTGTGAGATACTTGTGCCATCAACTGCTGTGAGAGGAATATTCTGATGCTCAGAACGTCACATACAGGAATTTAACCTTAGAATTCCTTAGCTCACTCTCTTATGAACCTTATGTGGGTAAAGGATTTAAAAGAGGCCATATCAACTTTATACTGTTTGGAACCGAGTACACCTTTAACCATAAGGAGTTTTCTAACCTATTGGGATTTAAGTGTGGCCTTGATGCTATACCTGAACTTCCTGTGGGTGAGTTCATGCAGGAAGACCTTGATAAGTTTTGGAGCGATATCATAGGTGGAGGAGGCCCTGATCCATCCACCCAGCTTTCAAACCGCATCTATAACCCAACCTTCAGATACTTCTAGATGATCTTAGCCCGGACCTTTCTTGGGAAGAGTGAGATAGATGACTATGTCAGCGCTGAGGATATCCTTATGCCTTTCTGCACCACCCAGTCCCGTCCTGTAGCCTGTGATAATTTCCTAATTTTGAACCTACACCTTACTGCCAGATCCTCCGACGGACCCATTTATGTAGGAGGAACAGTGACCCACATAGCCTTTGCCTTAGGTGTCCTGAACAAATTGTCTCACCTAACCCCTTATTGTAGCTACACCCTTATCGACCTGAACCACTGTATAGACCGAGGCCTATTGAAGAGAGTCTTCTTCGGTACCGAACACTATAAGCTCCTGATAAATAATGAAACAATCCACTACTTTGGCCTACCACACCAGGGGAGAACCAACATCCACAAGAAAGAGAATTGGTCGTACCCTTTAGAAGCCCAAGATGAGACACTTGCTAGACCTAAGACCCATTCTGTTCCCGAATATCATCCTAAACCTCTCTCGGATATGACCACAATTTATTCCTGTAATGCTAATTTGCAGAGGCGCAATGCTTACCTCGAGTTGGATACCATGCGTAAAAAGATGATCTCTCTCCATGAAGATCTTACTGAATTGACCTTGCAGATGGAGGTAGCTGATGCCACACATGCTTCATGGACTTATTTACTTTACCAAGAAATCTATAGTCTCCGACGCCAGTTAGCAGAAGCCCAGGCACTTTGTCCACATATGAACCAGGGGGCCGATGCAAATCACCCTAGAGGAGTTACTAGAAGCACTGAGGACACTGCTCACATTAAGTGTGGGAGATTTACCGCATTTTCACTATTATCTGATTCACCGTTACTAGATTTATTTTCGCACCATTAGACTTAAATTTCTCGCATTTTGAATTATTTGGATTTTTTTCTGTTACCAAACTTATCTAGATATTTTGAAATCATTTTGGTTGTTTTTATCGATGAAATTTCGGATTTTCAAGAATTGCGAAAATCTCAGATATTCAAAAAATTTTATTTTATTTTCCTTATTTATATTAAATATTATTGTGTTTACCATTATTTTTCTACCAAAATATCAGTTATGTTTCATGCATGTACCAATATGAATAAAAGTTGCAAAAGATGCTATACACACCCCCAGATTATGATCCAAAGCCCCAAAGCCCATCCAAAAATGGCCTAGACGGTTTGTGAAGATGGTGGACGCCATCTGCCCCTTGGCGAACGCCATGGGGTCTGAAGCTAAGTACGGGGTAGAACTTGAAAAGCCCCATTTTCCTCATCTTCAACCTCTTCAAACCTCATTTTCCCCATTTTCAACCAACTTTAAAACCCACTAAACCTCATTAAACACTCATTCACTCACTAACCCACTACCATTTCCAAAACCCCACTCACATCTCATCCATAAAAACCTCACCTTTCACCAAAAATCCATAAAATCCCCATTTCCCCATATCTCACTAAAACCTCCACTTTTTCTTTAACAACCACCAACAATGGCAGGAATGGAGTAGGGAGAAGTCATTTTTTGCGAGGGAAAATCTGGAGAGAGGCAGAGGCAGAAGTTTGAAGCGCTGCAGACACGCGAGATTTTCGCGATGAGGTATATTGATTCGGACTATCTGTATAGATTAGGCATTTATCATAGTGTTTTCTATTTGCTTGACAATTTAGGTTTGCATAGCATTTTTTAGCGCAAAGAACCTAGTTTTGAGAGGCTGACCCAAGAATTCTTGAGTTCCCTAATTTACACTGTCAATCTTAAAACTGCTAGTATCACCGGTACGGTAAAATTTTAGAATGTTTGGTGTTGAATATGAGTGTACCACCGACTATCTGGCAGGTTTGTTAGGATTCCCTTACGGGGACAGAGCTATTTGTGAAGTGCCTCTAGAAACTGATTGGCATATTAAGGCCTTCTAATTGTGGAGAAATCTGACGAGCCAAATTGCTGATTCCTTCGAAGGAAATTTGACCTCAGATATACATAACCCGACCACATGAGTGTTCCGCTATCTGTTGGCTGACTCTATCTTTGGCCGAGAAAACTCTAATAAATTGAATTCCAAAGAACTAATCTTTTTGTAGGCTGCCCTCTTATGGAGGAGATTAAATTCCGTCCCGTTTATGATAACACAAGTGTGTGTCGTTGTTAAAAAGAGCGGAACCATATCATTTGGAGGATTGATTACCTTCGTAGCACGAGCTCTACACCTAGACACTGAGCTGGCTACTTTAGAACCACTTCCATCCCGCGTGATTGATTTAATTTTTTTTAGAAATATGTGTTTATGCAAAGTGAGGAAGGAAGAAGGCTTTAACCTCATGGTTCATAATGTAGCTATCCTGAATGTGGCTTTACCTTGTTCTCGTTGTACAGATGTGTGATATGAGAGGAACTGGGCGTATGACTTACAGGCACCACCTGTTGTTGGTTCGTTACCACCGAACGTCTTGGAGGACGAAAGTGATGGAACCGATGACGAATATGAGCGGAGGAACCAGTCCCTCGTTCATCACTCATCCCACCTCATGCATCACCTGCACACACACCACCTTTTACTCATCATGCTGCAGGTATATCTTCTGGCTTTTATATTACTGAGGAAATGTGGAGAGAGCAGAGAGCTCGCGAAGAAGAACGAGACGGCCTGTTGTATGCCATGTATGAGCATCAACAGGACGTGAGGGACTTCATGCGCGAGTCACAGAGACATACTGAGCGCACTCTATGTTCTATTATGGAGGCTCAATATACCATAGTCTCCCAACAACAACGCCATCAAGCCTACCTGACCAGCAACTTCAACCTGGTGGAGGCCACTCAAGGTTCCATACTTGGAAACCTTCGGTAACTCCAAGAGTCTAATGCCTCGTTGGCAGCGAGGATTGAGCGGCTTAAGCTTTCACAGAGTGCACGTCGTCGTAGTAGGAGCCGTCGTCCTCGCCGACCAGAGTATGGAGGAGAGGGTATCAGTGGTCGTCAGTAGCATTGTCCAGGTTCCACCTATTTCTTTCCCGCCTTTTATCGAAACATTGGGGACAATGTTTGGTTTAAGTGTGGGAAGAGATATTTACTGCTTTTATTTTAATTGCTTTCTAGTTTAGTTTCGGTTATGCGTTTTTACTTTCTATCTTAGTTTTAATTAAGCTTTTAGCTTGTTTCTAGTAATTACATGTGCTTGACGAGTCGTATGTGTAGTTTGTCTATTTTCCCCATTTCTTGAGCCATACCAAAAAAAATTTAATAAGAAAACAACTTTTATTTTGAAAATTTGGGTTGTTAGACAAGTTTAGGATAGTTTGCGAAGACTTGGGAAAACTTTTGAAAAATTGATATCGTCTTGACACTGTAAATTTCTTAATTATAGGAATCGATTCGGATACTTATTTTGCTATGGCCTTAAAATCTCACCCTTGAATTAATCCTTAAGTAGTTTATTTTAGCAGTCAGCACCATCTTAGATACCGCTAAGTGGACGAATCGATGCAAATAGGTGAATTATCCTGTGAAAAGAAAGAAAAATAATAATAATACATGTAGAAAAAGTAAATATTTTGGAAAAGGATCCGCCTTCTAAGTTAGGTGACCCCCACCCGGTTACTTAGTCCAACAGTAGCGGAACTTTAAAAAAAATATGCTTATGTGTCTGTGTTAAAAATAAAAAAATCATTGAATATTGAGACAATATTGGATCAGGATCACCAACAGGTTTGTTCACCATGCGAGTACAAGATAACGGGCTTAATGTGATTGTGCCTGAATGAAAAAGGATAAAAGAGGGATGAGTAAATTCGGCCTAGGCATAATAACATGATACATATTAGTTTGTATAAGAAGGAAACTTATAACCGCAACCCGCGGAAAGTGTCACTATGATATCCTTGGTTCACGAGTTAGTACCTATCGAAGCAAACTTGATTGAACTAAGAGTCTGTATCCTGAATTGAATATTTGCGTGTTGCTGTGTTTCTTTTGTGCTCATAAGAGTTTGCTTGAGGATAAACAAAGGTTTAAGTGTGGGAGAACTTGATAACACCGAAACACACTGCGTATTTGACTCGGATTGCACATGTTTATTATCATTTAATTGTTATTTTCTTGCATTATGTTTGTGTTTTGTCTTATTTTTAGGTACATTGCTCAATAAGAGCCTTTCACAAAGAAACGAAGCGAAACGGGCGAAAAAACGAAGATTCTATGGTTGATTAATCACATGGTGTTCCACATGGCGTTGGCCATGGGGGTGGCCGAGACACTACAAGAAATTATTCATTTAGCGACACATGAATTACGACCCTTATGTAAAAACTGTCCTAACTCCCTATTAGCGACAGTTACCACGACAGTTAAGCCCAACTATCTCAAATTTTTTAACACAAATGAATAGATCTTAAAAAAAAACAATATAAAAAACAAACAAAAAACATTATATATAAAAGTGTATATGACAGTTCAATTGAACTGCCCCTATTTTGTAATATTTTTTTTTAATTATTATTTCATATGAGACAAAATCCCAGAGCATGAAACCCTCTAACTTCAACCTTAGAAAGTAAGTTAGATATGCATCGTGTGTGGAAGAAAAATCTAAGGGTTTGTTTGGTTCAAATGAGGGGGAGGAGAGGGGAGGGATTTTAATGGAGGGAAGGGGAGAGAGGGTTTTTTTTTTAATCAGATAAGTGTTTGGTTCAAAAGAGGGGAGGGGAGGGGAAGGGAGGGATTTTAATTAAAAATGTGTTTGGTTCAGGAGGGGAGGGGAGAGATTTTATTAATAATTTACATTTTTATCCTTATGATCTTATATAAGTGATATGATATTTAAATGTGAAAAATTCATGCATGCTTTTTTTTGTGATAAAATTTCTAATATTGATTGACTAAAAAATTATTTATTTATCCCATAACATTAAAAAAATTGAGTACACTTCATTCAGATTATAACTCTCTAACATAAATTAAACTGTATGCTAATAACAACGTTTAAATCGTGATGAATCATCTAACAAAACAAATACATAAAATAAATTATTATTAAATATTAATGGTTTAAAATGTTTAATAAAATAAATGGTTTAAAATTTGACATAAAAGAAAATATGATATAATACATAATAAAATTAGAAGAAAAAAACGAATATAACTAAACATAATTTTTTTTATAAAAAAACAAAAAAAACAATAATGATTATGATTTAGATTAAGTAAAAAATTATAAATAATATGAAGTTGGAGAATAATTATAATAAATTAATGGAAGCAATCGAAAAAATCACACAGAAGAGAAATAGTAACACGAAAAAAACGAATAATTGTGAAATAATAAAATTAAATTGAGAATATTTTAGTAAATATAATAATATTTTAATTATCAAAACTCACTTTCCCTCCTCTCCCCTCCAAATTCCCCAAATTCGGAGAGAATCAAAAAATGTGTTTTAGAGGGATTTTGCTCCCCTCCCCTCCTAAAATTTGAACCAAACATATTTAATTTAAAATTTCCGCCCCCCTCCCCTCCATCTACTCCGAACCAAACACACCCTAAGCGAAAATGTCAATGGAAGGAGAAGAGTGTCAGAAGTCACAACTCGTTCTTGCCCACAAGCTTTTCCTTTTCAAATATTTGTCAATGATCATGGTTTCACTATTTCCCTCTTCTTTCATCTATTCTTTATTCTCTATAAACCCTAATTCTTTTTTATGTTTTTATTTTGTACATATATGGTCCCTTTATATGAAACCCTAGTTGCCGATTCTGTTTTAGGCATAGGTCGTGCTATTTTGGACTGTGTGCTAAAACTGACGATGAAATTTGATTGTGTGACAGGTTTTTATTGTTGTAGTGGGAGTTGATAGTGGGAAGAAGGAAACAAGTGTAAATATGGACAACTGGTATCCTATTTGGGACATAGAGTTAGAGCTCCATTTGACTGTGTACAAGGCAGAACTTCCTGATGGGGAAGGTATGATTTTTCCTCTATATTTCTTGGGAACATGAGATGCACTAGACTACCAAGCAATTTCAAGATTCTGTTGCCGAAAAGATCAATGAGTTTCACCTTCCACAAGGTTTTGTCATCGACAATAACAACTTTAGGCTTGAATTGAATATGTGTTTTTATTTTTAATTTTTTCTTGCAATAGTGAAGTGTTTTTGGTTATTAGTTATTAGGTTCTTTTGGGAGAAGGGTATTATACTGATAGAACTTTCAAACAAATAGCTGAGATTTTGGAACGAAGAGGGAAGTCATTGGATTCATAAGTTGATTCTCTCCACGCCATGATCAACAACCTTTCCTCATTTATCAATGTCACAATTTGTAAAACTAGGTGCACCGAGTTCTATTCCTTTTAAAACTAATGCCTTATGTCTCAATTTTAAACACTAAATAATTTTGAACTTTAATGTTTGGTATCTTACCAGTTACATTCTACTAGAAATTTTCTGATGCCAGGGTCTTTACATTTTTAAATATGGTAATTAGTTGTTCCTAATCTTCTATTGGGTTCATGACTCTGCTTTAAATTGCGTGCTACGTGTTGTGTGCTACCTCTAGGTCGATTTGGCGGCGTAGAGGTTTACTATTTCAATTTGGTGAACTCACTAATCTATGTGACAAGTGAGGGTAATAGTTCTCTTGATTTCAAATTGATACATGTGTGAGTTAAAAATTACTCTATTAGTTATAGTGTTAAATATTAAGTGGATTTCTAACTCAAACTGATTATGTTTTGTTATGTGATTATATTCTCAAATGACAACAGAATATATATGAGTTGGTTGTTCACCACTATCTGGCATGTGTCTCAAAGCCGGCTGTAGGAGCTGAAACCATAGTGGAAATTGATATTGCTGGTGAATTGTTTTCTGCATGTGGGAGGGTAATTCTAGAGGTAAGATTCTCAGTCATGTTATGTATATATTCCGCTTCTAGAATTTATGTGACATGACTTGGGTGATTTATTGATTTCATAAACATGCTTTAGACAAGAATTTGTGTGATGTAATAACTTTTTTTTGCGCTTCGAAACCAAACAAGTTTTTAGTTATTGTAGACAAAAAATTTGGAGCTTATACATGAGACTAGGAATACTAAAATTTTCTGAGTCCTTTGAAATTGATCTACGATGGACTAAACTAAGTGTGCATGAACCCATTTCACCACTCGAGGGAGAACCGAGTCTAAGAGCGTAGTCAGAAGCCATGTAAAGAGGAGTGAATCCTCTTGATGCAATAGCAAATACACAGGATTTTCAGTATCGGATGCGCAACTTCTGAATTCTGTTTTCATGTATCCTTTCCATGGATTTAGAAAATCAACTTTCACAATTTTGAATCCTAGATCTCTCAGACTTGGATTGAGAACTTCTTCATGATTCATGTCTATCTCGAGCTTTTTTATCACCTATATCTTGGTATTTTAACAGTTCAGTTTGTCATTTTTTATATGTTTCCTGTTTAATTTGTTACAACCCTCTCTCTTCTCAATCCTGGTGCTTTTAGCCTTCAACTTTCTTAGTCCCTTTTGCTCGTTAGTCGTTAATATATGCATGTGTAAAATTTCCAGGTACTGAATTAGTGTTGAAGCCCCTTTTCAAGTTTCCAGCAGAAGTAATCTAGTGATTTCAAAGGCAACTTAGAGCTGAGACATAATATATAGTTTTAAAATGAAATGGTTAAGCAAGTAAGTCGTATATTGAAGTACCAACCGAGTAAAAATTATATTATCAATAAATAAGGATCACTCATATTCAACTTTTTTTTTAATTGATAAAGCTCGCATATAAATAAATTTTAAGTTTATTAACAAATATTTTATTTCAGTATCATTGTATCATTCATATTCATAAGTGTGACTTTAGAACTAATTAATTAATTTGTTATGATGGATTAAAAGCATTTTTAATGGTGATTTTACTGATTTGCAAGGAGCATTATAAGATATAGTGTTTTAGGTATAAAAGAGGCATAATTGAGATAAATGATTGAATCAGCTATATTCAATGTAACTGAATTGAGTTAATTCAGTTATATCAATCAGTATTTATAAAAATACTAATACACTAAGTTTGTTATATTTGACAGCTCAACGTAGAGTTTGTTACAGTCTAACAAACACTTAACTAACTAACTCATCAAGAGTATATTAATTCTAATACTCTCTAATAACTACTATTTCAATCATTCAAAAGTTTGTTTTCTATAGTAAAAAGGACCACTTATTCTTGTTGCCTCTATTGTTCTGTACTATTGAAGCCCATAATTTTTTTTCATAGCTACTATCAAACCATCACTTTTGCCATTTTACAAATACTGGAACTATATAATTATGATATTTCATTGAGTTTCTTTTGGGAATAACTAAATTTTGCATAGAAGTGTGAATAAATGTATATGCATTTTCTTGCTGATTTTTTTAACCAAATTCCAATAAATGTGTAGCTACAAATGTTCTGATTATTTGGTATTGGCTGGTTTTAATTTGAACAGAAAAACTACTTGGATATCTATCGCTTTGAATCTTGGGGTGGATCAATGATTCCAACATATACGATTGACCAACAAGTTTCTCTTTTATTATTACATCAGATTATATGAAACACCCCTTGATTTTTGTTGATTATTATTATTTTTTCATATTATATCTAGTTATTGTTATTCCATCGCAAGCTGTTCACTATCCTTAATGTCATATTCTTAATTGAATTCTACACCAAATAAATCACAACATCCTTGGTTTACAAAAATTATCATACTTACTGATAATCTTATGTGAGCTTTCACTGTAGCATTTTGTGTCTATTCGATGTTGATTTTATCTTCACGAGTAAATGAAGAAAAAGTGATCCATACATACATGTTGCAAGTAGTTAGCCTAAGTATCCATGTTAAAGTGCCAATTATGTTTAAGAAAGCTCATGTATATTTTACTTTATTTTTATTTATACTTTTACCTTTGCATCAATTTAACTCAAGGATCTCTTTGGTTTTTAAAATCAAACAACATTTGCTTGTATTGTTGATTGATTCTACGATTCATAGGTTTTCAAGTTTTTTTTTTAATATATTAAATGATCATATTTTGAGAACTCATAAGAATTTAAAGATTGTTATATTAGAATTCTTATGCTTGTGAGAGATAAATGCAAAGATGAAACTGAAACTGTTGTGAAAACTATTTCTTCAGATGAGAGTCATGAAGATGTTGAAGGTAATGACGCTGATAGTGATGGCTACCTTACAAGACGTTTAGAGTGGCCTCATTTGTATCTGCACCGCATAATCTGGTCTGTTTGCTACTCTCGCTCTGCAGGTTCACCTGCACAAACGGTTGGTTGGCGTGACCCTGGTTTCATACACACAAGTTTTCTCAAAAATATGTGGCCAAATTTAGTGTATGCATTTAGAAATATATTCATGTTCATAACACAATAGGGATTTGTAAAGTCTGTTATATAGTTTTCTTTAATACATTTCTCAGGTATACATACCGATTAGGTCATATTTTGTCTAATGGTTCGTACATTTGGAGCAAGAAGTATTCATTTAAGGCATCGCCTTATCCCGGACAGGACTCATTGCAGCGTGTTGTCATATTTGGTGACATGGGCAAAGTAAGGATCTTTTTTACTGTTGAATATCTAAATTTTGTAACACTTTTAGGGGCCCTGCATAGAATTGGAAACATGGGGTCCATGTAAAGTTATCTCATGAGATGACCACCTGTCCATGATATAATAACTGTTTAGAATGGCCTTGATTTATTGATAGGGAAAATATTAACTTCCTTTCGATGCGTTTCAGGCCAAGTGTGATGGTTTAAATGAGTATAGTAACTACCAACCTGGGTCACTAAACACCACTGATCAACTTATCAAAGATTTAAAAAATATAGACATTGTTTTCCACATAGGAGATATATCTGGTGTGGTTATGTGAAAATGTATGATGTGGTTAGTTTCTTCTTATTTTTGTTATGCTAACCTTGTTGATCTTGATCCTTATTATATTTTGTTTCACCTACTAAAAGTTACATTTGATTACTTATACTACAGAGTACAGAAAACTTCCAATTTTTTAAAGTGATAGCTAGACATGATTGATATATTAGGACAACTAGCAATAGAACTGAACCTATATGAACTAAAGTTCATTTGTGCTGTTCAATTCAAATTTATAATTTAATTTTGTTGTCATTTTGCATTTGCCAACTTGTAATATTGGCTAGAAAGAGTTATCACTGAATTTATCTAATTAAAATTTGGTTTCTATATGTAGCTTGTTAGTAGTGTATACAAAGATGAGTTATAGTTGGAAACATACATTTGGTCAGATGCATATGGTACCTGCAATGACGTAAGGTAAACTCCTTTTCTATCTTAAAACTTCTTGGAAATCATGATTCACCACTGGGCTTAATAAATTCAAATGTGAGTTGCATGTTAATTCCCCCTCTCTTTTTATAGATTGTTCAGCATAATTTAGTAACAATACTGACTCAACAGTGGTGGCATAAATAATATGATCATTTTTTGGGTCTTGTAATCTTGTGTCAACTTATGCAAACACATTCATGATTAGGATTTAAACTAGTGTAATTTTTTTACACATGAATTCCATCACATTTCACCATGTAGATATTTGAGGAGATGTATTAAGAACTAACATAACAAAGTGGCATTATGGTTTGATTTAATTGGATACATGTGTCTTACACCATCAATGCATATCAGTTAATCTCTTACAATTATATATCAGTCGATGAAGCTTCGTGTCGTATCCATAAAATTGTCAAATGCTAAATGCAATATCTGTTATGTTTGGTTAAGATGTGGTGAACTTTGACGAGTTTTCAAGAAACTTGACAGATGAAAAGCAGCAGCAATTACTAAAGTATCTCCCTGTGGTTGATGCTGCAAAACTTCCTGATAGGTTTGAATATGCTAGTGTCACTTTTGTTTGTTTTTTTTGAAGTTATAGTCCTTGAATATAAATTTCAATTCCGGCTTTCCGAAATAGGGAATCAAAGTTATTGAACGACATTTTTGTATCAAGTGCAGCCTTAGCATTATGTTTGATAGTTTTGAATTCAAGAAGGGGCTAACTTATTTTCAGAAATTTCTCAGGGAAGGTGTATTCGATAACTCTTTGTTGGGGGAAAACCCTAAAGACTGTAAGACGCTGAAAAGGCTTGCACTGTCTAACCTGTCAAAGTCAAAATGGGGAGAACACTATAATTTTCTCAAGGTTTGTGATGGATATTTTATCTAGATGCTAATGCTTTTGTGTTGATAACTTAATTTATGATGATACTTGCCAGATATTGCATCTAGGGGTGTTTACGAACAGAATTTGCATCCATTTTTTAAGGAATAATTAAACATACGAAATCTAATCAGTGTCTTTGAATAATACGTTTTGATTGTTCGGTTCAAAATGTAAATTCAATCCAGTGCAAATTGATTTGGATTAACTGATTTGGTTCTTTCTGAGTAGAGTGGTGGAAACAAAGCTGGAAAATATAATGATATGGAATCCCCTGCTGTGGAATCAAGTAATGTTGCAAATGTTAAGAGATTGCGTGTCGGCCAAAACCAAAATTTTCCAGGTTAGCTGAAAATCTCATGTCATCATAAAAAAAATAAGTATGAAAATATTTCAATACCTATGATACAAAATGCTGAATATACCTTAAGCTTTGACCTCAAGGCACATCAATGTAAGGCGTGTTTTTGCTATCCACTGTTAACTAGACCTGTTACAATTTAATCAAAGAATCATTCATCTTGCAAATTTCAGAACTGAAGGCAACAATGAGGAGTCCCAAAAGGGTCATCATAAAAGCTAGCAGTGGCGGAAAAGAAATTGTAGACGACTCTAGCATCAATGATGGCAAAGAAATTATAGATGGCTCAAACATCTTTGTTAACGAGAGTTCAGATCATGATCTGCTACTAGATTTTCCATCCAACAATTCTTTTCCACAGGCAGAGCTCTTGCTCCCAACATCTAGCTTGGTTGCTCAAGGAAGCACCAGTAGTAGTGCGGTACACTCTCGTGTTACTCGTCCTTGATTAATCTTTACTAGGTTATACTTGGAAGAGTATGCACAATGTGATTCTGGTGCTCAGAAAGAAAGAGTTGCAAGCTTGTGATTCAAATAATGATAGTTCAAGCCCAAGATCTCAACTACCAGATAAACAGATCCTATCAAATGTATTTGATTCTTTATCTGCACGTAATTGTAATATGATAAGCTTCTAACATATAAAGTGACATGGTGCTTGTATAAATGTAATATGATATATATGTTTAGTTTAATGAAGAATACCCATTCTGTTCATATTTCTACAAATATTTTTTTTTTAATTTTAAAAATAAATTACCTGCGGATTTATCTGTGGAAAGGAAAATTCCTACGGATTTACCCACGGATGCACCTGTGGAATAGAGTTGCGACCGTTAGAACCTCCGTAATCAACAATAATAACAAAAATCAAATAGAAAGTTACAACGGTTGGTAACCATCGCAGTATGTAGATTACGTCAGTTCCCTACTCGTCGTGAGAGATAACGACAGTTGGTGTGACAGTTTTGACAATCGACACAATACGGCCTCGCGACACACGTTTCTGCCACAGGGCTGGAACCGTTGTGACTTGCAAATTACGGCGGTTTTAACCGTCGTAACCTGCCAAAATAATCGTCACAATCTGCCAATTTTCTTGTAGTGAGAGGTGTAGAGTTTCTCCCACTACCCAACGATCATGAGACCACCTCCACCACCATTTACACACAGTCGATTACACCCTTTCAGGATGAGCCATTATGCAGGTTTTAAAGGGTGCAATCGATTTACACATAGGTGCAAATCGATTGCACTATGTCTGTTTTGCCAAAAACAACAAAATTTTAGCACTGTAGCAGTTTGTAACTCATTGCAATCACTTGGATTCAATACTGCATCAGTGGAAGGATCTAGATGCTTCAAGATATCAGTTCATTTCCAAGTTAATTTCATTTTCCCTCCAAAATTCAAGTTATTTCCACTCCTAATTCCAAACCAAAAAATCCAACCCTCATGCAAAACCAAATTTCAAACCTCACTCTCATTTCATACCTAGACCATATTCAAACCAATTTGCTCCATTCCAAGAAAAAAAGAATTCATTTTTCTGATTTCTCTACACATCACATTCAAATTTTCTCAATTCTCTTTCACTTTTTCACTCCATTTTCATCTTCATCCCTAACCTCACCAAAGCTCTTCCATTAGAGTTAACAAATTCTTCATTGGAGTTTGTTAATTCTAGAGCTAAACCTTCATCAATTCCTTATATCAACACAAATTCTGAAGCAGAAGTTGATTTGGATCTAGATCTGAAGTGTGGAAGCACTTTCTTGAAGTGATTTTGAAGCAAGTTCATCTTATTGTATTGTTCTTCAAGTTTCTTGCTTGGAATTCATTGGATATTTGGTTTTCTTTGCTTTATTCGTCAATTTTTGTTTGCAACAAGTACCAAAGCAAATCTCCGCTTTGTAGGTTGATGATTCTTAGATCCAAACTCATTTTAGCTTATTTTACAACTTTCAAAATATAGATCCTTGTGGTTTTTGTTTGGATTGATCCTTGATTCAATTGTTTGTTGTTGTTGATGTTTTATTGATCCAATATGTGTTCATTTGCTGTTGGATGTGATTTTCGTGTACAATTGCATGCTATTACATGTTGCATTTGATCCTTGAATTAATGCTGGAAAAGTGCTTTTGGAATGTGATTTTTGCTGTTTCTACAGGTGCAAATCTATTTGTACAATGGTTTAATCGATTACACCTTACTTCTTGAACCCTGGAACTGTTTTTTGAAGTGGTGCAATCGATTAACACCTTACAACAATCGATTTACACCTGTTGCATTTGTGTTTTTGGCTTGTTTTTAAGCATGTCTTGATTCCTTTTCCTAATTTAAGCTTCATGACTTAATATGTTTGATATTTGTCTAATTTTCTAGGATTGTTTAGCCTTCATTTGTAGTACGTATGCGAATCTTTGTTGCATGATGGTTGATTACATGTTGCATGTCCGATGATAATTGCTTGCATTCATGATGCTTGTTCATGATGTTTAATTGATAACATGTTGATAATTGCTTATTGTTGTTGAATATTCATGATGCTTGATTGTCAATTGTATGTCCACATCTCTTATTTAATGTTGATGCATGCTCTTATGCATTGTTGATTGTCGAACTCCATGATGTATGTTCATTTCCTTCATGGTGGATACATGTGCATATTAATTGATTAATTTTTTTATACTTGCTTGTTGGTGTTGCATATTCAAGATGTTTGATGTTGATACATGTTCCTATGCATCGATTGTGGCATCCTTGATGCATGTTCATGTCAATTCGTGTTTGCTTCTTGTTGAATGCATTCTTGTTGCCGATGCATATACCGATGTCCTGTTCATGCGTCGTTAATTGCTGCCATATGTGTTGTTAAATGTTGTTGTGTTGTTGCTGTAAATACACCGTTGTTCTGTTTTAAGCGCTGTCGTATGCTGCTGTTTGTGCTTTTGTTAATGTAGTAATAGGGGGTGTTTTTAATCGTCTCCACAGGGATTGCCTGATATTTGATGCTTGCCGTTCAATAGTTACACCGTTAAGTTCAAAGGTTTCAATTGGTTCTCAATTTCGTTTAACATCAATTTGTAGCAAAGAGTAATTTTTAACAAAGAGTTTGAAAGGTTTTTATAAAAGCATGTCAAGGTTAGGTTTCGCTAATCCTTTTCACATATATCCGAATAATCAAGCATATGAACAAGGTTTCCGACCAATACAACCGCGTATCCTCCCGACTAAGTTTATGTCTAAAGCAAAGTCGTGAGTATCGTTGTTTAGACCGTCAGATGATGTCTCACGCTAACAATATAAACAACAATCGTTAAGATCAACACAAAGCGGATAGAAAATCCCAAATCTATGTCTAGAGTTTGGTTTTTAAGAGATGAATTTATTAGGTCATGATTTGTAGAATCGATGTCTAGAGCAAAACAAATCACACATAAAGCATTAAGAGAAAATAACTTCATCTATATTGATCAAAGACTTTGTTCATACATAATAGATCAAAACAAATACATATAATCAGAATCAACTACTTCTAACCTCAACACAAGAGAGTTTAGCTACCCATTCTCATGGTAGCTTGGATTACAAGTTTCAAGAGGAGATGAATGAACATCCACGTCGAATAATCGAGAATGGAAGTGACTTCAGCTTCTCAAAGTAAAATTCCACTCCTGGATGATCAAAATACTGTAAACTCTGTTTTTGGGTGAAAAAGGGCAAAAGATCCCCTCCAATAAAAGTAAAAATCTATTTATACACTTCTGAAATCTGCAGCATTCGCACTGCGAGCACATCATTCGCACTGCGAATGAGAGAAAATGGCACTTTAAGTGCCTCTGAGACTTAAACCGCCCAATGCTGACATCGTGGGTTCGCACTGCGAACAACCCATTCGCACTGCGAATGAGAGAAATTTTGCCTCAAAAACATTCTGCCACCCTTCGCCAGGACCTTCGCACGGCGAACCAACTAGCGAGCCTTCGCTAGGAGTTCGCAGTGCGAACTTTTGGATATTTTCCATGGTAACATTTTGCCATCCTTCGCTGGGAGCCTCGCTGACGTTCGCAGTGTGAACCTTCGCTGCATCCTCGCCAGCTCCTTCGGACTGCGAATACTCTGTTGCAGCAACAATTTCAGTGGCAACTTGCATCCACTCAATGTGTCTCACCATCTTGATCCTTTCATGCCTAAACCTGCACATTAACACACAAATTACAAGCTCCACTCATGTATTCCAATGTAAGCACTACAACACAATTTACCACTTAAATCAACCGATTCCGCATGGAAAGTAATGAAAGATGCCAATTATTGCATACAAATATATAACATGTTTGACATCTAACAGCTTTTCCTTTGCTTTTTGCTTGCTCTTGCATGTTCCCTTAGTTTTGATTAAGATTGGAGTAGGATATACATTAGGTTGTTGATCCAAGCATGACAACATCTAGTCAGATTTCCCTAAACTCAACCATAGGGCCATCTTGCATGATAACATTAGGATAGAATCGTCTTCTAATCCTAACCTTAGGGTCACATTACATGATAACATCTAGGGCCAAGTCTCCCTTAGATCTTGCATTGTGTCTTTCTCTTCCCTCTCTTAACAAATTCAAAACACATAATAATTACGATGTGTATAGTGCGTCACGGGCCTTAAGCACAATGGGAAATGATGAGCGGGAGTCTCTCCTTACCTCATATAGAGATCTTTATACGCGAACCATTTTGGATCAGTCGTATAAAGTGCTTGCTCCTATCGTCATATACTTTAGCACGATACACATCACAAACCGATTCAATTCACTTCTTTAAAACACTCCAACAAATTCAAATCATTTTTTCCTCCAGGATTTTCTTTGCAAACCATTTTTTAGAAAGGGCATGTTATTTCCGTTTATCGCAAAACAAGCTAAAGCATAAGTCTCCCTGTGTGTGAGCGGCAAAACCTAGCGGTTGTAATGCGAACGTTAGCATTGTCCATAAAAAACACTAAGCAACCCGTGGTCCCACGAATTACGGACAATCTGATTTCTTCATTCTCATCTGAATGAAGATACGTAGACACAAGGGTCCCAATCCTTGGCGAGCAACCTTCCCTTTCACCCGTAGTCTTCCAAACTACGATTACTCTGAGTTTTCCATTGCACGAGAGAATACGTAGGCATAGGATTGTGAGATCCTATCGAATGCCCTTTTGTTTTTTCTCCCTTTTTGTTTTCGCGTTCCCTTAGAAAGTAAGCTTTAGATAGACACACCCTTTGATTAGAACAACAAGAGTCGATCCCGTTGAGTACAATGGACCCGAGGGGTGCTGATACCTTCCTCTTGCATAATCGACTCCTGGGCCCCGAATTTGGTTGCGAGACCATGTTCTTTCCCTTCTAAGATTTTCTCGATGTTTTCCTTTCCCCGTTGGGATAAATAAAGTTTGATGTTGACTCTGTGTCTTCGCCGGTGGTTTTTTGAGGTAGCGACAAACACGACAGGAAAACCATAGACAACAGATAAAATTTGTTAACCATCTAGCTCATTTTGATGAACATGAGCTTTTGCCCAATAATCTTTCACAAGATCTGGATAGATTGGTCCATTAAGCATTACAAAATATCCATCCCATTTCTGAAAATGAATATCTGCGACTATCCGTGAAAGATTACTTGCTGTCAATTTATTGAAATTGACCGTATATTCCTTAGAATATCTAGATCATAAATCTATCATTTAATGGTTTTTGAAGACAATTTAAGAAGAAATGCTAGTTTGAAGAACAACGATTTCATAATATTATCTTATATAGAAGATAACTCATGAAATCAGGAAAACACACAGGCAACAACATGACACATAGAATGACAATTTATAAGCAAGTATGTATTAAATGTTTGGGCAGTATGAGTCTGAATAAAAATGAATTAGAATCTTTGTCAGTACACTCTTTTTAAGAACCAAATTTCAGAGCAAATTTTGAAATACAAGTGACAGACATAGCAATATCTATCAAATTAATATTTCAAAAAGCTTTTTAGAATGTAAGACAAAGTTCCTTATTTTATCAGAGCTCAAGATTAGTCCAATTGTTAATTCAAAGCACATAACAATGAATTAAGCTAATTACTTTATGCTTAAAGAAAGCAATCAAGGATGAGAAAGATCCTATACACCCTAATCAATGCTTATAGACCATACATAGAGAAATTTCATATTTTAAAAATTCAATTGAGTGTTATCAGAGTCCAACGATTCCTCTAATACTCCATTCAGAAGATAAGAATTATTCATCGATAAAGACCATGTTTAGATTTTTCTTAATAAAATTAAGTTTGGAAATAGCTAAGGATTTTGTACATATATCGGCCCATTGATGTTCAGAATCAATAAACTGAATATCTATTACGCCCTTCTGAACATAGTCTCTTATTAAATGGTGTTTGATTTCAATATGCTTAGTTCTAGAATATTGAATCGAATTCTTCGTTAGATAGATAGCAGCAGTGTTATCACAAAGGATATGAATATTATTTCCAAAAATCTAATAATCTTCAAGTTGATATTTCATCCATAGTAGTTGAGTGCAATAGTTAGTAGCTAAAATGTATTCCGCTTCTGCTATAGATAGAGCAATAGTTGCTTGTCTTTTACTACCCCAAAAGATAAGGTTTTCACCTAAGAATTGACAAGTTCCACTAGTGGATTTCCTTTCAATTATATCTCCGGCATAGTCAGCATCACAGAATCCAACTAGCTTATAATCTAAGAATTTCTTATAAAGAAGTCCAAGATTGGTTGTTCCTTTCAGATACCCAAAGATTCTCTTAACAACTATTAAATGAGTCTCTCTAGGATCTGATTGGAATCTTGTACACAATCATACACTGAATAAAATATCTGGTCTGGAAGCAGTGAGATAGAGTAAGGAACCTATCATACCTTGATATTTAGTTGGATCCACTTTAGCACTGCATTCTTCATCATTCAGGTTGCAGGTTGGATGAATATGAGTTGACATGACTTTGCATTCATCAAGATTGAAATTTTTCAAGAGTACTCTTGTGTACTTAGACTGATGAATGTATATACCTCCTTCATTCTGATTAATTTGAATTCCAAGGAAGTATTTCAATTCACCCATCATGCTCATCCCAAATTCAGCCTGCATTATTTTTGAAAATTCTTGACAAAGAAATGCATTTTTAGAACAAAAAATTATGTCATCAACATAAATTTGAACAATCAAGATTTCTTATTCTAGAGTTTTCCTAAATAGTGTAGTGTCAACCCTGCCTTTAGCAAAACCATTCTCATGCAAGAAATTACTCAGTCTCTCATACCTTGCTATTAGAGCTTGCCGAGACCATAGAGTGATTTCTTGAGCTTGTAGACAAAGTCTGGATGGTTTGGATCTTCAAATCTTGGAGGTTGCTTGACATACACTTCTTTAGTAATAACTATGTTCAAAAAATCACTTTTCACGTCCATCTGATAGAGTACAATGTCATGGTAGATGGCATAAGAGAGAAGAAGTCTTATAGCTTCTAACCTTACCACATGAACAAAGGTTTCAAAGGACTCAATTCCCTTTTGTTGACTGTAGCCTTGAGCTACAAGTCTAGCTTTGTTTCTAACCACTTCTCCATGTTCATTAAGCTTGTTTCTGAAGACCCACTTGGTCCCAATGATGTTTTTCTTATGTGTTCTTGGAACAAGATCCCACACATCATTTATCTGAAACTGATTTAGTTCATCTTGCATAGCCATGATCCACCCATTATCTGATAAGGCATCATCAATAGAAGTAGGCTCTGTCAATGAAATAAGTCCAAGCATTGATCGAGCATTTATGAAAGAAAATCTGATTCTCAATGGTTCGTCTTTATTTCTAATGATTTGCCCCTCTAGATTAAACACTTTATATTTAAACTGTTTCTTAGTGGAACAAAGGCTTTAGTACCATTTTGAGAAATCACTGAATCAGTAGCAGTAGGACAAGTTGGAGTAACTTCAGTTTCTGCAGCCTCTGGTAATCCTTCAACAATAGTAATAGATTCTGAAGTATCATCATTTATACTCTTTTCCTTTGGAACACATACCACAAGTTGTTCTTCAGAATTCTGAATACCTGCAGTGTTATCATTCTAAGCCAAAGACTCTGACTTATCATAGTCAGGTATTTGTCATATAATTTAACGTGCATAGACTCTTCAACCATCTTGGTTTCTGAGTTATACACTTTGTATGCTTTTGAGTGTTCAGAGTATCCTAAGAAGATACCCTTTTGAGCTTTAGTATCAAATTTCTTTAGGTAGACCTTATTTTTCAAAATGTAACAAGTACATCCAAATTGATGAAAATAAGAAATACTTGGTCTTCTACCTTTAAATAATTCATACGATGTTTAATTTAGAATTGGTCTAATATAGATTCTATTCTAAATATAACAAGCAGTATTAACAACTTCTGCCCACAAGTACTTAGGGAGTTTATTTTCATGAATCATTGCTATTGCCATTTCTTGCAAAGATATGTTCTTTCTCTCTACAACCCCATTTTGTTGTGGAGTTCTAAGAGAAGAGAACTCATGGATAATTCCACATCTTTTACAAAAAGACTCAAATGGTTCATTTTCAAATTCTCCCCCATGGTCACTTCTGACTTTCAGAATCTTTACTTCCATCTCAGATTGTACTTGAATGCAGAAAATGCTAAATACTTCGTATGTTTCATCTTTAGATTGAAGAAATTTTACCCAAGTCCATCTACTAAAATCATAAACAATGACCAAACCATATTTCTTCCCACTGATTGAAGCAGTCCCGATAGGACCAAATAGATCAATATGAAGCAATTCCAAGGGTTTAGAGGTAAAGATAATGTTTTTGGTTTTGAAATAGGTTTTCACAATCTTTCCAACTTGACATGCTTCATAGAGAGCATCTGAGTGATAGTCAAGATCTGGCAACCCTTTAACAAGTTTTTGCTTGCTAAGTTTAAAGATTAATCTCCAGTTAGCATGACCTAACATTTTGTGGCAAATCCATTTCTCATCACTCATTGTCATTAGGAAAACGACCTTGTGATCAACCAATTCAGAAAGATTGATTTTATAAACATTTCCCTTTCTTTTCCCTTTGAATACCATAGTTTTGTTAGATTAACAACAGAGCATAAATTCTTAATGAACAATACTTCACAACCACTATCACACAATTGGCTTATGCTTAAAGCCATCTACCAGCCAAACTTTATTTATAAGAGTTTGAAAATTATCAATGGTACCTGTACCAATGATTCTTCCCTTCTGGCCTCCTCTAAAACCCATATTTCCTTCCTCTCTAAAATTCAGGGTTTGGAACATATGATTTTCTCCGATCATATATCATGAGCATACACTGTCCAGGTACCACGATTGGCTTTCCAACCTTTCCTTTGGGCATATCTCATCATCTTCTTTATATTTAGATAAGAGTCCTTCATCAGATGAGTGTGCCATCAATGCAAGATTGGCATCATCTTCATTTTTTAAATCTTCATCATCCAACTCTTCCCATGTTGCAATAAAGTTCTTTTTAAGTCTGCTTCTGAAGTTGTCCTTCTGATGACTTCCTTTCTTCTGATTATCTTTATGAAGATCAGGACAGACATATCTAAAGTTACCAGGTTTGTTGCAGTTGTAGCAGATCCTTTCTTCATCTTTCTCTTTGAAGTTGGATCTCCTATTGCTTCTAGGAAATCTCCTATTCCTTCTAGCCATTTTTTGAAATCCTCTGATGAAGCAAGGCATATCATCATCATTAGATCTACCATCAGAATCTTCTTCAGAAGTTTCATCAGGTTTACTTCTCTTTGAAGATCTTTTGGACTTTTCACCATATTTTTCAGAAGCAGACCTCAAGGCAAGATACTATAGTTTCTTTGAAGACTCATCTCCATTTAGTTCCATATCATGGCTTTGAAGATTACTGATTAGACTTTCAAGAGACAGCGTATTCAGGTTCTTAGCTTCCTGAATAGCTGTTACTTTAGGTCTAAACTTTAGAGGGAGACTTCTCAGAATCTTCTTAACATGATATGAAGATGAGTAATTCTTGTTTAGCACCTGAAGGCCTGATACAAGAATCTGAAACTTGGAAAACATGGTTTCAATATCATCATCATCCTTCATTTTGAATAGCTCGTATTTCTGTATCAACAGATTAGCTTTTGCTTCTCTAACTTGCTGATTCCCTTCATATGTAAAGCACAGAGATTCAAATATAGTCTTTGCAGAAGAATTATAAATGATTTTCAAGTACTCATCAGGTGGTAGAGCATCAACCAGAATACCTCTAACTCTGTGATGTTTTCTATAGATTATCTTTTGAGCTGGAGTCAGAGTTTTCCTGTCAGATACCATACCAATGCTGTCAACAACGATTTCAATGCCATCTTCAAGTATGTCCCATTATTGATCATCAAGTCCAATGATATATGTGTACATCTTGCTTTTCCACCATTCAAACTGAGTGGATTCCCCACTGAATACAAGAGGTTTAACAGAGTAATGATTTCTCTCAGATCTAATGTAATCATAGAGAAATCCCCTTATTGTGGAACTAGCATTAGGATCCTCAGTAGTCATATTTTTCTCGTTGGATCTTTGACTGTACCACTGTTAAGTGTTTTGTACAGACCTTGCTCTAATGCCAACTGAAGGTGAGAAAAATACACAAGAAGGGGGGTTGGATTGTGTTTGCAGAATTCTTTTTTAATTCTGAACTAGAGTTTAGATTCTAAACCAGAGTTCAAAATCTGATAATGAGTGTAGCGGAAAATGTAACAGAAGCAAATAAAAATAGCAAAGAACACAAAACAGTTATCCTGGTTCCTCTCCAACTGAGAGTACTCTAGTCCCCTTGCCACGCAAGAAATTTCCACTATAATCAAGCTGATTACAACTGCATATACTCACCAGTATAAGACTTTCCCTGCTCAGACCTACAACCTGAGACTTCCTTGCTTAATAAGCACCTGATCAAGACTTCTCTGCTTAGATCCTCAGATCCTAAGAATTTCCTTGCTTAAACCCTCCTGGTTCAAGACTTCACTGCTTAGACACTCTACCTAAGACTTCTCTGCTCAGACGCACCGTCTAAGACTTCTTTGCTCAGATTCACAATCCAAGACTTTACTACTCAAGCCCAAGGCATGATACTTTTATCTAAACGGACTGTTTAGAGAATGAATAACTTACAACAACACTTAATTATCAATCAGAGGTGTTCAAATATAATACAACACACTTTTACTCAAAGGATTCTTAAGCTATACAAGAATAATAAATCTTTAACATATTAGCTTCTCTTGAGCTGATATGAATGTAGTGATGTATATCTCAGTGGTAGTTGCAGCGTTATTTATTGAGTTGATCTTCAAATCTTCTGCTCCTTTTATAGCCGAAGAAATATATTCGTTGAAGTATCCTCAACGTCTATAATCAGATTAAATCTTCTAGTACATATTCTTTTCCAATAAAGCAGGTGTTGGAACTCGTAGTCAAGGAATTATTCACAGAACAAGGCCTTTGTCCAGAGAACACTTCTATTAAACAAGTACAACACAATCTTTTGAAGATATTGTCAATATATCTCGAGTCCCGTGTTAGCAGAGCTTGAGTTGACACTACTCAGTTCTAGAGGCAGCCACAACACGCTTCTGATTGTAAAATGTACTAGCAGTAACTTTCTGAATAGACTCTCTCACAAGTGTATAATCAGAATCGAACCAAAGCTATTTCTGTGTTAGAACCAGTTTCATCAAGTAAGTATAATTCTACACACAAGAACCAACTAGTTAGAAATTCTAATTGTTTTTCGAATACTTTTTTATCATCAAAACCTTAGAGGATACATGGTATGAACCAAATTTGTCTCAACATACTTCGGGATTTAATCCCATAGAAATAAAAAATCTTTCGTCACTAATTTCAATGGTATAAATAGGATCTCAATGATATCCAATCAGATCAATATCACGGACAACAATATGTGAGCTATCAAATCAATAATTCACGGTCGATAATTGAATAGTATAACATCGGAAGATGTTTTATCTGTACCAAATAAGAAAATGACTTTCTGATGTAATAAAAAGTCATTTTTCTTTCTTTGTCCGAACCTTTCCCTTAAACTAAAAAAGAAAGAAAAAAGGAGATACCCGTTAGAAATGATATTTTTTTAATTTTTATTTCCTTTCATACACGAAATCCATTGATATTTTTTAGATTTGTATCCATCGGAACTGACGAGACTCTAACCCGCAGCTTCCGCATTGACAGGGTGAGGCTCTGACCAATTGAACTACAATCCTAAGGAAAAAGTCGTATAGTATACATACATATTCTTACAATTTCATCCAAACTCTTTGTTTTTCTATTTGAGATTCGAACCCCTGTATAAAGAGTCTTACTTCTATATATATTTCTATTTTGACGGGTCTGCACTTTATCGACACAGATAACTCGCATCGTAATCCGTTCATTATTGCCAACTTGATTTAAAAATAAATCACTACGCCAAAAATATGTTTAGACAGCACCTAAAAGACAGCGCTTTTATACAAAAGCGCTGCTAAAAATAATAAAAAAATTTCGCTAAAAAAAAGCGCCTTAAAAGAAAGGCTTTAGAAAGCGCTGTAAAAGACTGCCACCTTAGACCACCTTAGAAAGCGCTTTCCAAAAAGCGCTGCTATAGGTATTACTTTAGATAGCGCTTTTAAAAAGCGCTGTCTAAAGGCCACCTTAGAAAGCGCTTTCAGAAAGCGCTCTTATAGGGCTCTAATTATTTTCACTTTAGAAAGCGCTTTCTAAGGAAAAGCGCCCTCTAAAGTCCTTTACTAATTAAAATATAAAACAATTCTAAACATTTTCAGAGACACTTCTATTCATTTTCTCTCTCGACCGTTTCTCTAAACCCTTGCCGTCGTTCTTGCATGCCATTATTGCCGTTGTTCTTTGCCGTTGCCGTTGCCGTTACCGTCACTGTTGCCATTATCGTCGTTCTTGCATTCAGGAAGCGTTCGAAACTCTCCTTTGTTCTTCAGTTCAGGTATTCTTCAGTTCCCATTATCGTCCTTCGTTCTTCTTTGTGAGCAATATTTAACAACTCTAGCTTATTGAATGTCATTGTTTGAAAAATAATAATAATATTGTCGAAAAATGTTCTGTTTGTTCTCAATATTCAGTTTGCATTACTTCCTTCATAGAAAAATGTTCAAGATACTGCTGTTGCTTCTCAGTAACTTGGACGAAAAACATATCACATGTTTGATGTAATGCCACACAGAGAATGACTTGTTCTGTAATCAGTCATATATATTAATAGTATTTTTCATTCTATTTTTCCATAATATGCAACCTTGTTTTGTTTAAATTATAGAATCAGAGAAAATTAGGGGAATTCTTAGGGTATTTATTGTGATATGAATAGAGTTTTAAGAATGTAACCAATGTCTAGTTTTTAATCAAGAATGAGTCACTATTCTTTGATAACAATTATGTTGCATTTGTTGTGGTTGCATATTTTTCCAGTGTGATTCGTTGGCTGCAGTGTTGCTGAGTCAATGTGACTAATTCTTCTGTTGCTTTTAAATGTTGGTATTTGACTGTTATTCCTTTTTTGGTTAGAATGTGATTCAAACATTTGGTTACCACTTATACAAGTGATACTACTTATTTTCGAAATAGATTCTTCATAGATGAATGATGATAGCTGAGTCAATTTGACTAATTCTTTTGTTACCTTTAAATGTTGGTATTTGTCTGTTATTCCTTTTTTGGTTAGAATGTGATTCAAACATTTGTTAGAATGTAATTTACATCTCTAAAGGTAATTAGTTGCTCTCTCTCGCCACTGTAATTATATATAACTTATATCATTCAATGGATTATGGATTATGGATTATGGATTTTTATATTTCTCATTTAATTTTTGTTTTTTTCTTTCTTACAGGTAAAATGTCTAATAACCAGGAAGACACCCACGAGACACATGATACACAGGAAGCTCAGAATGAAGCTTCGAATGTAGAACATGAAATAAAAAGAGGAAAAACCATTATGAAGAGAATCATTCGTGCTAGAGATAAAGGGATGAGATTTGATGTACATTGGAGTGACCAGAACCAACTAGTTGAGCCTAACGGTTCAATATTGTCTTCATACATTGGTTCACTTGTCCGTCAGCACATTCCAATCACTAGTGATAATTGGAGGAGTAAATCGTTGGATGCCGGTAAAGAAAAGATATGGACTGAGATACAGGCACTTACCAAATATGATTGATGTTATTAGATTTTTGTTGACGATTAAGTCTTTAATTTACTTATACTAACACACTTTATGTTTATATGTGTATGTTTTTTCATAGAGGTCCTTTAATATTGAAGAAAGCCGGAAAAAGTATTGTCTTCAATTGGCCGGAAAGAGACACAGAGGGTTTAGAGCCTTATTATCAAACAAATATCTTAGGGATGAGGACACAAATTTTGTTGAAGCAGAACTTCCACCGTTGTATGCGGATGTGATTACACCGGAAGAATGGGGCATTTTTGTAGACAAACGGAAAACCGAAGAATTCAATGTAATGTTATCTTGTCATGTCTATTGATTGTATTATATATTTGTTTCATTAGTTTGTTTTGATATGACTTAAAATTTTTTATCCTGAAATTGAGTGCCATTAATCGCGAAAGAGCATCAAAACCCGCGTATCCATACAGAAAAGGGCGTTTGGGATATGCACGGTTACAACAAAAATTGGTAAGTATATATTAATGCTATGATTTTATTAATTGTATTATTGTGTTATAATTGATGAACTTATTATTTAACTAAATGTGTAGTTAGAAGACTCTAAAAGTGAAGAATCATCACTTCCGGACCATGTTTTGTGGAAGGAAGCTCGCGTGGGTAAGGGTGGAGCTGTTACAGAAGATGTTCAGCATGTTTATGAAGAATGTGTAAGTATAACATTATGTCTCAAAGTTAATTGAAATTTTATTAAATTATAATTAATTTTTAATCCCCACTAATAATTTTCGATATGTCAATGAATTTCAGGAGAATCTATCTAAATCCATACCCGCAGATGAGGATGATTGCAGGAGCATTCTTAGTCGAGTACTAAATGTTCCTGAGTATCCCGGTCGGGTGAGAGGTAAAGGATTTGGTGTGACTCCATCATCCTTGTATAAGCAATCAAAGAAAAAAAATTCCACCACCCAAGAAATCATGCAAACTGTGATGGCACTACAAGCGCAAGTCCAAGCATTGCAGCAGGATAAAGAGAGATATGAGGCGGAAAGGCGCAGTTCCGGTTTGAAAGATGCTAGTGACAAAGCTAGTATCAATTCTCCAAATAAAATTCCCGAGGTAATTAGCACATATTTATTTTAATTAAATTAACACATTTATTTAAATTGACCTTTATACATATTAACAGTTACATATTTATTATTGCTTCAGGGCATTTCATCTTGCCAGCTGTATTTGTCTTTTCCGACTTATCGCATGGTTGGCAAGGGAAAAGTGCATAACTTTGTGGGAGCGTTACTTCACCATCATCCGCTCCCACAAGGTTATCTGAAAGTGTCGGTTGATATCGCTTTAGATACGGATGCGTTACTACCGATACCAGACTCGGTTTCAGAGGTTACATTGTTGCGGGATGCAATAGGTTCGTTTGTTGCATGGCCGTTAGACCTCATTTCCATAGGTGATGAGGTATGTTGAAAACCATTACGAATCTCTTAGTATTCAAATGTCAATTCTGAACGATTATGAAAATCATTCTGAACCATTACTTACATTTTTTTTACATGGTAATGTTAGACTCCTACAAAACCTGCAGCAAAGAATAAAGGGGTTTTGCGGCAAAACGAGTCTGTTGAATCACACAGAGAGGTAGCTTTTAAGTGTTATTCTATTATCCGAATTCAAAAGTTTCATGATTTTCTACTTTACCTAACTTATATGATTGTTAGGTTCCTGCTCAACCTTCACAATAGACCGGCAAGAAAAAAGCTCCTACAAGGACCGTGAAGGAAAAAAGACCTCACTTTTAGACGTGTCTAGAAACACTTATGTCAATGTCAGATTTGATGCAAGGTGCTATTCGTCAAATCAACATGGACGAAGGTGTTTTTGGTTTTCCTCATTCCGAGATAATCGGAAAAGAGGACATGGAGCAGGTTTTCAATCATACTGAATTAGGCATCGGTGTTATGCATTCATACATCTGGTACTCCAATCAATCTATTATTTATTTAGTTGAACAATTTATTTACACATTTCAATGATAATAATCTAATGTTTATTATGTTTTTATTTAAGGTGCATGTATGAAAAATTCATGCGGGGGACGGATTTGTCAAACAAATTCCGTTTCTTCTGTTGCAACATTATTAATGCACCCAGAATTGATATGAATGCAGCAGAAGTAAGACGCCACTTACTTGACAGATTTATGGCCAGCAACACAGAAAGTCTGTTTCTTTTACCGTATAATACTGGAAACGGGCAAGATTTTCATTCTAATTTCATTCTAATCTTTAATTTGTATCTTTTGCGTAGAAATTATCCATCTAAACTTTTGTTATATTTTACAGTGGACACTGGTTGTTGGTTGCCATTAATCCTGTAAGAGAAGTGGTATATTATCTTAATTCATTGGATACCGATTGGTCCACGTATCAAAATATGAAGGATGTGGTTGACACGTAAGTGAGATTGTTCGAAATATTCGTGTGTATTTGTATATTTAATTATTTATGTGACATTGTTCTAAGTTTACGTTTTTCTTTTATAGAGCTATACTAGTGTACCGTGCACAAAGAGAGATTCGAGTAGCACGGGCTAGAGCAACCAATGTTACATGGGTCAAAGTGGAGGTATATTAATTTTCACAATGTTGCTTATTAGTGATGCTATTTGATAACACAAAACATCTATATATTATTTCTTATTTAATTTGTTTGTCTATGTGTAGTGCCCTTGTCAGCGTAATGGTATAGACTGCGGGTACTTCGTTTTGAGGTTCATGAGAGAAATCATTCAAATGGAACAATTGGAGATTCCTATCATGGTATGTATGGATTTATAACTTAGGATTTATTTTAATATTTATCGGATATGTCATATAATTTATTATTTTTAACTAAATAATGCGTATTTTGTTTTGTTATGTAGTATTTCGAAGATATGGCGTGTTCTTGTTACACAAGGAAATAATTGAATTATATTACGGAAGAATTGTGCGAATTCTTTCTTCTAAGAAGAATTCTTTGAATGTATAGTTTTGTGAATGTAAATTTTAGCTTTGTGAATATAAGGAAATTCTGTTGCAAGAAGAATTCTGTTGTAAATTCTAGTTTTGTGAATAGAAGGAAATTCTGTTGTAAATTCTGTTGCAAGAATTCTGTTGTAAGAATTCTGTTGTAAATTCTAGTTTTGTGAATAGAAGAAAATTTTGTGTTTATTGAAATGTATATGAATTCTGTTGTTGCAAGAATTCTATTTATTGAAATGTATAAGAATTCTGTTGTTGCAAGAAATTCTATAAGAAATGCAGGTTTGAAACTATGCAGGTTTCTGCATAAAAAAAATGGCTAAAATGGAATTTTTTATACGTAGAAAAAATCAATAAAATTATAGGTATACTTTAGAGAGCGCTTTTAAGGAAAAAGCGCTTTCTAAAGTCCCCTTTAGAGAGAGCTTTTAGGGAAAAAACGTTCTCTAAAGATATATAAAAAAATAATTTTCCGTATACATTAGACAACGCTTTTCAAAAGCGCTGTCTAAAAACACCTTTAGAGAGCGCTTTTGAAGGAAAAAGCGCTTTCTAAAGTATATAAAAAAAAAATTAAATTTTAAACGTATACTTTAGACAGCGCTTTTAAAAGCGCTGTCTAAAGTCCCCTTTTAGAGAGTGCTTTTTCATAAATAAAAAAGCGCCGTCTTTACCTACGACAATGCAGGCTTAGACAACGCTTTTAAGCGCTTTTATAGGGCAAAAAAAGCGCCCTCTTTTCCCTCTTTTCCCGTAGTGAAATGAATCAAGGAAACAAAACAAAAAAGACTTTTTTTTATTTTTTTTAACTTTAACCATTTCCTTAGACTTTAAACTTACAGATCTCGATAGGAATTTTGCAAAATCCGAATTTGTGGAAAAAATATGTAAGTAATATGGAAAAAAGACAAGACTCGAGATTCTAATCTTCTGTATTTGAATCCATTGGTGATTTTAAGAGAACACCAAATGGGTCCTATCATTTCATGGTGGATCCGTAAATATTTTTGGGCCGAGCTGGATTTGAACCAGCGTAGACATATTGCCAACAAATTTATAGTCCGCCCCCATTAACTGCTCGGGCATCGACCCAGGAAGAATTCAATTTAGTCTTTATTGATAATACCTAATCAATTTCCTTTCATAGTACCCTACCCTCAGAGGAAGTTAAATCCTCGTTGCCTCCTTGAAAGAGAGATGTCTTAAACTGCTAGACGATGGAGGCAGCCTTGCCCGACCTCCATTCTACTATGTTCATAGTATGAACATTTTTATGAAATGGTCTATATAATGGAATGATTCGATCAGAAGGATCTTCCTATGTTTCATATTTCCTTACAATGTTTAGATTCATCCTTTCAATTATGAAATTGTTCATTCTAATCACCAATGTAGAATTCAACAAAATACAAAATAAAACGAAGTAATGCGAAAGAAACCAAAATAAACATAGAATCCTTTCTGGGAATAATTGATTTGCTGGAACAAGGGGCATTAACACCTTATTTCTTTCACTTTCATTCAGTGTTAAGAAGATTGAATTAGGTATATTTATATTTCACACTAAGTCGAGAAATAAAAAAAAAGGAGAATGAATCCAGAAATTGAGTAAAAAAGGATGAAGATCAATAAGAATTGAGTTGAGCGACACGATATAGTCCATTTATCAAAGTTTCGAAAATATTTGAATTAGGGGTACATGTATCAATGAAATAAATTTCGTGTTATCATGAAGATGACTTCAACTCGAATCGGTTTTGAAAAATTGAATTCCATTAATATTTATCAAATCCAATATGAATAACTTCTTTTTTGCACTATACTCGTTAATCTAATTTTTTGTTCGTTAATGAGTTGCTGTGTACAATATATATATATATATATATATATATATATATATATATATATATATATATATATATACGAAATAAAAAAAGAATCGGACTATAGAAAAAAACAAATTATCCAACCTAGAATCCTTTTATCTCTTTTTCTATTTCTACATTACTTATTATAAATTGGGTCATATTAAAATAATAATTTCAATTAATTTTAGTTATTTTTTTATATATTTTTTCAATTAATCAATACTCATTGATTTTATTTCAGATTTTTCCCAATTAATCAATACTCATCAACCATTCAACATCAATTTTCTTTTAAAATATTTAATCAATCATTAACATCTTCATCTTTTTTCAGATTTTTAGTATTCAATACTAATCAAAATACATATTCATATGTTTCTTCATCCGCTACATCGTCCGATTTCTTAAATATGGGTTTTTTTTTTAATTTATTTCATCATTTCTGGAAAATCACTTCTTCTTGAAGCTTTGAGTCAAAAAGCTAGATTTTAAATCTCAATGCTTTGAGTCAAGTAAGAAATGTCCTGCTGAATTGAAATTGAACCGTAAAACGCATTGAAAACTTGTTGAACTGAAAAAATAAATCTTGATGAATCAAAAATAAAAATCCTTGCTAAACCGAAAATAAAAAACCTTGATTTAACTTACATATTCGTGCAGACCGAACAAACTGCCAAAGATAAAATGAAGGTTTTTTAGAGAGAAGATTTTTTGTTTTATTTTAGATAGATGAATTAACTAATTAAAAAGATTTTTTTATTTATTTTAAATAGATTAATTTTAACATAAAAAAGTGAAAGATAATGATGAGTATAAAGATGAAATATTGAAGAAGATGAATAGTATATTTATAGAGATTGTGCTATCAGAATCTCCATAAATATTAATATATCAATGGTTGGAAAAATTAACATAAATCGAATGGATCGAGACTAAAATCGTGAACGAAATCACTTTTCTTAAAAGTATTTCAAGCACTCTCTTATATGTCTTAGAGTTGGAACGCAGAAATACCCAGGATAATTCAGCCTTATATCGAATTTGCGGAAGACCGATGAAAACTCGATTATGTAGCGAAGAGTGTCTGAAATTTTGTACAAGAGGATATTTTGTTTGTGATGTATTTTTGAATTCCGAAACGATGTATTTATAGGTCATGTATGTGTTGTTTCACAAGGTTGCGACCCTTGATGAAACAACACCTTTTAACAAAAAGTTGTCATGCTTCCAACCATTGCCTATGTTCATTTTGCAGTAACCTTTCACGAAATGTTGCTTCTCTTCGAATTCAAAAATTAATATCCACTTGAATATTTTCTTGTCATTTTAGAACACACCCATAATTATTATTATTGTTAATAATTTATAACAATCCCCCACTTGTTCTAATAATGACAAGATCAATTCCAGAAATAAAAGGAAACAAAAGAATGCTAATACAGTTAAGTATCTTTTGATTTGAACTTAACCTTATTAAAGACAACACAAAGCCTAATCGGAACGTTTGGTAGCTATGCTTTGAACCGTTATCCCATGTGATTAGACCGACATTACCATACACACACTCTTTAATGGTTCTTCGCCTACATCTCTCGCCTAGCACTATTTATGGCCATGTGCTTTTCCTGTTTTCATGAAATTTTCATGAGAGAAACCCCAACTCTCACTTTGAGACGGCACCATCTCGAAATTCACATTGGTGAAGTTCATATTGTATCCTTTTTCATGAGACACGTACCCTCGGTATTGAACTTCATTAAGAGTTTAAATAAAAACTCAACCCTCATTTTAAAGGTCAACATTATCACGAAATGTTTGAAAAACATCCAAATCAACGACTTATTGTTACCCATTGAATCTTGAGGTTAATGTTCTACTAACGTAAGATTGGGTTACCGCCGTTGTCGGAACTCTTACTCAAGGAGTTTCAACCCCATGGCTCTCGAGGTTGTTTTTACTAAGTTTCTGACCAGTGGCTTAGTAAATAAATCAAGAAAATTATAGCTCGATCGTATATATGTGAATGATTACATCCTTAATCATTTTTTTCTCACGAAAGAATGTCTAAGTACTACTTGCCTAGACTTTCTGTTATACAATTTTTTTTGTATGCTCTAGTTAAAGTGGTTTGACTACCGCAATGTATCAAAAACATTGTCATTAGTCAATGGAACTTCCAACAGAAGGTCCCTCAACCATTCAACTTCTTCACAAGCGAAAGCAAGAGCCTCGACCTCCGATTCCATGGTTGAGAGAGTAATCCACATTTGTTTCTTGCTCTTCAAAGAAATTGTACCCTCTGTTAGTGTAAATATCCACCCAAATGCATATTTTGATATTCAACACTCGATATCCAACTTGCATCGATATATCCTTCTAATATGGCAGGAAATCTACCATAATGGAGACCAAGATTTTTGGTTTTCATAAGATATCCGAAATTTTCTAATGATGGCCTTCTTGTCATCACCATTTGGATTGCCAGTAAAATCTACTCATTTTACTAATTGCAAATGCTATGTCAGGTTTTAGTACATTGCATGCAGTTGCATATTCCAATTGAGCCTCAACTCTTCCATCATTCTTTTGAAGTTTGACACTAGGATCAAATGGAGTGGTCAATTCCTTAAAACGCAAGTGTTTGAACTTATCAAGCACTTTCTCAACATAGTGTGTTTGACTAAGTTCATAACCCCACTATTTCGCTTTACTTTGATCCCCAAAAGTGTGTCAGCTAGTCCAAGATCATTCATCTTGAATGTGGAAGTTAGAAAGCTCTTTGTTTCTAAAATTCCATTCGTCTCGTTGCTTATGATTAATCATATAATCAACATGGAAACAAATGAATATCACAATATTCCCACACAATTTTGTGTACAAACACTTGTAACGAGAATTAGATGAAGAAGGTTTTTAGATAATCATGCAATTATGATGATGTAAGAAAGTTTTTAGATGAAGTGAGAGATGAAATTATGAGTAATTTAAAGTAATATAATATAAATTGCAATGAGCACCTTATTTATGGTCACTTGTCTCGAATCTTCACTTGAATTTCTATGTTAAACCTTATTGATCAACTTCGTCATTGATGTGCATGACACTTTTGAACCTTTTCTTCTTTGATAATCTTCTAACGGCAAAGTTCATTTCTATGATATCATATAGAAGACAATCATAATGCTCACACATGTAGTGTACGGAATATAGTGAAGATAATATGTTCTGTACCACTTATATATCTTATCATATTTTTGTTGTCACCCTATGGTTGAACATGGTGGTCCATTTTATATTCTTTTAAATCACAAATTGTTGAGCTTCTAAAAGAGTGATATAGTAGTGATTATTGAATATTGTGCCGTCCATTTCTACATAATAATAAAAGAAAGATGATTTTGTAAACTATTGGTGGTGATTGATGACTAGTTGATATGAGCATGTGGCAGCATGCTGAGATTTTAATATTGATTTGAATTATGGTAAAAAAAATAGTTTCAATGATGTTCTATTTAATGTGGTTTAAATCAACATTCAAGATGATTCAAATTATATATATTTTTCTTGTATTGAGTATTTTGGGAGGTTCTTGGGTTAGGAAACATGTTGTAAGTCATTCGGTTGTTAGAAATTGTCATTACATATGAATTGATTTATTTGTATAAAAAAAATTTAAAGAAAGAATATGTCACTTGTTTAGATATTTTGGTTTCGTTATCCTTTGATGAATTATTTTTGAATTATTTTTGTTTGATTCTAGATTTCTACACTATCTTTTAGGAGCAAATCATATTGAATCATATTTTTTTTATTCGAGATTTTGCATGATTTTATTGGATCTGATGTAGATTTGTTTAGAAAATCCTAATGGACTTTCTAGTTTGTGTGTTTTTGCTTGTATTAACATTTGTCATTTGCTATTTTCCACCAGTTAGTGACAGATCAAATTTTAGTTTGTATTCATGAAGTTTATCACATTAATATTATTGAGTCTTACAAATTCACAAATTTTGAATAGAGTGTTTGAATGAAAGTGAGAAGAACTCAAATTCAACAGCGTTAAAAAGAAAATGTACAATTCTACCTACATTTATTTTAAATTAAACTCTTTCGTGTGAGTCCAGTATCACTACAAGAAAACACAGTTTTAGCGTCGGCCAAAAAGTCCTCGCTAATGCAAAAAAACCGACACTAAAGTGGTTTAGCGTCGGCTTAGAGTGGGTGTCGGGGTGGACTTTCCAAAGCTGGAAGTTAATAAATTTAGCGTCGGGTTTTTGTGTGACACTCATGTAGCGTCGGCCCAAAGCACCACTAAACCCCCACTAATTGCTGACCTAAATTATCTAATTAGTGAATTAGCGTCGGTTTCCTGGGACGCTAAATACTGGCAGGTGTCCTTTTTTAATTGGGTAGAGTGTCATTAAAGTTTTTGCCACGTGCTTTTAGCCAACATGATATCCAATAGTAGCGTCGGCCTTACGGCCGCCACTAATACTATTAGCCAGTGTCTTTTCTGCTGATAGCGTGGGCCACGTGGCCGCCACTAATAGTATTAGACAGCTTATTTTATGCTGGTAGCGTCGGCTACATGGCCGCCACTAAAACCCTTCGACATCATATTTTAGGCTTGTAGCGTCGGCCACGAGGCCGCCACTAATACTATTAGACATCGTATTTTTTCCTTGTAGCGTCTGCGTCGTGGCCGCCACTAATCCTATTAGACAGCGTATTTTTTTTCTTGTAACGTCGGCGTCGTGGCCGCCACTAGTAATTAAAATTACCATATTTTGATGGTGGCGTCGGTCGTATGGCCGACACTACTGCTATTATTGTTGGTTTGGTTTAATTTGAAATCGTCACGTTCGCTTTATACCAGCGCCACTCAAACCACCTGTTCTGATCAAGACCTGTTTTACAATACCACAATTCAGGTGATCCAAAAAAATTTTACTTACAAATACATAATCTGAATACACCAACATCAATATATGAATGCGTTCCAAAATACATCAACATCAATATATTAATCAATCCACAATTCAGGTGTTCCAAAACAAATTAACTTACAAATACATAATCTGAATACACCAACATCAATATATTAATGAGTTCCAAAATACATCAACATATTAGTGAGTTCCAAAATACTAGTGAGTTCCAAAATACTGATAATCTCCTAAACGATCTACATACTAATCATGATAACCAACATCAACTTCCTCATCATCATCCTCATAATCCTCCTCCTCCTGCAACATCCAAAATAAATAGTCATGAGTCAGACACATAAAAATTCAAGTGATAAAGTCTCAGTAGAGATGACCAAAACAATATCAAATTGAAGACAGCTCAATAAAGATCCCACTGCATAACATGTGCAAAATTTTGTAGAAAAAAAATGTTGCCAAACAGTGACTATAGGGCTTATAAGGACTGGTGTGTAGCAGAATTTAGACAAATCACTAATTTCCGCTATCCGCAATCGGCAACAGTGCAATAACTATACTATCTAGAAATGAATGACATAACATCTAGAAATCAAGCATATTTCAACTCAGTCCATAACATCTAAAAATACTAACAATCAAAAGTTGCAAGAATTCAGATTCAAAACATGAACTAAATATTCATATCGCATCAATTTTAAACTATAACCGTCAAAAGATGATTAACAATTTACATTAACTCAAAGCAAAATTGAACGTACCGAATCGTTATAATCAGGATGACCACTCACAGGAGCACTCGAAGAACCCTCCTGAAGAGAATACAACATGTCAAATTTCTTTGACAATTCATCAAATTTCTTTGATAATTCATCTGTCCGCGCATTAGCCCGTGCAGCCTCTTCACGTGCAGCAGCAGCTTCGGCTCTGGCAGCCTCAATGGCCTGGTTATCGGCTTCTCTATGTGGATTTGTAATTGACACCTGAGTCAAAAAGTTTACTCCATATCTTATGTTACGTGCCAATTGTCCAGTGTCATAACATCGCCCCCGTGTTTTACCCCCTGCGGCTTCTTTCCAAATTTGTATTCTTGTTGATCCTTCCACTTCATCACCAACTTGTGTCAAGCTATTGCAGAATTTTTCCTGTACATAGCACACACATTAGATCCTAGTCCAACAATTAACAAATGCGAAAAACCCTTCTCCCAATTAGAAGTCCTCATCCAGCAACACAAAAATTCCACCAATTTTCAACATGTACATGGTTCTAAATGCAACATAATAACAATCAACCTACTAAAACCAAAACAACTTGCTCAGAGCATGTAATCCAAAGTTTCTAAAGAAAAACCATAACAATTTCAAACTTGAACCTAAACATTTATACACATTCTAAGCCATTTCAATTTCAAATTCAACACAAATTTCACAGCATTCATTTCAACAAATAACCAAAACCTATCAGTTCAGTTTCTACACAAATTCAGAATCAAACCCTAACAATTTCAAACTTGAACCTAAACATTTATACACATTCAAAGCCATTTCAATTTCAAATTCAACACAAGTTTCATAGCATCCATTTCAATAGAGAACTAAAACCTAGCAGTCCAGTTTCTACCTAAATTCAGAATCAAACCCTAACCTCATTTCTAAAGTGCAATTTTGAAAATGGAAAGGATATCAAACATGTATTTTCATCACCAACTTGTGTCAAGCTATTGCAGAATTTTTCCTGTACATAGCACACACATTAGATCCTAGTCCAACAATTAACAAATGCGAAAAACCCTTCTCCCAATTAGAAGTCCTCATCCAGCAACACAAAAATTCCACCAATTTTCAACATGTACATGGTTCTAAATGCAACATAATAACAATCAACCTACTAAAACCAAAACAACTTGCTCAGAGCATGTAATCCAAAGTTTCTAAAGAAAAACCATAACAATTTCAAACTTGAACCTAAACATTTATACACATTCTAAGCCATTTCAATTTCAAATTCAACACAAATTTCACAGCATTCATTTCAACAAATAACCAAAACCTATCAGTTCAGTTTCTACACAAATTCAGAATCAAACCCTAACAATTTCAAACTTGAACCTAAACATTTATACACATTCACATACACATTTAGAGATAGATAGAGAGAGAGATCCATAGAGAAAGAGTGCTGCAAAGTGAGTTATAAAGAAAACAATGTAGCTGCTCAATAGTCTATTTATACATCATTGGGCAGCATAGGATAGCATAACATAGAAGAAAAGTTGCTACATTTTGAGTTATATTTGAAAGAGTAAACTTATGTAATATAAAATCAAGGGAAAACGAAAATGAGTCCTAAAGCAATAGGCAAATCGATAAATCAGAAGTTACACAAGGTGAGCAAACTTACATGTGTTGCCGCTGCACGAACGTCAACCCACTCCCCATTCTTCTTTTTATGGGTGGCAATGAAAATCTCATCTGGATGTGCAGGTCGATTGAGTTTTTTAGCCTATCATTAGAGGTAGTATATACGGTCACAATGTATATCAAATATAATTATATTAACAAATTGTAATTACAAAGTATTTATATACCAATTCTAGTGCAACATCATGGTGAGCTCTACGACCTGTTGTATGGACTGCCCCACCTTTGGTAGATCCACGATTAATCTTATTTTGTTGGGATACAGCTTTGAATTCATCTGTCTTCCACTTGTCTAGAAGATACGTCCATGTATCTACACCCATCCAACCCGGCTTCCGCCCCTTTTCTCTAGCCTTTCGTTGTATATCAGACAGTCGTTTTCCACATTTCTGATGAAACAATTCTTCCATATTTGCATCATCACAACTGTCCCAACACACAAGCCTCTGACAAAATAAACAAATAATAAATAAAACTCAATAGTATACATCATCATCAAACTACTAAAAAACAAATTTCATGTCTTACTTTAAATTCATTGAACCATTCCTTTCTCACGGCATCTCTTCCGTCACGTTTCAGCTCACCATAATTAACGAAGGTTCCTCGATAATTCTTTTCAATAACTTTTCGAACCATTGCGGCAACAAGATCACTTGGATGTAACCTACATATAAACAGAAATATTATTAGATGATACAAACAGAAATATGCCAGTTCTTAGTTTTGAAAGTATATATAAATGTTAGATTGTATGTTACAGATATTGAGCCATGATACACTTGTATCTACACATACAAGTTGTCCTTTGTGTAAATTTATTAACTATATTAATGCAGATAGGCAATCAACATATACAAGTAAACTTGAATAAGTTTGGCCTTCAAACACTGTTAATATACTAATCATGTCAGTAAGACACACACAAACCAAATAGCTAAAGGGATTTTCAAAGCTTCCTCTTCATTAACTTCCAAACCCAAAACAAAAGAATATATGACCACATGTTATGACTAATCATGTTATGACTAATCATGTCAGTAAGACACACACAAACCAATCAACTCCCTGTAAAAAACCAATTGATGCAGAGTCCAGAAGCTAATTTGGCTCCAACAAAACCAACATGGTATATCAATTTGTAAGCATGGTATCTTGGCATTATCAAGCAAGACTAAAAGATCATTGATTCTAGTTCCTCTTCAGTTAACAGACATAGAATTCAAATAGTGAGTGCAAAGATCTTAAGTTGGAAACAAAAATCACATGGACTACTGATAGCAACTGCCAGTGGTATGAAAAAAAAGAGTACTTGTCACTAAAAAACTCATGCCCTCATATTAACCTTTCAAGAGTAAAAAAAAAACAGTTTGAAATAGCAAGCTAAAACACAAACATAGATGTCACAGGTCATGGCAAGGCATGTAATCAATTATGCAGAAATCAACAACATAGGCATGGAATGGATGATAACACAAAACATGAATATGCTTCAAAAGTCCAATTTCTGACTACATACACAACTTAGTACAAAGATAAACACATATACTGAGTACACACCAAAGCATGAGTTCACACAGATTGAGTATGTTCTAAACAAACATGTGAGAGATAGCACAATAAGTTCAATGGCTAACAAAATTAAATAGCCAAACATGGTCAGTGGCATAAATTCAATGAACTGGCAGCTTCAAGTATATCAGTCACTCAATTCATAGTAAGACATGTCATAGCTTAGCATTTTGGCATAAATTCCAAGAGATCACTAATTCAAACAATAGTTACAGATACATAACTAAATTCATCCTAAGAAAATATCATGAAATGGCAATTTGTGGAATGTTGACAAAAAACATCATAGTCCAACATAAAGAAATAAACGAAGTGATCTCTTTCTTGATGATAAATTTTGCAGTCATGAAGGTAGATCAAACATTCCTATTCTTAAAATCTTGTCATACCAACCAGTTACAAAATACTAACAGGAGCAACCACACATCTCAGCAGTTCAAAATATCATGCTCAAGCATATTGATTCAAAATAGGGATTATGGCATATTAAAACATAAGGGCATACCAGAGTGAAAATAAGTGCTGGACAGATGCAGAACAGACATCTTGGCAACATAATTGAGTTTTATCAAATTGTAAGCTTAAGAACAAAACCTCAATAAACCAAGTCTCTTATTAAATGTACACATCAGTTAAGCACAAAGTAAAGGTCACACAGGTATTTCAAGAGATACAGAAATGAAAGCTAGACAAAGATGTCATGTTAAAAGGTTAATACCACATTCACAACATAACTGAAGCAACTTGCACATACATCTTAACACAGAATGAGCATTCATGGAAATACCCTGTTGTCACATAAATCCTCTAATAAAAGCATATCAGTTTTATGATTTCAGAAGAAATCAAAATTCCAACACCAAACTCACCTGCTCTTAACATGAACAACAATCTCTAGACAACATGGGTTCAAACCTTCATACTTATCATAAATCAAAAGACTATACCATAGGTAACACGAAACAAGGACTGAATACATCTCATTTCCAAATCATGAAGAACAGGAAAGCATATTATAAGAGTGTGTATGACATAGTAGATATAATATATGGTTCAAACTCTAAGTGAATGGCATATCAAGACAGGCTTAATCATTTCCAATAGAAGCTAACATTTGTTATTGAAAAGTTAGTCCTTACAATATGGGGATCATAGTGGCAAAGTAAACAAAATCACAACCCGATGAAAAGGATTAGTAGCATATGCATGTTAATTGAGTTAATTTGCTCACACCACAATATAGATATAACAGGCATTAAATGTAATTGTGATCTCAACCTTTTTTTCTACCACACATGAAAACGAACAGTTTCGTTTTAGTAACATCATCAACCGCTTTCCTCCAAAGATAGATATGAATAAATTGTGACCTCCAAAATAAATAAGCAGATGCAACAATGAGAATTGTGAACTTTCTGTCTTTTCTAAGCAATTAAACACTACAGATTTCCCTGGCATACACTCTAATCATAGAGCAAATGACCTATGTCTCCAGCAGTTAGCACTGCACACTTGGAACCTATGTTTCCAATCGAAATTACGCTTTAGTCTTCAAACGAGAACCCTAACTCTACAACACAATGTTATTGACCTAGATGGATAACTAAATGAAATGTCATCAAAATCACGATTTTAATCGTAAAATCACACAATTTTACAACCTCGTAAGTGGACTTGTATTACACTTACGCATTAGATTTATTCACGCATTAGAGAAATATAAATTGGACTTGTATTACACTTACGCATTAGATTTTTCTACAATATAGATCTTCGGTTTTTGCCCACCGTCGTGTTGTTGCTCTTCATTAGAAAGTGTTTGGGGAGGACTTTGTGACTGAGGCTGAGGCTGAGGCTGAGGCTGAGTATATCCTGGAGTAGGAATGAATATGAACTCCTCAGAAATCGGGTTTTCCAGTTCAGGCTGAGTAGGTAGTGGTGTTGGGTTTGTTAGAATCGGTACTGGAGGCTGAGTAAGTGGCGAAGGTGGTGGAGGCTGAGTAGGTGGTGAAGGCTGAGTAGGTGGTGGAGGTTGAGTATGTGATGGTGTTGGTTTTGTTAGAATCAATGGTGGAGGCTGAGTAGACAGTGGTGGGTTTCTCTTAGTACGTGGTGGTGGGGGGTTCGTTGAACCAGGTTTGCTATGGACTTTACGAGAATTGTTTATAGCAATAGTCCCAGGTGGAATCTGTCGTTGACGGCATAACCTATCAACAACTCTTTTTTACAAAGAAACCATTAAAAAAATAAGTATAAATCCAAGCATTATTATTTGATTAGGACAAAAAAACAAATAGGAGAAAAGGTTTAGTCATCTTACTTAGATGTGCTCGATGGTGCTTTTCTCTTTCCGTTTTGTCCGGTCATTTCAATAAAATGGTCTCAAAAGCTACCAACACTGAGTAACAATGCACAATTATATTAGCCCAAAGTCATCATCACAACTGAGTAACATATTGAAAAACTACAGGCATATTTACATACAAGCATAGCAATTGAATTGAAAGATTGTGATTATTGTGCAACATTTGTCTTTTTGATAGAGAAATGATAAAAACAGAAAGATGAAGGAAGTAAGATAAATCATAAAATATGAAAGTAATTTTTTCATGATCAACAGATCAAACTGCTAGTACATATACAAATGGATAACTACATAAAGTTAAAGCCTACAACAGATTAACTACTAGTTAACCAATCTAACAAACTGGCAAACAAATTGATAATAAGTTTGACAAAACAAGTGCATAAAAGTCTATAATAAAAACAAGATAAAATGTTCTCTCAATCTTGAGTCATTGGGTCAGTTGTCATTGTTATTGGCTCAACCACGTCAATTAACCCTCCATCAGCTAAACCATGTATTTCTTCAACTTCTGTAATAGGCACAACTGGTAACATTTCATCAGATTGATAAGGAATTGCATCCCCGGTGTTGTCTATCTCGACATAACCCCTTGGTTTTGTGGTGATTGCTACACACCATCCACTCATATTCCTACACATTTCTGGATATGGGACATAATAAACTTGTTTTGCTTCTTGTGCAAGAATGAACGGGTCATACTGACGATATCGCTTATTCATCTTAATGTCAATAATGTTGTACTCAATATTAACTTTTGTGCCAGTATTATTTGTAGGATCAAACCAATCACAATAAAATAGGGAAATCTTGTTGCTTAAGCCATGGTATTCCAATTGAAGGATACGTTGGATGATGCCATAAAAATCGTTTTCTCCTCCACTTGTAACACCTTTAACATGTACCCCACAATTAGTAGTCTTTTTACCATGACTCCATTCTTGAGTGTGAAACTTGTACCCATTAACAAAGTATATGTTCCATGATGTTGCCTTCGGATTAGGGCCGAGAGCTAAGGCCTTCAGATATGGACTAGTTGTTCCATTTCTCTCATCATTCACCTAAAAATATATATCTAACCTTAGAGATTGTTTATTGTCAACCACATAATATAAATTGTGAGAAATATACTAACATAGTCTTTTAGCCATGAAGGAAACTGCTCGTGTATAAGACCGGAAGCATCTTCCTCATTGATAGAATGATATTGCATGAACAATCTGACATCGATCATAAAATTGATGAGTGTATTTATAAAAATTGGTTGAGAACAACGCAGTTGTCTTACAAAAATGTACTTACTCGAGATACGGCTTAATCTCGTCACAATTGATTAGGACGTGCACGTGGGCAGACTTCCATTCCTTATCTATCAACCAATAGGGTCGAACCTTTCCACTAGGACGACCACATTTACTAAAAACTGAAAGACTTGGTTGGGAATTCTCGTGATCTGATCGAGGATCGTTCCTTAGACTTGTACTTGGCACCAAATTAAAGGTCTTGAAATAGTGAGAGAAAAACTGAGTAGTTTCACTGTGCAAGTAGGCAGTGCATATTGAACCTTCAACCCTTGCTTTATTTTTCACCGAACGCTTGTAGTCTCCCATCAATCTACACATGAAACGATTAAAAAATGTTTTTTCATTTGATTAATCTACAAAAATTGAACATCAATTACCTTTCAAATGGATACATCCAACGATAATGTACAGGACCACCAAGGATTGCTTCAGCAGGTAGGTGAATCGGGAGATGTTCCATCGAGTCAAAGAAACCTGGTGGAAAAATTATTTCTAGCTTGCATATGATGATGGGAATGTTTTTTTCCAACCTAACAAGATCTTCCAACTTCAATGTATTACAACACAAGTCTTTAAAAAAATGACTCAACTCAGTTAGCGGCTTCCATATCTCAATGGGCAAGGAACGAAAAGCAATTGGAAGCAAACACTCCATGAATACATGACAGTCATGGCTTTTCATCCCCTTCATCCTACCCTTGGTAGCATCAGCACACCTAGAAAGATTCGAGGAATAACCATCCGGCATTTTTAGTTCCTTAATCCATCTACAGACTAACTTTGCCTCTTCTGGTGTCAATGAAAATTTTGCCTTTGGCTTAGCCATCTTTCCATTAGGTAGAGGGCGCATCTCTAAATCCCCACGTGAACAGTTATGAGGTAAATCCAATCTTGCCTTCTCATTGTCCTTTGATTTTGCAGGATCATTCATGACAGTGTAAAACACATTATCAAATACATTCTTCTCTATGTGCATCACATCAAGGTTGTGCCTTAACAAGTTGTCCTTCCAGTATGGAAGATCCCAAAATATACTTCTTTTATTCCAATTATGTTGTTTCCCATACCCTGGAAATTTGGTGGCCCAGACATTGTCTGTGACTTTTGGAAAATCACGAATAGCTTCCCAAATATCATGGCCGGTAAACATTGGTGGTGGTCTTTTTTTCACAATCTTGCTTTTTGTAAATCTCTTTTTACTTTTTCTGAAAGGATGATCCATTGGTAAAAACCTACGATGACAATCAAACCAACAACTTTTTCCACCAAATCGTAAGGTGAAAGAATCTGTATTGTCCATGCAATAAGGGCATGCTAATTTACCTTGTGTCCCCCATCCAGACAACATACCATATGCTGGAAAATCATTGATTGTCCACATTAAATGCGCTCTCATAACAAAATTCTGCTGCATAGAGATATCATATGTCACAATACCATCTTTCCACAACAGCTGCAAATCATCAATCAAAGGTTGCAAGTAAACATCTATTTTAACTTTTGGGTTGTACGGTCCAGGTACAAGACAAGTCAAAAACATGCACATTTCGGGAGGGAGATTGTATGGTGTGACTATTATTGGCCAACATGAATATGGAGAACTAGAGGCTTGAATGTAAGGGGTAAATCCATCACTACATAAACCCAATCTTACATTTCTTGGGTCACTAGCATAATCGGGATAAACTTCATCGAAGTGTTTCCAAGCTTTTCCATCAGATGGGTGACGCAAAACATTTGGATTGCTGGTGTTCTCACGATGCCATCTCATCTGAGCTGCAGATTCCTTTGAAGCATAAAGTCGTTGTAACCTAGGAATGATTGGAAAATAGAACATTCTCTTCACTGCCACATCTTTGTATTTTCCCATTCCACACTTTCGAGGAACATACCTAGCAGCTCCACAAACTCTGCACTGAGTTAAGGTACTATCTTCTTTAAAATATAATAAGCACCCATTCACACAATAATCAATTTTCTCAACTTTCAATCCTAACTTAGACACCAACTTCTTCACTTGGTAATAGTTTCCAGGTAAGCATTCTTTAGTTGGACAAACATCAACGAGCATTTGAGAGAAAAAATCCATGGCCTTTTGAGGAACATGCCAACTAGACATGGCAGCCAACAACTTAACTGAAATAGATAGTCTGGATTCAGAAGCTCCCTCATAAATGGGTTGGTTTGCAGAGATTAATTCATCATAAAATCGTTGAGCTTTTTCATTTGGTACCTCACCCTCACTAATTGTTTCGTTTTCCATATTAGCATTCACATTTGGGACATTAACAAATGGCCTGAAAACATCAGAGACCATTTCATTCATTGCATCAAATTGTTCTTCATCACCTAGATTATCCCCACCAGCATTCCCGCCACTACTAGATTGACCATCGAGATCCACATTCTGATTCTCTTCTCCATGATCAGTCCATGTATAATAGTTGGACAAAAAACCATATTTGTACAAGTGGTGTTTGACCTCATTAGGCGTTTTCAAGAGAATGCAGACGAAATTTACACAAGGACACCTTATCCCTCATTCATTTACAAACTGAGGTCGATTCATCGCTTTATTGACAAACTCTTCAACTCCACTAACAAATTCATCTTTCAAACCATACCTATCGGAGTTTACTCTATCATACATCCAACTTCGATCCATTCTCTACATAAAAACAAATATAAGTTTCTAATCTTCATTTGTTCAATTGACTTCTATTGTACCATAAGAAATCAAGTTAAACTTGCAAAGAAGAGACTGCAAACAGAAGCAATTGACAATCTAAGCTCTAAATCCATAAAATTAATTATATGTTGAATCAGTGATATTTTACTTGTTCATCTTTGAAAAAAATACAATTTGGTCATATGAATGTTAAAAGTTAGATGTTTACAATGCAACAAGTGATATTCAACTAAAGCAACAAATTTTAGGTGGAAATGTTAACTATAGATGTCATTTTCATACAGTAAATATTTATTGATCTATGCTTCATACCTAGTTTGCATGTGAATTCAGTAATAAAAAGAAAGGCATGTAACATAACAATATTGGTAGACTATTCACGTATACACAAATCCACAGAGAAGCCAATATGTGTTTTTGGCAAATTAATCATCATCTGAAAACTCAGTAACACGTGTATTCTTATCACGCAGAAGACATAACTCATAAGATGCTAATGTAATGATCTATCAGGGCAGGTAACTTTTCATGACAAAATTTTATTCATCAAGAGCACGGCTTGCAAATTCCAAACACAGAAATTTATGTGGTGCCAAAAGAAGTAAAACTATCACACTTAATTGCACACTCAATTTAAGAAAGAAAGGATGCAATTGAGATAAACACTAACCTGCATGGAGAAGTTAAATGTCATAAACTCCACAACAGGCTTTAGACCATAGTAAGCAGCACCAACTCCAATCCCAGTAAATCCAGCCTGCATTATATTTAATGAACATTATATTTGAACAAATTACACCATGTAAATAGCTGCAACCATGTATAAATCCCGTTTTTTCCTAGGAACTATCTGTCAAAAAAATTTCATACAAAGTCCACTCATTGGTTTAACTTTGAAAAATGGAAATAAACCGAGAAAAAAAAAAGTGTAACAAAAAGTGAGATACTAAAGTATCAATTTTAAGTTGCCACTTAAGAGTTAAGAAGCAGGAAAATATTTTCATGTTCAACAAGCAATTTTTGCAAAATATAAGTTAGCAAAAGCTTGCATAAGGAAGACAGCCCAACATGACACCCCCCAATGTTATTGATGGCGTACCATGTCAAAGAGCCAAAATTCCGACATATGGCTCTGCAATCCATATATCCGCCATGGCTGATATCTGACAACACTTCACCCCATGCCATCATATTACCAAAATTTGAATTTGTTTATTTCTATTAGATGGTTTCACTATCCGCTCGAACAATAAAATTTGTACCAATTCACAAACACTAGTATAATCTAGAATAACAAACTATCCAAAAACAACTTAATAAAATAACAATGAATAATCAACTTTCCAACCTTGCACTTTCTAACAAAATCAAACCAAAAATAAAGTTTCACAGCTTGAGGATCTTGACCAGATTAAGATATGTTAAAGCAAAATTTTCATTGCTTGAGGATCTTGAATCCTGATTTGCATACATTCACTAGTGAAAACAGAAAAGTAAATTGGAACTGGTTTAAATTTGCAGGCATTCAAGTATAGGAAGAACATTAGAATTGGTTGAAAATTGCTTATGGTTTCATGTGATAGCTCAGAACATGAGCACAGACAAATCACAGAGTGCATTAAAACTAGATTAAAGAACAGTACGCACAATCCACTTGAAACAGAACAAAAATAGAATTGGATTTTGAAACAAATGCAACAGGTCACAAAGAATATCGTACAAAAAATGATTTTCTGGTTCATGAATAAATGGCACAAGAATTTCAAACATAGGGTTTACGGGATAAAAAGGGGAGGATTTGATTGTGTAAGAGTAGAGGAGAGTGTGCTTTGTGTGCTACGTATAAACAGTTCACTATGTGAAGTCTTTTAGGCTTTGGTAGCAAAACTTGCAACTTCAATCAGAATCATTTGAGCATCTAATTTAGTATATGTGAGTGAGTGAATATAAACAAGTCTAGCCAAGGTAACTAAAGAAACCAGCAAGAAAGTGAGTTAGAACAAATTATGTATCAGGTATTGTAAACTAGCATGACCTTCGTGTTAACTTAATAAGCATAGTTGTAAATTTAGAGCTAAACCATGAGACATGTCATCTTTTACAGCAACAATTTTCATCAACAATTCTACATGACTCGGGATTCTACATCTCTTCTCAGGTGCATGAATCTGCAACTCAAGTTGATTTAATGATACCACAAACATGAAGACAAGGTTGCGGTTAGCAGACTACTGTTATATAGGAGTTCTGGCTACTGATGAAGACTAGTGTCTTGTTTTTTAGAATGTTAACCTAAATATTAAAAGATTCATCAACAATTCTATGCCTAGTCTTGAAAAATTTGAAAGAGTAAGTGATGTTTAGTAAACTATTGTTTCTAGTATAATGCTTTGTTTTCTACCTCAAATTTCTTCTACATTTTGTACTTGCAGTCTGTTCTATGTTAAGTTCTTTCTGGACAGACATACCTCTGTTATCACAACATTGTACAAAAAGATATCAAACCTTTTAATTTTCAATTTAAATACCACCAAGATGAACCTCCTACAGCTAAGGTATGTAGTATTCATGCACCCAAAACTTGAATTAATAATGTATGATACTATACTTATTCTATTCCAACTATTACATCTTATCAGAATTGTGCAACAGTCTATCAACATATAAACAAGCATGACTAATGAACTATTACAACTTATCAGAATTGTGCAACATATGAAAGAAGCATGACTAATGAACTTAACAGATTTTGCATCAACATATAAACAATTCAAACTAACAGTTAAGTCACTCACAGTTTAACAATTCGAACTCGTTCTCAGCTGTTCCTGCTTTTTTGGTTCGTCTCGGTTTCTCTCTTCAATCGCGGCCTCTTTCTGCAGCAGATTTGAAGCTAACTGTCACCAATATCCTAACATTCACACCAGTTAACACATTAACATAGAAAGCAACAACATCCTTAAAAAATGAATCAAAACGTCGAATCGAAGCCGAGAATCCGAACAATGAATCGGTTCGACAAATTGAAACAACGAATCAAAAAGACGAATAAAGGGAGATTCGAACCTGAAAATTGATTTCTTTGATGAAGAGAATCAAAGAGACAAATCCTTGAAGCGATGAGAAGCTGAATCGAGAACCTGAAACAATGAGAAACAGTGAGTATGAGAAGAACTGAAATGAGAATCTGAAACTCAAAATCAAATAACAAACCCTAAGAGTTTATTTCTTCTTTTTATACGGGACTAAAGGGATTACAAGGGGAAAAAATTCCGTTTCGAACAAGGGGTTATTCTCTCTATACTGCTCGAACTATAAAAACTGGAAAAAGACGTTCATTCGAGTACAAGGCGATGTCAACTATCCTGAGGTCAATTTTTATGACCAGAGAGTTCATAGGTTTCCCTTTTACTGGAAGGATTACCTTGTACCAATGTATGGGTTTTAATTATGATAAGCTCAATGAGTGTGAGAAAGATGGGGTTAACCTCCTAAAACAAATATACACCATGAATGTTATGTGTTTAATGGATGTGAAGGGTGACTAAGTGGGACTTGATGATTTCTGGCATAAGTTTATTATATGAGTGTGAGAAATGATTTGGGAATGATTTCTGGATTTTTGAGGTTGAAGGAGACGAAAGAAAGAAAGAAAGGAGACGAAAATACTTTATAATTTTTATTTAATAAAAACTTTAGTTTATTAATTTGGTGGGGAATTGCAATTTTTTCGCACCAATAGTAGCGTCGGCCACAGCCGACGCAACAGTTAAAAAATAAATAATTATTTATAACAATATAGAAAAAGAGGCAAATGAAAATGGGGCGGGGAAATGAAATTTTTTGGCATCAATGATAGCGTCGGTCCTAGCCGACGCTACTATAAAAATATCACAAAAAATAAATAATTATTTAAAACAATATAGAAAAGGAGGCAAATGAAAATGGTGGGGGGAAATGAAATTATTTCGCACCAATAATAGCGTCGGCCCTAGCCGACGCCATGTTTAAAATAATAAAAAAAAATATACTTTCAAGCGACTGTTGACTAACGTCGGCTACAACCGACGCTACTATTAATGATCTTTTAAAAAAATAAAGCAAAATGAATTTACCCTCGTAGCGTCGGCTTATGGGGACACTTCACCGACACTAATAGCGTAGGAGTCGGGGCCGACGCTATATTTTTTATGCTAAAACGTGATTTTCTTGTAGTGTATATTTTATGTGATAAAAAGGTGAATGAAATTATTTATTTATTTTTATGAAAAGTTGAATGAAAAAGTTGATACTAATTATTAGTTTCTAACGGCAAAGTTCATTTCTATCATATCATATAGAAGACAATCATAACGCTCACACATGTAGTGTACGGAATATAGTGAAGATAATATGTTCTGCTCCACTTATATAATATCTTATCATATTTTTGTTGTCATCTTATGAAAGAACATGGTGGTCCATTTTATGTCTTTTATATCACTCATTGTTGAGCTTCTAGAAGAGTGATTAGTGAATATGTGCTATCCATTGGTAGTGATTGATGACTAATTGAAATGAGCATGTGACTAGTTGAGATGAGCATGTGGCTGCATGCGCTCATAGCTGCTAAAACTCAAATTATGCTAATGATATTTTAATATTGATTTGAAAATATGGTAACAAATAAATTCAATGATGGTCTGTCTAATGTGTTTTAAATCAACATTCAAGATGATTCAAATTGTATATATATTTTTGTATATAAACAATACACAGAAACACAATAATGCATAAAAAAGAACACATAGAAAGAGTCTAGGACTCTTGTATCGAGTATTTGAAAAGTTTTTGAAAAATAGTTTTTACTACACCCTCTTGAAAATACAATAGTATTTTCATATTATGAAGATGCATCTTCTACTCTTCTAGCGCATCACAACTCAATATATTTTTAATTAAAATTTTAAAATTATGTAAAAAAAATTACAGAAATGTATATATGGACGTTATTTGTGCAACTCAATATATTTTTAATTAAAATTTTAAAATTATGTAAAAAAAATTACAGAAATGTATATATGGACGCTATTTGTTCAAAAATGTGTCAGAATTTTTTTCTCCTTCCTCACTTCTAAAAAACACTTTTAAGGTTCTCAAACTCTCTCAAATCACATTCTTTCAAAATGATTCAATCAACTTCAAAGTTTCTTCTATCAACATCAAGTCCATCAAAGAGCTCACATTATCTCAAAATCATTCGACCAATTTCAAAGCTTGTAAGTTTTTTTTTCTAAATTTTTTTTTTGAGTTTCTGTATAAATTTGTAAAAATTATTGATTAGGTATTGAAATAGGTAGTTTATACATGTTAGGTTGTTGTTTTGAGGGACTGCATTTCCGCCATTGACGCTGATGTGAGTTCTAGAAAATTCTGGAGATGCTTCTCCGAAATTTTCCAACGTTTTGTTTCCCAGAAAACAGAGATGCATCACCGAATTTTTTTAGCAATTTTTGTTTGAACTCATTGTGTTTCATATGTATAAGTGTGTGAATTACTTACATGCATTATAGATGATGATCAAGACCGATTGAGGCACATAATGATTGAACAACATGTATCGGTTCAGAGGGAAACGAGTCAACCACCTCGGGCTCATATTACCACTAGCCCTGGTTGATGTAGAGGCGCCAGCTTCAGGGGCGCATGTATCCCTGCATTCTTATTCTCATAGGAGACGAGTGTCACTTACTCATGCATCCTTGCCTCAGGCACCTATTCTCTGCCTTCTTATGGATGTCACCTATTCAGGCACCAAGTGTAATACCCCATATTATTTAAATGCTCAATTGGATATCAGATGAGTATCTATGTGCTCTATCTTTGGTAAATTGGATTAATGGAATCCTCTAAGTACTTTAAGTATTGTTAATTGGGATCAATAGAGCAACTAATGAACTCTGAAGACATCAATTATTTTATTAAAGATACGGATTAATATTTATTAATCCGAGAAAGTAATTTTAAGGTAACTTTACTAACTGATCAATTGGTTTGAGATGACAAAATATCAATTGGAGATATTTTACCCTGTTGGATTTATATTATATAATATTGGTATTATATATATATATATATATATATATATATATATATATTAAGAAAAGAAAAGGAAAACGTGGAAAGAGAGAAAGAAGGAGAGGAAGAGAAAAGAAGAGAAGAAGCTCAAGGAAGAAGAAGAGAAAGTTGGATCATCTTCATCACTATTCATCATCTTCTTCAACCTCCTCTTCTATCTCTAAGGTGGGTTCTAGCTATAACTTAAGTTTAGAAATATTGGAGATGATAGAGTTTAGGTTAAAAATGTAGGATTGTGAATAATAACATGAAATCAATGTTTCTAACGGATAAAACATGAAATAAACCGCGTAATATAATTGAGAATACTTGTTGTTATGATTGGGTATGTTGGATTGAGTTTGAATTGAACTGGTTTGGTTGAAAAACCTAACTTTTCATATTTGATAAATTGGTATTAATTTTGTAATTATGTTGGATGGCCTTTTAATTGGGAAAATATCATAGTGGGTTAAATTCTGAGACCGGGGCTTTTTACGGAATCGAAATCGGAGGTCCGGAAGGCAGTTAACGATTGAAAACTGAATTTTTAGCAAAATTTGCGCAGTATGCGTCGACTCACTGTACCTATGCGTCGACTCACTGTACCTGTGCGTTGACTCATGGCCGGCTCGCGCTGTCCCGGGCGTTACAAAATTTTTCCAACATGTCAGATTTTGTTTCCTTCATAACTTTTGAACCGTAAGTCCGTTTTGGTCCCCGTTCGAAGCGTTGGAAAGCTATTTTTATGCTCTATGTGATGGTGAGGTAGAAAAATAGTTATATGCTATGGATTGATAAGATAAATATAGAAATGTAGTTTATGTAATTTTGATTCCACCAAACACTACTACAAAAAAAACCTATTTAACAACGGTTGGAAATGACATATAATGACGCGGGCGAATGTGTTGTTATGTAGAGTGTTGTTGTATATGCGGTACGTACAATGACGACCCAGTAACCGTTGTAATAAAATGGAAAATGCGCTACCTATAATGACGGTTATTTTAAATACCCGTTGTTGTATGTCTTTTAATAAAATAAAAAAATACAGCATTAGAACTACCTATAATGATGGTTATATTAAAAAAACCGTTGTTGTATGTCTTTTAATAAAATAATAAAAAATTGCAGCATTAGAACAAGAACAATAGCAAGAACATCAAGAACAACAATAAGAACAAGGACAACAGTAAGAACATCAAGAACAACAATAAGAACAACAACAACAACAACAACAACAACAACAACAAGAACAAGAATAAGAATAAGAACATGAAGAAGAAGAAGAAGAAGAAGAAGAAGAAGAAGAAGAAGAAGAGGAGGAAGAAGAAGAAGAAGAAGAAGAAGAAGAAGAAGAAGAAGAACAACAACAACAACAACAACAGCAACAATAATAACAATAATAACAACAAGAACAACAGCATCAACAACATCAACAACAACAACAACAATAATAACAATGATAACAATAATAACAATGAGAACAACAATAATAAAAAAGAACAATAAGAACAACAATAATTAAAAAAGAACACCAACAACTAAAATTGCTAACTCGAGTTCTGAAATTTGTTCTGAAATTTGGTTTAGTGGAGAAATAGAGTATCGTAACTGAAAGATGATGTTTGGAGGTAGAAGATGTAGTTCGTCTAAGTTTTAGGTTTCACGCAGATCACTAATAGTAGTGTCTTGGCCGTTGATAATCACTAAATGGACGACCAAGATTTGTTTAAGGATAATGAATAAACTCAATATGCGCGCCACCTATAATGTTGGTAATGAGAATTGAAAAAATAAGTAAAAAACCAAAAATGTTGGTGTTGGGACTTGAACCCATGACAAGACGCTACCTATAATGACGGTTGGTTTAAATTACCCGTGGTGAAAGGTCTGTCATCATTTTGAAAAAATAAGTAAAAAAAGCTACCTATTACAACGGTTGGTTTAAATACCCATTGTGAAAGGGTCTGTCAGCATTTTGAAAATATAAGACAAAATGATTAAAATAAATTCAGAAAAATCTAAAAACACGAAATTTAATCTAATTAGGTAAAATAAGAATTTTGAGAATTTTTTTAGAATTTTTTGAGACTGTGAAAACAGTAAAAAAATTCATTAAAAATATAAAAAAGATGAATTTGGGGTTTTGAGGGTGGAATCCTATAACTCTTCTAGAGTACGGGACTAATGACCGCACGGTTTTTCAGCTTCAGATGCACGAAACAGATCTTAAAAAGGAGACGATTTTCCCTAAAACCGATTTTTTGAAGTGCAAGACCTTGATGACACTAAATTATACTGTATTTTCGACTCTGATTTCACATGCATATTAGTTGTTTTTCTGTTATTTTTGCTTTGTTATTGTTATGTTTCCCTTTGTTTTCAGGTTTTCAATAAATCGAGGTCCCAGACGAAAAAGGGTGCAAAAGGAGCAAGAATTCAAGCTTGGCAGCAATTTACTCTTGTCGCTTCTCTTGTCGCGGACGCCCCAGGGTAGGCGACGACGTGTCCCATGATCTCCACTGCTCAACTGCCACGTTCCCACGACCTTTGCCATTTTCTTCTTGTCGCGAGCGCGGTAGGCCTGTCGCGGGCGCGACAAGGCAAAATCAGTTCCCGCCCATTTTCAAGCCAAGGTCACTTTTGTCTTTGCACCATGCCAACTTTGCCTATAAATACTCTCAGGACTCGAATTTTAGGATCATCCAATCTTAGTTTACTTCACCCTAGGCATAAATTTCACTCTTGTAAAGCGGTAATCTTCTCACATCGAGGAGTTATTGCACTGTGTGTGATCGAGTTTGTAATCAAGTCTTGGAGTGCTGTAATCAAGTTGGAGCACTTTGGTAGAAGTAATCCTGCCAGCATTTTATTTTCCGTACATTGTACCAGATTTAAAGACACCGCTTTGGAGCAGGTTTTATTTTAATCGCATTTACTTTCATTTATTTCTTGCACTTGCTTTATTTTGTTTATTTATTGTCTTGCCTTACTTTTCAAAACTTTACTTTTCTATAGACTTAATTCCATACATGATAAGAATTAATATGACTGTTATAACTACCATGGCTGGCTAAGTTTTAGATAGGTAAGAATGTAAAGACCATAACCACCGTAATACGTCTATATGTTAATAGAAATACTTAAGGGCTGTTTTAATCTTTAACACAAGTTTTCTGTACTTAAAAGCAATGTTAGGTAAGATCGAAAGTCGTCCAACCATTTGTGAACTTGTTTAGTTCTCAACTGATCAAATACAGCGAAAGCGCTTTGCTCAGTTGAGTATGGATTTTTAACACTTTAGAAAAGAGATTTTAAAACTATTTTCGGACGCGTTAGTGGGATTAGAATCTGGTTCATTTTGAACCTCTTTAGTTTAGAGATTTCAGGTCAAAATACTTTTCAGTTTAGTTTAGAATTTGCATTTCTTAAAAGTAAGTTTTCCATGACTTGAACGCAATGCGCGCCTTTTTATAAGTGACAATAAAGGGGTTAGTTTAGAGGGTAAACTTGGTTCTGACTACGCGAAAGCGACAGTTCCTGTTAAATTAAATTCTTTTCTTAAAACAGAAGATATTGCCCGTAAGTAGTTCTGTTGATGAATATAGAAATATTATCGGTTATGAGAATTACATTCAAGCCTATTGTTTTGTCTGAATTTTATTACCTCGTCATTTACTTTATTTATTTTCCACTGCATTAGTAAACCCCGAATTGAACTGCCTTAGAATAGCACTGTAACAAACGGAAATCGTTAGATCGACATTTGGTCTCTATGGATACGATAACTTTTTATATTACTCTGACGCGATTCATGCACTTGCGAATACAACGCATCAAGTTTTTGGCGCCGTTGCCGGGGGACCAATTTCGCCGAATTCCGAATTTCGTTTGTTATCACCGTTTAGACTAGGGCCGCACGAACTGGTCGATGTGAAGATCTCGCAGCTCCAGTAGTGTAATAGATCCTTTAGTGGAACCAGAACGTTACGCTCGCGCACGACTTTGGCTTCGTCAAATTAAGCAAGCTATGGCCGAAGATCGTAACCAAAGACCCCTTAAGGAATTTGCTCAGCCTGCTGACGAAGAACCGAGCTCTAGTATAGTTAACCCTACCATACCTGCCAATAATTTTAAACTAAAACCATCCCTATTACAACTAGTTCAACAAAACCAATTCGCAGGACTACCATCTGAAAACCCAAACCAACATCTAAAAGTCTTTATCCAGTTGTCAAACACCTTTAAGACCAATGGTGTTAGTCCTGAGGCGATTCGTTTAAGACTATTTCCCTTTTCCCTTAGAGACAAAGCCCTAACTTGGTTAGATTCCCTTCCAGCCAATTCTATAACGACATGGGAAGACCTTAGGAGAACATTCCTTGCCAGATACTTTCCCCCAAGCAAAACAGCCGTTCTCCGAAACCAAATAACAAGATTTACCCAAAACCAAGGAGAATCGCTATTTGAAGCTTGGGAGAGGTATAAAGACCTTCTAAGGGCTTGTCCACACCACAGTTTGGAGCAATGGTTGATTATACATACCTTTTACCACAGACTTCATTATAACACAAAGATGTCCATCGACGCTGCCGCTGGCGGTGCCCTGATGAACAAACCCTATCCTGACGCTTGTGGTCTCATTGAAGATATGGCTCAAAACCATCATCAATGGGGAAACGAAAGAGCAACAGTGGAGAAGAAAGAAGCCCAATGAGGTAAACATGAGGTAAGCTCTATAGACATGATGCAAGCCAAAATGGATGCTATGGCCCTCAAGATCGATCAAATGTACGCACAACCAACCGCTGCAGCAGCAGTAGTATCGGATTGCGAACTTTGTGGTACTAAAGGTCATCAATCAGCTGACTGCCATCTGTTAAACGAGACTAACCCAGACCCAGTCAACTATGCCCAAGGAAACCCGTTCTCAAATACTTACAACCCTGGATGGAGGAATCACCCTAATTTTTCCTACAAAAATAATAACCCTATCCAAAACCAAGCACCTCCGAGATCAACCAATAATCAAGCACCTAGAAAAAACCAACCTATGCAAGCAGTGCCACCTAAGCCAAATATTGAGAAAGTGCTAAATGATTTTATGACAGCACAAGCCCAGCAAAACAAAGAGTTCCTAAATCAGAATATTCATGTGAATGAGCTGCTTACCCAACTAGGAACCAAAATGGATCAAATGGCCACCCACAGCAAGATGCTTGAAACCCAGATCTCTCAGGTAGCCCTAAAGCAAGCACCCCAAACTACTCCTGGAGGACAATTTCCTGGCCAACCTCAACAGAACCCTCGAGGGCAAGCTAACGCTGTTACCTTACGAAGTGGAACCGCTTATGAAGGGCCTAAAAACCCGACATTGAGTGACTCCGAAATTTCCAACAAAGATGCTACCCCCGAAGGTGAGAAACCCGTAGAAATTGAGAAACCAAAAGACAAAGATAAAGGAGAAGTTACAGACGAAGCTTCAACACCCCCTCAGCCATACAAACCGCCAATTCCCTATCCACAAAGACTTAAACAAACTAAGATCAATGACCAATTCCAGAAGTTTGTTAAAGTTATAGAAAAACTCCATGTAGAGATTCCTTTTACAGAAGCCATCACCCAAATACCATCTTATACTAAATTCCTGAAGGACATCCTCACCAATAAACGTAGACTTGACGATCCAAAACCAGTGGAGTGTAATTCCATTTCCGAGAACAAACTTGCCAAAAAAGACAAAGATCCGGGGAATTTCTCCATACCTTGTATTTTGGGGAATCATGTCATAGATAAAGCCTTTCTGGACTTAGGAGTCAGTGTAAGCCTAATGCCCCTTGCAGTTTGTGAACGATTGAAACTAGGAGATTTGAAACCTACTAAGATGTCTCTCCAATTAGCTGACAGATCTATAAAATACCCTGTAGGCGTATTAGAAGACATCCCAGTTAGAATAGGCAAGTTGTTCATTCCCACCAACTTCGTCGTAATGGACATCAAAGAAGATAAAGATATCCCAATCCTCCTAGGTAGACCCTTCCTATCAACTGCAGGAGCCATAATAGATGTCAAGAAAGGAAAATTTACCTTTGAGGTAGGTAACGAAAAAATAGAGTTTGTCCTAGCAAAGTTTCTCGCGGCACCGGTAATAGGAGATGCATGTTATGCAGTTGACGTCATTGATGAATGTGTCCATGAACTTAACCAGGAAGAGCCAATAGAAAGAATAAAACTACCTTCAACGCCCATTGAGAAAAATGATGACAGTATGGAACCCTACATAGATGATAGCCTTTTTGAATGTCTATCCTTAACTCCAGATCCTATACAAAGCCCCAGCAAACCAACCTTAGAATTAAAAGAATTACCCAAGAATCTAAGATATGAGTTTTTAGACAAAGAAATGGACAGACCAGTTATAGTCAGTGCCGTTCTGAACCAAAATGAAACAAACTAACTCTTAGATGTCTTGCGAAGATATCCCTCAGCACTAGGGTACAACATCTCAGATCTTAAAGGAATAAGTCCATCCGTGTGCATGCACCGGATTTCACTTGAGGAAGATGCTAAACCTTCGAGAGAACACCAAAGAAGGATTAACCCTATAATGAGTGAGGTAGTTAAGAAGGAATTTCTTAAGTTGTTGGAAGCAGGGATAATATATCAGATCTCGGACAGTAAATGGGTAAGCCCTGTGCATGTAGTACCTAAAAAGGGAGGCATCACCGTGGTTCAAAACGAAAAAGGTGAGCACGTTACAAAACGGATAGAAGGAGGTTGACGTATGTGCATAGATTACAGAAAATTAAACAAAGACACTAGGAAGGACCATTTCCCATTACCTTTTATAGATCAGATGTTGGAACGTCTAGCTAGACATTCCTACTTCTGTTACCTCAACGGATATTCAGGTTTTTTCCAAATTCCTATACACCCTGATGACCAAGAGAAAACAACCTTCACGTGCCCTTATGGAACTTTTGCCTATAGACGTATGCCTTTCGGACTCTATAATGCCCCAGCAACTTTTTAGCGTTGCATGATGTCAATCTTCGCTGATTATCTTGATGGAATTATGGAAGTATTCATGGACGATTTCTCAGTCTGCGGATTTGATTTCAATAACTGTCTAGTCAACCTTGAAAAGATTTTGAAGAGATGTGTCGAAGTAAACCTGGTATTAAATTGGGAGAAATGTCACTTCATGGTCACTGAAGGCATAGTTCTAGGACATATCATTTCTGAAAAAGGCATTGAAGTTGATAAAGCTAAGATCGAGGTGATAGAGAATCTTAAACCACCTAAAACAATTAGAGAAGTTCGAAGTTTTCTTGGACATGCTGGATTTTACCGGCGTTTCATTAAAAACTTCTCTAAGATCACTAAACCTTTGACAGGTCTTCTGATGAAAGATGTCGAGTTCATTTTTGATGAAAAATGCAACGAAGCATTCAACCTTTTAAAACAAGCTTTAATCTCAGAACCCATTATGCAACCACCAGATTGGACAAAACCTTTTGAAATCATGTGTGATGCTAGTGATTACGCTGTAGGAGCAGTGCTAGGGCAAAGATCTGATAAGAAGTTACATGTGATTTACTACGCCAGTAGAACTCTAGATGCCGCTCAGCTAAACTATGCAACCACAGAAAAAAAAACTCCTAGCCGTAGTTTTCGCCATAGACAAATTTAGATCCTATTTAGTGGGAGCCAAAATAATTGTTTACACTGATCATGCCGCCATCCGATACCTTTTGAATAAAAAGGATGCTAAACCTAGGTTACTCCGATGGATACTTTTATTGCAAGAATTTGACCTTGATATCAGAGATAAGAAAGGCACCGAGAATGTAGTTGCCGATCACCTTTCCAGGTTTGAGTTCTTGAAACCTGATGTAGTACCCATAAATGATGACTTTGCTTATGACAGGTTAATCGCTAAGCTAGATGCCATTGGAGATGTAAGTTTAGAAATCCTAGAAGATTCTGAAAAATCCTTAGCGGCAAATAATGTACCTTGGTATGCAGATTTTGTTAACTATCTTGCTGCAGATATAATACCTCCGGACCTCAGTTATCAGCAGAAAAAGAAGTTCTTCAATGACGTTAAACATTTCTATTGGAATGAACCACTCCTTTTTAAGAGAGGCACTGACGGAATCTTTAGTCGGTGTGTTCCAGAGGAAGAAGTGCACCATATCATAGAACATTGTCACTCAGCACCCTACGGAGGACACGCAAGCACATCTAAGACTCACGCTAAAATCTTACAAGCTGGTCTTTATTGGCCAACTATATGGCGTGATGTTCATACATATATAACCAAGTGTGACCCGTGTCAACGCTCCGGAAATATCTCGAGGAGAAATGAAATGCCATTAAGAAACATTCAAGAAGTAGAACTTTTTGATGTTTGGGGAATCGACTTTATGGGACCTTTTCCATCATCCTTAGGAAACAAATATATTTTAGTCGCTGTCGATTACGTGTCCAAATGGATTGAAGCTATAGCTGCACCCACAAACGACACCCGAGTGGTGATTAAGATGTTCAAGCAGAATATATTCCCTAGATTCGGAGTTCCCAGACTAGTCATAAGTGATGGAGGATCACATTTTATATCTAGGATTTTTGACAAACTGTTGAGGAAGTATGGAGTTAAACATAGAGTAGCCACACCTTACCACCCGCAAACCAGTGGGCAAGTAGAAGTATCCAATAGAGAGATCAAGCATATCTTAGAAAAAACTGTCTCGATATCCAGAAAGGATTGGTCACAGAAGCTTTCAGAAGCACTGTGGGCCTACAAGACAGCCTATAAGACTCCCATTGGAACAACCCCTTACCAGCTAGTTTACGGAAAATCATGTCACTTACCCTTTGAATTGGAACACAAAGCATATTGGGCCATCAGAACCTTAAATTTCGATTACTTAGCAGCTGGTGAGAAACGCATCTTAGACATACATAAGTTAGAAGAGCTCCGACAATCAGCCTATGAAAATGCCATCATATATAAAGAGAGAACCAAAGCATGGCATGACAAGAAAATCGTCAAGAAAGACTTCAACATAGGTGACCCTGTTCTTCTATACAATTCAAGACTGCGACTTTTTCCAGGTAAGCTTCGATCTAGATGGACGGGCCCGTTCGAAGTTTCCAAAGTCCTAAAATCCGGGGCAGTGGAAATTAAGAACAAATCTTGCAGTCCGTTCGTTGTAAATGGACAAAGGCTTAAGCATTATGAAGGAGGTGACATTCCAGCATACTACTCCAGGTTCACGTTAACAGACCCACCTATCCTCGCACCAGATACATGACTTGAACTCGTCAAGCTAACGACGTTAAGCAAGCGCTGCATGGGAGGAAACCCATGGTTCTTTTCCCTTTCGTATTTATTTTCTTTCCGTTTATTTTTTATTTACGTTTGTTCGTATGTCTGTACATATATGTCTAACTTGTTTTGTGTGTTTGATTTCAGGGCCTGTTTTTCCTAACCTTTTCTTTCAGGATGCCACCAGTCGACGACATGCACGTGACCTTTAGAGACGACGCTCAGAGAGAGCGTTATGCGATGCTTTCACTCAGACCTATGGCACCCACTCGCTAACCAGATAGTGATTGCATGGAAGCTTTGGGCATAGAGCCCAGTGTCCGATACTTGACCCACCAGCTCAAATGGGACCAGTACGCTGATGATTTGCATCCCACCTATAGGAACCTCACTCTGGAGTTCCTCAGCTCTTTTTCCTATGATCCGTACTTGGGACCAGATGGCCACACCAGCTTCAGGTTATTTGGCACAGAGTATTCGTTCACCCATACTGAGTTCGGTGATCTTCTTGGATTTGAGACTGGAGTTGGCATTATCCCTGAGCTACCCATGGGTTACTTCATGAATAGAGACGTGGAGAAATTTTGGAGTGACATCTCTGGGGGTGGAGGCCCTGACCCTGATACTCACATTTCGCAGGTTATCCATAACCCAACTCTCCGATACTTTCAGATGATTATTGCCCATACATTCTTTGGGAGAGCAGATGCTGATGACCACGTTACTGAGGAGGACATATTTTTCACGTTTTCTGCGAATCAGTCACGTCGTTTAGCTTGTGGTAACTTTATGCTGTACTCTTTTAGTGGTGTTGCCACCTGGGCAGGAGGACCTATACATGTAGGAGTTAATGTGACTGAGATTGCTGCTGCTCTAGGCCTTGGCCGAAAGCTATTTCATTTGACTCCCTACTGCAGCCATACCATCATGGATATTGATTTTTGTTTAGATCGGCGGCTGATGAGAAGGAACTCCTTTAATCCCTCTCAGTTCAGACTCTTGATCGATGGTGAGACTATACATCATTTCACTTTACCAGATCCTGTTATGACCAGTGTCCATGACCCAGCAAACTGGATATATGCCTTAGAAGGACACGGTGAGACGGTGGACGCACCACGACCCTGCCCAGAGCCAGAGTACGTTCCAGCTCCACCACCTGACAGGACCACGGTATGGTCAAATAATCATTCATTAGGTACTCCAGATATGCAGACCCAGATGGCGATGATGTGCCAAGAGATAGCAGATCTCCGACAGACTCTTGCTGACCTACACCTGAGGATGGAAGTGTCAGAGATGACCCACGCTACTGAGTCCGATGTGCTGCATGAAGACATGGCGGAGCTCCGTCGTGAGATAGCGAGACTCCATGGAGATGACCAGACTGATGACCAGATATCTTGATTTCCATTTTCGTATTATTTACTATATTTCTTATGCTTTAATTTACTTTCAGTATCACCCAGACATATTTCCTACTATTTGCATTTGATATATTTCCGATTTATATTAACGTTTGAGTTTTTTATGTTTATATGCTAATATTTTCTTTTATTTTATTTTTTCTTTGACAAAATATATAAAAAATTTTATTATAAAAAAATATATATGCTTGTGAAAATTTTGTGCGAAACTACATTTTTAGGACATATGAATGCTAAAAAGACCCCCCAAGGCCAAAGGAAGGACAAAAAGCCCATTCAAAAAGACAAATTGAGGCCCATCAACGAATTTACTCTCGTCGCGTCCGCAACACATCTGTCGCGCCCGCGACAACGTCCTTGTAAAATCGGGACAGAACCTCCATTTCCACCATTTTTGAAGCTCCAACCTTTTCAAACCCATTTTTTCCCTCCGAAAAATCCCTATAAAACCCCATTGAAATTCATATTTCTAGCATTCACCAATCATCTCTTAACTTTCCATTTCAATCTCCATCAACAAAAACCCAAAAAAATCCAACCTTTATCATACCACTTTTCTTCCACCCTCTTCACCATCTTCATCAATGGAGTTTAATGGAGTCATTCTTCGGGAAGGACAATCCGGGAATAGGCAGAAGCGGCAACTTCAAAAGCTTCAGGATCGAGAAATTCTCTCGACGAGGTATGTCGACGAATCTTGCTTGCACGCTTTAGGGGTTCATCATAGCGTTTTCCATTTGTTAGACTTTGTAGGTTTAGGCACTGTTTTCACCACAAAAGAACCCACCTATGAGAGGATGGCGGTTGAGTTTTTGAGTTCATTGGTTTATACCGTTCATCCCGACACTGCTAGCACAGTCGTTACCGTGCATTTTAGACTATTTGCTGTTGAGTATCAGTTCAGTACCGATGAACTAGCAGGTCTATTGGGATTCCCTCATGGGGAGGGTGCTGTTTGTGAGGCTCCTTCAGATGCTGAATGGTCAGTCGGGATATTCGCCTTCTGGCGCAGGTTATCAGATACTATTGTTGATTCCTTTAAGGGAATACTCGCCTCGACCATTTATAACCCGGCCATACGAATTTTCAGATATCTTTTGGCATGCTCTATTTTTGGCCGGGAGAATCAAAACAAAGTTAATAGCAAAGAACTTTTGTTCTTGCAAGGATGCCTGACAAATGTAAGAATCAATCCGGTTCCATTTATGATCGCCCACATGTGCTTAACGGTAAATAAGGGTGGACCGATAGTTTTTGGCGGATTGATTACGTCTATTGCTCGGGCACTAAATTTGAATGATGAGATAGCTACTTTAGAACCACTGCCCCCTCGCACAATTAATTTAAAATTTCTGAAAGACATGAAATTGTGCCGATCGAGGAGGGCTGGTGGTTTTGAGTTGATGATTCACGGGGTAGCCGTCGAATCAATTGTTATGCCGTGCAGTAGACGTACAGATGTACGATTCGAGAGGAACTGGATCTATGACCTTACTGCCCCACCTTGTCTAGGTCCAATTCCTCCTAATGCCCATGACAATGAGGGGCCCGACACAGATGATGAGTATGACCATAGAAAGCGTGTGTCCCCCCCTCGTCCTACACAATCACACACCGCACCTTCTTCTACTAACACTTTTGCAGGAGCTGCTCCTGGATTTTATATTACTGAGGAGATGTGGCGAGACCATATGGCTAGAGAAGCACGGCATGAAGACCTGTTCTCTTCCATTCAGCAACAGATGGCGGACCAGATGAGCTTTATGCAAGAGTCGGAGCGGAGAGCGGACCAATCTTACGAGACCATCTCCCGTACTCTGCTTGCCATCACCACTGAGTAGTCCCGTCAACAGCAATATAACCATCAGCACTTTCAGCTTATGGAGGCCACTCAGGGTTCCATCTTAGGTAACCTTCGTGAGGTGAAATCTGCTCAGGCAGAATTGCAGGCTAGGATGGACTAGCGAGACCATCACCGTAGCAGATCTCGTCATTCTGAGCGTTCAGTACAGGGCGGTGAGGGCACCAGCGGTCCTCACTAGTTTTGCCAGGTTCCTCTCTCCTTAGCTTACTTCGAAAAATTGGGGACAATGTTTGATTTAAGTGTGGGAGGAGATTTTATCGTTTTTATTTCCGTCGTTTTAGTAGTTTATTTTTATTTTCCTTCAGTTATCTACTTTTGTTTCTGTTTTAGAAAATGCATGTGTTTGAAGAGTCATTAGTATAAGTATATTTTTTGGTTCACCTTCATTTTTTCCCACATATTTTAACACCGAAAAAAAAATTTCTAGAAAAAAAAGTGTTGTTCTGAAAAATTTCTGGGCTTTAAGACAGGTTCGGGTTAGGATACGGTGACTTGGGAGAACCGTCGAAACATCGGTATCGTCCTTACACCATGAACTTCGTAAATATAAGAATCACACCTGAAACCCCATGTACCATGGCCCTAATTTCATTTCAAAATCATCCTTAGTAGTTTATGTCAGCAATCAGCTCCGGCCTAAACATGTTCTAAGTAGGAGACCGACGAATATAAGTGACTGATTTGAGTGCATTTACTTTCAAAAAAAAAAAAAAAAAAGAAGAAAAAGAAAAAAAGTAATAAGATGTTTAGCTTGCTCATTTCAGTTGGTTCAGAGGTATCTGGCACTGAACTCGGTAGGGCAGATTACGATCCGATCCCCCACAACTGCACTTGAGAGGAATAAAAGGATTTTACACATTTCCTTGTGCCAGAAATCCGGTATGAAAAGATCAGAATCACTAACAGGTCACTCTACCATGAAGCATGTGCAGAAAACGGGCTTAATGTGATTGCGCTTGAATGAAAAGGACTCAAAAGAGATGGAAAAGGAAGGCCTAAGTATTGTGGGATATAATGGGTTGATTGGTATAGGAGCGAAGTTTATGTCCGTATTTGCGGATTAGTGTCATCATGATGCCCTTGGTTCACTCAGTTAGTACCGACCACTGCATCCAGACTCGGACTTAGAAGCCCTTTTCGCCCAAAAATCATCGATCGACACTGATTTTTCTATGAGCTTTAAATGTTTTGCTTGAGGACAAGCAAAGGTCTAAGTGTGGGAGAATTTGATGACACTAAATTATACTGTATTTTCGACTCTGATTTCACATGCATATTAGTTGTTTTTCTGTTATTTTTGCTTTGTTATTGTTATGTTTCCCTTTGTTTTCAGGTTTTCAATAAATCGAGGTCCCAGACGAAAAAGGGTGCAAAAGGAGCAAGAATTCAAGCTTGGCAGCAATTTACTCTTGTTGCTTCTCTTGTCGCGGACGCCCCAGGGTAGGCGACGACGTGTCCCATGATCTCCACTGCTCAACTGCCACGTTCCCACGACCTTTGCCATTTTCTTCTTGTCGCGGGCGCGGTAGGCCTGTCGCGGGCGCGACAAGGCAAAATCAGCTCCCGCCCATTTTCAAGCCAAGGTCACTTTTGTCTTTGCACCATGCCAACTTTGCCTATAAATACTCTCAGGACTCGAATTTTAGGATCATCCAATCTTAGTTTACTTCACCCTAGGCATAAATTTCACTCTTGTAAAGCGGTAATCTTCTCACATCGAGGAGTTATTGCACTGTGTGTGATCGAGTTTGTAATCAAGTCTTGGAGTGTCTGTAATCAAGTTGGAGCACTTTGGTAGAAGTAATCCTGCCAGCATTTTATTTTCCGTACATTGTACCAGATTTAAAGACTCCGCTTTGGAGCAGGTTTTATTTTAATCGCATTTACTTTCATTTATTTCTTGCACTTGCTTTATTTTGTTTATTTATTGTCTTGCCTTACTTTTCAAAACTTTACTTTTCTAAAGACTTAATTCCATACATGATAAGAATTAATATGACTGTTATAACTACCATGGCTGGCTAAGTTTTAGATAGGTAAGAATGTAAAGACCATAACCACCGTAATACGTCTATATGTTAATAGAAATACTTAAGGGCTGTTTTAATCTTTAACACAAGTTTTCTGTACTTAAAAGCAATGTTGGGTAAGATCGAAAGCCGTCCAACCATTTGTGAACTTGTTTAGTTCTCAACTGATCAAATACAGCGAAAGCGCTTTGCTCAGTTGAGTAGGGATTTTTAACACTTTAGAAAAGAGATTTTAAAACTATTTTCGGACGCGTTAGTGGGATTAGAATCTGGTTCATTTTGAACCTCTTTAGTTTACAGATTTCAGGTCAAAATACTTTTCAGTTTAGTTTAGAATTTGCATTTCTTAAAAGTAAGTTTTCCATGACTCTAACGCAATGCGCGCCTTTTTATAAGTGACAATAAAGGGGTTAGTTTAGAGGGTAAACTTGGTTCTGACTACGCGAAAGCGACAGTTCCTGTTAAATTGAATTCTTTTCTTAAAACAGAAGATATTGCCCGTAAGTAGTTCTGTTGATGAATATAGAAATATTATCGGTTATGAGAATTACATTCAAGCCTATTGTTTTGTCTGAATTTTATTACCTCGTCATTTACTTTTATTTATTTTCCTCTGCATTAGTAAACCCTGAATTGAACTGCCTTAGATAAGCACTGTAACAAACGGAAATCGTTAGATCGACATTTGGTCTCTGTGGATACGATAACTTTTTATATTACTCTGACGCGATTCGTGCACTTGCGAATACAACGCATCAGACCTAAAACTAAATTACTGGCTATAATGACGGTTGAAAACATACCAGTGGTGAAAGGTTGTGGGTATTTTGAAAAAATATGTAAAAAAACCATAAATGTTGGTGCTGGGACTTGAACCCATGACCATGCGCTACCTATAATGACGGTTGAAAACATACCTGTGGTGAAAGGTTGTGGGTATTTTGAAAAAATATGTAAAAAAACCCATAAATGTTGGTGCTGGGACTTGAACCCATGACCATGCGCTACCTATAATGACGGTTGAAAACATACCCGTGGTGAAAGGCCTCATATTTCACCACAGTTTGAATATTAACCGTCATTAAAAGCCTTTTAACGAGATTAAAAAAAAAGCATGCATCTATTACAACGGTGTATAGGCAATCCATTGTAAGCCTGACGTTGTTGTTTGCGCGTTTTGTATGTTGGATTGGGTATGTTGGATTGAGTTTGAATTGAATTGGTTTGGTTGAAACACCTAACTTTTCATATTTGATAAATTGGTATTAATTTTGTAATTATGTTGGATGGCCTTTTAATTGGGAAAATATCATAGTGGATTGAATTCTGAGACCGGAGCTTTTTACGGAATCGAAATCGGAGGTCCGGAAGGCAGTTAACAATTGAAAACTGAATTTTTAGCAAAATCTGTGCAGTATGCGTCGACTCACTGTACCTATGCGTCGACTCACTGTACCTGTGCATCGACTCATGGTCGGCTCGCGCTGACCCGGGCGTTACAGAATTTTTCCAACATGTCAGATTTTGTTTTCTTCATAACTTTTGAACCGTAAGTCCGTTTTGGTCCCCGTTCGAAGCGTTGGAAAGCTAATTTTATGCTCTATGTGATGGTAAGGTAGAAACATAGTTATATGCTATGGATTTATAAGATAAATATAGAAATGTAGTGTATGTAATTTTGATTCCACCAAAACTAAAGAATCGGGAATCCGATTGATACGAGTCCAAAGCCTTTGGAAAGATAATCCAATAAGGTAGTGAATGGTATGTGGGACCATGATTTAACCAATGATGCTTGGTAGAGGATAGTAGTGGCTTGTATGCCTTGAAATATGTGTGAACTACTATGTGAAAAGTGATGTTTTATGTGATGTGTGATTATATGTGTTTACTTGTAAAATTTGTGTTATTCCATATCTATCTAATCGTTATTAAGTATGAATTAGAGAATAAGCATGTTAAAATGAATTAGGAAGAGTGAGGAAACTTTACCCCAAAACAAATGGCATAGTTAAGATTGTTATAATTCTAGGTTGTGAATAGAATTGTGATAGAAACTCTGGATGGTGACGCTCGTGCATTCATTGGCGAGTTCTAGCCTGGAGTAGTTAACCTAGATGGCAAGGCTCGGGCACCTGATGTAGGAAGGTACATCCGTGACGATATTTTTCTAGGGGAGAGTGAAACACTAGTATGGAACATATGTGAACTTTTGTGATTATGAGAAAAGTCGAATGTGGCCTTAAGGCATTGTGGCCTTGTGATTGTTGAATACAATCACGTTTTGTGTGAGATCACGTAATCGTAACTGTTTATCTTGAGTTGCAGTTTCATGAGTCTCGAGCTCCTCTAAAACATAGGCATGACTACTTGGCAGGTTTGATTCCCGCGTGCAGTACGAATGGCGGTCAGGGAGCGTATGCTTGTGACGGTTAATGGCTCGTGTGAAGTGACAGTTCATAACGATTAATGGCCTGTAGAACCCGAATCCATTCGTATGTCAAGTAGGTTACAAGGATCCATGACTCGGGTCGACTTCTAGTCGTAGAAGCGGACGGGAAAAGGGGATGCCTTGTGAGGTTATCGATTAGTGATATATTTTGAGTTGATGGACTCATGACATGTTTCCATATAGTGTGAGATTGTGAACTCAAAGTCATTTCCCTTCCCCTTGACTTGAGTTAGGATTGAAAGAACCTTGTAAAGCCGAGAGAATCCATAAGATAGGGAACTCACTGAGATTTAATACCTCACCCTATGTTGTTGATTATTTTTCAGGTATTGAGTACAGGTTTGATTTACAAGTGGAGCTATGCTTGGATGTTTCAAGAGAAGCTTGGCTTTAGTATTTTCCGTTGTGTATTTGTTGTATACAATTGAGGATATTGTATATTGATCTTAGTTTTATTGTTTTGGCTAGTTTCCATATCTTGTACCATAGATTGTATTATGTTTTTAGAAATGGTCAAGTATGTGAATGATGCCAATAGGCACTTATGATGGTGTCAGTACCAAATAAAACACTTGTATGATATTATTCTAGATATATATAATACAGGGCGTTACAGTTGGTATCAGAGCAGGTCGTGTCCTCGACCTAGCCTTGAAACATCATAAGTAAATCTATGTTTGCCTCTTAAGTGTGTCTTGCCAGCATGAGACTTAATATCATATTATGTAGTGTTGGGCCTAATCAACCTAATACTATGTATGTGATAGGTAGAATCATGGTTGAGCGACCACGAGAACTCCGTAGTGTTGTCAGAACTTGTGCTGTGAGGGTAGGCTCAAGCCAAGAGTTAGTAGTAAGGAATTTTGGTCAGCTCAATTGAGGTCTTGGTAGAGGTTGTGCTTTGAGTAGCATGGAATTAAAGAGCGATGTGTTTTTCAAGCAATCTTTTGGAATGGATGGAGTATGAGATTTGAGGATCTCTATCGAAGGATTGGTTAAGGTATTGAAGAATATGTAAAATCGTTAGTAAGGCTGGATTGATAACTGATTTGGATAAGGATTTCCATAAATCTCATTCCGTGGAAAAGAAAAGTTGTTTTATGGAATGTGTGATATAAGGTCCGGAAGTGAGATAAGTATTGGTGCTTTAGTTTCTAAGGTCGTTATGGTATCTTGAAAGGACGAGAGTACCTTAAGGAATGTGTTCGGAACAATATCTTCCGACTGGTAAAAGTGGAGAGTTAAGGACGTTCGGCTTCTATGGGAACCTAACGTAGTAGAGAAGTGTGCGAAGGAACACAAGGATGTGTTTACATACTTCAAGTGAAATAAGTGTGCACCGGACGAAGAGTAGGAGATGAATTGTGTATCTTCAGTTATGTAAAGAGATTAAGCTCGAGATATTACATCCGGATTTTTGTTTTTAGTAAGAGACTAATTTAGAATTGTTAAATTACCCAAGGAACAGTATAAGGTATTGTGTTGGAGAAATAATGAACTTCATTTAGTAACGTAAGAAGTGTGTGTTAAGGAATATAGTAGGTATCTTAGAATATAAGGGAATCTTAGTAAGATGGTTTTATATTTGGACCTAAGAGGATTACAAAGGAAAGCGAAATAAACGCGGTGTGGAAAGCGGTATCGATGGTATGTTAAGAGGAAGCAACAACGAAATGTATTTGGGACGAGTGTGTGATGGAATTTTAAGGTGTTGATGAACCTAGAGTTAAGGAAGTGTAATTACGGGTGGTTCACCTGAGAGGAACTCTAATAGTATGACGTGGAATGAGAAAAATTACACCTTGGTATTAAGAACAAGTGTAGTGGTAGCACCGTGGTCACAAGTGTACGTGATGGATTCTTATTCTTGAGACAAGTATAAAGGGATGTACTTTGTGGAAGCAGTGAATATTGTATTTTAAGAAGTAAGATTGTGGTAAAACAACGAGAAGAAAATCAGGACTTATTACAAACTAAGAGTAAATTATGGAATAGTTTATATCGGAAGGGTTTTGTAAATAATTGACGAGAATTATCGGTTGCGAATCTTCCATTAAGTAGTTTGGTGTAAGTGGGATGTGTAATGGAAATGAAGGGTAAGAAATCTCGGTTAATGCGTACGAAGTGATGGAAGGGTTCTTCAAGAGGATGCATTACTCCGATTTATTTCCAAGTATAGAGGACTTCTGTATTTGTGAATAATAGGAATATTCGGAATCTACCTTTTGTTGAACTAAGAATATTGTTGTTTTAATTTTCACCAAAGAATTTAAGTGAGAAAACAAGGTTATAGTCTTGACATGATATGTCTGTCATTTTGTGTTATCGTGTAATGGTTGTGTGTTGGGTTTTGCTTATGGACAAATCAAGTATGAGTGGTGGTTGGAACCCTATAATGTCATCATTATTGGCTTTCATCCAGCGTAGTTGTATGAGCTGAGAAGGAATTATTCCGCCAATGATTCGTCGTGTGACTCCGATAGAATTTGGAAATTTACCTTGCCACTTGGTTGGAGTGTGTCATCAACTTTGTCGGTTTTACCTTGAGTGGATCATAGTTAGTGAATGTTATACAAGTTAAGAGACCGTGAGTTGAGAATGATATCTCAAGTTAGAACAAATCGGATTGATGGTTTGAGTAGGGATGACTTTGAATTATAAGAAATTGGTTTTCAGTTTCTGCAGTAGTGTTAACCGATTAACACGTGCAAGGATGGTGCTTTGCACTGAATTTTGAGGAGTTAACCGTTTAGCTCAGATGGTTAATCGATTAACGTGTGGGTAAATTGTGAAATCCATTAAGAACCATCATCTGCATTTTGTTGTTGTATGTTGCTCAGAGTGGAGTGTATTATGTGAATGGAAAACGGGATGGTAAGTAAATGAAAGACAGATTTGTGTTTTGAAATCGGAACTTATGGAAGGGTGTTACTTAGTCGATCATCTGTTTAGATGACAAAGGAATTTGACTTCGAGGAAGTAATCTTATGAACTGGGTTGAGCATGAGAAAGTTTTAGGTGCATTGTTATTATTACTTTTGAGCATTTTAAGGACGAAGCTGGAAAATACTCACGAAGTGTTGACCTCGCAAGGAATATTACAGTATTTTAATTATGGTATTAGTAAAGTATGAACGGTTTGGTCAAAGTTTAGTATTTGTTATCTTCTGTGAGTTCATGGTATTGGATTTAGACCGTGAGAGTGGCACCAGTTGTGTTTTACCAAGAGAATGAAATGTGGAAGTTAACTTTACAAGTACGAGTAAGAATTGGACGTTCCAAAGTTAAGCATGTAATTTGGAGTCGGTTAGGAAATAGGATGAGTGAGTGGTATGGAAACTCACAATTTCAATTTGAATGGTTTAAGTTTTGATAAGTGGTGACTCACATATGATTGAAGTTCTATGTTGGTGTTACGTGTTATTGGTTGAGATCTCGTGTCAACAAGGAATCTTGAGTAAGTCGGAAAACCCGTAAGAAGAATTGTTATGGAATATAGTAACTAGAAACGAAAGTTGTTAAGTTATTTTGGAGTTGTATATGTTATGGTAGTAGCAGTGTAACCCCTACACCTCTACCGTCTGGAAAGTTTTAGACAGATGTTATGATACTGTGTGTTGGCAAAGAAAGTGTTCTACCATAGGACATCAGTAAGTTTCTTGTACTGTTGGTTAGTAAGGATCCCAGTGGATAAGTGTGTTTTTCGTGGACTGTTAGCTACTTGGTAATGCTTGAGAATTAGTGGTATCCCATTGTTAGAATTGGAGTTGCACAGTGGAAGGTGACAAAGGAAAGGACTCAATCGGATTTATAAGAATCGGAGGAGAAATTGATTGTAAGATTGGAAATAAGAAGAATTTGTTCTAAGTGTGTTACCTTTTGGTGTGATACGAAAGAGATGAAATATCGGATGTGATGGGTACGATGTACAGCGTAAGACCAGATGAAACTGGTAAGAAGTTTGACAATCTATGAAGTTAAGGAATCACCGAATTACCTCATGAGGATTTGTAGAGTGTTTGTTATCCTGAATCGAGATAAGATATTACGGTTTGGTTTGTGACTCGGTAGAGGAATATGGCATGGTACATTCCTGCCGAAAGTAAGATGCGACAAAGTCTTTTGCATGAAACAACAGATGAATTGAGGAAAAGCAAGTTGAAATTTAAACCGATATTAAACCAAGAGTATGACTAAGGACGTGGATTTTTTATAATTTGTGAAAATACGAATTTTGGTCTGTGAAATCAAGTTGGAATTTGAGTACGTCAGAATTTGAACGGAAATAAAGTTGAGTGTGGAACTAACCGACCACATAATGTAACCATTTCTTACCACGACCACATAACCAACCGAGGTAATATATGTTCATTAGGTGCCTTTCATTTTTTTTAAGGTATATATAACCACAGTCACAATTAAAAATTGTTGTGATATGTTAAGATTAACACGCTTCAAAACCTAACATTTGTAATTTTTGTGTTTTTCCGTTATAAAAATGACGTGTTCCCTTAATTTAAAATTTTAAATAAAAATTTAAAACTTTTCACCGCGGTCCGTATAAATAACCGCGGTGAAATATCAGGACAAATCACCATGGTTGTTTTGAACAACCGTTGTGAAATATATTACCTATATAAGCTTACTTAATTCACTTCAGAACATATTGCGTTCTAAGTGTGAAATCCTAACTTCTCTCGCCTTGTCCCAATCTCTTAAAACTCCATCTGAATTTTACACAACTACAACATAACTTCTCAAACAAGTATGAATCAAAGAAAGGTGTCACGAAATAAGTAGCAAGCTCATATCTTTGTTTTCTTTTTTCACAAATATTGTCAAGTAAATGTATGTATGTGAATCATTTTATGAGATATGATATCATGTTATTGTTGTTCAAAATATTAGTCTTGTTTATCTTATCTCTATTATTGAAAAGTTACGTCAAGCATTTGTATCCATCCAACATAGGTTTTATTCTTTTATTATTGTTCAGATGAGAATATAGGTTTAAATTGTTCAGGTATGTAAACTGTTTAAGTTATTGTTGAGGTATGTGGTTGATTTGTTGAAATATTTTGTTGTTTATTTTAAGGTTACTTTATGATGATTTTGTTCATAAATGTTATTGTTGAGGTATGTTTGATAAATGTATTGTTGTTTATGTTAATGTTAGTTTATAATTTTGTTCATAAATGTTATTGTTTGTATTGTTTGTCCATAAATGATTTTGTTTTGTTCATAAGTTTATAGTTTTGTTTACATATTTTTTTTGTTGAAGTATGTTGATGTTTTTGTTAGGCATGTTGATAAATATTGTTGTTGAGGTATGTTTGATAAATGTTGATCTTTGTGTTACTGTATGATGTGTTTGTATAAGTATGTTAATGTTAATGATATTGTTTATGATATTGATAATGGTATTCATTGTACATTGTAGCTAACATGTCGTACAAGATAAGTTTATTATATCGTATGTGGTTTGAGTGTTTTACGAACCCCTCATTTAATATATAACCTTTCGAATTGAATTATAAAATAATAATATGAAAAGTTAAGTTAAGTTAGAAAACAACTTACATTAATAAATGTGTTATGTACTTTCTTCAGTCATTATCCTTCAATTAACACTTTTTTTTTAATATTTCATTATGCAAAGTTAATACTCTGCATAATGAACTATTAAAAAAGGAAGTATTGATTGAAGAACTACAAGCATTAAATAAAATTATAACCGTCAAAGAGCGAGATAAAGATAATGGATTATAGAAAGCTCTAAAAACACTAATTTGTGTAACTTATTCTCCTAATATAACTCAATTAGTCATATTATTAATTTCTAAATCATATTGAAAAGTGATATGTTTATTAACAAGTTGGTGACATAAGCATTCCACTCAAGCGAGCATATCACAAATATTGCTACTTATAACTGTTGTGAAATATTGTACGCTAAGTCTTTCATTACGATGGTAACTTTCAATTGTGGTGAAATATTGAAAAATCTCTCAAAATTCTGGCACTAGGTATCGAACCACTTACCTCCCCATTTTACTACAGTTGCTTTCTACAACAGTTGTGATATGTAACGAGCTACTGGATTTTTACTACGGTTACCAGCCCGTAGTGGTAAAATAAACACATGCTACCACAACCTACGTTATCACAGGCCACCATCCGTAGTGGAATCATTCTCCCAACCATTGTGAAATGTGTATTTCGTAGTACTGTATGGTACATATCTAGCAAATGATGCATAATATTATACGCAAATTATAAACAAATAATACAAGCACGATATATCAAATTACAAACACACATAGAATAAATAATTGATTGAATATCAAAATAACGATACCAACTGCAATGCAATTTCAGTTATTTTCTTGGCAGAATGTTTGAATAGCGTCGCTACACTTTTGTAGCCCCGCTCTACGATGTGATAGTGCCGCTATTGTCTATCTTTTGAAAAATTTCCTCTGTTTTTCTTCTATTTTTCTTGTGTTGTTCCTCTTTTTACTTTGTCAATATAATTTTTACAATATAATATTATAAAATTTGTCTGATTAAAATGATTTTAAATGATTTTAATTTTTCTACAAATTTAAAAATCTTATTAAAAATCTACAATACAGAAATACATTAATAATTAATGTGTTAAATTTAAATGAATTAATGATTAAAAATATGAGGAGATGTCATTACAATTCCAAACTAAAGGATTACTCACACAAGTAAATATACAACAAAGTTAATAAAGTTTTCATTGTTTTTAAGGTAGTTTATTAATCTTGACAAAATCGTGATCAATGTATTTGAAATTGGGAATGAAAAATAGAATACTTTGAAACATGTTTAAGGGAGAGTTGAATAAACATAAAATAGAAGGATTAAAATTGACGTGATCATTACAGGTAGAGAGAGAACAAAAAATGGTGTGGCTCAACGAAGGAACGATAGGCATGAGCAGGCAATCAAATGTTACCAATCGAGTTGAATCGAATTCGTTCGATTCAATTCGATAAGAATTGGTTTAGTTTAAAATTCGATTTAAATGTAATATGATTTTTTTTGAGTTCAAATTCAATTTATTTTAAATTCACGAACAATTCGATTTAATTTATTAGTTTCTTCCTGTTAAATTCAACATGCTCCTGTTCGCCCGCTCGAACAAACGCTGGCCTTCCGTCGTAGGTTCGCTTGCGGGACCGGCCAGACGAATCCCAGAACTCGGAATTGGAAGCATATGTTTGTATTGCGTTTATGTTTGTTTAAGTGTCACGCTTAAGTGACTTAGGTGACGAAAAGAAAAAGTATCTTAACGGTTGCGGGTTGGTTTGCAAGAGAGGCAACGAAGTGCAAGGGAAAGCGGAATAGAAAAAGAACAAAAGAAGTAAGGACTTTAACTTATATGCGGAAAAGGAAAATAAATTGCATTAAATGAGATTTGGACGCAAGTATACATTTGTTTGTGGGAGTGAACTCGTTTCTCTCTAAGCCTGGTACTTTGAGTATTTTCCCTCTACAATCTGAAAAAATGCGACCTTAAAAATAGAAAAAACAATGCCTTATATAGGCCTAAAAAAATAACTGTTTGTCTGCCCAAACGTTTCCTAAAGCTGACACGTGGCACCCCACTCTCTCTTCAACTTCCCATGGTTTTGTAATTTTCAAACTTTTTTCCCGCCTAAACAATCGTTCCTTGAAACCGACATCAGCTTGTTTCCGACGCCAGGACTTATCGACGGTCCTTCGACACGTCTTTCCGCTAGTGTCGACTCGACACTTCCTTGTACCTCTTTCTTGTGTCGGCTTGTTCTGGACAATACCTGCCAGTCAAAATCCAGTGCCAACAAATTTCCCCCTCAAAAGGCCAGTTTCGATTGAGCATCGTGTCGATGGAGAAATATGGCTTTTTGGTATCTCACACGATTTCGACGGCTCTCCTTTTTGCAAACCGTTTTTTGTTTTCTTTCTTAACACGTGGCAAGCGCCGCCTGACGTGATGATGGCAATCTCTTCCCACGATTTCCAAGAAAAACGCCATGATGGCTAGTCTCATCCAAGTTATGGGCTTTGACACCAAACACCACTTTTTTTCCAAAAGTTGGAAAGTCTTGACTTTTCATTTTCTGCATGCGTCCTATAAATAATTCTCTGTAGAAACCCTTTTCACTTTCGCAACTCCTTTTTCACAAAACCCTCATTTGCTCTAAATAGCTTTGTGATTCCTCGACTCCTCGTCTCCTTTTACGCTTCTCTTCTCCAATGGCTTCATCAAGAACAACTACCGCTCGCATCCCTCAAACCACTGGCAATAACCCTGTTGTGTACGTCCTTTCAAAAGCGGAAACACATCAATCTCTTCCTCAACCATTTTCAGCTGACGAAACAGTGATATCCAACTGGTGCCGTCAAATGGTTATTCCATTCGCAGTGGAAAATACGCTGTATGGTTTCCATGGTCCGTTCCCAGACAACAAGCCCAATCCTCAAGAACTTCAGAAGTTCTTCCCTTGTTTTGATCAAACGATTCCACCCGCTTTTGAAAAAGGGGATACCTTGGATTTTAAATACATGGCACCAAAGTCAAGAGTTTTCAGGTCTATGCCAACTCCAGGTAATAAGGATTATCTCGCTTGGCTCGACAAGGTCGAAGGGAAACGACAACAACAATGGAAGAATTATGGCATCTTCGACGCCATCCAGCTCTCCAGGACTGCCCACAGGGTTAACCCTTGTTTGCTCCTGTCGTCGATGTACTTTTGGGAAGGATCGACAAACACATTCCACCTCCCTTGTGGTATGCTCACGCCGACACTTTTTGATGTGGCGGCTATTACTGGCCTTTCGCCACTGGGTGAGACTTTTGACCTGACTTGGGAGACGAAGAACGCTTTCGACTTCGAGCCTGCCAGTTTCCAAAACTACATAGAGGATCACCATGACAAAAACTCCCAAGAAGTCTCCGACGAAGAACACATCGCCTTCTTAACCCTCTGGTTATCATACTACATATTTTTCCCTGGCTCCCTGCGAATAGCCAAAAGCTTTATTAACTTGGCCATTCAGATTCATGAAGGCCGACAAATATCTCTGGCCAAACTTCTGTTGGCCTCCCTTTATCATTCTCTTGGCCTGTCGGCCATGAGACTAAAACTCCTACATCAAACCACTACGGCTTTAAACATTTCAGGGCCATGTGGTTGTTGCAGCATTGGCTCAACGCCACCTTTGAGCACAAATTGGGATATCCAGCCTCTGCAAAGATGGAGATCCTCAACAAAACGTGTTCTGTCGAGGGGTTGCGACTAGCCCTGATGACTACTCAAGAAGTTCCAAGACAAGCCCTCTTCATGAGGTATTTGAGTATGTTTGTGGAAACTTCCTCTTTTGTTCCTAACATGGCGCCATTTGTGGAGCGTAAGTTTGGGCCTGACTGGTTCAGAAACCCGTTCCCTGGAGTCTCACCTCAGGCTGCTGCACCGTCGAATGCCGTATGGCGGGCGTTTCTTACTCCTACCATGATTTCTTTCCGTATCGAAACAGGGAACAATGGGTATGGTTTTATGAACTATTGTCCTAGTTTGGTTGCTCGACAATTTGGCTTGAGCCAAATATTGCCAAAACCTTTAGTGAGGCATTCTGATGACATAGTTCGGTCTGGTCGACGCCTCACTCACGTTGGTCACAAAGCTTGCATGAGGTTCGTCAGAGCCTCTCAACATTTGGAGCTACCAGCTTTCTCCTTCTGTCCTTCCTTTTTCACCACTCAGGAATTTGATGCTTGGTGGTTGGAGTACCAAACCCAAGTTTTCACCCCTAACCTCTTTCTGGCAAACGTGGTCGACGCCTTTGCTTCTACAGCTGGTATCCCTAAATCGTCGACCACCGTGGATGTCGATCCTGCAGATGAAGTTTTAACAAAGGTGAATCCTAGACTCTTGATTTTATATACATATATTTTTGTAAGTCTGGACTAAAGAGCGACAATGTTGCTTTCAGGGGCGCAAACGGGAAACAACTATCGGGTCGACTTGCACTAGACCTGTGAAAAAACCTAGGGCTAACCTTGTACAGGTGTGTTTATTTCCTTGTTCTGTGGTTTTGTCAGCCCCTGGTTCTCATATCATTTCTGCGCAGGTTTCTGAGAAGGCAACGTCCCCCGAAAGGACTGAATCGAACGAGAGTACTCACTCCCAAGTTTTTATTGCAACAGCTCCAGCGTCTCCTCCCGCTACCCCTTTGGTGAGGAAGAAAAAGGCTCTAACGCGGCGGACACCTTCAAAAACCAACGTCTCGACAATGGCCCCTGTTGCTTCACGTAGCCTTGAGGACGCTTTCGACACGATTCCTTCTGTCATCCTCCCCAAGACAACGACTCTTGTGCAGGTAATTCGACTTTATTTATTTCCTAGTTGACCTCGGGGACGACTCAACTCACTGGTATTCTATTTTTTGGTAGGAGCATGTGGTCATTTCGACCACTGTTGGTGAGGGTGATATCGGGTCGGCCGCAGATGCTCCTAACGCTAGTGTAACCATCACGCCAAGTCCCCAAAAGACTGACGAATTTCATTCCCATGTGCACGAGGAGAACTTGGCGAAGACACCTCCTGCTTCAATTGAACATGTCGAGCCTGATGATACACTCCCTGAGGTCACTATCATTCCTCCGCCTGTCGTGAGCACCGTCGCCGGAGAGAAACCCCAAATTTCTGAACACCAACCAGAGAAGGCCCCACCTGCTGCTGAGGAATCTCTTACTCCAGAGGCACTCTTAGCGGACAAAACCACGAACCCAGCTGCAACTTTAAGAGCACTACACAAGCTTCGACAGACGGCTGAAGAGATTCAACCCAACAGTTCGACCTCGATCCCGACCCCAGAAGTGGATGCTTCTTTTAATCTCAAACTTCAGCAGCTGAGGTCTTACCTTTTTTAGGAGCAGTTTCTAGCGGCTGTTGCTGAGGAATCCGTCATAGCCAATGACGTCTTCAACCTCCTGAGTGAACTCTCCGAGTTCCAGCTTCCTGCCCCCATGGCCACCTATCTAATTGAGTTTGAAGCTTTCTTTATTCAAATGGCCAAGGATCTCTCGACGCATCATCAGGCCGACGCCCAAATTCAGTTTCGTCACGAAGACATGAAGCGCGAATGGCATCTTAGTTCCATCTGTGAACAGAAACTTGGAGACTACGAAGCCAAAAAATAAGAGCATTCCAACAAACGTCAAGCCTTCGATCAGCAGATATCTAAATATCAAGCCCAAATCACAGAGCTGACGAAAAGGATAGCCGAGGTCGAACGTCAAAAAGCCTCTTTGGACTCGGCTGAGCCTTTGCCTTCTCAAGAAACCATCGACCACGAAGTTGCTCAGGGCCTTGTTCATGTCGAAACGACGATGAAGATTAAGGATGCTATCAGCCGTATGCAACGTCAAAAATTATTCTTGAGAGCAAAATAACCCATGAGAAGGTCCTCTTTGATGACTTTATGGCTAGATTCCCTGAATTCCCTTAGGTTTTATATAGATACAATGTAATGCACCATTTTGTAAGCCATTCTTGGCCTTATACTTAATGAAATTTATGTTTTGGTGCGAACTTCTTGTAGCATGGGTCTGTATTTTTTTAAATATTTCCCATTTACTCTTAAAACTCGTTGGTCTGCCCCCTACTCCTGCACTTCATATGCATTGTTACTGAATACTCGCGCCACCTTAAATGGTCCTTCCTAGTTAGGGGACCATTTTCCCATCGTTTGATCTCGTCGATCCATGGGTAACACAACTTTCCAAACATAGTCGTCTGCAGCAAAAGTTTTTTCCTGGACTTTTTTATTGTAGGCCCTAGCGACTCGAGCCTTCTGGTGTAGCAACACGTTTAACACTACCATTCTTTCTTCGTCTAAGTCCACAAGCTCGTCTAACATCATCTCCCAGTATTGATCCGAAGGAATTTCATATTGTTGCTGCACTCTGACGGATTGTAAGTGTACTTCTGCAGGTAACACAGCGTCGTGTCCGTAGGTTAGACGGAATGAAGTCGCGTTTGTCGACGCTTTGGGTGATGTCCGACATGCCCACAACACTTGGCTCAGCGTTTTATGCCAGTTCTTTGGCTTGTTCGCAACGTGCTTTTTGATTAAGCCAATTATTACTTTGTTGGCTGCCTCAACCTGACCATTTGCCTGGGCATAGTAAGGCGTTGAAGTAACCAACTTGAAACCCGTTTCTGCCGCAAACTCTTGCATCTTCTGCCCCACAAACACAGAACCTTGATCTATTGTGATTGTCTCAGGTATCCCAAATCTATACAAGATATGATTTTGGATGAAATTTATCACAACCTCTTTATCCACCTTTACCAAAGGCACGACCTCTATCCATTTCGTGAAATAGTCTATTCCTATGAGGATAAACTTTTGCTGCTTTGACGAAGCTGGCCAAATCTCTCCTATTACGTCCAAAGCCCATCCCCGAAAAGGCCATGGTTTGACAATCACACGTAATTCGCTGGCTAGGACATGCTGGATGTTGGCGTGCTTTTGACATTCTTGGCAACCTTTCGCGAAATCTATACAATCTTTGAGCATGCTGAGCCAATAAAATCCTTGCCGACACAATGGCCATTTCATTTTCTGGCCGACCTGGTGAGCCCCACAAGCCCCACTGTGTACCCCCGAGATTGCCAAATACGCATCAGTGTCCCCCAAACACTTTAGCAACACCCCTTCTGGAGTTTTCTTCAGTAATTCGTTTCCCATTAGGACATAGCTCATGGCTCTATATTTGGTCCTTCGATCGGTGCTGCCCTGTGGGTTCTCCAGATACTCTATAATTGCCCTTCGCCAGTCCGTTGGTGGCATATCATTAACCAAAACCTCACACCTTTCTAAACCTTCATCCAAACTCATCGAGTCTCGGAGTATCGACCATCTTGGTGGCGCGCGTACATTCGACACCATCTTCTTTCTGGCTTCGACGAAACCTTTCAATTTACCTTTCGATACTTTATACCCCGACGCAATTTGCGCCAGTTCGTTGGCTTTATGGTTTTCCATCCTTGGCACATGTGAGATGCTGACAACTTTGAAATGTTCCAACCAACGCTTCGCTATCGAAAAGTAGCTCAAAAGTTGTTCACTTACGCATTTATACTCTCTGGTAATTTGTTTAATTACCAATTCAGAATCCCCTTTTATTTCCAACTCTTTGGCTCCCAAGTCTTTGAGTATCTTGAGACCAGTAATTAAGGCTTCGTATTCCGCCTCGTTATTTGAACATCTGCCATCGACTTTGTATTTAAAGGTAGTTGGAATCCCCTGTGGGGAGATTATTAGGATTCCGACACCTGCCCCATTTTTATGGCTCGACCTATCAAAGTACAATTTCCATGGGGCGACGTCGATGCTATGTATTGACGTATCGATCACAGCGTGGTCGACAATGAAGTCAACCACTACTTGACCCTTCATCGCCCTTAAAGGGACGTATGTTAGGGAGAATTCAGTTAATGCTAGTGCCCATTTCCCAATTCGACTATGCAAAATAGGTTTGGACAGTATATGCTTAATAACATCAAAGTGCGACGAAACATAAACATTAACTGGTTTGATATATTGCTTCAATTTCATACATGAAAAGTACAAACATAGACACAACTTTTCAATCATAGTGTATTTAGTCTCAGCATCTATCAATATCCTATTAAGGTAATAAATGGGTCTTTCGACACCACCATCATCCTCTTGTGCTAACATACTGCCTATGGTCGTGTCTGACGCTGCAATGTACAACTTCATGTTTTTATTGATACTAGGTGGTAGTAGTATTGGAGGCTTTGTAAGATATTCTTTAATCGTGTCGAAAGCCTCTTGTTGTTCTTGCCCCCAGCGGAATTCACTTTCTTTCTTGGTCTTGAGCAGTGGTGAAAACACTTTCGTCTTGCCACTTAGGTTTGAGATGAACCGCCTCAAGAAATTTATCTTCCCCAACAAAGATTGGTGCTGCTTCTTTGTTGTCGGAGGCTTCAGATCTAGGATTGCCTTTGTTTTGTTCTGGTTGATCTCGATGCCTCGCTTGTGGACTACGAAACCCAGGAAATCTCCTGCACGCACACCAAAAGCACATTTTAGTGGATTAATCTTTAATCCATATTTTCTCATTCGCTCAAATGAGCGTCGAAGGTGATCGAGGTGACCATCCTCTGATGATGATTTTATGACTATGTCATCAATGTATACCTGCATGAAATTCTCAATAAAATCATGAAATATAGCATTCATAGCCCTTTGGTAGGTCGCCCCCGCGTTTTTCAAACCGAAAGGCATCACCACCCATTCATATATTCCCAAAGCTCCAGGACATCGAAATGCGGTTTTGGGAACATCTTCTTCGGCTATAAGAATTTGATTGTAACCGGAATAACCGTCGAGCATGCTCAAATACTCAAATCCCGCGGCCGAGTCGACTAGCATCTCTGCCACGGGCATTGGGTATTCGTCTTTAGGAGTGGCGTTGTTCAAATCCCTAAAGTCAATGCATACTCGAAGGGTCCCATTTTTCTTAATAACCGGAACTATGTTTGCTATCCACTCTACATACCTCGCAGTTCTGATGAACCGACTTTTGAGCAACCTTTCGATTTCTTGCTTGATCTTCGACGTCACCTCAGGGGCGAAGCGTCGAGGAGGTTGCTTTACTGGCCTTTTGCCTGGCTGGATTGGGAGGCGATGCTCAACTACACTCTGACTCAAACCAGGCATTTTGCCATAATCCCAGGCAAAACAGTCCTTGTATTCCTTCAACACTTTAACCAGTTTAGCCTTCATGGTTGGTCCTACGTTGGTACTCATGTAGGTGGGCCTTTTTGTCGTTCCATCCCCTAAGTCGACTTCTTCAAGTGGGTCTTGGGCTTGCATTCTTTGTAATTCATGATCTAGCCCCTTTTCAAACCCTAGAGGCTCATCGTCGTAAATGCCATCAAGCCTCTAATTTTCTTTGTTATGGTCGGCTCCCTTGGTCGCTTGGAGAGTTTCGTCTCTTTCGAGTGCTAACATTTTCCTGTTTTCAGCCAAATAGGCCGAAATCCAAGTCATACCTTCTGACTCAGCAGTCATCTTCACCAGTAGTAGACCACCCCGTTGGTGGCATTTCCATTGGCTCCATTCCAGCGTCGGCAGCGTCCCAGATGAACCCATAATCGGGGTCTAGGTTCAGGACACGACCCGTGTCGACGGAGGTGTAAGATCCTGATCCGTCATCACAAGGAGCCACATTGGCTAAGTGCTGGTCAAAAGATTTCTTAGTGCCCTTGGCTTCGTCGACCTTGTAATAGCTTTGGTCTGCTTCAATATTTTCGACGATGCCATCTTTCCTCCAAATGCTCAACCTCTAGTGCATAGTTGATGGTACTGCCCCAATTCCATGGATCCACTCACGCCCCACCAACAGGTTGAAGTTCGCTTTCGACTTGATAACCATGAAGAGCGTCAACCTGTTGGTTGTCCCTACTGCCAGATCCACTTGGACAACCCCTAGGATGTTACTGGTCTTGCCTTCGTAGTTGGACAAAACCATGTTGTGCTGTCGGAGGTCAGCCTCCGTCTTTCCAATTTTCTTAAACAAACTGTGAGGCATTAGGTTCACAGTCGCTCCACCATCCACAAATACTTTGTTAACCGACACCCCGTCAATCTTTGCCTATATGAACAATGGCTTTAAATGATACATCATCGCAGGGGTAGGCCGTTCGAACATGGTCGTTTGTTCCTCGACCACGCCACTGTTCATCACATAATAACACAGCGGCTTATCTTCCGCATTTTCCCCTGTGATGAAGTCGTCTTTAGTCTCGGAGATCTCCGACACCACGTCATACTCAGCTGGTAGCACTGACACAATACCGCAGTTTACCACGAAATCTTCGCCATAGGTGTCGTCATTGGTGTCGTCATACATGTCTTCATCAAAATCACCTTCAGGTGATGGGTCGTACTCTTCATCGGACGGAGGAGAGTATTTTGGTTCCTCTTCGTCTGACTGAGGGGTGTACTCTGGCTCTTTCCTGTTTTCTGCCAACGAAGTGCACTTTGAGCTTTGAGTCGACACCACTTCCTTCCCTCCTGAAGCGTTCATAGTCACTGCCATGGTCTGGTTCGCCGCCACCTTGCTTTTCTCCACCCACTTTCCTTTCGGGTACTGGCGTTTCTGCACAGACGCTCCGACAGCCTTTGCTTTTGAAGTTGCAGCCTCTCTTTCAGCCTTCTTATTGCGCTGATAGCGCCTCCACTGGGTCCTGGTCATAGGGTTCTATCCTTTGTAGTTGGGGGACACCCCATATCCTACTTGCTCGACTCTTTCATCAGCGACATTTCCTTCCTTCTCTAAATCAAGAGCTTTCCACTTTGGCCTCTTGCTTCCTTTCTGATTCACCGGGGCCATCCACCTTTCCTGTGGAGAGTCTGATGGGGGCACGAAAGTTTTGGGCCCCGCCTCTTGGAACAACTTTCTGTACTCTTCGTTTTGACGAGGGGCCCCGCTCTTGTCGAACACAAACCTTGGGACAGGTGGCTTATCACCTGACAACACTTCTTTCTTGCTTTCCTCGTACCTCTCAGCAGCTTTCTCATCGAACACGACATTACACCTAGGGCATAGTGCGGCTTTGGAGCCGCTTATTCTGCACTTTTCCTGAAAATCTTCCAAGCTTTGACCAGCCTGGGGGTACACTTCTTCGAGTCTACCCTTTGCTCTCTTGTCAGAACCCTCAGTAGTCTCGACCATCATGCATTCCACCACTTCAGCCCTTGGTGGTTTGTCGAGGCCTTCAGTAGCTTCGACCATCAAACACTCGTACACCTCTGAATACAAAGCCTCTTCGACCTTCAGTGGGTCAGTGTCCACTTGCATCTTCGGCTTCTCGCCAAATTGGAGTCGACCCTCCTTCAAAGCCTTTTGCACCAAATCCCTGAAAAGAACCCATTGAGCTGTTTTATGACCAAGGAAATTATGAAACTTACAAAATCCCCTCTTTTTCTTTTGTTCTAGAGGAGGGTCTTTCAAACCAGACGGAACAATAATTTGACCATCTTTAACTAGTAAATCAAATATTTCATCACATTTCGAAACGTCAAAAGTATAAGTTTTAGCGATGTATTTATCCGTCTTGTTAGTTTCTGTGGAATTTATCCCATTCGATGGTTTCAACAATTTGCATGCATAGGGCGGTCCTAGCTTAAGTTCAGCCACGTGGATCTCGCTTTCATCGACCGATTCTTCTTCGTCAGACGAGTATTCGTCTGCAGCCACATAAGCCACTTTTTCCTTTTTTCGGTATCTGTTGGACTGAGCTTTTTCAGCTTTCAATCTTTCGACCTGGCGAACCCGGTCAGCTAATTGCGCCATATCTCTAAGATATTGCGTGTCCAACTTTTTCCTGATCGAATAGTCTAGGCCGCCAGCGGCCATTTCGACTAACTCATGTTCAGGAACTTGAGTAAAGCAACGTGCTTTCAAAAGTCTAAACCTATTTAAGTACTGGTCTACCGACTCCGCGGCCTTGCGTTTGACGCTTGCCAATTATTTTAAACTTATTTTTGACTGTCCCATATAGAATTGCTCGTGAAAAAGCCTCTCCAATTGTGCCCATGTGTGAATGGACTGTGGGGGCAATGTGGTGAACCACGTGAACGCATTCTTTGTGAGGGAGCTTGGGAAATATTTCAATTTCAAATCTTTATTGTTCGCTATATCCCCCGTTTCAGTTTGATACCTAGCGACGTGTTCGGCGGTGGACTCTTCTGTTTCCCCAGCGAACTTGGTAAACTTAGGCACTTTCCATCCCCTAGGTAATTCTGTTTGTAGGACAAAATCTGGCAAAGGGGATGTATAGGTTGGCCATCGAAGGCCAGGGTTCGCCCCATTATGGACCATGATACGTTCGACCACAGCTTCCAAGTTATGTTCTCCAGCCAGAGCGTCCTGTCGAACCTGTTGGACAACAAAATCCAGATCTTGGTGCCTATGGACGATTACAGGTGGTCTTTGAACCCTCCTAGGAGTTTCTTCGAACTCGCGGGGTTGTTCTATGGTTTCGTCGAAGACTTCGTCCTGACAAGGTGGCGTCACCGGCCGTGGTGGTGGGGTCTGTCTACCCTGAGCCCTAGGTGCGCCTAAGAAATCACCGATTCGTGTCATCTGAGTCGCCAATTGCTGGTAACTCTGGGTTGACTCTTGTATCAATGGCCTTAATATTGTACCCATCTGCTGAGTCAACATGTGAACCATCTCATGGTTACTCTCGTCCATTTGTTGTCTCATGACCGCGACAGAACTAGAGGTAAAGGTCGGTATGGATTGAGAGGACACGTTGAATCCCGGAGGTCGAACCATCTGGTTCGACAAGGGTCCTATCCCCTGATAAGTCGAGAATACTGGGGACAAATTCTCTCCAAACAAATGCCCGCTAGAATACGCACTTGACATGAACTCCGGTGGCATCCCATACGATCTAGGTATGGGCATGGTGATACTAGGCATATATTGCCCCGTAGTCCCAGCCGTTGTCGGCCTAGGGTCGTTTCGACGCGGTGTTGTAATTGGCCCGCTAGGAGAGGTTAACACTGTTGATATGGTACCAGAGCCAACATCAGTTGTGTGTGTCCCTACCGCAGTTTCCGTCGGAGACGGTTCTACGTTTGGTCGTGGTGTTACCATCTTACCACTATGCAAAAACATATACTCAATTCACACGGGTCCCACTGGACGTGCCACTTTGTTCGCCCGCTCGAACAAACGCTGGCCTTCCGTCGTAGGTTCGCTTGCGGGACCGGCCAGATGAATCCCAGAACTCGGAATTGGAAGCGTATGTTTGTATTGCGTTTATGTTTGTTTAAGTGTCACGCTTAAGTGACTTAGGTGACAAAAAGAAAAAGTATCTTAACGGTTGCGGGTTGGTTTGCAAGAGAGGTAAAGAAGTGCAAGGGAAAGCGGAACAGAAAAAGAACAAAAGAAGTAAGGACTTTAACATATATGCGGAAAAGGAAAATAAATTGCATTAAATGAGATTTGGACGCAAGTATACATTTGTTTACGGGAGTGAACTTGTTTCTCTCTAAGCCTGGTACTTTGAGTATTTTCCCTCTACAATCTGAAAAAATGCGACCTTAAAAATAGAAAAAACAATGCCTTATATAGGCCTAAAAAAATAACTGTTTGTCTGCCCAAACGTTTTCTGAAGCTGACACGTGGCACCCCACTCTCTCTTCAACTTCCCATGGTTTTGTAATTTTCAAACTTTTTTCCCGCCTAAACAATCGTTCCTTGAAACCGACATCAGCTTGTTTCCGACGCCAGGACTTATCGACGGTCTTTCGACACGTCTTTCCGCTAGTGTCGACTTGACACTTCCTTGCACCTCTTTCTTGTGTCGGCTTGTTTTGGACACTACCTGCCAGTCGAAATCTAGTGCCAACAGCTCCAAAGATTTAAAAATCATTTTTTAAAATCTATTTTTTATTTATATATTTGACATTTTGAAGTAATATTTTTTTAAATAAAATATTTAAATAAAATAAAATTTATAAGATTGAAAATTAACTTTTTTTTTCAAAATTTCTAGATATTTTTATTTGATATATTAATTTTACTAAATAAAAAAGTTTAATCTTTAATCACTGTATATAATTTTTTTATATAATGTTGATTTTAATTTTATAATTATTTTTAGAAATATTTTGCTAACTTGAAAATATAAATGATCAATTAAAATCGACATATTAAAAGAAAATAGAGGTTTAAGATATGTAGTAAATCTTTAAACCTACTTTTAGAGCCAATATTGCTAGTGCGTGAGGTACTTTTAGTGATGAGAGAAAGATAGAAAATAAAGAAACAGAAATTGATATTATTGAATGAATAAAACTCAATTACAAAGTGTTTATTTAGATACACTAAAATAACAAACTAAATAACAAATCCTAAACCTTAACTAGCTTTGGACTTGGGCCACATAATATAACTTGGATTATATCTAATATCTCAACACACACCCTTATAATCCAAGTTGTCGAAATACCCTAATCATTGTCGATCTGAACTATTCTTAATTTCTTTCTCAAAGTTAGGAACCTGTCAATCTTTAATTCTTTGGTGAAAATGTCGGCTAATTGTGTTTCACTTGAGCAATGCCTTACTTCAAGTTCACCTTTATTCACCTTCTCCCTTAAGAAGTGAAATCTAGCTTCGATGTGCTTACTTCTTCCATGCAAAACTGGATTCTTCGCCAGATTTATGGCTGACTTGTTGTCAATCTGCAGTACCAGATGTTTCTTCACTTCGACCTCCATATCTTCAAGCACAGATCTGATCCAAATTTCTTGACATGCAACATAGGATCCTGCTATATATTCAGCCTCACACGATGACAATGCCACCACAAGTTGCTTTCTCGAGCACCATGAAATTGGGTCACCAAATACTTGCAAGAAATATCCAATAGTGCTTCTTCGATCTTCTTTATCTCTGCACCAGTCAGCATCTAAATAACAAGTAACCATAACTTCTTTGCTTTCAGAGTCTCGTCGAAATAATATTCCATAGTTTGTCAATCCTTTTAAGTATCTCAGGATTCTTCTTGCTGCCTTCATGTGTGACACCCTTGGTTCACTCATGTATCTACCCACTAATTCGACTGAGAAACATATATCGGGTCGACTGTTGAACACATAACTTAGAGATCCAACAATCTGTTTGAACAAAGTTGCATTGACTTTGTCTTCCTCTCCATGCTTCTCTAACTTTAAATTTGGTTCGATAGGCGAAGATGCAGGAGTTGAATCATCCATTCTGAATCTCTTGAGTATCTCTTTGACATACTTTCTTTGATGTAGCACCATGCCTTGCTTCGACATTTAAAATTCCATGCCTAGGAAGTATGACAACTTTCCCAGATCCGACATTTCAAATTCCTTCTTCATCAACTCTTTGAACTTCGATAAGTTCTTCAAGCTATTTCTAATTACTAGAAAGTCATCGACATATAAGCAGATTATTGTTATATCTTGTGCCACAACCTGAACATAGACACCATACTCATATTTACATTTTACGAATCCCAATTCAACCAAGTATGAGTCGATCTTCTTGTTCCATTCCCTAGATGCCTGGTTGAGACCATATAGTGCTTTGTGCAACTTGTATACTTTACTTGCTTCCTCCTGAATCACAAACCCATGAGGTTATGTGACATGCACCTCTTCAGCTAAAGGTCCATTTAAAAATGCGAATATCACATCTAAGTGAAATGTTGACAAGCCTTGCATGCATGCTAAGGCCACCACTAGTCGAACAATTTCCAATCTTGCGACAGGTCCAACTACTTCAGAGTAGACGAGTCCTGCTCTCTGAAGAAATCCTCGAGCTACCAATCTTGCCTTATGCCTTGCTATCGACCAATCAACATTGTGCTTCAACTTAAACACCCACTTTACTTCGATAGCTTTTGTATGAGTTGGTAATTCGACCAGCTCCCATGTGTTATTTCTTTCAATTGCTTGTAACTCTTCGACCATATAAGACTTTCATTATTTATCTTTGAAGGCTTCGCTATAGTTGATTGGTTAAACACATGCAAGTAAAGCAAAATGAACTAGTTCCCCATCTATTGTGACTTCATCATCACTAACCACTTCATAGTCTTGAAGTCTTATTGTACGAGCTCTAGTTCTTTGAGGTCTCTGACTTGTGACAGCCATGTCCTCTTTGACTTCGATTGTGTCGAGAGTGTTAGAAACTGCTTCGACTTCTTATTCGACTGGAGTATCAACAATGTCTTCGACTTCGATATCAATACTTGCTTTGCCGAAATCATAGCTCATCAATAGCTTGTCAATTTCATTACTAGAGTTCCAATCCCCAGCAGAATTTCCATCAATCACAATGTCTCGACTCATCACAATCTTCTGATTAATTGGATTAAACAACCTGTATGCTCCAGTCTTATGATATCCTACCAGAATCATAGATTCACTCGTATCATCAAGATTCCTTCTCCTAGCATCAGGAAGATGCTTGTAGCAAATAGAGCCAAACACCTTCAGATGACTCACTGATGGTCATTTGCCACTCCATACATCTTCAGGAACCTTGTTCTCCATCTTCTTGGTAGGGCACCAGTTCAGAATATAAACATCAATCTAAATAGCTTCACCCCATAAGGATTTTGGCAAATTCTTCTGCTTCACCATGCATCTCGCCACGTCCAATATAGTAATGTTTCTTCTTTCTGTTATTCCATTATGTTGAGGTGTATAAGGAGCAGTTATCTCATGATCAATACCATGTTCTACACAGAATGCTTCAAATATCTTGGATGTGTATTCGCCACCTCCATCTGTTCGAAAACTTTAATTTTATTTTCACCCTGGTTTTCGACAAGTATCTTAAATCTCTTAAAGATTTCAAATACTTCGTCCTTTCTTTTGATCACATAGATCCATAGCTTTCGATTGTACTCATCGATAAATGAGACGAAGTACATGTTTCCACCAATGGTATGCTCTTTAAAAGGACCACATACATCTGAATGTACAAGTTCGAGTATGCAGGATGATCTCATTGGCATAGTCGAAATGAAAGACTTCCTGGACTACTTTCTGACTAGACAACCTTCACAAATTTTATCGTACATCTCAAGACTTGGTATAACAATTACCATATCTTGAGTGATTAGTTGATTTAGTGACCTAAAGTTCAGATGGCCAAACCGCAGATGCCACAACCAACTATTCTTGTGGTCGACAAGTGTTTTCATACATCGTACCTCAGTTGAACTGATCATGGTCTTAAATTTTCTATTCTTCGACAGAGGAGATTTCAAGACCAAGTTATTCTAGATGTCGAAAAGTTCTAAGGCTCTATCTTTCATAACCACTGAGAACCCCTTTTCGATCAATTGTCCAACACTTAGCATTTTGCACTTTATTCCAGGGACATAAAGTACATCTTTGATCAAGGCTTTTGCTCCATTACTCCTTTGAATAACTATGTTGTCGGTACCTTCTGCTTGTAACAAGCTATTATCAAAAAGTTTGACCTTGCTCTTCTTCGACTCGTCAAAAGCTACTAACCATACTTTTCGACCAGTCACGTGATTCGAGCAGCCTGAGTCAAGGAACCGGATCTTGGATTCAAAATAGTCACCTGAAACTGCAGTCATAACCACCATATCATCATAATCATCTGAATCTTGACGTGCAAGGTTTGCTCCTTCTTCCTTGTCTTTTGTCGAACCCTTGTGTTTCCTGTACCAATAATGCTTGGCCAAGTGACCCCACTTTTCACAATTATAGCATTGCACACCTATTTTTCTACTTTGTCTTTCTGATAGGAATTTCCTTCTCCTCTTTTCGAGGATTCAGAAGTTCTATCATTAATCTTATTCTTGCGAGGATTCGACCAAGACTTCTTGCCCCAAGTCTTGTCGATTTTATCTTTGAACTTGTTGGAACCACCATTCTTATTCCACGATTGAGCTTGTAGTCCTTGTATCGAGTCTTGAACTCCTTTCCTTTCGACAATCCTAATCTCACGCGCTTCCAACGAACCAACCAAATCTTCCAGTTTTAGGGTTTCAAGATTGTTGGATTCTTGAACAGCTATGATAAAGTGATTAAAGTGAGAGGTCAACGTACGCATTACCTTCTCAACTATCATCTTATCAGTTAGGGTTTCACCACAACCCTTCATGAGATGGACGAATTTCTGCACCTTCGACACTTAGCCTGCAATCTTTTCATCTTCTCCCATTGACAATAATTCATATTATCGTTGCAAAGTTTGCAACTTGACAAACTTAACTTTCTCACCTCTTTCATAGTACTTGACAAGAATATCCCACTCCTCATTCGTCGATTCAGCATGAGCGATTATGTCAAAATTAGCCGCATCAACCACCGATTTGATGTAGAACGTTGCCTTGCAATCCTTCTTCTTGGCCTCCTTGTGAGTGGTTCTCTATGTGTCAGTTGCATCTTAACCAAGCGCATGAACGCCATTCGTAACCACTTCAAGGGTTTCATGAAAGTCAAATAGAGATTGCATTTGTTTTCTCCATCGGAGCCAATTCTTGTCGTCAAGAGTTGGAAGAGAGTTTGGTAAATTTTTGTTACCACTCATCTTTGCAGCGATTTATCAACAATAATCCACGATACCAAAAACACGATCTCTGATGTGTGATTCTTGAAACATGAAAAAAAATCTAACCGGAGCTCTAGATACCAATTTTTTAGTGTGTGAGACACTTTTAGTGAGGAGAGAAAGAGAGAAAATAAAGAAACAATGATTGATATTATTGACTGAATAAAATTGAATTACAAAGTGTTTATTTATATACACTAACATAACAAACCCTAAACCCTAATTAGCTTTTGGCCTGGGCCACATAATACAACTTGGATTATATCTAATATCTCAACAAATACAACCCTTCTCATATACAATCGAGTTGACTGATAAACCTAATGAATCGAATTATATTCAACTCATTTGATTCATGAATCTATTTACAAATTTAGTTATCAAATCAAATTTCAAACTATATTTGAGTTGGTTCGATTTATTACTAACCTTACCATAAATAAAGCTATGCTCTCATGTGAAAAGTAGTGACAAATATTACTTTTAAAATGCAACTCTTTCCACGAATTTGGATCCACTCAATCTCTAATTCTTTTAATCTCCTTCAATCTTAATTCTAAATTATTTATTTAATTTAATGATGAAATAATAAAGATGAATATGATATGAAATATATATTAAAACAAAATATTTTAAAAAAGAATATAATATATATATATATATATATATATATATATATATATATATATATATATATTAGATGTTAACTTACTCTAATAATAAATTTTTTTAGTTTACTCCAAATCATAACTTTTAAATTGAATCTAATCTAATGGTTAGTTAGCATTTTTAATTAATTGATCATTATATTAAATTCAATTTAAAGACTATGATTTAGAGTAAGTTAAAAAAATTTACTTTTGAAGTAAGTTGGTCCCTACTCATATATATATATATATTCTTTATAAAAATATTTTGTGAATTTTTTTTAGACTAACTTGTTTATTCAAAATAAAACCCAAAAAACTAACATTTCCAAAAAATTACCAAAATGACATTGTTTGAAAAATATTTAACAGGGTGGCGCCATATGGTATGCCGCCTCAGACTAAGGGGTAAACCCTACAAGTCATACCATATGGTGCCTTAGTTGTTAGACGAATGCCCTAATTTTTTTTTTTGTGTTTTACAGGGGAGGCGCCATACCATATGGCGCCTTAAGTCATTTACTTTTAATTTTTAATTTTAATTTTAATTTGGATATTGAAAAATTTAATGAAAAAAAAATAAGGGTAGCCAAAAGTATATAACCATGTTCAGAATAAAAATTAGTACAATTGATGGTAAACAAAAATTTAATGGTCGTGCCTATCGAAACGTCCACCGGTTCCACATGTCGGGGCTCTTGCACGACGTCTAGGTCTACCACGATTTTGTTGAGGTGTCTCTGGCCTTTGCGTGTTGACCTGCGAAAGAGTCATCTGTTGAGATGGTCCCGACATATCAGACAAATTTTGAAGCATCTGTCCCCAATAGCCAGGGGATTGCCGCCAACGGCGCTTCCGTAATCCAATTGCATGCCCATGTTTTCGTAGTTTGTAAGGGGGGTTGGGTTAGTTGTAGACGATATGATTGGCTGAAATGTTGCATTGAAGGATGTTGGTGCCGATCCAGTGGTTGATGTGGGTTTTGATAGTCAAATAGTGGGTGAGTTTGTTGGTTGTAGGACGATTGTGTTTGTTGGTTGTAGAACGAGGGGGTGTTCATTTGCAGGGGGCTATTGTGGGCTGGGGTGGGTTCGAAAGAGTTGTCAGGGCTATAGGCATTAGTGGGGTCGGTGTAGGTGGGCTGGCGGTAGGGGTGAGGCTCTCCTTGTTGTGACTGAGTTGGTGGCATGATAGGGTTGCGGCTTTGGAAGATTGATTCAGTTGGTATACCTTTATATTGGGTATAATAAGGTGTATGATGTTGTGCATGTGGCTGGGCATGTGGCTGTGAGGAAGAGGCACGTTGGCGCGGATCAATTAGATACGTCGCCTGAGAGAGGAATTGTTTGGGTGTTGTAACAGACCTAAACCAAGTCATATATTGTTGAGTTAGTATAACATCTTCCACAACAGGGTCGGATAAGATGCGCTGGCGTCGATTCTCATAATGTTGACACATCTCAGTTGCAAAGTTTGTCTAGTGACCCACAACCCACTGTATGTCCATTCTACGCAGATGTCACTCTCTCAAACGTGTTGGAGCGACCGAAATATCTTGATGTATTCCGAACTGCAGTTTTACCCGATCGCTTTGATGCATCTCCACAGTGGTGAACCAAATGATGGCTGTTTTTGATGTCCACACTGCGACATCATTTGCGTTGGGTTAGTGGTCGAGACCCTCGTACGGCCTCCAGACAAACTACAAGAACAAAAGCTTTAATGAGAAACTGTAATGTGTTAGAAATATTTATGGAAGTTTAAGAAAAAATTACATCGTCGGGGCCAATGTGATATATTAGATTGCGGTAGACGGTTATTGCGCTCCTGGGAGTTCTATGGTAACTCATTCCCGGAACTGACCACCTAAAAAATTAGTTACAAATAAATTAGTTACAAATAAACATTTCTTTAAAGGACATAAGTTCGAGTAGTAAAATTAAGCTTACTTGTTTGCGTAGGGAAAAGTGAAGGGATTCCGGTTAACAGGAGCTAGTGTTGGGATTCTAGACCAACCCCACGCTTGAAGGAGATAGGTGCAGCCATAAAAAGTACAAGTGTCTTTTTTTGAAGTTTTACAGAGTGAACTATAGAGATGGGCCAGGACAGCTGAACCCCAACTATATTCGTACACTCTGTTAATGTTAGAAAACAAAGGTAAATACATAATATTTACACTATTTTCAGTACTTTCTGGAAATAAAAAATTACCAAACAAGAGCATTAAATAGCACCGAGTTTTAAGTATCTTGTAATACATGGGGTTTTGTTGTCTAATACAATAGACTCATAGTATTCCCTAAGGCATTTTATGTTAATACCTTGGCCCCTAGGTCGACCATCACGTGTTAGCCTAGGTGCTTCGAGACTGAGCGGCGTGCCCAACAAATTGTCGCACAGTTTGTTGTCGACAAAAACGGGACTGTTGACGGCATTTCCGTCGATGCGTAGGCTGAGTAACATATACACGTCTTGAAGTGTGACTGTACATTCACTGAAAGGAAGGTGAAATGTGTGGGTCTCTGGCCTCCATCGTTCTAGCAAAGCTAGAATAAATTTTGGGTCAACAGAGTATGACATGATTTTTATTAAGTCACCAAATCCACATGCAGTTAGGTATTCTTCGATGAATGGGTTGTGTGGCATATATTCGTGCCCACGACAAAAGAACCTTGATACCTCCTGAACAAAAATATAAATAACATTAGTTATAGAAAATAATAAATCTAGGTTTAGGAGGGTAAAACAAATGAAGGTCGAAACACTTACAAAGTCTGCAACGTTTTCGGGGGTTCATCTGTGATCGTTTCCCATGGTCAGTAGAGAAATTTTTTTCGTAATTGGTATTAAGAAGAAGACTTTGTTATGCATGCGAATATTTTGTGAGATGAAGAGAACAGTTTGAGATGAGAAGAATTTGTAAAGTGGTGAGATGGTATTTATAATGGTGAAGAATGAGATGAGGGAAGTCACATAATAATGCATGTATTCTTGGTGAGGTCAACATATTTTAGGCTCGCTGCACTCTTTGATACCAGATGTACAAAGTGGGGTTTAGTCTTGCAATCTGGGCAGCTGTTTAGTAATAGTTCAATGACATTCATGAAGGACGAAGCTGCAAAGGCCAACACACATGTGGTCACGGTATTTGACCGTACTAAAGGTCACTTCAGTGTTGCAGAGTCTATTGATCACAATGAAGGGAGGCCTAGGGGATGTTACCGAGTGGAACTGGATAGGAGTTGGTGTGACTGTGGAAAGTTTCAGGCATTTCGTATGCCTTGCTCCCATGTTATAGCAACATGTTCCAAGGCCCGGCTGGACCCAACCAACTATCTCTTTTTTCTTCACCAAGTCATTACTCTATGCAATGTCTAAGGCACTAGCTTTCAAGTGGTAGCAAAGGAGGACTACTGGCCTCTATACGAAGGCGAAATTCTGTGGCATAATGATTTGATGCGAAGAAATAAAAAGGGTCGCCCTAACAGCACCCGTATTCGAACGAAGATGGATGCAGCAGACAAAATGGTGAGGTTATGTGGTTTGTGCCGCCAGCCAGGACACAATTGTACCAAGTGTCCCAATGTGTGCTCTAGCACAACATCATAGTTTCAATTGTAAACTTGTCTATTTATAACAACAACACATTTTATTTCATTGATGGCATACCTAAGCGATTACAACGACATAACATAACAGAGCATAACTTAATAGCTAAACATGAACAACTAACAACGACATAACCTAATACCAAATCAGAAAATGACAACAACATACCCAAAATAAACAACCCAACGCATCAACTTATCTAGGAAATTACAACCATCAAGTTAATTTTCTTTGGTGTCAACATCATCATAAGGCCACCAGCATCATTTTGCATTTTTCTCCAAGTGCGGGTAACTCCATTTGGACCAGACTCCTCAACCTGCCTCAAATTCTCCTTCTAGCTAGCGATAAAGTTCCTTATGCAAATGCTTAAACGTCTGCGTGTTCCAGAGTAGGACCTTCAACGGAGGCTTTGTTGCTGAGAATACAACTAGGGCATTTCTTTTCATCAGTGAAAATGTTGGAAATGGTTCCTTTGGTGCTGATGATGATGACGATGGATGGCGATTTAACCACTCAGACATAGTGTTGGGAAGGGGAGAGATTAGGGTAATGGTGAAAAGTGCTGAGAAGTGGAGAGATTAGGATTATGGTGAAAGTTATTGTGGAGTAACACATGAGGGTGCAACCTCATTTATAGCCACATGAAACATTGTAGCACAATTAATTTAATCAATTTCCAAATTAAAATAAAATTAAAAATAAATAAATAAACATGAACTAAGGCGCCATATGGTATGACACCTCCCTTCTAGACAAAAAAAAATTGGGACATAACTATGCCTGAGGCGCCATATGGGATGGCTAGGGCATTTTGATTGAGGCGCCATCTCATATGGCGCCACTATGTTTCTTATATTCAAAACATAGTCATTTTGGTATTTTGTTTGAAATGAATGATATCTTGGATTTTTTTTTGAATAATCAAGTTATTATAAAAAAAATTCATATTTTGTTCTTGTTAAAGATATAATATTTTTGAAGGAGAGTCAAGTAGCAATTTGTTAATTAATGTGGGATTCATACCAAGTTAGAAATACAAAAATTAGCTAAATTAAAAGGTAAGAATAGGAAAATGGAATATATATATTAAAAAGTAAATAACACTAAAACCTTTTACCTACTAGAGTCTTCTTCATTGTTGTTTACTCTTAAATTTGGTAAACAAATACAAGTTTTTATTAATATTTAAGAGATCAAATTTGAAAATATCTTGAACATGTTTGTGTGTCTATCATTGTGAAAACTCATAACATTGTCGAAAATGTTTGTGAAATTCTGGTATGACAGACCCAGATTTCAAATAAACATGTCGAGACATCTGGTCTGTTATCAGCAACATATATAAGATATAGATAGTTAAAGAAGTTGCTAAGTAGTAAAGTGCACACAAGAATTATTTACCCAGTTCGGTCTAACAACCTACATCTGGGGGCATACCAAGCCAAGAAGGAAGTCCACTATTAGCAGTATCGATTCATAGAACCTACAGCCAACACACCCATTGACGATCTACTCACTTAATAACTACCCAATGAGCCTTCTACCTAAGTTCTCCCTAGATAAGAGACTCTATCTCTCTTCCAATCATCGCAATGATGTCTAGCAGTCAACACCTCAGCCACTGCATCAACAACTTAATTTCCAACAACTCTTCAATCACAGAAAAGTAGAAGACACACTTCAAAGACACACCTTGGTCTTGCTTAAGAGCATCAACCAAGAATAATACACTCGTGCTTAAAAGCTTTGAGTGGACAAATTACAACTCAACTAAACAGTCCAACTCTAAGTACAAAACAGTACCAGAGTGGCTCACAATTTTACACAAACCCTAATGATCTACATCTTGGACCCGTGCTTTTTCTAGGTTACAAGAATTCTATTTATAACTTATTCCCAACTGGATTTGAGCTTCAAATCACAACCTAACAGTTGCTACAAATCAGCAGAAACATCTGCTACATAATAGGTCTTCAATCAAATCCTTCCTAATTTATCTCCATAATTAGAAAGTCATTATTCTTCAATATTCTTCTTGAAACCTATAAAACAGCACCGCATAGGATAACATAATATTCCCAGAAACATTCCTTACATTGGGCTTGGACATTAGCAGATCTTAGTTTTAATTAATAATTAAAACTAATTATTCTCCAAATCTTTATGCATGAAAATAGTCAACCCTATTCTTCACAAACAGATTGCTTCCAAATAATATCACTCCAACATAATTTTACTCCCAGAATTACGCATGCAATCACTCAACATAAACACACAAAAGATTGCTAAAAATAGCGCAACAAATAAAACCTAAAAATCTGAACTGGAAGTTCTGTCTACTGATGTCAGAACATCGTGTTTGACATCATGCACAAATCCTGCAATACTAAAAACATACCACCTGCAGAATGTTAGAATCACATGTCAAGACATCAAGCAAGACATCTTGATGTACCACATTGTTTTACCAAAATTGCTGTCAATTCAGAACTAACAATCTCCCCCTTTGGAAAATTTTGGCTAAAACAATTTATGATCACAAAACATATCAGAGATCCCTGCAGCAGAAACAACACACACCAGACAACCACATCTAACCTAGAAAGTCAACCAACCACAGAGATCCAAGGAACCAAAAAAAACCCATCTCTTCCAGAAAATCCAATGCACACATATCATTACTATGCCAACATTACTAAGCCACACTACTCTCCCCCATTTTAGCCATAATTAGACAAACTCCACTAGAAACTTCCATAGCAACCAGAACAAATAAGCAACATTCAGAACAACTCCATAGAGAAGAGAGTACATTAATACATACCAAGCACAAAAAGGAAGAAAAACATATCTGACAGCACAATGTCAAGACATTCTGTCTGACATCACAAAGAAACATAAGCCACATGAGAACATGTAAGCTCTGTACAACTACAATCTTGCAGCAGCAAAACAGATAAGTACACCACTCCCCCTGTCACACAATATCAGTACTCCCCCTGAAGGAGAAGGTCAAAAACACAAAAAAACTTAAACAATTCAAATTCCCATCAAGTGAAGTAACAATCACAACCACCTCAGCCTTATTCCCCCGGAAGACTACAACCTACTGCAGAGAATAACTTCTCCCAGACACAGTAAGGAGTTCCACATCTTTTTAGCAGCAGCAAACAAGCATGACAGACTATCATGCTCCCCCTAAATAGTCGCACAAGTTCAGCAACAAAAATGTAACTCCTCTTCCTAAGCAGTAGTACACACATGACATAAAGTCATGACATCTTATCTAACATCATAAACAGCAAACAAAACACCACTTTACTCCCCCTGAGGCACACAACGGAAACAAAAACACCAATCCTCAGTTCAAGCACATGAACATCTTCATGCTCATACAGACCCCACAATAACTTCACACCTTCTCAGGAGCCAACACACATAGGAATTACTATTTGCATAATAATCCATATACCTCCATTTGCAAGGGACACATGAGAACCACAATAGGTCACAATAGCAGCTGATCAGATCATACCCACGATGTACACATCCACACCCGGACATAGGTCATAAAGATAAAGAAGGAGTAACTATCACAAGATGAAAGAGGTGATGGAGACCTCTTTAAATAGCCACACAGTTTTCTTAGGAAATAAAGATCTTGGTCAATGAGAACGTTATTTGAGGAAGAACTCCAACAACAATGCACCGTCCAAGACAGATTATGACTATCATCATTATTCCAATACATGCACATGCAAAGACAAACATTCCATCTTACACATCCTCCTGACAGCACCGTCCACAATACTTCCTTGTATGGCTCAAGGAGAAAACATGTCCCGAAAAATGTCTTGACATCAAATCAGACATTGTCTTCTTTCTCTTGTATGCACAAAAGCTTGACCAACACATCTTCAACCATCCAGTCAGGAGTGCTTCACACAATCATCCACAAGTTCTGAAGCACAAACACAATGCCTTCCACTGAACTCTAAGTAAACTCCTCTTACTTAGAATTAATAACACACACTAAGACAAGTGTGACATCTCCCATCAACAAAGTCCCTCACAGAGCTCTTCCAAAATCTGCAGAGAAAAATAAATTCTCCTAGACACAAACAAAACTGTCCTTCAGACTCGTCCTCAGAAGCATGTGCGCACATGATTCAAACAATTAGCTTCACATGGCTAGAACCATACATGTCCTATTAAGAACACACCAAAACGCCATCCAACAGCCTAATGTCATAGCATTATATCCTCATAAGAGGCAACCAATCTCCATAAGCTTGATCAGCATGCAAGCTTCATAATATATGCACCTTTGCAGCAAAATCCATAGACAAGTACTCCCCCAGTCATGGATAACCAATGCTCTTGATGGAGATGAACATTTGAGCACCAAATCTTCACACACTTGCTGAGCAAATTCACATACTGTACTCTTACTCCCAGAGAACACATCCAAGTACCCTGATTGGTTTGACACTACTCACAAACTCCACGAATTCTCAGCTTACTTAAAAGCTTTACTGAGATCCAATCTCTTCAAGAGATACTTGCAGCAGAAGAAGGAACAACTCTTAAAAAAAACTTTCTGATCAAATCACCTCATCTGACACAATTCCTCTGCCATTACATCCACTAGTAGTTGTTGATACTAGTGAGGTCTTCAAAAATAGTAGTCATGCTTTGCCAGAACATACTACTAAAAACAAGATCAGAATCTCCACATTCTAATCCACATAGTCAGAAACACCTCTTCTGACAAAAATGCTTGAGCATCCAACTCCAAGTGCACAATCTCAATCATCTTCCAAATATAACCATCAACAATCATGATGTTACAATCATCATTTGGGATATCAGCTTCCCATCACCATTCAAAGGACTCATTGCGCATAGAAGTCCTTCAAGAAGCTCCCAAAAAAACACAGCCAAAGCAGCTTATTCAGGTTAACATAAACACCTGAACAGCATAGAGAGAGAAATATACTCACACACCCTCTCTGAAGCAAAGTGTTCAGACTACAGACTTGCATACTCACATTAGACAAATACTTAGCTCCCGTCAAAGTATTTATCATTAGTTAGATAAGACTACCTTCTCACACAAGGTAGGACATTTGGTTTGACATTCTTCTTTTGCACACATCAGGCATCTGTTGATTCTTCTTCATGACAAACCATCATGACAACCATTCACACCACAAAATCATTCCAGATTAGGTCAGTGTCTTGACCTTTCACTCCATCCTGAGCTAAACAACCTTCCTTGGCTGAGGAAGCAAAGAACTGAAATGATGTATCAACATCAGTTCCGACATCAGTCTAAATCACATGGATTTAAACATTTACTATGGATTTGGAGACAACAACCATAGTAATCCACACACATCTCTTGCAAGCGACATAAGAGGATCAACCATCAGTAGCTGATCAACCTTCAAAACCAGATCATACACACAAGCAGGAACCTGCATACTTTACATCTCAAGAATCTTCTTCTCAAACTTCTAATGTTCAGACCTCTTGTCTGACTTTGAGATGCTGGATGCCATCCTTCTGCACCTAAAGAGGATATTCCCTCTAATAGGTTTCTGAAGCATACTAAAAAAACATTGACTGGTCATCACAAACAGATTGTTCAGAAAAAAGATATGCATCTGCCAACACTTCAACCTACAAGGATGCCCTTCAATCCTTGCAAACAAATGTTCCATTATGTGAGGACACCACATAACTGAACTCCAGCTTAAGAAGAAACTTCTCATGCAGATACCAGGGAACCATAATCCTTTGGTCCCAAAAAAAAACACCAACTCCTCCTTGCTCCAAACACAAATTTGAAATGCTCATCCTAGATGGTTTGGATGAAATTCCAACAATGAAGACACCAGTCAACCAGTTAGGTTAATACATCTCCTCTGTGCACAGCCCTTTGAGTTTCTCTTCCACTAGAAAAATAGTTCCATGCTCTCATAGACTTGATAGTGATATCAAGTTTGAGTAAACAACCTCCATCCTGTTTTTGAGAAACACCACCAGACATATTGAGAAAAATAATTTCTCAATACAAAGATGTCAAGAAATTATGTCTGACATTTCTTCGAGTTCTTCCAGTATCAGATTAAGGACTCTCCCTTATTAACTGCTAAGAACTCCTAAGGGGATTATTCATTCTCCCATCCAATAGCTGCACATCCTGTGGTTGGTACACACATATAACAGTAATCTGCTCCATGGCCATAAACAAGATTCCATACATCTGACTCATTTGATTAGAAGGAACTTCCAGATTTCAAAAAGAATGTCCTTGACATTTGAGCTTGACCTCCATAAAAAAACAGCCTTTGTACTCCTATTCACTTGGATCAGAAATACACTAATCCAATGAGTGACAATATGTTGATCATATCTTAACCAATACACTTATCTAAGACATGTTTCTTGATAGAAACTTCTTAGACACACAACCCAGATGCCTCCTCTTCCAAGCCAGGAGTAGGTTCCAAACAGATATGATCAATACACATTTGTTTAGCCCCCAAGCATCTGTTATGTCATGCCTTTATCCAACAAGATTCTGTACAATATGCTGGTTTTATGTTCCAACATCTGGTAGGACATTAGTTCCCTTCTCAAGAAACACACCAAGAGATCCTTTATCAAAGCCCAGATATTGGCCTTGTAGGGTTGGAAGCAAGAATAAATTACTTCTAACTTTCTTCAGATCTCTTTTCAACAGACTCATATAAAAGTTCCTTTATGAGTGGACTTGGGATGAACCTCAAGTATCTTTGGCAACTCTAACAAGCTAGTTGAAGATATCCTCAAGTATCACCACACGATGTGATACACATTCAGAGGAGAACAGAGTGTTGCATCCTTAACACACAAAACCACCAGGAGTTTTCTGACAGATACATATGCAGTGGAACACAGATAAAGAAAACCCATCAACAACCTTCAGGAAAAACTTAATAACCTTTGCACAAACACCACACTCCAGGTGCAATAGGTCAGCATAGGTTGAAAATAAATCACCCCACAAAGCAGCTCACCACCAAAGCTACACGCCTGACAACTTCAAACAGAGCCAATACACACCCTATCATGAATAGTCCATCCTCCACTTCAAGGGACCATTCAAACAACATATGAACTGACCAAGTCCAAACAACTTTTCAGCACAACTATCTTCCTTGCACATGAACTAGAAAGTATCTTCCCTAGGATCTCACCCAGAAAAACGAACAGGATGCCTACTCTGATACCAATTGAAATTCTGGTATGACAGACCCAGATGTCGAATAAACATGTCGAGACATCTGGTCTATTATCAACAACATATACAAGATATAGACAGTTAAAGAAGTTGCTAAGTAGTAAAGTGCAAACAAGAATTGTTTACCCAGTTTGGTCTAACAACCTACATCTGGGGGCATACCAAGCCATGAAGGAAGTCCACTATTAGCAGTATCAATTCATAGACCCTACAACCAACACACCCGTTGACGATCTACTCACTTAATAACTACCCAATGACCCTTCTACCTAAGTTCTCCCTAGATAAGAGACTCCATCTCTCTTCCAATCATCGCAATGATGTCTAGCAGTCAACACCTCAGCCACTGCATCAACAGCTCTATTTCCAACAACTCTTCAATCACAGAAAAGTAGAAGACACACTTCAAAGACACACCTTGGTCTTGCTTAAGAGCATCAACCAAGAACAATACACTCGTGCTTAAAAGCTTTGAGTGGACAAATTACAACTCAACTAAACATTCCAACTCTAAGTACAAAACAGTACCAGAGTGGCTCACAATTTTACACAAACCCTAATGATCTACATCTTGGACCCGTGCTTTTTCTAGGTTACAAGCATTCTATTTATAACTTATTCCCAACTGGAATTGGGCTTCAAATCACAACCTAATAGCTGCTACAAATCAGCAGAAACATCTGCTACATAATAGGTCTTCAATCAAATCCTTCCTAATTTATCTCCATAATTAGAAAGTCATTATTCTTCAATATTCTTCTTGAAACCTATAAAACACCACCACATAGGATAACATAATATTCCCAGAAACATTCCTTACATTGGGCTTGGGCATTAGCAGATCTTAGTTTTAATTAATAATTAAAACTAATTATTCTCCAAATCTTTATGCATGAAAATAGCCAACCCTATTCTTCACAAACAGATTTCTTCCAAATAATATCACTCCAACATAATTTTACTCCCAGAATTACGCATGCAATCACTCAACACAAACACACAAAAGATTGCTAAAAATAGCGCAGCAAATAAAACCTAAAAACCTAAACTGGAAGTTTTGTCTACTGATGTCAGAACATCGTGTTTAACATCTTGCACAAATCCTGCAATACTAAAAACACACCACCTGCAGAATGTTAGAATCACATGTCAAGACATTAAGCAAGACATCTTGATGTACCACATTGTTTTACCAAAATTGCTGCCAATTCAGAACTAACAGTTTGGAATGTTGGTTGCGATTACTTGCAAAATAAGGAAAATGTTCAGATAACAAAATACTGAAATTAAAATGAAGAAAAGACTGTTGAAGTCGAAAGACAAAAATGTAGGGAAGAAAAAAAAGATTAAAATTAAAGTGCGAGTAATGTAAATTGGCAAGAAAAGTAAAGGAAATGGAAAAATACTTTAATGCATAACAAGACGTTTAAAGTAAAACTGCTGGAAATGTATAAAATAGTGGACGCATACGTACATCTTTCCTAACTTGTTTCTCAAGACGCAGGCACTTTAAGTTTATAGAAACGTGTACAATTTGCGGACCTCTTACAAAATGAACCTAAGTGTCCTTATATACTACTCTCTGATAACTGTCTAAGAATGGTAGACTGTTTCCATGGTGACACATCCCGAACCCCTGTAGCATTTTCCCTCGACGTTCTCACACGTTTCTCTAAATAACCGTTGATGCTGTAGCAGTTCCCGCCTTGTGATATTATTTGAATTTCCTAATTGCTCTTCTAGGCGCCAAAAACTGGCCATCCTCGTGGAAGCCTTCGACGTCGACCATGTCAAGCTAGCACGCTCCATCGTATTGTCCATTATAATGATGAAATCCACATGTAGCATCTAAGTCAACATTGTTTTCATTATAATGATGGACTCCATGTCTGGTGGCTGAGTCGATATTACTTTCATTGTAGTGATGAACTCCAACCTTAGCCAACATAGCATAACATTCAATTTCACTAAGTCCTTAAGTTCCTCACTGCCTCTTTCGACCTTTCCACCTTCGACCAATATTACCTTATGTGATCTCCGAACTTGAGTTATATTGATCATGTGGACTTACTCTATTTGGGCCTTCCACGTGGCGTATTTATGGCTATTCCCATGAGCGCTTGCCATTCATAGCCAAGTTGAAAATCCAGTGTAACAATTGTTAAGTCATGCTTGTCGTACCCTAAATTTATCCTACCCTCTCTCTTCTCGTGCTAAGTATGTTGTGGCCTCATGGATTTTTATCAAGATAATCATCTGGCCTTTGGCCATGATTCTCTAAGATTTAAGTGATAGAGGTTTTGTTTATGCTCAGTGTAACTACAAGCTTTTGCAAGAGTTTGGAATTCAAGTGAAACAAGAAAAGATGTGCCCTCATTCTCATGGTTAATTAGTTAAATTTTCAAAATATTTGGTTTCAAGAGGTCTTGACTTGTGCTTCAAATGATTTTAACTTGGATTTAAATTTAAGTTGGAAAAGATAATCTATTCTTGAGTCGTGTTTTATTTTTTGGGTCCAAGATTAATGGATATTTTAAGGAAGTCCATTGCATAGTAAAATTGGCGATCAAGGCATAATATATTTAACGCAAGTGATTTTGGAAATTGAGTGTTCAAATCATGTTTTATATTAATTCATGGACATGGTTCTATTCCAATGTTTCTTCAAGACGTGTTTCAAGTTGATCCAAGCATCCAAGATCTTGTAACCAACTAAGAAACTAAAGGGGCGTGGTGTCATGCAAGAGAGTTCTCAAGTTTTGTTTAAATCCATTCAGGTACTGCTTCAAGCCATAATGTGGTACGTTGATACAAGTCACGAGGTTGTCAGTTTTACTTTAAACCTTTGCAAGATGCGGGTCATGGCAATGTGTTATTGAGTTATAAAGATCATGTCTATGATTAAATTGTATTAGCTATTGGGTGCCATTTGGATACACAGTTACAAAAGGGCCTAAATCATTAAATTCAAATAAAAGTCAAGATGAATTCAAGTATAGTGCAAAATTCAAGATTAGTGAAGATGACAATTTCAAATTTGAATGTCTCAGCGATTTGCTACAAGGCTGCTTGCCACAAGGATTAACTTAGAGTACACTTGGATTCAAATGATTCATGTTACAAGCCACAAAGTGGCTTTCTACAAGGTCTAAATTACAAAGAGCTAGCCTGATTCAAAGATTACATCCAAATGGAAATTTATACAAGAAGTCAAGTTATTCCTAAATCAAGTATTCCAAACTTTGTTTCCATATCATTCATCTCTCTCCAACTTGTGTTATACAAGCTACCCTGCCACAGTTGCTTCAAGCATCATCAAGGTACCCCAAACCCAATGCACACATGAAAAGAAATAGATGATGGTTAGTATCATATGCAAAAAAGGATAACATGAGAATGTTCAAGCTTTTCAACACTACAGGTTAAATTCAGGAACATAAATTTACACCCTCATGAAATAGGCAGCAGAAATAGTTGCTATCGCCATTGGTTTCAGCATTGTACCCAACTGCTCTAAAACTTGTATCAATTTAACACAAAGAAGAAAATCATTAGTATGCAGCAAGATGAATAATTGGCATCCTAATCCCATGAATATATATTGAATAATAAAGAGAGAAGCAAAGCTTGTCAAGTGTTCACGAACAAGAAACAAAAAAATAAAATAAAGTCAATATATGAGTCAAAAGGAGTACACATCAGCAAAGTGAGGATGGTGAGAATTTACACATAGTCAAAAAAGAAAAACAATTACACATCCACGATCTACCCAAAGTCAAAAGCAAAGCAAATAGGGACTACACAAAATTCAACTTGACCAAAACAGTAAAACAGGCAGAGCAGCAAAGATTTACAGCACTGTAACCTTAACACAAAAGGGAAAAAGGACAAGGCAGAGTGCAACAGTGAATAGCAGAAAAAAAGCATCGCAGAGGTTTCAGCAAGGCATTAACATGTTTTTAGCAAAGATGTGTTCTGATTTAGAAAAAGTTACCTTATACATTTCCATGAGCGAGATCCCTCATCTATTTGGACACAGCTTTTCAAACCCTAATCTGGACAATATAAAAGCAAGAGCAAGGAATCAGAACAAAAAAAAAACCTACATTTCCAGAGCATTACGAGGCTGCGCAAGAAATCCCCAACCTCCATCTCTAAAGCTCTTAAAAAATCCTAAAATAACTACTCAGTGTTTCACACTGAAATTCTGAGCTAGTTTGAGCTTGACCTCACATTTTCCTGCAATCATACAAAACAACACACTCAACAATAAGGAAGAAGAAGATTTCAGAAGGAAGAAGAAGGTACGTAGAAGGAAAAGAGGAAAGAGGAGAGTTAAAGAAGGTTACCATCGCCGGAAAAGCTTCGGATCGGAATTACTCTGATCTAGGTATCATTCATTTCTTCTTTACTCATTGATGCTTGAATAATAATCTCCATGCTTTTGTGCGTTGAACCCCTCTGTTGATTGTTTCATTTTGTTATTTTTTGACGAATCTAGGGTTTCTGTTTGGTTTCGATTAGGGGATTTAGGGTGAGTTTTTGGGTAATATGACCTTAGATTTGAAATCTACAGGTTGGGTTTTGTAGTTTAGGTTGGTTTTTGGGGGGTTGCCGGAGAAGGACGGCTGCGGCCACCGCGCGCCACCGTCTTCTCCGGCAGTTTTTAGGGTTTCATTTGTTTTTTTGAGAGAGAGAGAGAGAGAGAGAGAGAGAAGCGTGGAGAGTTAGTGAGAGAGAGTTGAATACCAAATGACATTTTTTTTCCTCCGTTCCCTCGTTTATTTCTGAATGTGACGCTGCCATGATGGAGCCTTCCACCGGTGACAAGTGTCACCGGTCCCCTGTACCCTCATAATCCCACGCGCACCATTTGGCTGTCCCACCGTGGTCATTACATCTCAGACCCTTAGATCTAGGATTCACTTGATCCAATGCTCCAGTCTTCTCCCTTAGTCAACCATTCTAACTAGGGTCCATGGTAAACCCTCAGCCCAGCGTGGGCTTCTGAATGTTGGGCTTAGAATTTTTGTCTTAACCACACCCCCCGTTTGCTAAATCATCTGGCCCATTTTCTTGTTTTTGTTTTTTTAAAAACTTAACTTTATTATATTGATAAAAATCTAGTTTTATTTTATTTCCTTTTAAAAACTGAACTTATAAAAATATTATTTCTAAACCATTTAGTTGATTTTATTAAAAAAATTTGTTTAATATTAATTAATCTACCTAGGATTAATTTTATTAAATAGTGAATTTTAATTTGATCAATTATTAATTTGATCTTAATTTTAAAAAAAAATCTAAAATACTTTTTCTATTTAATTCCCAATTCTTATTTAACTAATTTTATAAAATTATTTTATTTAATATTAATTAATTTTGATAATTAATTTTATTAAATATTTTAATTTAATCTAATTAGATTTGAGTCTTTATTAATCCTAAAAATAAAAAAATATTTAAGTAAGCTTTAATTAATTTTATTAAATCATTTTATTTAATATTAGTTAATTTTAAATGATTAACTTTATTAAATATTTTGATTTAATCTAATTAATTATTTGGACTTTAATTCTAAAAGAAACCTAGAACTCTTTTTAGTTTAGGACCCCCCTCCTTAGAATTAACTTTAAAATTAGGTTACTAACCCAACTTTTGTGTTTGTTTTTATCCCATACTTTGATTTTGTGTGTACTCTATTCATGTGGGTTTATTTCATGCTTTAATTGTATGTATGCTATTCATATTGTACTTGTTCAAACCAAAAAAATCTTTTTCAAACTAATATTGTGACTTTATGTCAACCATTTTCATACCTTGTAAGTCGATCATTTTCACGATCGCAATCGACCTCACAATGCCTCCTCTTGGGATTTATGCAACGATAATTATTGCGCATTTCACTTTGGTTTGTATGTGTGTATGTGATTGGCTTACTTCAATTATAACTTGATATTAGTCCCACTTGATTAATCACACCCCTCTCCCATAAGATTAAAATCAATCCGTTTTTACAACAATAAACGAGCTTGATAACGTCAAGTAATTTCCCAAATCAAATTCAATTAATCTTCATAGCACGCTTAATCCATATATCAAGTCCATTACCTCTTGTAAGTCGAGCGCTTTTGCCTCGCAATCGACCTTACCCTAAACCATAGGACCTCCTTTCCATTAGTCCTCAACCATTTCGTACGTACGTTCAAAACCTCGATCCAACGTCGAATACTTTTCTCAAATCAAATCAACTTACTTAATAATACTTAGACATTTTCATAAAGGTGAAAAAGAAGGGGACCAAGTCTTTGGTTTTTCTTTTCAATTGTTCGGGTGCGAGTTTCCTTACTCGTGTGTGGGCAATTGACACCTTTAAAACACATTTTATCCGATCACCTTCAAACTCATTTTCTTAATCAAACATTAAGACATGTAATCAATATTCAAATACATTTTTATAAAGGTGGAAAAGAGGGGGACCAAGTCTTTGGTCTTTCTTTTCAATTGTCTGGGTGCGAGTTTCCTTACTCGTGTGTGGACAATTGACGCCATTAAAACACACGAACTCGACAAACATTCGAACCTTTTCAAATCAAATCATCAAAACACTTAATTTTCACTTAAACATTTTGCCAAAGGTGAAGTGAGGGGGATCAAGTCTTTGGTCTTTCTCCGCAATTGTTTGAGTGCGAGTTTTCTTACTCGTGTGTGGACAATTGTCACCTCTAAAACATCCAATACGATCAAAATTATCCTTTCCTCGCCTCCGTGCGATCAAAACCCTAAAACACATACCAATTAAATTCTTTTCTCAATCAAACGTTCAAATACATTTAATCCTTATATAAAACAATTTCTTACAAGGTGTAAAAGAGGGAGGCTAAATCTTTAACCCTTCTCCCCAATTGCTTGGGTGCGAGTTTACTTACTCGTCTGTGGGCAATTGGCGCCTACATAAAAAATACAAACCAACCAACCGTAGTCCCACGAACTACGAATGCTCTGACTTTCCCATTGCACGAGGGAATACGCAGGCCCGAGGATTCTAATCCTTGTCGAGCACACTAATAAAAAACCACCCCATTTTCCTTTTAAAAAACCAATTCTTTTAATTTAGAAGATAACAAACAAACCTAGCTAACTTTCTCACGAATCGAATCAAGAGATTCTCGTTGAGTACAACGGACGTAGAGGGTGCTAATACCTTCCCTCTTGCGTAACCGACTCCCGAACCTGAATTTGGTTGCGATGATCATTTTCTTATCCCTTTAAAGGTTTTCTCGATATTTTCCTTTCCCTCTTTTAGGATGAATAAAGTTCGGTGGCGACTCTGTTTCAAACAGTTATTTCCGCGTCCATCGCGAGGATCGTATTTTTCGAGGTACGACAGATGGCGACTCTGCTGGGGACTTCGCATTGCCCTATGCTAGAGAGAGTCAAGCCTAACTTGACTTGATTCGTGAGTGTTAGATCCGCTTGTTTGTTTATCTTCTCTTGTTTGTTTGGTTGCTTGTATGATTATTTGTTATCTATTTGCTTGCTTATTATTATTATATCCCATTACTATTTCTTGTGACACTGTGGGGGTTCTCTGATCATTGGTACTTCGTGAGATGGCTCTACACCCGAGTCCGAGTATAACCCTAGGATGGTGGTTGTGTAGTGGAGGCTTGCGTGGTTTCTTCCGCGTGAACTGAAGCAAAGACCCCGCTTGGAGGAGATTCCCTTGGAAAGGTTATCATTTTGACGTTACTTTGTCACAATGATAATGTTTTCGAGCCTGAAGTGTCGATCCCAAGGACCTTTAACCCGTTTTATCCATGGTGGTTGGTAGTGTTAACTCTTTGTGGGTTAATGCGAATGTCACAATCAGATGAGATCCCTCGAACGTATTACTTCCTGGCAGTAATATTTTCGACCTCGATCTAGGATTCTGAGAACCCTACTTAGAACCCGTGTGTCGATGGTTGTGTAGTCGGCGCCTCTGAGGAGTCTTTCTCGTGGGGAAGAAATGAAGACCTCACCTAGACGAGATTCTTTCAAGGATATTATCGTCTAATGTTCCTTCGTTATGGCTATAATGTCCTTGAAAGATATCCATAACTCTAGGCACCTACCCGATTAGAGCCTACCTATGGGGGGTCTTGTGATCAGGGATATCCTGTGTCTAACTCCTTCCTCAGAATCAGATGTCGTTTTGATCTTGTACCCTTGCATGAGCATCGCATGACCATAAAATTTGCACCCTTTTTGTTTTTAGGGAATCTAAGAATTGTCATTTGCTACAGATAGGAATTATGGAAACTGACGTCCGTTGCCCTCATTCTTTCAAGTTCAAGAAGCCTGATCTGACTGCTTTACGTGGGTTGGTTTCGCGTATGCCTGCCGTCTATCGAATCAACTTTGGGAAGAACTTTGGTAAACTGTTGCGTATTCTGAATCAAGACGTGGACTTTGCCATGCTAAGCACCTTCGTACAGTTCTCTGATGCTCCCTTGAGATGTTTCATCTTTCAAGACTTTCAGTTAGCACCAACACTCGAAGAGTATGAGAAACTGGTGGATATCCCAATGAAAGACAAGTTGTTATTTGAAGGGGTTGATGTGACTCTGAAGGATGAAATCATTGCAAAAGCACTCCACATGACTAAGCAGGAGGTCACTAACAACTGGAAGATCAAGGGAGGGGTCAAGGGTTTCTTCCTCTCATTTCTGTTGGAAAGGGCCAACACTCTGTTGAAAGACGAAAGTTGGGAAGCCTGCTATGCTGCTGTAGCATTGGCCATCTATGGGATTGTTCTGTTTCCTAATGTGGATGTAGATGATTTTGTAGATATTACTGCCATCCATGTTTTCCTCACAGGAAACCCTGTGCCTACCCTTCTAGCTGACATGTGCTATTATCTGAGTTGGAGACACGTTAAGAAAGGAGGTATGATTGCGTGTTGCGCTCCTCTATTGTATCAATGGACCCAAATGCACCTTCCGAAGAAGGGACCCTTCATAGAACAAGTGGACGAAAGTTGGGCCCAAAGGTTGGGAACTCTTAGATCAGCTGACTTATCTTGGTACTCCCTAGACTACGATACAGTCATATCCAGTTTCGGTCGATTCCCTAATGTTCCCCTCATCGGAACCCGTGGCTGTATTAATTCTAATCCTATATTATCCGTGAGGCAGTTGGGGTATCCGATGAGTGGACCACCTGATGAGAAGGCTTTGGAAGCATTCTTAGTGCATGGTTTGAAAGTTGAGAACCCTGACCTACTCAAAAGAATCACAAAGGCGTGGAAGGAGGTCCATAGGAAAGGAAAAGCTGAGTTGGGGAGAAGGAACGACATTACTAAAGAGTCTTACTTCATATGGGTCAGAGAAAGAGTGGAAAGAATCAAGTTGCCTTTTGCCATTAAGGTGTCCGAGCCTTTGCCTGTGCCAAAGCCTACTCACGTCCCGATTGAGGAGGCCGAGGATCTCAAGGCAACGATAGCCAGATTAGTAAAGGAAAATGAGCAACTTGAGTCGAAGCTTCGAGATGTTACTAGTGAGAAGAATAACTTGAAGTGGGAGCTTCAACGAAAGAACACTGAACTAGAAGCAACAGGAAGTAAGGGCAATGAAGAAGAGCAACAGAAGAAGAAAGTTAAGATTTGTCTGAATCAAGCTGATAGTGTATTAGAGAGGATTAAGGGAGAATTGAATCAGGCATATGTAAAGTATGCTGAAAATAGGAAAGCTTGGCTCCTTGCCACTGAGAGGAAGAAGGCACTTAGAGAAGAGATGGGAGCAGAAATAGAAAAACTAAGCTCAGATTTACGCCAGTCAAAGGCTTCTGAGGCAATGGAACGCCAACTTAAGGAGGATCTTATGAGAGTTGCTTATGTGGGGCCAGCAGATTGGGACAAAGTGTGTGGAGAGCTGAATAATCTCAAAAGGCTTACGGAAGAGTAGAAGAATCATCTTGAGGCTGTCCTGGCGGACAAAGATATTTGGGCCTCTGCGAGGAAGAAGCTGCTTGATGAATGTACTGGTTATGAATGCTCTATTCACATTCTAATAGCTGATAGAGATATGTACCGCAACAAGCTTAATGGGCTAGCGGATTTTTGTAACTGGTTGGCTGAAAACTTGGTATAGAAGCATAGAGATGCTCGAGGCTCTCGACGAATCTACCCCTCAAGCCATCATCGATTTTGTTTGCCTTTGTAAGGCAATGCTGAAGAGGTTTAAGGAAGAGTTGAAGGAGCGCGAGGCTCGAAGGCCCAAGTTCTGAATCTTTATGTTGCTTCTGTACTTTCTTGCTTTATGAATTGTACTAATGTCCGGATGATTATGTATCACTTGATTATTACAATCTTATGAATGAATGAGACTTGATCTCCTTTGCAACAGCTTGTTCCTTAACATTCCTGTATGAGATAATGATTAATTCGAATGATTCCCTGAAACAAATGCATACCATCCTGCATACATATCATTGCATTCGTTTTCCAAAAAAAAAAGCACCTAGCAATAAACTCATTTACTCTATCATTTCTCCAAACAGAAAACTTGACTACTCGACGCCGATACGAGACTCGCCAAAGCTTCAATATGACGCTGGAACAGATCGAGGAGAACCAGAACACAATGAGGAGTGATATCGATTCGCTGAAGGCTAAAATGGATCAGCTACTGGAAACTATGATGTTGCTGGCCCAGAAAGAGAAAGATGCTGAAACAGTGGCTAATGCCAAGAAGCTGGTTGAGAAGATAGGCACTTCTGCAGTTAAGGGAATCCCTCCTCCCGTTTACATAGACTTGTCAGAACACTCGGCTCATCATGGATCTGTGAGTGATACGGATGAGCAAGTTGATGCCTTCAACATACCACCTCCACCTCCTCAACTTGTTGGATCTGATCCATCTGCTGACTGGTTACACGTACTGGAAGAGAAATTTAAGGCCTTGGAGGTTCAGACAACTCCCGGCTTAGATGCTGTCAACATGTGCTTGGTCCCTGGACTGGTAATCCCTCATAAGTTTCAAGTGCCGACGTTTGACAAATACAAGGGACTTAGCTGCCCTAAGACTCATTTGCGAGCATACTGTCGCAAAATGGCTGCCTACGTTAAGGACGACCCTCTTCTAATTCACCACTTTCAGGATAGCCTCAGTGGGGCATCGCTGGAATGGTACATGCAGCTAGAGAAGAGACAGATTAATACTTGGAGGGATCTCTCTGAGGCGTTCCTCAAACATTACCAGTACAATACTGATTTAGCACCAAACCATACTCAATTACAAGATATGACTCAGCGCAACAATGAGTCATTCAAAGAATATGCTCAACGTTGGCGGGAATTGGCTTCTCGTGTTCAACCACCTTTGTCGGACAAAGAATTGATGGATATGTTCATGGGAACTTTGCAACCTCAGTATTCAGACCATATGATGGGATCTAGCTTCCCCAACTTTGCTGAGATTGTGTAAGTAGGAGAAAGAATCGAGAGCCAGTTGAAGAGGAAAGCTGTTATTGCTTCTACAAGCGGAGTTAAAAAGCCTTTTGTGAAAAGAAAGGATGAAGAAACCAATGATGTCATGAGAGGACGAGGGGGTAGAGCCCCAGTGAATATACCGTATCAGCAAGTGGCTGCAGTTGCACAAGCCCCACTTCAACCACCTGCTCAGCAGCTGAATTATTAGAATGTTCCTCCGCCACAATATCAGAATGCCCCACCACAGAGGCAGCCAAGACCAAGAAGGCATATCGATCCTGTACCAATGCCGTATAGTCAGATTTTTTCTCAACTGTATCAGAGTGGGCATTTGAAACTCAAGGATTTGAGAGTAGCAGTCTTCCCATATCCTCCTGGATACGATGCCAACGCCCATTGTGAGTTTCATAAGGGTGCTCCCGGGCATACCATAGAAAACTGCTATGCGTTTCAGAACAAAGTTCAAGATTTGGTTGAGTCCAAAGATCTTACTTTCAATCAGTGAGGCGCTAATGTTAAACACAATCCCATGCCCCCGCATGGAGGACCGTCTGTTAATGCCGTGGAAGGAGGCGACGGACAGAGATTGATTACAAGGGTTGAAGATATTCGTACTCCTATGGCGATTATAGGAGAAAAATTGAAGAGATGTGGGATGATCCCTGAAGATGAGCTTGATAATTTAACTGATGAGGTGGTTAAGAAACATTTGCAGAAATTCCTTGATCAAGGTGTGATTCAGGTTGAACGCCGGGATGCAAGAGAAAAAAGTGTGGCTGTCATTAACCTTCAGTATGATGCACCTGAAGGTCGCCAACAAAGGCAAGTTCGTCCTGCTCCGGTAATCATTGAATATGATGGAGCTAGTGTTTTCCATCAAAGACCAGTTCGTCCTGCACTGTTGGTTATTCAGTTTGACGAGGCAGATGTTAATAAGTCAAGGCCAGTGCGCCCTATCCCGATAACTATTGAGTATCCTGGTAATATTCCTGAGTTTAAGTGTGATGATGTGGTAGGAACAAGAGGGATGACCCGTAGTGGTCGAATCTTTGCAGCAAAACTAGTAGATGTGCCAAACAATGACAAAGGTAAGGCGATTGCTGTACCAGTTGAAACCCCGAATGCTGAATTACAAGAATGGTTGTCATCTCCAAGAGGGGCGTTCACACAAAAAGAGGCTGAAGAGTTTCTGAAAATTATAAAGAAGAGTGACTACAAGGTAGTCGATCAGCTGAACCAGACTCCTGCCAAGATATCTATGCTCGCCCTGTTGCTCAGTTCCGAGGCACATAGATCCTCCCTGCTGAAGGTGTTGAGTGCTGCACACATTACCAAGGATATCACTGTAGCACAGTTTGATGATGTGATAGCTAGTGTCACCACTGGCAACTTTTTGGGGTTTAATGACGACGATCTGACTGCTGAAAAGAAAAACCATAACAAGGCTCTTCACATTTCCTTTAGGTGTGAAGACATTTTGATATCTAGAGTCTTGGTGGATATTGGATCTTCCTTAAATGTGCTCCCAAAGATAACGCTGGAGAGGATGCCTGTGAATGGAGTAATCATGAAGCCAAGTACTCTCATAGTGAAGGCATTTGATGGATCTAGGCGTACGGTTATTGGTGAGGTGGACTTACCGATTAAGATTGGACCTACTGTTTTTACCATTACTTTTCAAGTGATGGACATTTATCCTGGTTACACTGGCTTGCTAGGAAGGCCCTGGATTCACTTAGCAGGGGAAGTTATGTCCACTCTTCATCAGAAGTTGAAGTTCATTTCCAATGACAAAATGGTTGTGATAGGCGGCGAAGAGGATATCCTAGTAAGTCATTTGACATCGTTCCGTTACATTGATGTTGAAGGTGAAATGGTTGAGACCCCTTTTCAGTCCTTTGAAGTGGTGAGTACACTGGTTGTGCAGCGAGTACCAGAACACCAAGAGTTGAGATCATCGATGGCCTCATACGAGGAAGCTAAAGCTGTAGTAGAAGGAGAAAGTGCCCAAGGCTGGGGCAAAATGGTTGAGGTTGCTGAAAAGCTTGATAAGTTTGGGCTAGGTTATCAGCCATCCCGCAGTTCAGCCTTTGTTCCATACAATGGGAACCAATTCCCTCCTGTTGAGAAGACTTTCATAAGTGCTGGCCGCATCTTTGATTCTCCAGTAGCAATGATCATTGAAGACCATGTTGGTGATGAGCAAGCTTCTGCAAGCTGGATCCGACAAGCAAGGCTTGGTGAAGAGCACCAGAATTGGAAGACCATTGAAGTCCCTCAGTTTTTCACACACCAAACGTAATTTTACTGTTTATCAAAAACCCTACGCTCTGCCCAAGGCATAGTGGAGCATTGTATGGGCCACCTGATGTTTTCAAACTTTGTTTATCATTAATGAATTTCAGTTTGCATTCAATTTTCGCTCACTTTCTTTCATTCTTTTTACTTTATAATAAATGGCAATATTTTTCGTGCACACACTTTCTTAAATAAACTGCATAAATCATGAACATGCAGAAACACCACCGAGGTCCTTGACATAGGCGCTGCTGCGGGCCTATATGACTTTGATTGCCCAATCTACCAAGCTGAAGAGGAAGGCATGAAAGATTGTGAACTCCCCGACGAGTTGGCAAGGATGCTCAAGCAAGAGGAGAAAGTCATCCTGCCGCACCAAGAAGACATTGAAGTCATCAACCTGGGTACTGAGGAAGATAGAAGAGAGGTAAAAATAGGTGTATCCCTTTAAATTGAAGTCAAGACCAAGTTGATAGAGCTCCTCCATGAGTACGCTGACGTATTCGCCTAGTCGTATCAAGACATGCTAGGGTTGGATACTTATATGGTTGTACACAAGTTACCACTCAAGGAGGAATGCCATGCTGTCAAACAAAAGTTAAGAAGGACCCATCCGGATATGGCTCTCAAAATTCGTGAAGAAGTCCGAAAGCAGATTGATGCTGGATTCCTAGCAATAGCAAAGTACCCACAATGGGTTGCCAACATTGTGCCTGTACCGAAGAAAGATGGAAAGGTTCGTATGTGTGTGGATTACAGAGATTTGAACAGAGCTAGTCCTAAGGACGACTTCCCATTACCTCACATTGACGTATTGGTTGACAACACGGCTCAATTCTCCGTATTCTCTTTTATGGACGGATTTTCTGGATATAATCAAATTAAGATGGATCCAGAGGATATGGAGAAGACCACATTTATCACACCATGGGGCACCTTCTGCTATAAGGTGATGCCATTCGGACTTAAGAATGATGGGGCAACGTATCAACGTGCAATGGTAATGCTCTTTCATGATATGATCCATAAAGAGATTGAAGTGTACGTCGACGATATGATTGCCAAGTCTCAAACCGAAGAAGAGCACTTGATCAATCTGCAAAAGCTGTTTGTTCGATTGAGGAAGTTTAGATTGAGACTCAACCCCAACAAGTGCACATTTGGGGTACGATCGGGAAAATTGTTGGGCTTTATTGTAAGTCAGAAAGGAATCGAAGTGGATCCTGATAAGGTGAGGGCAATTCAGAATATGCCTGCGCCTAGAACAGAGAAAGAGGTTTGTGGCTTTCTGGGAAGATTAAACTACATCGCCAGATTTATTTCACATCTTACTGCCACCTGCAAACCTATTTTCAAGTTGCTAAGAAAAAAACAGTCAATTGTGTGGGATGATGATTGCCAAGAGGAATTCGATAAGATCAAAGAGTATCTGCCAGAACCACCGATCCTGATACCGCCTGTTCCTGAAAGGCCACTCATTATGTACTTGACTGTACTTGACGATTCTATGGGCTGTGTGTTGGGGCAACAAGATGAGATGGGAAAGAAAGAACATGCCATCTATTACCTCAGCAAGAAGTTCAATGACTGTGAGACAAGGTATTACTTACTCGAGAAGACTTGTTGCCAAACGTCTCAGGCAGTATATGTTGACCCACACTACTTATCTGATTTCCAAGATGGATCCCATTAAATACATCTTTGAGAAACCTGCTCTCACCGGCAGAATAGCCCGATGGCAAATGCTTTTGTCTGAGTACGACATTCAATACGTCACTCAAAAAGCCATCAAGGGTAGCATACTGGCGGACCATCTTGCCCATCAACCGGTGGATGATTATCAGTCCATGAAGTTCGATTTCCCAGACGAAGACATAATGGTACTAAAAGATTATGAAGAGCCAGGTCCAGATGAAGGGCCCGAACCAGGGGAGTGATGGACTCTCATGTTCGACGGTGCCTCAAATGTTCATGGAAATGGAATTGGGGCAGTGATTACATCACCCAAGAATTTCCACTTACCGTTCACAGCTAAGCTCTGCTTTCCATGCACCAATAACATGGCTGAGTATGAAGCTTGTATACTTGGATTGGAAGAAGCCATCAATTTAAGAATTAAGACTCTTGATGTGTTCGGAGATTCTACTTTAGTAATACATCAGATTTGAGGTGACTGGGATGCCAAACATGCCAATCTAGTTCCATATCGAGATTACGTGGCAAAGCTCCTTCCCAAATTTTATTATATCACTTTTACCCATATGCCTAGAGAGGAAAATCAAATGGCAGACGCTTTGGGAACTTTGGCTTCTATGTATAAACTGATATGGCCCAACCATCGGCCGCATATTGATCTACAACGATTTGAAGAGCCAGCTCACTGTTTGGCTACCGATGAAGAGTCAGATGAAAAGCCATGGTTCTATGACATCAAACGTTATCTGGAAAAACAAGAATATCCAGAGGGCGCTTTGGCGGTGGATAAGAGAACTTTGCGCAGATTGGCATCAAATTTCTTCCTCAATGGGAATGTGTTATACAAGCGTAATCATGATACTGTACTACTCAGATGTGTGGAAAAGCATGAAGCTGAGCAGATTCTGAAAGACATTCATGAAGGTTGTTTTGGTACCCATGCAAATGGGCTTACTTAAAGAAGATATTGAGAGCAGGCTATTATTGGCTTACCATGGAGGCTGATTGCTACCATCATGCCCGAACATGCCATAAATCCCAAATATATTCTGATAAGATTCATGTACCTCCCACTCCCTTGAACGTCTTGACTTCACCATGGCCATTTTCCATGTGGGGAATAGACATGATTGGGATGATCGAGCCAAAAGCCTCAAATGGGCACCGCTTCATATTGGTTGCCATAGACTACTTTACCAAATGGGTTGAGGCTGCATCGTATACGAACGTTACCAAGCAAGTGGTCGCTCGCTTCTTGAAACACAACATCATATGCAGATATGGAGTGCCTAACCGTATCATCACTGACAATGGGTCTAATCTCAACAACAAAATAATGGATGAATTGTGTGCTAGTTTCAAGATTGAGCACCATAATTCGACACCATACAGACCCAAGATGAATGGAGCCGTTGAGGTAGCCAACAAAAACATCAAAAAGATCATTTAGAAAATGGTGGTCACTTATAAGGATTGGCATGAGATGCTACCTTTTGCGCTGCACGACTACCGTACCTCAGTGCGAACTTCAACAGGGGCAACTCCTTACTCATTGGTTTATGGAATGGAAGCGGTTCTTCCGATAGAAGTCGAAATCCCCTCATTGAGAGTATTGATGGGAGCTCAGCTTGATGAAGCAGAATGGGTGAAGACGAGGTTTGATGAATTCAACCTTCTTGAAGAAAAACGCTTGGCAGCAATATGCCATGGCCAGCTTTATCAAAGACGCATGAAGAAAGCTTTTGACAAGAAAGTGCATCCTCGGACATTCCAGGAAGGTGACTTGGTGCTTAAGAGGATCATGACCATGTATAATGAATCCAGGGGCAAGTGGACGCCAAACTACTAAGGCCCGTATGTTGTAAGAGAGGCATTCTCTGGTGGTGCCTTGAAGCTCGCAACTATGGACGGCGATGAATTACCATACACGGTGAATGCAGAGTACGTTAAGCGATACTACGCCTAAAAATGTGGAATAATAAAGCCGCTAATTCGAAAACCTGAAAAGGCGACTTAGGAAAAAAATGGCAATCCCGGTGGACTTGAAAAAATAAAATCAGTCCAGGCAAAAATTAGGGATAAGATGAAATATATAGGCCCGCTGAGTTGAAAACCCGAAAGGGCGGTTCAGGCAAAAAAGGGCGTCCCGGTGGATTGAAAACCCGAAAGGGCGATCCAGGTAAAAGTTAGGGACAAATTCCAAGGCAAAGTATCTAGTCTGCACGTCCACTTGATCCTGATGTACCACTGAAGAGAGGGATCAACCCAGCCGTCTTTCTACAAAGCAAGGTGTTGAAGTTATCAAAGTCATAGGGACCATAGCAGTGTTGAAACTCAATGGAACCTCATTAATTTGTATTGCCATTATGTTTTTTCTTGCACCGCAATTACCTCATTAAGGAATTGCATCCCTGTACATACTTACCCATTCCAGGGGAAAATCAATACAAAGAGAGATTTCTCACCAAATTGCGCTCATTTTTTTACTTTATCTGTTTTGTTTGCAAATTGATTTTGTTTTTGATAAACTGTGTTTTGAAACTTCGGTTAATAAAGACAATATTTGAAAACGATAAAGTTTGTTTGGTGTTGGGAGAACTAAAAGGAATTAGATAGTCTCCAAAAGAATTTCACCACATGAAAGCATCAAATCAGTTGTCAGTCGTTCTAGCTCTTCACCACAAGCAGTGTAGCTTAATAGGGGCGTACTTACTATAATCTCCAACAATGAATCTTTCAAGCTCAACAGGGGCAGTCACGCTCCCTAGTCATATTTGGCTTGCTCAAAAGGAGTCAAGTAGTCCAACACTCTCACCATCCCCCATAAAACCCAAAGTCCAATCCTTTATTGGCAACTACTCAAAAGCCCACACTCATTGGCACCTTCAAATTTACCCCTTAAAGTCCAGTCTTCATTGGCAACCATTAAAAGTCCATCGTCGTTGGCATCCTCATAACACCTAAAGGTCCAATTTATTGGCAAACAAAAAAGACAAAATCGAATTCCACTTGGCAACTACCAAATCCAATCCTTGGTGATACCCTCAACAAGGAAACCTATCCCCAGCGCGCCCGATCATTTGCATCGTCATATGCATAACATGCTAGCATAACATTACATAATCATATTGAGCACTATCATATTATACGTGCATTAGATTCCCTAGCAGTTGCATCTTAGTATATGTTTCAGTGCATCAGGCAATGCATGGCATGTTCATCCCCAGCAACATAGCATAACAGGATCCAGGATCAGTTCGCAAGCATCTTGGTCAGTCCTCCTTCGAAGTCGGCAGTATTCTTCTAAAGAAAAGTTGATACCCCGAATGTACTCAAGGAATTCTATTCCCCAGCAAGTCATTCTTCGGCCAGGCAATTGATAAAGACAACTCCCAGCAGCTGTAGCTATTTTTACTCCCCAAGCGGAGGATACCCTAGAAAGTTTCTTGTGAGCTTTCCCTTGCAGAGCCAGCACATTTCCTCCAACAGGAAACTTGCTCAACTATTCCTAAACAAGTTTACTTCAGAGATACTGCTTTGGTATCATCGAGGAACCTTAACGGATAAGGGACTGCTTCGACGACCCAGATAATCGTCTTCCTTTCAGAGATACTGCTTTGGTATCATCGGGGAATCTTAATGGATAAGGGACTGCTTCGACGACCCAGAGAATCGTCTGCCTTCAGAGATACTGCTTTGGTATCATCGGGGAACCTTAACGGATAAGGTACTGCTTCGACGACCCAGAGAATCGTCTGCCTTCAAAGATACTGCTTTGGTATCATCGAGGAACCTTAACAGATAAGGGACTACTTCGACGACCCAGAGAATCGTCTACCTTCAGAGATACTGCTTTGGTATCATCGGGGAACCTTAATGGATAAGGGACTGCTTCGACGACCCAGATAATCATCTGCCTTTAGAGATACTGCTTTGGTATCATCGAGGAACCTTAATGGATAAGGGACTGCTTTGACGACCCAGAGAATCGTCTGCCTTTCAGAGATACTGCTTTGGTATCATCGGGGAACCTTAATGGATAAGGGACTGCTTCGAAGACCCAGAGAATTGTCTGCCTTCAGAGATACTGCTTTGGTATCATCGGGGAACCTTAATGGATAAGGGACTGCTTCGACGACCCATAGAATCGTCTGCCTTCAGAGATACTGCTTTGGTATCATCGGGGAGCCTTAATGGATAAGGGACTGCTTTGACAACCCAGAGAATCATCTGCCTTTAGAGATACTGCTTTGGTATCATCGAGGAACCTTAATGGATAAGGGACTGCTTCGAATACCCAGAGAATCGTTTGCCTTCAGAGATACTGCTTTGGTATCATCGAGGAACCTTAATGGATAAGGGACTGCTTCGACGACCCAGGGAATCGTCTGCCTTCAGAGATACTGCTTTGGTATCATCGGGGAACCTTAATGGATAAGGGACTGCTTTGACAACCCAGAGAATCGTCTGCCTTCAGAGATACTGCTTTGGTATCATCGAGGAACCTTAATGGATAAGGGACTGCTTCGACGACCCAGAGAATCGTTTGCCTTCAGAGATACTACTTTGGTATCATCGAGGAACCTTATTGGATAAGGGACTGCTTTGACAACCCAGAGAATCGTCTGCCTTCAGAGATACTGCTTTGGTATCATCGAGGAACCTTAATGGATAAGGGACTGCTTCGACGACCCAGAGAATCGTCTGCATTCAGAGATACTGCTTTGGTATCATCGGGGAACCTTAATGGATAAGGGACTGCTTCGACGACCCCGAGAATCGTCTGCCTTCAGAGATACTTCTTTGGTATCATCTAGGAACCTTAATGGATAAGGGACTGCTTCGACGATCCAACGAATCGTCTGCCTTCAGAGATACTGCTTTGGTATCATCGGGGAACCTTAACGGATAAGGTACAACTTCAATGTTCCAGAGAATCTTCTGCTTTCAAGATACTGCTTTGGTATCATTGAGGAACCTTAACAGATAAGGTACTGCTTCAATGATCCAGAGAATCTTCTATTTCCATAGATACTGCTTTGGGTATCATCAGTGAACCTTAACGGATAAGGGACTGTTTCGACGACCCAAAGGATCTCAAGTTGTTCTTGTTCAGGTGGAACCGTACTACCTCGTGCTGCTGAGTCTCACTCTATAGCTCTTTACCTGTTGTCGGACAAATTTTGGGATCTTCTTATATCTAATTGACTTCAACCCTACAAATATACACTTTGCAGCAGTTCATTCTCTGGGGTTCAAGCCAATTAGATAGGGGCATCTGTCGTACCCTAAATTTGTCCTACCCTCTCTCTTCTCGTGCTAAGTATGTTGTGGCCTCATGGATTTTTATCAAGATAATCATCTGGCCTTTGGCCATGATTCTCTAAGATTTAAGTGATAGAGGTTTTGTTTATGCTCAGTGTAACTACAAGCTTTTGCAAGAGTTTGGAATTCAAGTGAAACAAGAAAAGATGTGCCCTCATTCTCATGGTTAATTAGTTAAATTTTCAAAATATTTGGTTTCAAGAGGTCTTGACTTGTGCTTCAAATGATTCTAACTTGGATTTCAATTTAAGTTGGAAAAGATAATCTATTCTTGAGTCGTGTTTTATTTTTTGGGTCCAAGATTAATGGATATTTTAAGGAAGTCCATTGCATAGTAAAATTGACGATCAAGGCATAATATATTTAACGCAAGTGATTTTGGAAATTGAGTGTTCAAATCATGTTTTATATTAATTCATGGACATGGTTCTATTCCAATGTTTCTTCAAGACGTGTTTCAAGTTGATCCAAGCATCCAAGATCTTGTAACCAACTAAGACACTAAAGGTGCGTGGTGTCATGCAAGAGAGTTCTCAAGTTTTGTTTAAATCCTTTCAGGTACTGCTTCAAGCCATAATGTGGTACGTTGATACAAGTCACGAGGTTGTCAGTTTTAATTCAAACCTTTGCAAGATGCGGGTCATGGCAATGTGTTATTGAGTTATAAAGATCATGTCTATGATTAAATTGTATTAGCTATTGGGTGCCATTTGGATACACAGTTACAAAAGGGCCTAAATCGTAAAATTCAAATAAAAGTCAAGATGAATTCAAGTATAGTGCAAAATTCAAGATTAGTGAAGATGACGATTTCAAATTTGAATGTCTCAGCGATTTGCTACAAGGCTGCTTGCCACAAGGATTAACTTAGAGTACACTTGGATTCAAATGATTCATGTTACAAGCCACAAAGTGGCTTTCTACAAGGTCTAAATTACAAAGAGCTAGCCTGATTCAAAGATTACATCCAAATGGCAATTTATACAAGAAGTCAAGTTATTCCTAAATCAGGTATTCCAAACTTTGTTTCCATATCATTCATCTCTCTCTAACTTGTGTTATACAAGCTACCCTGCCACAGTTGCTTCAAGCATCATAAAGGTACCCCAAACCCAATGCACACATGAAAAGAAATAGATGATGGTTAGTATCATATGCAAAAAAGGATAACATGAGAATGTTCAAGCTTTTCAACACTATAGGTTAAATTCAAGAACATAAATTTACACCCTCATGAAATAGGCAGCAGAAATAGTTTCTATCGCCATTGGTTTCAGCATTGTACCCAGCTGCTCTAAAACCTGTAGCAATTTAACACAAAGAAGAAAGTCATTAGTATGCAGCAAGATGAATAATTGGCATCCTAATCCCATGAAAATATATTGAATAATAAAGGGAGAAGCAAAGCTTGTCAAGTGTTCACGAACAAGAAACAAAAAAATAAAATAAAGTCAATATAAGAGTCAAAAGGAGTACACATCGGCAAAGTGAGGATGGTGAGAATTTACACATAGTCAAAAAAGAAAAACAATTACACATCCATGATCTACCCAAAGTCAAAAGAAAAGCAAATAGGGACTACACAAAATTCAACTTGACCTAAACAGTAAAACAGGCAGAGCAGCAAAGATTCACAGCACTGTAACCTTAACACAAAAGGGAAAAAGGACAAGGCAGAGTGCAACAGTGAATTGCAGAAAAAAGCATCGCAGAGGTTTCAGCAAGGCATTAACATGTTTTTAGCAAAGATGTGTTCTGATTTAGAAAAAGTTACCTTATACATTTCTATGAGCGAGATCCCTCATCTATTTGGACACAACTTTTCAAACCCTAATCTGGACAATATAAAAGCAAGAGCAAGGAATCAGAACAAAAAAAAAACCTACATTTCCAGAGCATTACGAGGCTGCGCAAGAAATCCCCAACCTCCATCTCTAAAGCTCTCAAAAAATCCTAAAATAACTACTCAGAGTTTCACATTGAAATTTTGAGCTAGTTTGAGCTTGACCTCACATTTTCCTGCAATCATACAAAACAACACACTCAACAATAAGGAAGAAGAAGATTTCAGAAGGAAGAAGAAGGTACGTAGAAGGAAAAGAGGAAAGAGGAGAGTTAAAGAAGGTTACCGTCGCCGGAAAAGCTTCGGATCGGAATTACTCCGATCTAGGTATCATTCATTTCTTCTTTACTCATTGATGCTTGAATAATAATCTCCATGCTTTTGTGTGTTGAACCCCTCTGTTGATTGTTTCATTTTGTTAGTTTTTGACGAATCTAGGGTTTCTGTTTGGTTTTGATTAGGGGATTTAGGGTGAGTTTTTGGGTAATATGACCTTAGATTTGAAATCTACGGGTTGGGTTTTGTAGTTTAGGCTGGTTTTTGGGGGGTTGTCGGAGAAGGACGGCTGTGGCCACCGCGCGCCACCGTCTTCTCCGGCGGTTTTTAGGGTTTCATTTGTTTTTTTGAGAGAGAGAGAGAGAGAAGCGTGGAGAATTAGTGAGAGAGAGGTGAATACCAAATGACCTTTTTTTCCCTCCGTTCCCTCGTTTATTTCTGAATGTGACGCTGCCATGATGGAGCCTTCCACCGGTGACAAGTGTCACCGGTCCCCTGTACCCTCATAATCCCATGCGCACCGTTTGGCTGTCCCACCGTGGTCATTACATCTCAGACCCTTAGATCTAGGATTCGCTTGATCCAACGCTCCAGTCTTCTCCCTTAGTCAACCATTCTAACTAGGGTCCATGGTAAACCCTCAGCCCAGCGTGGGCTTCTGAATGTTGGGCTTAGAATTTTTGTCTTAACCACACCCCCCGTTTGCTAAATCATCTGGCCCATTTTCTTGTTTTTGTTTTTTTAAAAACTTAACTTTATTATATTGATAAAAATCTAATTTTATTTTATTTCCTTTTAAAAACTGAACTTATAAAAATATTATTTCTAAACCATTTAGTTGATTTTACTAAATTTTTTTATTTAATATTAATTAACCTACCTAGGATTAATTTTATTAAATAGTGAATTTTAATTTGATCAATTATTAATTTGATCTTAATTTTAAAAAAAAAAATCTAAAATACTTTTTCTATTTAATTCCCAATTCTTATTTAACTAATTTTATTAAATTATTTTATTTAATATTAATTAATTTTGATAATTAATTTTATTAAATATTTTAATTTAATCTAATTAGTTTTGAGTCTTTATTAATCCTAAAAATCAAAAAATATTTAAGTAAGCTTTAATTAATTTTATTAAATCATTTTATTTAATATTAGTTAATTTTAAATGATTAACTTTATTAAATATTTTGATTTAATCTAATTAATTATTTGGACTTTAATTCTAAAAGAAACCTAGAACTCTTTTTAGTTTAGGACCCCCCTCCTTAGAATTAACTTTAAAATTAGGTTACTAACCCAACTTTTGTGTTTGTTTTTATCCCATACTTTGATTTTGTGTGTACTCTATTCATGTGGGTTTATTTCATGCTTTAATTGTATGTATGCTATTCATATTGTACTTGTTCAGACCAAAAAAATCTTTTTCAAACTAATATTGTGACTTTATGTTAACCATTTTCATACCTTGTAAGTCGATCGTTTTCACGATCGCAATCGACCTCACAATGCCTCCTCTTGGGCTTTATTCAACGATAATTATTGCGCATTTCACTTTGGTTTGTATGTGTGTATGTGATTGGCTTACTTCAATTATAACTTGATATTAGTCCCACTTGATTAATCACACCCCTCTCCCATAAGATTAAAATCAATCCCTTTTTACAACAATAAACGAGCTTGATCCAACGTCAAGTATTTTCCCAAATCAAATTCAATTAATCTTCATAGCACGCTTGATCCACATGTCAAGTCCATTACCTCTTGTAAGTCGAGCGCTTTTGCCTCGCAATCGACCTTACCTTAAACCATAGGACCTCCTTTCCATTAGTCCTCAACCATTTCGTACGTGCGTTCAAAACCTCGATCCAACGTCGAATACTTTTCTCAAATCAAATCAACATACTTAATAATACTTAGACATTTTCATAAAGGTGAAAAAGAGGAGGACCAAGTCTTTGGTTTTTCTTTTCAATTGTTCGGGTGCGAGTTTCCTTACTCGTGTGTGGGCAATTGACACCTTTAAAACACATTTTATCCGATCACCTTCAAACTCATTTTCTTAATCAAACATTAAGATATGTAATCAATATTCAAATACATTTTTATAAAGGTGGAAAAGAGGGGGACCAAGTCTTTGGTCTTTCTTTTCAATTGTCTGGGTGCGAGTTTCCTTACTCGTGTGTGGACAATTGACGCCATTATAACACACGAACTCGACAAACATTCGAACCTTTTCAAATCAAATCATCAAAACACTTAATTTTCACTTAAACATTTTGCCAAAGGTGAAGTGAGGGGGATCAAGTCTTTGGTCTTTCTCCTCAATTGTTTGGGTGCGAGTTTTCTTACTCGTGTGTGGACAATTGTCACCTCTAAAACATCCAATACGATCAAAATTATCCTTTCCTTGCCTCCGTGCGATCAAAACCCTAAAACACATACCAATTAAATTCTTTTCTCAATCAAACGTTCAAATACATTTAATCCTTATCTAAAACAATTTCTTACAAGGTGTAAAAGAGGGAGGCTAAATCTTTAACCCTTCTCCCCAATTGCATGGGTGCGAGTTTACTTACTCGTGTGTGGGCAATTGGCGCCTACATAAAAAATACAAACCAACCAACCGTAGTCCCATGAACTACGAATGCTCTGACTTTCCCATTGCACGAGGGAATACGTAGGCCCGAGGATTCTAACCCTTGCCGAGCACACTAATGAAAAACCACCCCATTTTCCTTTTAAAAAACCAATTCTTTTCATTTAGAAGATAACAAACAAACCTAGCTAACTTTCTCACGAATCGAATCAAGAGATTCCCGTTGAGTACAACGGACGTAGAGGGTGCTAATACCTTCCCTCTTGCGTAACCGACTCCCGAACCTGAATTTGGTTGCGATGACCATTTTCTTATCCCTTTAAAGGTTTTCTCGATATTTTCCTTTCCCTCTTTTGGGATGAATAAAGTTCGGTGGCGACTCTGTTTTGAACAGTTATTTCCTGATATTGAGATTATTCCCAAGACTACATTGGATCTACTGTGGCCGACCAAGGTCCCTCTGAAAGTTAGAACCTTTGGTTGGAGAATGGTGTTGGATAGGCTTCCAACAAGATCGAATCTGGCGGCCAGGGGAATAATCTCCAGTTCAAATGACAAAGCATATGTATTTTGCTTTAATGCTATTGAGGACAATAATCATCTCTTCTGTTTGTATCCTTGCATTCGTCTTGTGTGAAGGAAGATAGCGGATTGGGTGGGGATAGCATGGATTGAAGGTGATAATGTATGCGATCATCTGTTTGAATGATTCATGAAATTGGTGAGGAGAACTTCTAAGGCCGCAACATGTTATATATGGACTACGACTTACTGGACAATTTTGTGGACCCATAATCAGGTGTCATTTAATGATTTGATTGGAAATTAAGAGGATATCGCACTTAGGATGATTCATAATTCTTGGTGGTGGTTAGAGTTTCGATACCAATCTAAAGCAAAATGTAATTATTATGAATGGTTTAAATCTCCCATTGATTTTTTAAAATAGGAGAGTTTTGATTGTTTAGTTTCTGTTGGTGTTTTGGATTTTGACCATTGTAGTTGAATTGGTGTACTCCTAATATACCGTTTTGAATATATTGAATATACTGTTGCTTATAAAAAAAACATATTTTTTTTTTAAAGAAAGCAATGGAATTAATAAACGAAAGGCTTAGAGTTCCTTGCTTAGAATTAATAAACAAGGGTACTCAATCCCTTACAAACTGTTAGCCATTCCTCAAACAATGACTAGGATGACTCAACCAATCGAAAAACCAGCAATAAACGAAAGGCTTAGAGTTCCTACCAATCCAAAGCCAGGATGACAGTTTTATAGAATAAACAACACCTGCTACGTTAGTGCTCGAACGATTAAAAACAAGGTTATTGCGAGCCAACCGAAGGTGCCAAACAACAACAGCCCAAACAACCAAACCGTTCGGAGTATCGATTTTCTTCCTAAATAAAACTACAGCCGCCTCAAACGCCTCTTCGCAATTATAGCCAGGCTGCACTTCGAATCCTATCCACAAGCCTATCTCCTGCCACACCTGAGCAGCAAACGAGCAGTGTAAAAACAGGTGCTTAGAATCCTCTAAGCTAGTAGCACAGATCTTGCACACCTTGTCCGCGTCGTCAAAAACCAAGCCTCTTCTGCATAATTGGTCGACAGTAGGTATACGATTCAAGAGAATACGCCACAAGAAGACATGAATTTTTGAAGGGACCTTCAAATTCCAAACCTCCTGCAGCATCTTCTCAGTTTCTCTCCGAATCCCTTCAGTCCCTCTTGCCTCTCTTATCTGATACAGCAACTCATAATAATTAGAAACGGCGAAGACGCCTTCACAGTCACCTTTCCACTGCACCGAGTCCGCTACCCCTTCCTGAAGCTCCATAGTGCGTAACAATTCGAGACAGTTTGAAACCAATCCACTTCTATCCGAGCTAGCGCCTACATCAATCAAATCCGTTTGGCAAATAGTACCATTCACAGTTCTGCATAGAGCCTCCCTAACAGAGGCCTTTTTGTTAGAGCTCAGTTCGAACAGGAAAGGAAAGGTATCCTTTAAGGCTTGGTCTTTCCACCAAGAGTTGTACCAAAAAGAAAGGTTATTTCCGTCTCCTAAGCTGCAAGACAGATTGTCCACGAAGACGCCGCGTTGATCTCCTTCGTCGAAACTAAATTTTGACAAATCTCTCCACCAAATAGATCCATTCCTCCGGCCCTCCTTACCATTGTTGCTTAACACTACCAAGTCTATTCTTCCTTTGGAATATCTATGTTCAATCAGTGATTTCCACAGAGCATTCTTCTCTGTTAGTAACCGCCATTTCCACTTCATTAATAAAGCCTTATTGAAAAGTGAGATGTCATTCACTCCTAATCCACCGTCCTCTTTAGACTTACATACCGTATTCCAACTCACCCAATGGATCCGTCTATCGCCAATCTCACCTCCCCAAAGAAAATTGCTTTGCAAGCTAACAATTTTCGTCAAGACTTTAACTGATGCCTTATAAAAAGATAGAGAATAAACAGGAAAAGAGTTGAGGATAGAGTTAATCAACACCACCCGGCCTCCAATGGATAACCACTTACCTTTCCAAACCGCCAACCGCTTGCGCACATTGGCTAAAACATGAGACCATGAGGACAGCTTCCTAAGACTGTCTCCCATAACTATGCCCAGGAAGGTAAAAGGCAGCTTACCAACCCTACAGAGGAGGAAGTCTTGAGCTGCCTCTACAAAACCACCAGGAGGATTGATGCCACACAAACAGCTCTTGTTAAAATTCACTCTCAAACCAGACACCATTTCAAAACCTCTTAGAATCGCCTTGATGCACCACAAGTTTTTCCAACTGCATTCGCCTAGGAACAACGTATCGTCTGCGAATTGAACAATGCTAATACCAATATCCTTATTGATACTAAACGCTTCATATAACCCCAAGTTCACCGCCTGCTTAACGAGAAAGGTTAATCCTTCCATAACCAGCAAGAACAAAAACGGAGATAAAGGATCTCCTTGGTGCAACCCTCGGGACACAATAAAATCCTTCGAAGCACTCCCATTAATAAGTACAGACGTTGTACCTTTGAAAACAAGCGCTTCCATCCAACCGATCCATCTATTCCCAAAATTCATCTTTGAAAGGAGGGACCTCAAGAAGTTCCAAGATACACAATCGTAAGCTCTCTCGAAGTCGACTTTCAAAGCTAAACACCTCCTGTTATTTCTTTTTGCAAAGTCCAGAGTTTCGTTAACAACTAACACACCATCCCCAATACTTCTTCCCGTAATGAACGCCGTTTGCTAAATCGATATGATCGAGTCTATGACCTTCTTTAAACGAGACGCTAGCACCTTGGACAGGATTTTCTGGAGAGAACTAACCAGATAAATCGGCCTATAGTTGGATAAAGATTGAGGATTAGTTACCTTAGGGACCAATGTGAGAAATGATGTCGTGGTAGCCTTTGTCAAAGAAGGATTGGCATAGAAATCCCTCACAAACTTTATAATGTCATCTTTCACAACCTCCCAACAGTCCTGTAGTACCGCAAATGTAAAATCGTCCGGGCCCAGACTCTTGTCACCGTTACACTCCCACACTGCCTCTTTGATTTCGCTATATGAAAATTCAGAATCTAACATATTACGGTCCCCTACTGAAAGCTTAGAAAAAACCAGTCAGTCTAACACTGGTCTTGTCTCTTTAGTTTCCTTGAAATTATTGGAGAAGTGATCTCTAATAGCCGCTTTAATTTCCTCCACTCCCTCCAACCTTCCATCTGCTGAGTTCACGCACGAGATGAAGTTTCTACGTTGCCTGCCCTTCACTACACGATGGAAGAAACCCGTATTGCAATCTCCGTCCAAGAGCCATAAAAGTCTTGATTTTTTCCTTAAGAGATTCTCCTTGAGGTGTAGCTGTTTCCATAAGTTGGCTACCACTAAGGCCCTACTTTCTTGCTGCATAATAGAAAGGTATGCTCTTGCATTGTTACTAATTTCTTCCTCCATCCTATGCAAATTGTCCACAGATTCTTCAACTTCTAGATCAACCCATCCGTAAACCGAAGTGCACCACTTCCTTAGTCTCTCCTTCATACATCTTATTTTCTATTTCAAGACAAAATCTCCCCTTCTTGTAACAACCATAGATCTCCATTCCCTCTCAAAGAAACCCTTGAATTCAGTATGCTTAAGCCATCCATTATTGAACCTAAACAGGTTCGGACCCCAGTTATCTTTATTAGATTTGAGCCATATTAGACAGCGATCGGATATATCTCTCTTTCCGATGACCTGACCAACAATCTTCCAACCCTTAATCAAATTATCTGAGATCAAAAATCGGTCGATCCTACTCATTGCTGTGCCTTTTGCATTAAACCAAATAAAAACACCTCCTACACAAGGGACGTCAACACACTCTAGATCTTCGATGAAGTTGCGAAACTCCAACATCTCTAACCTTCTGCCCCCAGCACAAGCATCTTTCCTTTCCTTAGCAGATACAACGACATTAAAATCCCCTCCCACCAACCAAGAGCCCTTATTAAAACTGGATTTCGCAGACACCAGATCCCTCCATAATTTCCTCTTCTTATCAAAGGAGCAAGGGGAGTAGAGGTTCACTAGAAATAAGTCTTGCCCCTTCCATCCTGCATTAATTCCCAAAAAACCGTCTCCTCTAAATCTGAAAGAGAGGTTTAGCAAGCCTTTCCTCCACAGAATAATAATCCCACCTGCAGCACCCGTCGCCCCTAATTCAGACCATTCTACTTCAGGATTACCCCACAGCGAAGAAGCCATTGATAAATCAATAGCAGCCAGTTTAGATTCCTGAACAAAACGAATATCTACCTTTTCTTTTTGAATCAATTGAGCCAATCTCCTTCTTTTGATCACATTACCTCCACCTCTTATATTTAAAGAAAATATATTCATTTGTTCACGTTAGATAAATTCACCTTCTTGGATGCTGTTTCCTTGTCTCTGGATTCCAACTCTTTGATTTCTGCCTCTAAAACATCATTGCCTCCTCCTCCAGTCACACCGAGAGCAGTTATGATCTCTCTGACCTTCGACGACACCTTTGAGTCCAACTCCGCCCAGAATCTTAAATTCCCTTGAGCGACTTTCGAATCAGTGACCGAATGACATCTTGAAACCAAGTCAACTGAATATACAGATTTGACTCCCTTCTTCATCTTCGACAAAGGTTGAGACGCCTCGCTGCTGTTGCCAGATTCAGATAGAGTAGAACATCTATGAGCCTTTAGACTCCTAGGAGATGGAACAGAGTTTTCCTCTAGAATATCAGCACTATTAGGAAGCCTTTCTGTCTGGGTAACAAGTTTTGATGAGAGTTCTTCTGTACTCGCGTTAGCAAAACAGAAATGTTGCGGGAAGAACCCTTCTTTTTGCGTAACTTCTTGGGCCTTTTGGACTTGACATTACTCTTCGTCTCGCAATGAGGTTCATGGGCCAGCTGGGCCTTTCTCAAGATACCCAAAGAGTCTTCAGGTAAGTGGGCCTCAGTTTTGTTCACTACACCCAGAGGCCCCACCTCATCCGATTTTAACACGCTAGGGGAACCAGATAGTCTGCTAAAAGACTTAGCAGCAGACTCTACAACAAAACCTTCTGATCCACCTACCCTCCTATTTTCACTATTAGGGTCAAAACCATCACTAGCTTCCTTTCTGCAGCTTTTGGTACTAGCAACAAAAGAGCCTTTTTTTAGTATTAAGCTCCTGAACCGTCGCCTGGTCATCCTTTCCTCGAGCCTCACCCTCCTCGAAAAAATCACCAGCCTCCTCGTGGTTGGTGAATTTTTTCCAAAGAGAGCTAGCCAAACTTTCCTCCGATGAATGCTCCGACTCCGAATCAACATCGTTCTGCTTAACCACTTTAGAAGAGGGACCTAAAGTTTCTTCCATGATCTGGATTCTAAAAGGGACACAATTGATGTTGACTTTAAGAGCTTCATTGATTAACATGCCACAAGACGTCCTAACCATGAGACTTACCACATCCATCCTTAAACCCTCAGAAGTAGAGTCATCGCAACACACATACTTCCCAACTGTGGCCGCAATGTGTTCAAAGAAAGGCACACACCAAGCATGGCTTGGTATCCCATAACATCGTAACCATGTAATCCTTTCCAAATCAACATCATCCATTCTCCATTTTCTTACTTCAGAGAACCACTGACTCAACCAATCCGCAACTCCTTCTACCAGAGCTTCCAATTCGCCTTCCTCGTCTTCTTCGAGTAAACAAAGATTAGCACCCAAGGGAGTTACCTTTAGAGCAAAATAACCTTCAGCATGAAGAGACCTTTGAATGTTGTAAGTCGAACCCGGAAACAAGTCCTTTCCCACGTAAGCTTTGTAAAATCTCGTAATTTCTTCTTTGTCCACGTTGAACTCCATCTGTGTATCCTCCTTACCCTTTGAGCTCGGGCCATTTCGTGTAGCTTCCGCATAGGACTTTCCATACTTGAACTTCCCTTCCCCAAAACTAAACCTACTAGAGTTCTGAGAGTAAGTTTTGTTTCGAGAAAGGGTTGTTCTACGACCCAACTTAGCCCCCAAGTTGACACCCTTAGGGAAAGCTTCATCTACCGCTCGTTAAAATCTTGGTAAGTTAGCGTAAAGCTTCTTGCCGCCTAGCCATAAGTTATCCAGCTTCAGTACCAAACTCCTCACATCTTCAACATTGAAAAAACGAACAAAGCCGTATCTCCTCCCTCTCTTATCTCTTTTAGCAGGAATAACGACCCCATTAATCATCCCAAAATCTTCAAAATGATTGTAGAGGTCCTTAGCCCTCATATACTCAGGGAACTCTGTTAAGAAGATAGTGGTTATTTTGTTATCCTCCTCTTCTCCCTTCTTCCTACTGGTATATTGATGCAATCATATTTTAAGCCGAGGATGCTTGTCGAACTTTCATATACTTTATACATTGAAAATAAATTAATTCAATTAAAATACTTAATCGTTAATTGTTTTTTAGAAAAAATAAATTTTTTGTATTTAAAAAAAAAATTAGATTAGTTCGTATATTTTATATATTAAAAAATCAAAAATTTAATTAATTTAATATACCTAATTGTTTATTGTATTAAATATATATATATATATATATATATATATATATATATATATATATATATATATATATATATATATATCTTAGAGGATTTACAATTAAACATTTTGTTTCAATATATTTATTTTAACATATGAAATTTTATTATTTCACCATTAACTTAATTAAACGATTAAGATTTAAGATTGAAAAAGATTGAAGAAAATATAAATTGAGAGGATGCAAATTAAATTCTATTTTCAAAGTGACCCCTTTTCACATCGGTTTCTAAATTAAATTGGGAAATCATATTTGTCTACTACTAGTGACTATTATAAAAATTCTATAAGATATTCCCAAAATTTTGTTATAATGTACCAATTGATTTTTGTACAAGCAATCAACATGTGGTTTACTTTTCAGCATCAAAGAACGTTGAAAAAAAGCTCTAAAAGCTCTAACTCTTCAATTATTCTATAGGAGCTTCTGAAGAATTTTAGGTGCACTCATTTTTAGACCTTAAGAATTAACTGCTCAGCATCAAAGCACGTTGAAAAGGAAGAAGAAAAAAAAGCTCTTTTCTGTCGTCCTATAGAAAGTTCAGATTAATATTTGGTTCAGTCGTCCTTGTGCAATTAGACTAGACCATGAAAATTAGTTTGTTGCTTCATGACGTACGTATAATTTAATATTATCTCCTCCTCGAAACATGCTTTGACTTTATATTTAGAATCTAAAACTAGCTTTTTGAATAAGGAAAACTTTTAATCTTATTTCCCAAATTTGTTTAATATCAATTTTATTTATAAGAGAATTATATTAAAGTGAGTAAAAGAAGTATTCAACTAATACAAAAGGAAGAACCGATTGCAATGAAGATACACAAATAGAGTAATGAATAAACTAATAGATTTAAGGGTTAATACCCCTTTCCCTCCTGCCATTTGAGCGAAATCTCAAAAACAATTCTGTAAAAAAAAACACAGATTTCATCCCTGTATTTTAAAGATTATGTTATTTTGGTCCTTTAATGGATTTGTCCAATAAAAAAGGTGATGTGACACTGACAGCTTAGAATAACATTTGGGGATAGCGAGGAAGAAAGAGTGAATGATGTGAATGAAGGCTTCGTGGTTGTGGAGGTTGAAAGACCTGATGAAGGTAATAGGGTTGAAGTCTCAGGACATAAACTCAGGTTCAAGCTAAGAGCTAACAAGAATGACGCAACTGTAAGGTCTCCCAAAAAACTAAGGTTGCGTGTTCCTTCAAAGGTCATTGGTGGGAAACCTAGTTCATCAAAGGCTATAGAGCAAGATGCAGATTATGAAAGTGAAGAGTTGGGTAGTTGTGATCCAGATGCTAGTGACAATGAAAGGATGCCCAAGTATGAGAAGTTTAGAGGGGAAGGGTTGTGATTCAGATCTAATGGCAGATTTAAGAAGTAAATATTCAGTTGGGATTTCTAAGGGAAGGGCATGGAGGGCTAAACACATAGCAGAAGAAATTATTGAAGGTGACTCTTGTAGACAATACTCTATGCTGTATAGTTATGCTGCAGAACTGAAGAAACAAAATGTTGGAAATACTGTCAAGATCAGTGTAGAGAGGCCAATACCAACACTTCCACCAAGATTTGGAAGTTTCTATTTTTGCTTTGATGGCTGCAAGAAAGGATTTATCCATGGTTGCAGACCATTTATTGGCGTAGATGGCTGTCATCTGAAGACTCAGTATGGTGGCCAACTACTTATTGCTGTGGCTAGGTGTCATACCCCAAATTTGTCTTACATGTGTATAAATGACCTCTGTACCTCCTTTTTCTTCCAAACCATCTTCAATCCAAACTTTTAATCCAATACACTTCATTTTTAATGTCCATAATTACCCATTCTCCATTATTGTCCATTTCCATTTTTAATTCTAAGCCATTTTTCATCCATAGTCATTCCCACTTTTCAAATCCATATTTTCCATAACCTTTTCTTAGATCATTTTTCTTAATCCAATCCATATTCAATGAATAAACCACTTTTGAATCCAAGTATCCATTTTTGAATCACTTCCATATCCATTGTGATTTCATCTCATTATCCAATATAAATATCCATTTTCAATTCATTATATAAATCTCCATTTCTATTTTTTTTTCATTTTATGTTTTATCCATTTTTAATCCACAAAAAACCACATTCTTAAGTCCATAATTCAAAATCCATTTTTTTTCTAAATCCACCTTTTTTTATTCAACAAATGACTACTTTGCCATGTACATCGTTTTTATCCTTTTTTTATCACATTTTAAACCATTCTTATTACCACATTCCATTACACTTCATAATCCATATAAGTCCACCAAAAAATTACACAAAAAAAATATATAAAAATCCCATTCTTTTTTGAAGCCCATCATTCCTTTTTGTTTACAACCAAATACCAAGGAAAAAAAAGAAAATTCTGCATAGAAACCGTGCCATCCCTTTCCATACCAAAACAAAATTCTGCATTATGATATTGACTATACACTCCAACTTTAGCTACACAACCTGCAACACAAAGTCAAGGCCGTACCACACTTGCACCACAATGGCAACCTGCAAAGTACACAAAAGGCCAAATGCCAACCTAATTCAAACTGCTGCTCCATGACCTTACAACATCAAACCTGCGAACTGCTACAAGAGACCTGCACCACTCTAAGCCATGCGTGACAACCAGCCTGCCCAAAACCTGCATTGAAAGTGATATCACAACAATATCAGACAAAAATCGTACTAGAAGCTTATTGAAGAAGTTTGTGGTTTGTTTAAAACAAGGAGATGAAGAGAAGTAAGGGGGAAGAAAAAAATAAAGGGGAAAAAAAGTCACCTTGCCAACTCTCCTTCATAACACCTTGAAACTTCATCTTCCCGGGGGATCTCGCATCACACAACATCACGGCCATTCCCATTTTCATTTCTCTCTCACTTTTCTTCTTCAACCCCACGCTATATGCTACTCAAACCCGCCGTGCTCGAAGCCCCTCCGTGTAACTCGGCGGCAAACTTGCCGTAAATCACTCAGCCTTCTCACAATGAAAATTGTTCCTATTCCAACATCCACCCAAACCGTGACATACTCCTCCCTTCCCATCTTACAACAACAACACGAGAAACAAAACCTTCCAACAATTTCAACATGAATCAACCTCCATTCACAAAACAATAATAACACAACTCTGCGCCCCATTCCAAAGATTCACAACAGCAACATATTGTTGCTACAAACCATTTAAAAACTACCATCGCAACATCAATACCACAAAATACCATAACCACTTTTGTTTCAAACAACCTCGCATCCCCTCTAACAATCACCATCATCTCCTCCTCTTTCAAACTTTCACCTCCTCCCTGAATCTCTCAGTGACCAACCATAAATCAGAATCCAAAAAAACCATTTCATACTCAGAACAAGGAATCGAGAAGAAGAGAGAGTTTGAGTAAAATAAAACAAAGTTCAAGAACCACAAATCGTTCAGAATCCGAATCGAAACCTAAATTGAAAGGAGTCCCTAAACCTGAGTGAGAACCGAGACGGTGGCGAGAAGGAGTGGTTATTCTTACCCTCTTCGTGTTGACCGCCACAGAACCAAGCACAGGAGAGAGTAACTGAAGAGCGAGAGAGGGAAATTGGGATTCACGATTGCGAGAAGAAGGTGATGACGATACCAGTGCGACGATTGATTGCAATATTATCTTCTTTTTGTTTCCTTTCAACCGTATTTTGCCTTAAGAGAAATGAAAACCTAATTTTGATTTTTTAATCCGTTTCTAGATCAAATACTAGCATTGAGACTACCGGGTTCATGATGGCTGTTGTTTTTTTTTATTATTACACTTTTTGTACTAACTTGATTTTATGTGATAATGGGCTTCACGGACCCATTTGATTCTCACTCATTTTTTTTACAAACCCATAAACAACACCCCTCCCCACTCTCAATCTTCTTTGTTTTTATTATTATTGTTCTTTAGATTTTTTTTTTTTAAAAAAAATGTTTTTTAGTTTTGATGTTTAGTTTAATCTTTCTTGCCCATAATTAATTTGTTTAACTTATTGATTCATCTCATTATTATTTTATTTTATCTAGGGCCGATGATATGAAAAAATCTTGATTAAGTTGATTTATTGAAATCGATTCAAAATCTTGATTTACATGAGGCCACTTTCTTTTTATTTTTTATCGGTCAATGAAAGTCAAAAAATTCATAGCTTATCGATTTCTCGATCAAATCGTGATTAAATACGAGACCACTTCTATTTAATTTCTATTTTCATTTCATTTTCTTATCTTCGATCGAGGAAGTCTTTCTATTCGCGAATGTTGATTGTTGAAGCGATTAACCTTCATTATTTCAAATCTGTAGTGAGTGATCATCGAGATCTCTTTCTATACTTTGGGATCATGATAGGTTACCTTCGATTAATCGAAGAAAGTTTGTGATTAAGACGAGATCTTCATCCTTTCTTTTCGTGTGGCACGATTTCATTGGAGAATGATCCTCAATATCATTTCTCCATCGTGTTTTAGCACAAAGATCAAATTGCGCATCCTCCTATAGTGTGATCTTCGTCATAGATCGTGGTACGATGGCTTAGCGCTACATTGGACCCGATTCATCCGATTAATCACTAACTTTACATTTTTCATCAATATTATCTTGATTTACTTTTATGTCAATATTATATCTTGTTCATATTATCTTGATTATATTATTGTTCATATTATTCATACACTATTCAAACGTTTTTATAATCACTTGCCGCTTAAAACACGTAATTTATATTCAAACATTACTTTTATAAAAGGTGAAGTGAGGTGGGTTGAGTCTTTGATCCGTCTCCTCAATTGTTTGGGTGCGAGTTCTCTTACTCGTGTGTGAACAATTGTCACCTCTAAAAAACTTAAATTTTAACTTGTCGATTGTTTAGGTGTAAGTTCTCTTACTCGTGTGTGAACAATTGTCACCTCTAAAAAACTTAAATTTTAACTTGTCGATTATTTAGGTGCGAGTTCTCTTACTCGTGTGCGAACAATTAACGCCTATAAAAAACTTAAACTTTAACTTGTCGATTGTTTAGGTGCGAGTTCTCTTACTCGTGTGCGAACAATTGACGCCTCTAACAAAACTTAAGCTCTAACCTGTCAATTGTTTAGGTGCGAGTTCTCTTACTCGTGTGTGGACAATTGACACCACTAAAACACTTGTAACTCGACAAACATTCAAACCTTTTCAAATCAAATTATCAAAACACTTAATCCTTACTTAAACATTTTTACCAAGGGTGGAGTGAGGGGGATCAAGTCTTTGGTCTTTCTCCTCAATTGTTTGGGTGCGAGTTCTCTTACTCGTGTGTGGACAATTGTCACCTCTAAAAACATCCAATACGAATAAAACTCCTTTCCCTGCCCACGTGCGACCGAAACCCTAAAACACGTCCAAATTCAACTCTTTTTCTCAATCAAATCTTAACACATTTAATCCAAATCAAACAACTTTTCACAAAAAGAACATTGTTTAGTCCATTCTTCCGCGCATATGAACTAGTGCTTCAGCCTCCCTTGACGAGCAGAAAAGCCAACGTTTAGCAGTTAGAATGCGAATTAAACTCTCGTTCGCCTAAAAAACACGAACCAAACAACCGTAGTCCCACAAACTACGAATGCTCTGACTTTCCCATTGCACGAGGGAATACGTAGGCCCAAGGGTTCTAATCCTTGCCGAGCACCCTAATAATAAAACCACCCCTTTTCCCTTTTAAAAAAAAACTAATCCCTTAGAAGATAAACAAACAAACCTAGCTAACTTTCTCACGAATCGAATCAAGAGGTTCCCGTTGAGTACAACAGACGTAGAGGGTGCTAATACCTTCCCTCTTGCGTAACCGACTCCCGAACCCGAATTTGGTTGCGATGACCATTTTCTTATCCTTTTAAAGGTTTTATCGATATTTTCCTATTCCTTCCTTGGAATGAATAAAGTTCGGTGGCGACTCTGTTTCGAACAGTTTTTTCCGCGTCCATCGCGAGGATCGTATTTTTTGAGGTACGACACTAGGGATCCAAACGATCAGTACTTTCCTCTAGCATTTGGTGTTGTGGAGACAGAGACAAAGGAAAGCTGGAGGTGGTTCTTGCAACTGCTTATGGAGGACATTGGCCAAGACAGAAGATATGTATTCATATTTGACCAACAGAAGGTGTGTAAACTGCATTTGTATTTGTTATGTAAACTGCTTTTGTTTAATTTATACTCATATGTATTTGTTGCAATTTTCATAGGGTCTTGTGGTTGTATTTGAGGAGATGTTTAAGTCAATCGAGCATAGAGTATGTCTAAGGCATTTGTATGCCAATTTCAAAAAGAAATTTGGTGGTGGAAGTGCAATAAGGGACCTAATGATGGGAGCAGCAAAAGCAACATACCTGCAAGCATGGGAGAAAAGGATGTCTGAGTTAAGGGCAGTTGATAAACAGGCTTGGGAATGGCTAATGGGTGTTCCTACAAAACTATGGTGTAAACATGCTTTTAGTTATTATCCAAAATATGATGTTCTGATAAATAACCTTAGCGAGTCTTTCAATAGTACCATACTCCAGGCTAGAGACAAACCAATTCTCACTATGTGTGAATGGATTTGGACTTACCTCATGAATAGGGTAGCTATTAGTTTAACTAAGTTAGACAAATGGAAACACAGGATAATGCCTATGCCTAGAAAAAGAATGGATAAAGAGGTTGTAATGAGTGGTAATTGGATTCCTACATGGTGTCAAAACATGGTTTGGCAGGTTAACCACACATATGATGGTCATCAGTTCATTGTTGATCTTGCTAAAAAACATGTACATGTTGTTTTTGGGAACTTGTTGGCATTCCATGTAGGCATGCCATAGCTGCCATGAGCTATCAGAAATTGAATCCAAAAACCTTTATTGATGACTGTTACAGTAGGGAAACATACACTAAGTGTTACTCATATAGTGTGAGTCCCACTAATGGAATGGATATGTGGCCTCATGTTGATGTTGAGGATATGCTTCCACCTGCATTTAAGAAAGGTCCAGGTAGACCAAGGAAACTCAGGATTAGGGAACATGGTGAAAATGGATCTAGGATAAGAAGGCCTGGTGTTAATTACAGGTGTACTAAATGTGATGGTATTGGACATAACTCAAGAAAATGTAAGAGTACAGAACAAAACCCTTCTGCTTTAAAGAGAAAGGTGTGATTATGTTTATGTTTATTTATGTTATTGAATTTGTTTTACTTCTGGAATTTACTTAAAATTTAACCTTGATTATGTTTATGTTTTAAACAAAGAAAGGCTCCAAGGAAAGCACCCAAAAAAGCAATGTTGATGCCACTAAAGCAAGTAATGTCCATGCAACTGAAGCAAGCAATGTCCATGCAACTGAAACTGACCAGCACCCTGTCAATGTCAATACATGCAGAGAAATTGCAACAATTGGAATGGACTATTTTGATGGTGAATTTGATGCAACAGTTGAGGCAATGGTGGCCTCAGTTAAAGCTTAATTTCAGGCATCTCATGCATCTCAGATAGTGAATCCAACACCTACAAAAAGCCCTCCAAAATCGAAGAAGCAAGTGGGAAGACCAAAAAAGAAAGTGGGAAGACCAAAAAAGAAGAATTGAAGACAGTCTAGTTTTAGTTATGACAGTTCTTTTTTAATGCATTAGGATGCATTGTATTTTGTAATGCCTTATATTTTGATTATGACAGTTATTGTATTTTGATTATGATAGTTATGGCAGATCTTATTATGGTTCAATTTTGGTTTGACAGATGTTATTTCAATTTTGGTCCAATTTTGACAGGACTTATGGTTCTATTTTGATAGGTTTTATGTTTCTATTTTGACAGTCTTCATGGTTCTATTTTGACAGTTATGGTCCAATTCCAATTATGAGATTTTTGACCTGTAACATACCAAATTGTGATGACATTTATCCTCTAAAATACCAAGTTGATATGAACTGCAAAATACCAAATTCTTATTGCATTAAAAGTTATATATTGCTTCCAAATTTAGAGTACAGATGGTAAAATATTCCAATTGGAACATTGCATTCAAATTTAGAAATTACAGAGTAGATACTATTTTCCCATCACATGACAGTGAGGTTTACATCACTTACTACCTAGAACTATACATGATAGCAAAAAAAAACCAAGATCCAATTAGAAGAGCAGAGAGAACATTAATGGTCTTCTCATCTTTAGCAGGCTTCATTTTCAATTTGTCAATCTTCTTATTGTTCATTGTCTTGCCAAACTCATGAACGAAACTCTTCCCAAACTCAACTCCATATTTCCTCATAACCTCCATCATCTTTTCACTTTCAAAGCAACCCCCATCGTATCTTGGTTAAGCAAATTTTCCATGGTCAAGTTCATCATCCCAGTGCAAAAGATGACAATCACCATCCTTCTAGAAAATGGAAAACAGATGACAATTATTAAGTTTAGATAAAACGAAATCTGAATAATTATTCCTCTACATCAACATTAGATGATATATAAAGAAGGAAATTGAATAAATTTGTACATGCCCCCCAATTTTTACACTTCCAGTATCTTTTTCCTGGGTTTGAGCTTGATTTTGAAATGTGTATTCTCATGGGAAGCTCATGCCCACAAATTGGAGCTTTCCTTCCACTGAAGTTACTCCCTGAAGAAGCCCTTCCTTCCATGGCTGAAATTGTTTCAAGCTAACAATGGAGCTGTGGGGATGATGAACATACGATGAAACCTAGAAGAAGTAGATGAACATATGACGAACCCTAAATCCTTTTATGTTTGATCTTATTAAATAAATTAAGTAAATGAATATTATAAATAAATGAATTAAGTAATTAAGATTTTATAATTAAATGAAATAATATTAGCTAATAATGCCACGTTTCAGTTAAAGTAAAAAAATTTCCAAGCTGTCAGTGCCACATCACCTTTTTTGTTGGGCAAATCCATTGAAGGACCAAAATGACAGAATCTTTAAAATACAGGGATGGAATCTGTGTTTTTCTTTACAGGGTTATTTTTGGGATTTCGCTCAAATGGCAGGGGGAAAAGGGGTATTAACCCTAGATTTAATAGTCATTTAAATAGACATCAAAGAAGGTGAATCTAATTTACTCTAAAATATTCTATAAAATATTTTAAAAATTTTGTTATATAGTAAGTATAAACATACATGTTTTCAATTGATTTATGTGTTAGTGCGTGAGGGACTTTTAGTGAAGAGAAAAAGAGAGAAAGAAAATAAAGAGACAAGGATTCATATTATTGAATGGATAAAACTGAATTATAAAGTGTCTATTCATACACCTAAGTGACTTGACTAAAAATCAAACTAAATAACAAACCCTAAACCCTAATTAGCTTTGCGCTTGGGCCACATAATAGAACTTGGATTATATCTAATATCTCAACATACCCCTCTATAATCTAAGTTGTCGAAACACACTAATCATTGTCAATCTGAAATACTCCTAACTTCTTTCTCAAAATTAGGAACTTGTCTATCTTTAATCCTTTGGTGAAAATGTCGGCTAATTGTGCTTCACTTGAGTAATGCCTTACTTCAAGTTCACCTTTATTCACCTTCTCCCTTAAGAAGTGAAATCTAACTTCGATGTGCTTGCTTCTTCCATGCAAAACTGGATTCTTCACCAAATTTATGGCTGACTTATTGTCGATCTGTAGTACCAGATGTATCTTCACTTCGACCTCCATTTCTTCAAGCACAAATCTAATCCAAATTGCTTGACACACACTATAGGGTTCTACTATATATTCATCCTCACACGATGACAATGCCACCACAAGTTGCTTTCTCGAGCACCATGAAATTGGAGCGCCAAATACTTGAAAGAAATATCCAGTAGTGCTTCTTCGATCTTTCTTATCTCTGCGCCAGTTAACATCTGAATAACAAGTAACCATAACTTCTTTGCTTTCAGAGTCTCGTTGAAATAAAATCCATAGTTTTTCGAACATTTTAAGTATCTCAGCATTCTTCGTGCAACTTTCATGTGTGACACCCTTGGCTCACTCATGTATCTGCTCACTAATCCAACTGAGAAACATATATCAGGTTGACTATTGCATACATATCTTAGAGATTCCGACAATCTGTTTGAACAAAGTTGCATCAACTTTGTCTTCCTCTCCATGCTTCTTCAACTTTAAATTTAGTTCGATAGGCGAAGATGCAGAAGTCAAATCATCCATTCTGAATCTCTTGAGTATCTCTTTAACATACTTTATTTGATGTAGCACCATGCCAAATTTATGGCTGACTTATTGTCGTTCTGCAGTAACAGAGGTATCTTCACTTCGACCTCCATTTCTTCAAGCACAAATCTGATCCAAATTGCTTGACACGCACCATAGGGTTCTGCTATATATTCAGCCTCACACGATGACAATGCCACCACAAGTTGCTTTCTCGAGCACCATGAAATTGGAGCACCAAATACTTGAAAGAAATATCCAGTAGTGCTTCTTCGATCTTCCTTATCTCCGCGCCAGTTAACATCTGAATAACAAGTAACCATAACTTCTTTGCTTTCAGAGTCTCGTTGAAATAAAATCCATAGTTTGTCGATCCTCTTAAGTATCTCAGCATTCTTCGTGCAACCTTCATGTGTGACACCCTTGGTTCACTCATGTATCTGCTCACTAATCCAACTGAGAAACATATATCAGGTCGACTATTGCACACATATCTTAGAGATTCCGACAATCTGTTTGAACAAAGTTGCATCAACTTTGTCTTCCTCTCCATGCTTCTTCAACTTTAAATTTAGTTCGATAGGCGAAGATACAGAAGTCAAATCATCCATTGTGAATCTCTTGAGTATCTCTTTGACATACTTTATTTGATGTAGCACCATGCCTTGCTTCGACATTTGAAATTCCATGTCTAAGAAGTATGACAACTTTCCCATATCCGACATTTCAAATTCCTTCACTAGTACAAAAATACCATTTTAGCAGAGGTTGTTAAGTCAGTTCACTTGCCAACTGACTTAAGAAGCGACGCAGTGGCAATTCCGTAAATATTTGTAACTTTGTTAGGTCGGGTGCATTTAAAACCGTCTTAACAAACATTAAATAAAAATATATATTTCGTATTAAATTTCTTAAGTCGCTTGTGTTTACTAACTGACTTAAGAAGTCAATTTATTAAGTCATGTGTCGCCCACCTGACCTAAGAAGTTTTATTTATTCTAACAAATTAAATTTCAATGTGTACTATGATGGAATCGAACTCGTTACCTTTAATAAAGAAAATCGTGACTTAAAAACATTATTTAAATAATTAGACGTATTTATATTTTTTAAATTAAAAAACATTATATCATTAAAAAATATTTAAATATTTCATTTCTAATAAAACTAAAGGATTCAGGTTCATTTTGAGAAATTCTTCTTTACCATCGTTTTAGAATGAACCATCGCTTACCTTGTTCTCCAAAAACAAACCCTAAAACTCATTCCTTTGAAGAATGACGAAACTCAATCTCTCAACTGATTCTTCAATTTGTTCAATTTTTTCTATTTCCTCTCTTTGAAGAACGACACAACTCAATCCCTAAAGACAATTTGTTGATCCCTCTCTTTGAGAAATTGTTGTTGCTGATACTGTTGATTTCGTTTTGCAGTGGAGCAGTCGGGATTTTTCTTGGACTAGAGAATTAGAGATAGACAGTGAATGTGGTATGCATGTTTGTTTATTTGTTTGACTATTAAATGTTTTTTTATTGTGAAAAAATAGTTGTTGTGGTTTTAGTTTTTACTAATGTTTTGGGGCTTTTAGTATATTCAGAAGTTAGATCAAGGTTTTGAATATCGATCTCGGTTGTATTGTGATCCTTCATATTCTAAGATTTGCAGCTGCAATTGCGGAAAAGTTCTTGATATTGCAGAGAATTACAGTTACTTGCTGCTTATGTGTTCTTAACTGTAGTTGGAGAGATGTAAAATTGTTTATGTTGTTCGTGCCCATATTGTGGTCGTTGGCTTTGTTTTTAAAGCTGAAAGCTAGACCTCTGTTGATAGGGAAAGACTTCTTTGTTTCCCATTTATAAGACTTGAATGACATTAAAGGAAATTGTGGTCCTTGCCATATGGATCAATGGTCCTTAGTATCTTGAGATTTGAATTTGTTGTGTTGATTCTAACTTGTGGTAATTTAGCAACCATATAGATCTAGTTGAATAAAATTTATGAGCAGTTCAGTAGAATGTAGTAGAGTGATTTATTACTTCCTTTGTACATGAAAATATCTACTTAATATAGTCAGTGAAATATCTTGTTTAGGTTTGTCTAAGAGGTTGAGCTTCAGTTGCTAAAAGGTGTAAGAAATAATCAAGTTTCTAAAAATAGAACTAGTTAGTTTTTCAGCATAAGTTGTGGTCAATCTTTTTCCTTTAATGTATTCTTCAACTGATATTGACTAGTGGAAAACAAGAATACTTTATAGCTTCTGATGCATTTGTGATTCTTTTCTTTCTTTACTTATAGGGTGAACCAAGCTTTCATTTGTTTGGGTTCATAATATGTGTTGCAGTTACATCGGCACGAGCCCTAAAATCAGTGTTGCAAGGAATTTTACTTTCGTCTGAAGGGTATGCATAAGGAAAATATTATCTACCTCATTACTGTTTCTTTTCTTTTCTTTTCTTTATTTTGTCGATTTATAAGTGAGTACTGACATCCTTCTTTTTGTGTATCAGGGAGAAGCTAAACTCTATGAACCTTCTCCTTTACATGGCTCCAGTGGATGTTGTTTTCCTTCTTCCCGCTACACTTTATATGGAAGAAAATGTGGTTGGCATCACATTGGCTCTTGCCAGAGACGATGTGAAGATCATTTGGTATCTTCTGTTTAATTCCTCACTTGCATATTGCGTCAACTTGACCAATTTCTTGGTCACAAAGCACACCAGTGCTCTCACCCTTCAGGTATGCCTCCCTTTCTCATACACTCATACAACTTGTTATGAACATTGCCTGCTGTCTTTTTAGTTGGAACATTAATTATTTATCATCGTCATAAACAAGTTTCTTAAAGTTCATGAGTAAATTGTTTTCCTGTTTCTAATTCAAACTCGTTCAAACCTCTGGGAAAAGACAATAAGGTGGATGTATTCACAGATTCAGTTTTCAAGGGAAACCCAGCATCAGTGTGTTTCTTAGAACAAGACCGAGACGATGACTGGTTGCAATCATTAGCTGCTGAATTCAATATTTCTGAAACATGTTTTTTAACTCCAATTCATGGTACTTCTGTTCCTCGTTTTGGTCTCAGATGGTTTACTCCTACTACTGAGGTTAAGATCTAGCTTTTCATTATAAACTTTTCAATTCTCTTAAACATGTCTTATTATTATTAACATCATTTGGATCCTATTATACTCCAGGTTAAACTTTGTGGTCATGCCACATTAGCAGCCTCACACGCACTCTTTTCACCCAGTTTGGTCGACAACAACGTTATTGAATTCGATACACTATCTGGAATTTCAACTGTCAAAAAGATCCCTTCGGTGGATGCTACTGGTGTGCCGAATTAGCAGAATGGTGAAGCTCCGGTTGGATTTTATATTGATTGGATTTTGTTAATATGAATTAATACAAGCTTCTAGGATTTTTTTAAGTGGGGCATATACTTTTGGAAGACTCAGAATATGCTATGTGCTTATATGTTAGTAGTATACTCATGAACCTAAGTTGGATTTGGAACTAATTTTGGATGAGAAGTTGCGTAAATAGAAGAATTCACATCAGTATTCAAGTGTGAGAGGGGATGTTGAATGTTTGGACATAATTTTTCTGTGTAAATCTAATCAAAACAGATGGTTGGATAACTTTTCCACCAGAGCTGTGCTTGGATTGCATACACGGATACAAGGTATTGATTAGATGTGTTTTGTTGTGTCATGAGTTGCCTTGCTCATGTGTTAGATTGCTATGCCTAATTTTGAAACTGGATGCAGTTAGGCCTATGCCCTGAAGCAGCAAGTCATTTACAGGAGTTCAAGGACAATCTTATTGCAATCTCTAATGAACTGCTTGACAATGTTGAAAATCTCAGTTCTATGCAGATAGAAAAGCTTCGCCAAGACAGGTGTGCCTTTACCTTTACCTTGGAATTATTTCCCCTCCATGATATTTTAATTTTTTAATATATACAACATTCAAGAAAATTGCTAAAGGCTCCATCATAGTTGTTTTTATTATTATGCTTCATTACTATAGTTGGAAAAAATTGCTCTATCCGTTTTGAAATGAATAGAAATTGGATTGAAAGTAAAATTCGCTGCTAATGCTAGGTCACGGCTGAATAAGAAAATTCAACAGCTTGAAAAATATATTCATTCCAGTAATCTTGAAGAAGAAAGACAAAAGTCACATTTTGCTACATCCATGGCACCACCTACATCTTCTGTGTATGAAACACCCCAGCAAAATGTCATCAGCAATGGACCAAATGGATATGGTGCCCAGTCTTATATAGGTAATGGAACATATGAGCCATCGTACCAGTCTTCGTTCTTTTCTAATGGCATGTCTGGCATGCCGCCAGGTCCAGTAGAGAGGGAGCCGTTCATCCCAAATATTATTGATGTTAATTACAGTGAAGGTTTTGGAGATAGACAGTGGAGCAGTCGGGATTTTTATTGGACTAGAGAATTAGAGGTATTTTAAGTGAATTTTTGTCAGATTCTAGTGTATACAACTCATCATTGTTGTATATATTTTTCTTTTCTTGCTTTCAGGTTAACAACAAAAAGGTATTTGGAAATCCCTCATTTCGCCCCAATCAAAGAGAGATTATTAATGCCACGATGAAGGGATGTGATGTTTTTGTTTTGATGCCCACCGGTGAAGGAAAAAGTTTGACCTATCAGGTAATATGCTTTGTCAAGTGGTCTCGAGTTATGGCCTTCTTCCTTTCTCATTCACAAGTTTTCTATAGATTCAACTCAACTGGTTTTAGTGCTGGATCTGTCCATTTTTGTTATTATATCTAAACAGCCTTGGCATTATAAATTATGATTTAGTTTCATCATTACAGTGTTGATATTGTATTGCAATCCTCTGCACAGTAATAGAAAAGTTAGATATTACTGTGTTCTTAGTTCTTACAAAGTTGTATTGCAGTCCTATGTTGATATGATTTAGTTTCTTTATTATATCTACACAGTAATGTAGAAGTTAGATATTACTGTGTTCTTACAACTTTGTACTGTCTTTTGTTGCAGCTACCAGCTCTTATTAATCCAGGCATAACATTAGTAATTTCTCCCCTCGTGTCCCTTATTCAAGATCAAATAATGCACCTATTGCAGGTATTAGTAATTTTCAAATGACATGCTTACATTCTTCATGTATTTTTCTCATAGATGTATGCTTGCTTATTTGCTTCTTCTGTTTTGTCAAAAGGCAAATATACCTGCTACTTACTTAAGTGCCAATATGGAATGGACTGAACAACAGGAGATTCTTAGAGAACTTAATTCTGATTATTGTAAATATAAGTTGTTATATGTGACACCCGAAAAGATTGTCAGGTTAGTGTCATTGTTGATAGCTGCTCACTCTTTGAATTTTTTGTAAGATTTGGTTGCTGATACAATTTTCCTAATCTAGGGATATACTACATAATATAACACTGATGGACTCAAGGATTATGATAAACTAGTGATTGACTATCTGCAGCAGCATTCAAACACGTGAGTTATTATCTGCACCAGTATTCAAACTCGTTGAATTTAGACTGCAGTAGAGGTTTCTCTGTTGGTTTTGCCTCGTTCTCTTGAAATTAAACTGTCCGCTGTGGTAAAAGCTCCTGATGTATGAGAACCCAACCTTGGTTTTGATCCATTGTCTGCTGTGTTTTGTGAGTTGCATTACACGGTGTAGTTTCTTCTCAATGCGACTTAGTTTTTGTTGAAGTGCTTGATGTTGAGTATGTGTTCGCTGTTCCGAAAGTGATTGTTGTGTATTGTTTCAATAGTGGTTGTTCTCCCTTTCACGGCTTGATATATTTAACTTAGAATAATCATTATGTTGCAGTGACTGGTGTAAGATTTTCTCCTTAAAAATGTGTTCAAACTATCAGTTTTATGATTTAAATTATTCTTACTAGGATTCTTTGAATGTTGATGTGCCTGCTCATTTGAAATGATGTAATTATTGTTGTTTTGCTCCTTAAAACTTAAATCATGTATAAATTTTGTTCCTTTAACAAGTAACTGTTGTGCTCCTTAGGATTCCATGATATTTGTTGTACTTGCTCCTCTTTTGAATTGTTGAGATTGTTGGTTTGCTCCTTAGATACTTCTGCAATATATTGTTGGATTTGCTCCGTAAAGCTGCTGTGTGGAGGCTCCTTAGAACTGCCTGCCGTAAAATGTGTGAGAAAAAAAACCCAACTTGTTAGGTCGGTTAAATATATTTGATTTAAGAAATAAATTTCTTAAGTCGGGTACATATGGCATAAGGGCTTTTTGAAAGCCTAGACTTGTTAAGTCGCTTACTATTTACCAGACCTAAGAACCTTTTCTTAAGTCAGGTCCGAAACTGACTTAAGAAGTCAAAACTTCTTATGTCGGCAACTCTTAAGTCAGGCTCGGAACCGTCTTAAGAAGTCGTTTTTAACCGACTTAACAAGTGTTTTTTCTACTAGTGCTTCTTCATCAGCTCTTTGAACTTCTACAAGTTCTTCAAGCTATTTCCAGTTACTAGCAAGTCATCGACATATAAGCAGATTATTGTTATATCTTGTGCCACAACCTGAACATAGACACCATATTCAGATTTGCATTTTAAGAATTCCATTTCAACCAAGTATGAGTCGGTCTTCTTGTTCCATGCGCTAGGAGTCTGCTTGAGACCATAGAGTGCTTTGTGCAACTTGTATACTTTACTTGCTTCCTCCTGAATCACAAACCCAGGAGGTTGTGTGACATACACCTCTTCAGCTAAACGTCCATTCAAAAATGCCGATTTCACATCTAAATGAAATGTTGACCAGCCTTGCTTGCATGCCAAGCCACCACAAGTCGAAATGTTTCCAATCTTGCAACAGGTGCAAAAACTTCAGAGTAGTCAAGTCATGCTCTCTAGAGAAATCCTCGATCTACCAATCTCGCCTTATATCTTGCTATCGACCCATCAACATTGTGCTTCAATTTGAACACCCACTTTACTTTAATAGCTTTTGTATGAGCTGGCAATTCGACCAACTCCCATGTTGTTTCTTTCAATTGCTTGTAGCTATTCGACCATAACAGACTTCCATTGCTTATCTTTGAAGGCTTCGTTATACCAGATTGGTTCAGCACCTGCAAGTAAAGCAAAATGAACTAGTTCCCCATCTATTATGACTTCATCATCACCAACCACTTCATAGTCGTGAAGTTTTGCAGGACGAGCTATAGTTCTTTGAGGTCTCTGACTTGTGCCAGTCATATCCTCTTCGACTTCGACTGTGTCGAGAGTGCAGCAACTGCTTCGACTTCTTCTTCGACAGGAGATTTAACAATGTCTTCGACTTTGATATCATTACTTGCTTCGTCGAAGTCATAGCTCATCATTGGCTTGTCAATTGCATTACTATAATTCCAATCCCAAGCAGAATTTTCATCAATCAAAATGTCTCGACTCATCACAATCTTCTGATTAATTGGATTGAACAGCCTGTATGCCCCAGTCTTATGATATCATACCAGAATCATAGGTTCACTCTTATCTTCAAGCTTCCTTCTCCTAGCATTAGAAATATACCTGTAGCAAATATAGTCAAACACCTTCAGATGACTCACTGATGGTCGTTTGCCAATCCACACTTCTTCAAGAACCTTGTTCTTCAGCTTCTTGGTAGGGCACCTGTTCAGAATATAAACAACAGTCGGAACAGCTTCACCCCATAAGGATTTTGGAAAATTCTTCTGCTTCAACATGCATCTCACCATGTCCAATATCGTCATATTTCTTCTTTCTGCTATTCTATTATGTTGAGGAGTATAAGGAGCAATTATCTCATGATCATACCATGTTATGCACAGAATGCTTCAAATATCTTGGATTTATATTCACCACCTCCATCTGTTCGCAAAACTTTAATTTTCTTTTCACCCTGGTTTTCGACAAGTATCTTAAATCTCTTAAAGATTTCAAATACTTCGTCCTTTCATTTGATCACACAGATCCAGAGCTTTCGACTGTACTCATCGACAAATGAGACGAAGTTCCTGTCTCCACTAGTGGTATGCTCTTCAAAAGGACCACATATATCTGAATGTACAACTTCGAGTATGCAGGATGATCTTATTGGCATAGTCGAAATGAAAGACTTGCTGGACTGCTTTCCGACTATACAACCTTCACAGAGTTTGTCGGGCATCTCAAGACTTGGTATACCAATTACCATATCTTGAGTGATTAGTTGATTTAGCGACCTAAAGTTCAGATGGTCAAACTTCAGATGCCAGAACCAACTATTCTTGTGGTCGAAAATTATTTTCATATATTGTACCTCAGTCAAACTGATTATGGTCTTAAATGTTCTATTCTTCGACATAGGAGATTCCAATACTAAGTTATTCTGGATGTCGAAAAGTTCTAAGGCTCCATCTTTCATAACCACTGAGAACCTCTTTTCGACCAGTTGTCCAACACTTAGCAAATTGCACTTTATTCCAAGGACATAAAGTACATTTGTTATCATGGATTTTGCCCCCATTGCTCCTTTGAATAACTATTTTTCCAGTACCTTCAGCTTGCAACAAGCTATTTGCAGCAAGTTTGACCTTGCTCTTCTTTGACTTGTCAAAATCTACTAACCATACTTTTCGACCAGTCATGTGATTCGAGCAGCTTGAGTCGAGGAACCAGATCTTGGTTTCAACATGGTCATATGTAACTGCAGCAATAACCATCATATAATCAGAATTATCAGAATCTTGACGTGCAAGGTTTGCTCCTTCGTCCATGTCTTTTGTCGAACCCTTATCTTTCTTGTACCAACAATGCTTGACCAAGTGACCCCACTTTTCACAGTTATAGCGTTGTACACCTTTTTCTATACTTTGTCTTTCTAATAGGAATTTCCTTCCCATCTTTTCAAGGATTCAGAAGTTCTATCATCGATCTTATTCTTGTGAGGATTCGACCAAGACTTCTTGCCATGAGTCTTGTCGATTTTTCCTTTGAACTTGTTGGAACCACCATTCTTCTTCCACAATTGAGCATGTAGTGCTTGTATCGAGTCTTGAACTCATTTCCTTTCGACAATCCTAATCTCATGCACTTCCAAAGAACCAACCAAATCTTCCAGTTTTAGGGTTTCAAGATTGTTGGATTTTTGAATAGCTACGATAACGTGATCAAAGTGAGAGGTCGCATTACATTCTCAACTATCATCTTATCAGTTAGAGTTTCACCACAACCCTTCATGAGATGGCGAGTTTCTGCACCTTCGACACATAGCCTGCAATCTTTTCATCTTCTTTCATTGACAACAATTCATATTGTCGTCTCAAAGTTTGCAACTTAACAACCTTAACTTTCTCACCTCCTTCATAGTACTTGACAAGAATATCCCACGCCTCCTTCGCTGATTCAGCATCAGTGATTATGTCGAAATTAGCCGCATCAACCACCGTTTGGATGTAGAACGCCGCCTTGCAATCCTTCTTCTTGACCTCCTTATGCGCGGTTCTCCTTATGCATATGTTTTCTCCATCGGAGGCAATTCTTGCCGTCAAGAGTTGGAATGGAATTTGGTAAATTTCTATTACCATTCATCTTTGCAGCGATTGATCAACAATAACCCACTATCCCAGAAACACGATCTCTGACGTGTGATTTATAAAAACATGATCAAGAATCTAACCGCAGCTTTAGATATCAATTTGTTAGTGTGTGAGACATTTTTAGCGTGGAGAGAACGAGAGAGAAAATAAAGAGACAATGATTGATATTATTGAATAAATAAAACTGAATTACAAAGTGTCTATTTATACACCTAAGTGACTTGACTAAAATAACGTATTAAATAACAAACCCTACACCCTAATTAACTTTGCGCTTGAGCCACATAATACAATTTAGATTATCTCTAATATCTCAACATTATGTACAAGCAAACAACATGTAGTTTACGTTTTAACATCAAAGAACATTATGATTTAAAACTAAGAAAGATTGAGAAATATATATATATATATATATATATATTAAGGGGATCTAAATGGGATTGGGAAATCATATTTGTCTACTAGTGATTATTATAAAATATTGGAAAATTACACTCACTTTTCTGATGAATGTTAAAATGGCATTTAATTTTAAAATATGTAATAGCTTTCCCTGAACTTATATATACTAACAAGTTTTACTGAAAGACAAAAAATTGTAGATAAATATTATTTATATTTATGATTTTTGATTATCACTAAAAATTAAACATTAGTATATTTCCAAAATTTTGTTAAATCGTAAGTATAAACATACATGTGCCCAATTGATTTATGTACAAGCAATCTACATGTAGTTTACTTTTCAGCATCAAAGAACATTGAAAAAAAGCTCTAAAAACTCTAACTCTTCCGTTATTCTATAGGAGCTTCTCAAGAATTTTAGGTGCACTCATCCTTGTGCAATTAGACCAAAAGAATTAACTTGTTTTCCTCATGACGTACCTGTAATAATTTTGTTCCTTATATTGTTTGGATGGAAAAACATGCATTGACTTTTTGGTATTGACTTTTATTTATCAAGTTTGTTTGTTTTGTTCAAATAGTTAAAGAATTATAGCATAAAAAAAGCACCATGAGTGATGAAAAGGAAGAAGTAAAAATAAAATGCTATTTTCAATCATCCTACAAAAACTTAAGATTAGGTATAATTTAAACATTATTTCCTCTTCCAAGCATGCATTGACTTTATAGTTAGTAATTTGAATCTCAAAGTAGGACTTTGTTAATAATAGTGGATTCTTGAGGATTGTATTTGGGTTGGAATACTCTTAATATTCATATTGTTAATAATATTAATCTTGTTTATAAAAAAAAATAGCTTTTTGAATATGGAAAATATCAATCTTATTTCTCAAGTTTGTTTAATAGAAAATTAATTCGACCGCCATTCAAATTATTTACTATTTTAGATTTAAATAGATGTTTTGGAATTTTTTACCCAAATAACTCATTTTTTCAAAAAAAAAATCTCAAAATATCCCAGTTTTTAAAATTATTCTCAAAATACCCTAATTAGGGTTTGAGATTACACAAGGACGTCATATCAATTGGCGACTCTTCTTTAAGGGAACAAGGTTGTCGCCAATTGAATTGGAGACACTTCTTGAAGTCTCCGAGTGAATTGGCGACCTAGTTCAGGTTATCTAACATGTCGCCAATTGATGTGGAGACAGGGTGTACTTTGTAATTTTTTTTTGCACGATGAAATAAAATTATCATTAATTTAAAAAAATATTACATTAATTAATGTTGGTGACCAGGTGCATCCAACCGGCCACCGGTTCCACATCCCCTAGGCACCCTCACTCGTTGCACTCACCCCCTCGTTCCCTTTGTTGTTGATTCACTCCCAGTGTTTGAGGAGTTGAAGTCTCAGGAACATTCAGAGATGGTTCCCTTAGGATTTCTTGCATTTTCGTGAAGTCTTGGGGGCTGAAACTGAGCGTGCGACCCATGCAAGGGTAGTTTGGATGTGATGATTGGGTGATTGGTGTGCGGCCTAAAAGATTGAAGGGGGACATTGGTGTGAAGGATTCGTTGGTGAAAGGTTGAAATGGTAGTGGTGTTTGAAAGCCATAAGGTTGTTGAGATGGTTGATTGTGTTGGCTAGGGTATGATGTTTGGGCGTTAGGGCTATGGAAAGATGTTTGCCCAATTTGGCTATGGTATGATGTACCCTCATTTTGGTTGTATCTTGGTGTTGTGTTGGAGGCATAGCTATATTGGGTTTCTTGATAGTAATTATTTTGTTGAAGATGGTACTGGGGACGCTCTTGGTATTGTGGTTGGGTGTTTGGCATGTTTGGATGGTTAATGGGTTGGTAATTTTGTTGGGTAGGGGGCTGTGAGTAACATGGCCTTCCAGGTGGGTTAGACGTTGAGGCGTCTTGTGTGTAGGTGGTCTGCATGGGTCGTATAAATACCTGTCTTTGGAGATAAACCCAGTTGCAACCGATCTGTACCAAGCCATATAATTATTTGTTGGCATAGATGGGGTTGGCATCACCGGGTCACGTAAGACATAGTGGCTGCGGTTCATCCATTTACGACGCTCAGTTTTTGCAAAATCCTTCCATTATCGGAGGAACATCTACATCATAATTTAGCTTATCTTTTCATTTGTTGTAACCAAATATTTTCATATATTGATGGGTCTTTGTTACAACAATGTTAACAACAAACAACACTAACACAAACAACACTGACAACAAACAACAAACAACAATGTTAACAAAAAGATTTTATTATGGATTTTGATTTTAAAGCCTAAAACCAAAAAGATTTAACATTCAGGAATTATTTCAAAAAAAGATTTAGAAACAAAAAATAAAAATACGTCAACTTACATAAACTTATTTTTTTTATTATTATATAATTAGAATTATATGCTTAAAATATAGATTAATTAGATGAATGATTAAAACTCTTTTTTTGTTATATTGTTAATGATGAATTTTGACTATTTAATTAGTTCAAATAAATATAATAAGAATTTTTTTGAGAGGAAGAGTAAGACTTCTTTAGATTAAGCAAAATACATTTATATAGATTTTTGCAAGTATTTAACTTTTATATTAATCGCATTTAAAGTTTATCACCTATGAATATGATCCTATAAATTCTTTTTATAGTGAAACAGTGACACTAGATAGCAATTACACTCTTATATAAGATTTGGAAAATCACCAACTTTAATGTTATTTAAGTTATTTTTTCAACCACAATTTAAATATTTTAATTCTCTAAAGAATAATCTCTAAATTATAGACATCAAGAAAACCGTTTAAATTTTTTGAAGAAAACAGACTCATAATGTAGGATTTTTTATATATTCCATATCAGATGTATACCAGAATTAGAAATGAAGTGTAGAAATGCTAATTTATGTTATTTTTTTTTTTATAAGTAGGAATGAATTCAAGAGAGAATATTATGGGTACTCGAACCAAATATAAGAGATAACTACATGAAGAAAAAAAATCAATGTTGTACTAACAAAAATTACATTTAATATATTTTTAGGCCAAGCCTAGTCAGATTGCGGATCCATAAACTCTTTTTTGGAGGTAGAAAAAATATTCAATAGAAAAATAATGTCAAAACATTTAATTACAATTTTTGTTCTTTATTTTATCATATTTATTAAATAAGTTCTCTTATTTCATATTCAAACAATTTTAGTTCTAGGAGTTAAACTCAGATTCTCCCCCATAATGCATAGGCATCCTTACCACTAAGTCAATAATTGTTTTTAAATGAAATTTTCACTTAAATTTATATATTATATTTAAAACATAAATATTTAATTAACAATGTATTTGATTTCATTTTATTATTTACTTTCAATTCATTAATTAAATATATTTTTATTTTCAATTTATTATTAGTAAATATTAAAATGTTAAAATATATTTATTTTTAGTTGAATATATTTAATTTCAATTTGTTATTTACTTTCCGTCTAATATTTATTACTAATAAATTGAAATTAAAAATATTTTTTTAATAACAAATTAAAAGTAAATAATAAACTGAAATTAAATATATTTAAGGAGAAAATAAATAGTACTCACGTAAAATAATACCCATGTAATAAATAGTATTCATGTAATAAACTGAAATCAAACAGACATAAAAAATAGTAGTCTTGTAAAATCAATTTTGGAAATAAATAATTAACTATGTAATATATACATATTGAGGTGAAAATAAATCATAAAAATCAAACTGGTCTAGTGGTAGACGTCCCTGTAACACCCATATATAACAACAGACATCAAAGCATATATATTATACATGAATCCAAGTTTTGGTATTGAAATACCATAAGTTCCTAGTTAACACATTGTATATATTACATGCCCAAAATACAAAATACTAAAACTATGGCATAATATATACAAGATGTTCCAAAGTACTAAGAACTAGATAAAACAAGGGTTAAATAGTGTTTACTCCCTACCATATAGGCGTGTTTTGGTTTACCCCCCCTTAAGAATTTTTTTTTTATTCCCCCCTCAATTTTCCCAGATTCCATTTACAAAGACCCTGATGCACCCATGGGTTCAAGATTCCGTGACGTGGCGTGTTGACCTTGTTGACTGGGTTCAAGAAAGCTGCCACGTTTGATTTATAATTAGGTTAAAATTCTTGTGAAAGCTCTTCTTCTTCATACGTGATAGCTTTTCTTCTTCTTCATTCGTGAAAGTAGTTCTTCTTCTTCGTTCTTGAAAGTTGCTCTTCTTCTTCTTCTTCTTTGTTCATCTGGAAAAACCCTAAACCTAAATGGATAGAAGTCAAAGTGTTGATATCAGCAATTCTTATCAAAATCCAACCGGTCCTTTGTGTGGCTGTCGTCGTCCAATGAAGATGTTGGTGGCGAAGACCATACAAAACTGCAATAGAAGGTTTTGGAAGTGTCGAAACACAGGGGTGAGTGGAATTCTTCGAAACACTGTTTGTTATCGTTTTTGGTTAATGCTTCATTAATGTTGTTGGTTTTTGTAGATGGGTGGTAGCTGTGAGCTTTTTATTTGGGATGATGAATTAGACAACTCCATGAATGGCTTGTCAAATAATGGCAGCTGTTGCAAAAACTGTGATGTGGTACATTTGAAGTTGGATATGACTGCAAATAAGCTTCAAAAAGCCAAGTTGAAGATAGCTGTTTTGAAGAGGAAAAATTTCCAACTGAAATTGGCCATTTGGGTGTCTTTGATTATGTTTGCAGTAGTTTACAAGGCCATGTATTTGTAGCTGTCATGTATTGGTCTGATTTTATGCTATTATACTGTCATTAGTATGTGCTATAGGATTTTAGTTGTTTGAATCCGTGTATGAAGAATTTTATGTAATGAATTGGTTGCAGCCATGTACTAAGAAGTTTATGTAATGAATTCTTGAGTTAAATTAGTAAAGCTTCATTTTTAAAGTCATTCAGCACAATGTGTACAAATTATTTTCTTAAAACATAGGAATTTCATGTCATTCAAAATAGGCCATAATAAAATGGCATTGTCAATACAAAAAGGCATAAGCCATAACAAAATCATGTTGTCATTACATAAAGGCCATAACAAAGTGGCATTGTCATTACTTAAAGGTTCCAAAATAACTAATAACTAAGTCCTAGATTGCAACCATCAAAACAGCCATGAAACTACTTCCTCATTTTCTTCTTGGCTCTATGAGAACCACCTTCTTCTTGTGTTAAAACCCCTCCCTCTTGTTCTGGCAGACAGATAGGCTGGTTAGAATTTGAACCAGGTCCTATGATTAGTTTCTGAAACCACTTCAGCTTGATTCTTTCACTTGACCTCTTCTTGATTGACATGATCTCTTTCCCCTTCTTCTTAACTTTACCCTTGGCAGCAGGTACATTTCCTTGAATAACCTCACTTTGACTTGCAGCAGGTGGCTGTGTCTGAGTTGCATCAGGTATGCTTGAAATAAGCTCATTAGAAATGTCACTAAAATAGTCACCTGGTTGATCTGCAGCACCTGTAATTGTTTCATTTTCTGGTACAGTGGGAGCATCACCTGACTCAGGGGCAACATTTGGTTCAGGGACAACATCACTTTGCTCTGCTGCAGCATTAGATTCCTTGAACTTTTTCTGCAAAATAAGACAGATACCAGACATATACCATATCAGACAGCATGACATACACATATACCAAGCACCTGCAAGAGAGATACACCATATCAAAAGTCATACCTTTCTTTTCAGCCTTTTTGGGTCTTGAGTTGGGCTCTTACATGTTTGAACATTGTGACCAAACTTGTCACACCTTGTACACCTGTAGAACACACCAGGCAACCTCCTTCTAGCACCATCTTCACCACTCTCTCTAATCCTCAACTTTTTAGGCCTACCTGGTCCTTTCTTGTATTTAGGTGGTAATAGTTCCTCATCCTGAACTTCTGGCCACATTTCCTGGCCATTAATTGGACTGACAGCAAAACCATAACACATTGCATACTTCTCCCTTGAATAACACCCTAAAACATAACACTCATCCATGTTCTATAACTCCCTAAAACATAACCCCACCCGGTCACCAACCTATGAACACAATCCATTCTTCATTTATCAATTTCTAACCCAGATACTAATGTGGATACACCTCCCCTATAAATGGTAACCCCATCACTTAACTTTACAAATTCACCTCCATGGTGAAATACGGCGTCGAAAAGTTGCATGTTCTGAAAATCAAAACAAACGAACTAAATAACCTAACAAAACCCTAAAATATCAGAAAAGATATTGGAAGGTTTGAAAAAATACGAACCTTTTCAGCTTGAGCATGAGAAACACCTTCGTCTTCCTTGTGCTTCTCAGGTTCCACACATTGGTTGACGATGGTGGCTTCATTCTGTTTATGGGTTTTCTTTGATTGCTTGCCTTGTGTCGATTGCTTACGGCTCTTCTTCTTCATCGTGAAGCTGGAACTCTTCGTCTTCCTTCCTATTTCTGGTTCTCAATAAACCCTAGATATTCAAGGGGGTAGAAGCAGAAATGACTTATGAAAAATTTCTTGAACCCAGTCAGCAAGGTCAACACGCCACGTCACGGAATCTTGAACCCATGGGTGCATCAGGGTCTTTGTAAATGGAATCTGGGAAAGTTGAGGGGGGAATAAAAAAAATTCTTAAGGGGGGTAAACCAAAACACACCTATATGGCAGGGGGTAAACATTATTTAACCCATAAAACAATGATCTCAAAATAAAATCTCCACAATGGAAGCTATGCCATCCCCAAAAGAGCAAGATACGTAAGGATAATCAAACGACCTTATCCTTACCCTTCTCGGAACCTGAAGCACCTGAAATATAATCAACAACATGGGGTGAGATATTAAATCCCAGTGAGTTCCCTATCTTATGAATCCTCTCGGCTTTACAAGGTTCTATCGATTCCTAACGCAAGTCAAGGGGAAGACACTATATGGAAACATGTTCATGAGTTCACCAACTCAAAATATCACTAATCGGTAACCTCATAAAGGCATCCCCTTTTTCCGTCCTCTTCTACGTCTAGAAGTCGGCCCGAGTCATGGATCCTTGCACTTGACATACGAAATGGATTCGGGTTATACGGGCCATTAACCGTTATGAACCGTCACTTCACATGGCCATTAACCATCACAAGTCTCCACCCAACGGGTGCCATTCGTACTACACGCGGGAATCAAACCTGCCAAGTAATCTTGCATACATTCCAGAGGAGCCCGAAGCTCATGAAATGACAAGTCTCAAGGAAACGGTTTCGGTTACGTGATCTCATATACAAACGTGATTGTATTCGACAATCACAAGGCCACATTTTAAACACGGTTGTATTAAAACACCGTTGTAATACATGTAACAAGCTTCGATTCCCAGCAACTATATTTTTTGTCATGTTTTTGAATTTTAAACATATATTTTATTTCTTTTGTTAGTGTTACGGGGATTTAACCTCAAAACTCAAAATTCATCATTATTTTTCTTTTAAACATATATTTTATTTCTTTTGTTAGTGTTTTTAAGTGCAAGAGAATAGTATATATAACTTTAAAAATAAAACTGTAAGAGATGAGCATATGTAAAATAACATTTTATTAAGATTCCATTAAAAAGAGTACATTGATAATCATATTATATATATTAATCAATGTTAGAGCTCATTGCTGCAAATGCATCTTCATAATCCAGACATCTCTCCTCACTCCCCTCATCGGAATCATAATAAACTGTTATTCTTTTCTTCTTTATCTTTTTCTTCTTCAGCTTCTTCTTCTTATCCTTCCTCACCCTTAAGGTATCCCTGGCCGCTGGTTGGACCTCCTCTATTGGCGCCTGACGTTCCTCATTGGTGATTCTAGCATTCCCATTTGTAGAACTCATTGTTACAAAGAATATATTATGAAGAAACGTAAAGTTGTCTATTTATAGATGAGGTTGAAGATGAAAAGTCTGATAGTTTAATGCTTGCAATGATGATAACTTGTAAATGGTTGATATTCTGGAACGATATTTTTTGAAAAACGGAGAAAATTTTAAATCATTATGGCCAGAGTGTTCTCTACTCCGGGAAGAGCAATGGTTATAATATTACAACGGTTAGTAATAATAACCGTAGCGATACCCGTTATACTAGGCAACAACATTTTTCTATTTTACGTAATTATAGAAAAATGTTGTTGCCTGGAGTCGAACCTTGTACCAATTAGAAGGGTTATCGCTACGATTAATATAACTAACCGTTGTGATATTATTAAAATAATATATATACTTATCATTACGGTTATTTTAGAAAACCGTTGTGAAATATTTACCTATATAAAGGAATTAACTTTCTATTTTTGACAGTAGCGCCGTTTCCTTCACAGCGAAACCCTAGCACCCATTTTTGGCAGCAAACCTCGTCTTTTTATAGAATCTGCAAAAAGAAATACAAGAAGTATGAAGCTTTTGATTTAAGCTTCTTCCTCCTTGTATTTCTTCTTGCAGAATCTAAAACTAGATGAACATGGTGATGATGCTGGCGGTAGTAAGCGTAATGTACATATTATTTATGGAAAATAAGGTAGTCTTCTACTTTAATATTTTTGTTAGATAGTTCCCATTATCTCGTTTGCTTCATGTTTTTTTTGTTGATTGTTCTTATTTTGTGCAGATTCAACTTCAATGCTTCACAAGCAAGGTGAACTTCATTGTAATGATACATTCCCACTTCTTAGGGTTTTGTTTCAACTTTTGGTTGTTTTGTTTTGAATACTAACTAATTTTCTTCATTGTTTCCCACTTCTTAGGGTTTGTTTCACATGGTGATGATGATGGTGGTACATATATATATGAATTCATTCTGATAAGGTACATATATATGAATTCATTCTTATATTGTATATGAAATTTAGTTTATTATATACTATGTATATTGTTTGTTTCACTATCCTTTTATTGAAAATGCAATCAGTTAAATTGATATAGAACATTAGTTTATTATATATATACTATGTATATTGTATATAGTTAAATTGAATACTAACTAATTTTCTTCATTGCTTCCCACTTCTTAGGGTTTGTTTCACATGGTGATGATGATGGTGGTACATACATATGAATTCATTCTGATAAGGTACATATATATGAATTCATTCTGATATTGTATATGAAATTTAGTTTATTATATGCTATGTATATTGTTTGTTTCACTATCCTTCTATTGAAAATGCAATCAGTTAAATTGATATAGAAACTTATAATCTGAAAATTAGGATGTATTTGAAAACAAACCTTTATCATGTCAATGTTTTCCGAATTGCATCCATTTCATTCAGCACATTTAATGTTCCTTAACATAAAATTTATGGTCCAATGGTCTGTTTGCTTCAATTCATCGATATCTTTTCTTATAGTTTACCTCATCGTCGTCACTAATCATCGTAGTTGTTAAGATCATGATTGTTATGATGATAAAATCGCGAAGATTTTTGGCGATGAAGAGGTAAACTATAATAAAAGATATCGATGAATTGAAGGAAACCGACCATTGAACCATAAATTTTATGTTAAGGAACATAAAATGTGCCGAATGAAATGGATGCAATTCGGAAAACAGTGGGGTGTTTATGTTGGTTTTCAAGAACAGTTTAATTTTCAGATTATATAGTTCTTTACCAAATTTAATGGTTGTATTTCTTTAATTAGGTGTATGGTAAAACAAGCAATATACATTTGTATTTAATAAACTAAGGGTACATTCCACAACGGTTGAATCACATAACCATTGTGATAGTTAATATATATGACAACGGTTGATACTCATAACCGTTGTGATAGTTAATTGACATTACAATGGTTGAAATACCTAACCGTTGCAATATAACGCGCGCTTCCGAAGTACAACAACGGTTTCCAGACCGTTGTAGAAATGGCGAACTTACAACAACAATCTACATAACAACGCCTTCGCCCGCGTTATTATATGTCATTCCCAATCGTTGCTAAATGGGTTTTTCGTAGTAGTGTGAAAACCCCCATTCATATGTTGTACCATCGGCTGCATGAATTGGTTCTGCTGCTGCTGCATTTGCTGTAAAAACTGAGGCCATAGGACATACTCCTCGCCGCCTGGCGGGTTCGTCTCGGGAGGATTAGTTTTGGTTCTACCACGAGTTATGCGTCTGTCAGCCATGTTTCTAAACGTCATATAGATAGGATTAAGTTGATCAGGCTCAATGCCATAAATATAACACTTAAGACAAATGGCGACACAACGCATATGAACGAAAATAAATACTTATACTATTTCATGGCTAGGTTGAGGATACGACCTGCTCTGATACCAACTGTAATACCCATATATAACAATATACATCAAAGCATATATATTATACATGAATCCAAATTTTGGCATTGAAATACCATAAGTTCCTAGTTAACACATTGTATATATTACATGCCCAAAATATAAAATACTAAAACTATGGAATAATATACACAAGATGTTCCAAAGTACTAAGAACTAGATTAAACAATGATCTCAAAATAAAATTTCCACAACAGAAGCTATGTCATCCCCAAAAGAGAAAGATACGTAAGGATAATCAAACGACCTTATCCTTACCCTTCTCGGAACCTGAAGCACCTGAAATATAATCAACAACATGGGGTGAGATATTAAATCCCAATAAGTTCCCTATCTTATGGATCCTCTCGGCTTTACAAGGTTTTATCGATTCCTAACTCAAGTCAAGCGGAAGGGAAGTGGCCTTGAGTTCACAATCTCACACTATATGGAAACATGTTCATGAGTTCACCAACTCAAAATATCACTAATCGGTAACCTCATCAAGGCATCCCTCTTTCCATTCTTATTCTACGTCTGGAAGTCGGCCCGAGTCATGGATCCTTGCACTTACTTGACATACGAAAGGGATTCGGGTTTAACGGGACATTAACCGTTATGAACCGTCACTTCACATGGGCCATTAACCATCACAAGTCTCCACCCAACTGGTGCCATTAATACTACACGCGGGAATCAAACATGCCAAGTAATCTTGTGCACATTCTAGAGGAGCCCGAAGCTCATGAAACGACAAGTCTCAGGGAAACGGTTACGATTACGTGATCTCACACACAAACGTGATTGTATTCGACAATCACAATGCCACATTAGCCTTAAGGCCACATTCGCCTTTCCTCATAAAACACAAAGGTTTACACATGATCCATTCTAGTGTCTTACTCTCCTCTAGACCATTACTCTTCGAGGATGCACACCTAGGCATCGAATGCACGAGCATCGCCATCTAGATCATCTAAAAATTCCTAGTCACACTACTAGGTTCCACTATAGATTTAGGTTAAGGTTTCCTCACTCTTCCTATTCCATATTTTAAACATGTATTCACTCAATTACAATTCACAATAAGAAGTTAGATATAGCACAACACAATAGTATAATAAAATACATGTAATAATTCAACTCATAATTTATCACATTTCTTGAGTTTCCTCCAATTTATTTAATCGGGTAACAAAAATCAATATTTTTCACTTTTATTGCGTAGGATATTTCCATAGCTTTCCAACGACTATTACTACGCTTTGATCGGAGTTACGATCTAAAAGATATGAATTTTTCAATATTTTTCCTCAATCTACAGTGGTAATCGATTACTCAATATGGGTAATCGGTTACTCACGTTTCACTGTTCATACAGAGGCTAAATGAGAGTTAGAGACATATTTCATTAATCGATTACTCAATATGGATAATCGGTTACTCAGTTTAAATTTTGCGCAGAAACTCATTTTTTCCACAGGGTAATCGGTTACCCTAATCTGTTAACCGATTACTCTGTTACAGAACAGAAAAATTCTGGTTTTCTCATGATTCAAAACCATTCAAACTTACTCAAAACTCATAGAAACTCAGAGGATCAATTAATCACTTATCATACAATATATTCACACATGTATCGATCATATTATCCATTTTAATCCATATTTGAACTGTGAAAACAATCGATTCCACACAAATATTCAATATCAACCATTTCTAACCTAAACTCTAACATCTCTAAAACTTCTAGAACTTAAGTACTAACTAGAACCCACCTCAAGATAGGATGATGATGAAGATGTTGAGATGATTTGATGAAGAATGAGGAAGATCCAAGCTTGTTCTTCAACTTCAAGGTTTTCTCCTCTTTCTCCCTTTTTGCTCTTCCTTCTCTCTACTTCTTTCTATCTTTGTTTCTATTTTTGCAACAAGTGAGGGAATAGAAATGATATAGAGAAATGTCAATTAGTTAGTAACACTACTAAATGTCCAAAATATCTCTACATATAGCACCAATTGACAAAACCTCTGAGTCAGATAATATTAATTTGATCTGATCTGAGCTCATCGGTTGCTCAAATTATATTTGCAGATAATTTTTCAGAGTACACCGGAACCCAGTTGATCAAAACTAATATTATCCAGAGCAAAATAAAATACGGGGTATTACAGTCCCCTTATGCATGCTGAAGGTCATGGTGAGGTGAAAATAATAGGGTGTATGTTTGATTTCCGTTTATTACATGAGTACTATTTATTACATGAGTATTATTTTAAATGAGTACTATTTATTTTCTCCTCAAATATATTTAATTTTTCTTTATTATTTACTTTCAATTTGTTATTAAAAAATATTTTTATTTTTAGTTTATTATTAATAAATATTAAAATATATTTTAAAAAATAGTATAATATATTTACTTTCAATTTTTTTAATAATAAATATTAAATATATTTAATATTTATTTTATTTACTTTTAGTTTAATATTAATGAAAATATAAAATATACTTCATATGCTGATATGTTTTGCTAATATTTCCATAACTATTGAAATAATTACTGTTTAATACTTTTAGTTTTATTCATATTTTCAAATTTATTATTATTTTAAATAATAAATATTAAAATAATGTTTGTTTAATAATTGTTAAAAATAACATTTTCATTATACTTGTTCTAGACTGGGCCGTGGTTTCCTACAATCAAACCGGCCCAATCCATACAACGTGAAGAAGCCCAACAAAGTCCTAGAGAAGGACACATGATTGCCGTACGCGAGGCCAAAGGTATGTCGGGCACCTGGCGCCTTGACAGTGTCGAGCATCCGAGGACAAACAGGAAAGGAAGACATCACACCCTGAGGAAATAGACCTCCTCGACAGATTAACTTCTCCCCGCGAGAATACTCCTAATCTCGTTGACTCATAGGTCCTCGACAAGCATGGTTCTCCTCCGTTAGGTCATATCCAGACCACGACCACCATATTTCCTCGACATTGTAGACTCTCCCCCGAGGAGTCTGCTAACGGTCTTATCTACACAGATACGTTTCATGTAACCGTCTACTAATGACATTACAGGGACGGTTACACTAGGGTGTTGACCACGAGCTGGTCATTATTGCTACATGTAAGCCCTAGCAGTTACTTGGAACGGGTAACACGCTGGTCCCACCCGTTGCAAGTAATCGTTGGCCACGCGCTGGGGGTCTCCTATAAATACCCTCTTACTTGAGAGGATCAGGATAGTTAACTTCTTACTCTCACTCACGTTCTCTGTATTTGTTGTGCCCTCACTGGCTTAAGCATCAGAGTGCCCTGCAGGTACACCCCCCGGCCGTCTTTCATCATAATTAAAGTAGCAACAATTCCAGACGTCGTTGGCCATCTCCAAATTGTCTGATCCAGGTACGATCAATCCAGGTCAGAGATAGAATCACCGCCTCCCCATCTTCCGATGAGGTAGAATATGAGACTGCTCAACAAGATGGACAGGAAGCAATCTTCCAGCCCACCTACCATCCTATGCCCACCACCAAATGCAGATCCGAACATTGCTGCCTTGTTTACGTTGGTCAATCAGACCAATCAAATGATCTTCAACCAAAGCTTACGGATCAAGAAGCTAGAAAAAGGCCGTGGTCGAACTTCCCCGCGAAGACGCCGACCACCTCCTTATCCCGGACATTCACAGTCTCCAGTGGAATCTCGCATCCCTTCCCTAGTAAGTAAAGGTCGCCAGCCACGTTTGGAACGTAACCAGACCGAGCATCCACAGAAGCGTCATCGCTCCCCACCACCAAAAGGGCCCACTCGTCCCTTGAAGACTAAGAAGAGTAAGCCTGATGTCGAGGAACCAAGAGGCCGTCGTAAGGAAAACTCCCCGAGACGTCACTATGTTCGTGGTCATAATTCTCCTTCTGTATCCCCGAGAGGCAGTGATGATGACGACTACCGGACTCCTCTATCCAGACAAATAATGGAAGCTCATATTCCTAAAGGCTTGGAGAGACCTCCATCCTTGGGGACTTACGATGGAACATCTGATCCGGACGACCATGTCGAGAGCTTCGAGGCTCTTCTCGACTTTAGAAACGTCTCCGGCGCTATCAAATGTCGATTATTCCCAACGACTCTTTAGAAAGGGGCCATGGCTTGGTATAAAAACCTGGCACCTGAATCAATAGCGTCGTGGAAAGCTCTGAGGGAACGTTTCAGGAAGCATTTTATAGCTTCTCGAAGACATCCAAAAACTATATCCTCCTTGGAGGCCATCTTCCAAGAAAAGAAAGAATCTCTCCGGAGCTACATAGAGAGATTCAACAAAGAAGCGGTCGAGGTCCATATGACCGACCATATAAAATTATATCTCATCATCAAAGGACTACGGGTTGGTTCCAAGTTCGCAGAATCTGTCGGATTACACCGTCCTCGCAGCTTCGAAGGTTTCCTCGAACGAGCTCAATCACACATTGAGTTCGAGGAAGCAAAAGCAGCCCAGATTGCCCTTGATTTAAGAAACAGAGAAAAATTCACGTGAAGGAAAGCTGGCCGCAAACTGGGAGGGCCCCTACCGCGTCATTGCAAAGACGGGGACAGGTGCTTATTACCTCGAAAGCCTCCAAGGTGAACAACTTGCTCGACCATGGAATGCTGAGAAGCTCAAACAATATTACAGTTAAACACTGCATGTAACTATACCAAAGTTGCCGTTACGGGGAGCGTGCCATGGTACAGGCACGACACCTCTATATGCTAACGAAGGTCAAAAGTCACGTTGTGTGTGCGTTGAACTTTTGGCCCGGCGAGGAGTACTCTATCGAGCTCCGTCGTCGACGTACCTTGTAAGCGGAACACCCAGCTCGCGATGGGAAGTTCACGCCATGAAACTAAGACCTCGATCGACCTCTTAGCTTCGTTGAAGGTCGGGGTACAACCCCTGACCGCTCGACCAGCTCTCTTCGCAGTCGAGGATCACTAGAGTCGAGCAAACTCCCAAGTATCCAGCAATTTCAAAATAACTTAGATAAAAATAAGTAAAATACCACACACAGAACAGATAAAGAGGCAAAATGGAAATATTAAGTCGGGCAAGCCCATTGTAAAAATATTACATAAAGCCCTGGCATTTCCCCGACACGATTATTGACCCTTAAGTCATTACTCTGATACCTCAAAGCAACGACTTGGGGGGCTCCTGTTCTGGACTGGGCCGTGGTTTCCTACAATCAAACAAGCCCAATCCATACAACTTGAAGAAGCCCAACAAAGTCTTAGAGAAGGAAACATGATTGCCGTACGCGAGGCCAAAGGTATGTCGGGCACCTGGCGCCTTGACAGTGTCGAGCATCCGAGGACAAACAGGAAAGGAAGACATCACACCCTGAGGAAATGGACCTCCTCGACAGATTAACTTCTCCCCGCGAGAATACTCCTAATCTCGTTGACTCATAGGTCCTCGACAAGCATGGTTCTCCTCCGTTAGGTCATATCCAGACCACGACCACCATATTTCCTCGACATTGTAGACTCTCCCCCGAGGAGTCTGCTAACGGTCTTATCTACACAGATACGTTTCATGTAACCGTCTACTAATGACATTAAAGGGACGGTTACACTAGGGTGTTGACCACGAGCTGGTCATTATTACTACACGTAAGCCCTAGCAGTTACTTGGAACGGGTAACACGCTGGTCCCACCCGTTGTAAGTAACCGTTGGCCACGCGCTGGGGGTCTCCTATAAATACCCTCTCACTTGAGAGGGTCAGGATAGTTAACTTCTTACTCTCACTCACGTTCTCTGTATTTGCTGTGCCCTCGCTGACTTAAGCATCGGAGTGCCCTGCAGGTACACCCCCCCCCCCCCCCCCCCCGGCCGTCTTTCATCATCATTAAAGTAGCAACAATTTCAGACGTCGTTGGCCATCTCCAAATTGTCTGATCCAGGTACGATCAATACTATTATAATAAAAATAGATAGTTTATTATTTAAAATAAATATAATAAGTAAATAAAATAAATATTAAATATATTTTAACATTTAGGCTAAAATACAGTTTTGGTCCCCCTGTTTAGTAAAATTCACGGTTTTGGTCCCCCTGTTTTTTTTTTTAACAGTTTTGGTCCCCCACTCCAATTTTGGCCCAGAAAAAGTGATGAACAGTAACTTGTCCGTACATGAACAGTGTACGTCCGTACAGGAACAGTGAGGGGTGAGGGACCAAAACTGTTAAAAAAAAAAACAGGGGGACCAAAACCGTGAATTTTGCTAAATAGGGGGACCAAAACTGTATTTTAGCCTAACATTTATTATTTAAAAAACTGAAATTAAATAGCAAACTGAAATTAAATATGTTAAACTGAAAGTAAGTATATTTTAATATTTTAATATTTATTAATAATAAATTGAATGCAAAAATATATTTAATTATTGAATTGAAAGTAAATAATAATGTGAAATCAAATATATTATTTAATTAAATATTTACGTTTTAGATATATTACATAAATTTAAGTGGAGATTTCATTTAGAAACAACTCTTGGCCTAGTGCTTATGATGCATATACATTATGGGAGAGAACCTGGGGTCAACTCATCCCTACTGCAAAAAAATTTATTTCTTAAGATTTGAGTGTTCAAGCTTCTAAATTCAACACGTACGTGGCTAAAATGTAAAATGCTAACTTGTAATTAAAAATAAAAACTTAAAATGGCAGCGTGAAATAAATAAAAAAATAAAAACTATAGTCCAAATGGGTATTAACCAATAAAATTATCTAGTCCATTGCAAATGTCTTATTTGGCCATGTGCTCCATGATCCACTATGTGGATCTGCAAGTGGCTAGTTATCTCTGGGTGAATATTTTCACTTGGAAAACCAACTCTCCTACATCACCTACAATTTTATTGAAGATGGTTTTGTTGCTACCTCTTTAAACGCACCAGCAAACAGTCAATCAAATGTTCCCCACTCTTTTATTTGATTCGAACCTTTTCATATTCTGGACTACCTTCATAAAATGGCTACAACAATCATTTTCCTCTATCTTATCTATTTGTAACCAGTTTTGAATACTCTCCCAAGCTTTATTCACCAAAGACACTGAAGCATAACATGATTTAACTCTTCTTCTTCTCTAAAGCATTAGACACACATTTTGTCACATGAATTATGGATTATTCCTCTTTTAGCTAGCTGTCATCTTGTTGGAAGTCTGTACTGTAGAAGTCTTAAACCAAATATCTTGATTTTAGATAGAACTTTTGCTTCCCACACCACCTTCAGAGCCTATTTTATCATTTAATCTAAGTTCAGACCTTCATTTTCCTGCATAAATTTTGTATAACCAGACCTTACAGAAAATTCATGGTCATAGGGTCATACCACAACATCAACTTGATATTCGATAGGATTAATTATTGATAACGATTTCAGCAAAACTTCTTTCTCTGCATAATAATATGAGCCCACATCTAATTCATTCTAACCCAAAACTTAATGTCATCTTGCACCATACCACTCTCCCATATTAAACACACTGCATACTTTATTTGTGCAAGCTTAAAATACAATAGGAAAAAGGTTTTCCAAAGGAATCAGGCTCAACCACTTAGCTGTCCAAAAAGGAATACTTTCTCCATTTCCTAACCTGAAACTCAAAAGTTGCACCATTCCTACTGAGTCGTCAATACCTGCTAACTTCATAAGATCTCTCCACCATAGAGATTCCATACCTTTTTGTTTTTCTCTTCTTTAAACCATAACCTCCTACTGAAGGATTCATATCTCACCTGAAGAATCCTACCTCACAGACCTTTTTTCCTCTTTAAGAAACCTACAATTCCATTTGCTAGCATTCTATCTCCATAAGCCCTAGACCACCCTCATCTTTGGACCTGCATATTGAGGCCTAACTAATCTAGGTTATCCCCTTCTTGTCTGCTGACCCTTGCCCCAAGAAATTTCTTTGGATTCTTCTGATTTCCTTAACGACTTCAAAAGGGACATTAAAGAAAGAAAGATAGTAGACTATAAGGTTGGTCAGAACTGAGTTTATAAGTGTTACTCTACCACCTATGGACAAAAGGTTACCCTTCCAAAGTGATAATTTAGATTAAAGAATATTTAACACAGGTTTCTAGAAGCTAAGATTTCTATGATTACCTCCAACGGTTGTACCTATGAATTTAAATGGGACTCTATCAATCTTACAAGCCAAGAAAGTAGAGGCAGTAATAAAGAAGTGATTAGTAACACTTATGCCAAATAACTTGCTCTTCCACATATCCTCAATCTAGATACCATTTTCACAACCTCTAAGTATTTCTTTCATAGCCAACACATTATCGTAAGAACTCACCAACAAATATAGTGTCATCAGCAAACTATATGATACATTATCACTCAAAATGAAGTCCCTAAACATGCCGACATTTATTGCCTATCAAATAACCAGCCAGGCCTTTTGCCACTATTGCAAAAATGAAGAGAGACAATGGATCTCCCTGTCTCAAACCTCTGCACACTGCAAATTCATTTGTTGGGCTCCCATTAACTAGTATAGATGTACTACTAGTAAAAACACTAGCTTATATCCAATGCATCCACCTCTGACCAAAACCCATCTTCCTCATCATGCCCCTCAAAAAAATTTAATCCACAGTCATAAGCCAAATAAAAATCAACTTTAAATAACAAACAATCCTTTTTATTTCTTTTGGAAAAGTCTAAAATTTTATTTGTCACCACCACACCATCCAGAATTTGCCTTTTAGGGATAAAGGCAGATTGATTACTTGAAATGAGTTTACCAATCACTTTCCTAAGTCTAGAATCTAGGATCTTAGAAATCTCTTTGTACAAGCAACCTATAAGACACAAGGGTATATACTCTTAAAGGCTTTGAGCGTTTTCACATTTGGGAACAAGAGCCAAGAAGAAGGGTGTCATAACTCTAGGGAGTTTTAATAGGAAGAAAGTAAATTGACCTATCTATAAATGTTCCCAATGCAATAGATATGGCCATCTAGAGTTATTTTGTTTTGATAACTTTAGAGGGTCTAAAGGTAATAACTCTAGAGCTCTTAGAACTACTAATGCACCAAGACCTAAGAAAATTTAGATATCAAAGGTGAAAACCTAGTATATTTTGATGGGATGCTTTACAACTTTAATGAAATCTTAGTGAATATTAGGTGAAGTTATGTAAAGGAAAGTGTATACCTTATTGTATACAACAATGTTTTATATAAAGATTATAATCCAAGGATGTTTGGTGATGGTGTTTATCAACGGTTGCAATCAAAGTAAATTTTCAATGAGGATGTTCTTAATATCTCTGATTTATGGCGATCAGGTGATCTCTTAGTAGGTAAAGATATTAAGTCTGTGGTGGACATATTTATCTTGTGTTTAACCAACTCTCGTATCCAACAATCCATAGAGAAGGGCGTACGAAAGTTTATTTTTGTTCCCTTGAAATAGGAGTTTTTATCAAAGTTACTTGGCAATCAAGGTAGTACATTTTTTGAAGGTTGGATAATTAGAAAACTATGATTAAACTTTAAATAAGTGC